>OX031072.1:12197500-12797500 GCA_943736015.1 Tridacna crocea
GTGAGAAAATGAGAAAATGTTGGTAAGGTAATACAACGGTTACTAGTATTTTCTTTTCCAACAATATTTTTCAAAAGTCTAGAATCCAAACTTGTTGGTATTCCTTAAGATGCTTTTAAAGGGGAAAAATATTAGTACATGTTGCAATCGAATGTTAGGCCTATTTGAATACAAAATGTATCATACGATTTGTCGAACCCACGATGAGAAAGACATAATTTCCACAACTCAGGCTAGGTGTTTTAAACAACAGAAGTTGTCTAATAAACTTGTAGGCAACATAAATCAAGATCAGACCCAAATCTATGATCTACATTGTCTGGTTAGCTGAAACTTTCTAGACAAAAGTAACTGTTGAAACGTCTTTTTTAAGTCACACATTCATCTAGATTAAAAAAGGATATCCGTTGTGTTTATCAGCCTATGGATAAAAATTTGCCTGTAATTTCTGCTAAGATTTCGTTTTCTAAACGACGAAATTTCAGATTCGTCCATTTGCGGATGACAAAATAAACATAACTGAAATATTAAAATTTGTTTCCAGCAAGGTAGAAAAAATTGTGGGCTAAGGAGCATTTTCTCCCTTTCCCGCAATGTTTTCAAGAGGTTTGGAATATTTCATGGTCGTAAAAAAACAGGGATTGGCTGGTGCGGGGTTAAATCCTTATTCTGTCATGCCTAGTCAGGCTAGTCGTATATTAATTTCTGCGAGTAGCGACAAAGATCATATCGCACATGTACTTTCATCCATGTACAGTCTTCTGTTGTCTATGTTGTCAACATTAGTTTTATTGTTCCGATGATGCAATCTCGGGTAAATTACAGAAGTAGACTATTAAGGAAGTCTTCGCTGGAACTCTGTATTGGTGCACAATTAGTAAATTATTATTATCGAAAATTAACAATCGATCACAATAATGACACTATTTCATTCAGAAAAGCCATATATCAATATTTCAATGTATAATAAACATAAAATAGGGGGAAGTGACCAAAGAAAAAATATTTAGCACAAGTACAGATAAATAATAACAATAAAAGACAACATTTCATTCACAGTGCGAGATACCAATATTTTAAGGTATATTAACCATAAAAAGTGGAAAAAATAACAACAACAAAAAAAGGACAAAGCACAGGTACAGGAGTATTGACCAATATTCCAAGACTAGGGCGTTTCGATTAAAGTGGACGTTTTGAGTGGGGGACGCTTGATCAGACACAGTTCAACATGGCGACGATGACGAGTGGATTTTCACCGGCGATTTCAGCGGAAAGTATGTCAGATTTCACAAGACCCGACTGGCTCACCTCTGAACTGACTACTGGGGTTTGTATCATTTATTCTTGACAAGATTTTCTGGCTGTTTTTATTGCCATTGTCTTATTCAGGTAATAACAAAAGAAAGCTGTGTAAATTGCATAGCCTCGGACATGCTCTAGTATCCGGCCAATACTTGGTATTCATATGTTTAACAAACTAGAATTCAAGAACTATTTTGCTCAGTCATCTCCAAAAGAATATTTATGTCTACCTCCTTGTTTTTAATTGATTAACCGGAAATAAACTAGGCTGTCGTCACCAACCGGGTTTAATTATATCTTTAGTTTTAAGGGTTGCTCAGACTTTATTTTTTGGGGCGACAGATGTTTCTGTAACAGACGATTTCGGTAACATAGACTTACAGAGTAAATCGATTGGATGTTTCGGTAAAAAAGCAATTATATTGTGTTTTTGTTCTGTGACGTTCTTTACACCTAGTGTATGACTTTGTTTTACAAACCTTGTTTTCCAAACCTTTTACTTTTGCACTTTTCACCCACTTATCCCTTGATAGATAGGTTAAAACCCCTTATTTTTTTCACTTTCCACCCTTTTTGCTTGATAGGTCTATAGGCTATCTACATGTGTACAGCATGGAATGAGGTTCATAATAAGAAAAAGTTAGTTACAAAACATAGCGTGAATTACAAATTAAGGTTTTTAAAACGAAGGTTCAAATAAAATAAAGTCATGCGCTGGGTGTAAAGAACATCACAATACATAAACACTACATAATTGCTTTGTTACCAGAACATCCAATCGATTTACTCTCTAAGTCTATGTTATCGAACTTGTCTGTTACCGAAACATCCGTAAAATATTTTTTGTGATTGTTTCTTAGTACACCTTCATTGCAGCCCTTCCTTAATACCATATGCAAATTTCAAAATCGTACTGATCATTTTTCAGACTGCTGAATGTATCTTTAATCTGCCTATCAGCTATAACAGGGTTTTCATTTAAAGCCGATTGCCGATCAAAAACATCGGTTGAAATCGGCTTTTAATCGGTTGTTTTTGCTGGATCTTTGAAAAATCGATCGCTCTGTTTATACCGAAAATATTTCACGCGTTGGTAACTGTACTGCGACACCGGTTCAATTTTACCGCGAAACCAGAAACAGTTGGTTTATGAATGTTACGCGGTCATTCATTGGATGCTTGCATACAATTATCCAATCATAGGCCTCGATACATTGCTCCAATCTCCATTTGGTAATCATGGACGCCAAAGCAAAGATAAAGAAGTCCGCAAATTGCTGTTTATTTGATTTTGGTTTTAAAAACGCCAAATTAGACGATGACGCCGGTTAGTAAAGTTGACATAAAATTAACAATAAAGTTTAAAGTGCGTGACTCAGTTTTATACAGACCGTTTTGCAATTTTAATCCCGAGAAGCGAGTTGTCGTCGAATTATTGTACATCGACAATATACTTTGTTTCATATTATTTTTGTCTTCGGATATTTACCATAAAAGCGAATGCATTGATCTGAGATATATGAAAGATTATTTAATTTATTAAATGTTTTAAGGTGAATTGGGTTAAATTTAAGATTTAGAAAGTAAATTTAAATAATAAAAATGAAATGTCCTATCTCCTTTGCTCTTTGTGAAAAATCAAATAGGTATGTGTATGTCTTACTCTTAATTGGCTGTGAAGTAAGACATGTTAACATTTGTTTTCATATTTTAAACCCCTTGACCCCCTGCCTGTTGTTTTTGTCAATCGATCTGTTGTTTCATTTCAAAATGAAAACCCTGCTATAAATATTGACATGAATTAATAAGTTAACACCAGGTGGCCTAATTGTGCCCCTTGTACTATTAACTGGCTGCCTTTCTTAGATTTTATTTTGAAGTGATGCACGCTTGGTATTTTCCGCACTAGTATGCTCCGTTGTCTATGTAAACACATTGGCGACTCATTTTCGGTTGTCGTCAAAATGAAACTACGGTATTCCAAGAAAAAGCGCTAGACATAGGAAATTCTTGCTTAAAAATCAAATACTCTGACAAAATAATAAAAAGCACGTTAATTTTATGACATATCCTTGACAAAAAATAGTCCGTAGAAACTGTAGAAACTGGTCTACTAAATCTATTTTCGGTTCGAGTTGGTTTTTCCACTGAAAATATTGACTACCCCGCATGCGCGATAGGCTTCCTGTAGAAATTGTCACTAAATTGTTGGTCTTTTGACAAAATCACAAATTATGTACGCAATCATTTTCGAGGAACGGCATGTTAAGTTAGGTCGATTTTCGTCAGTTATGTCAAGCATTAATATTAACTGATACTCAACTTATTGTCTCGATTTTTGCACTAGACCATTCGGGCTAGCGGGACACAGTCTATACTAGCCCGAACCGATTTTTTGCTAGACAATGTCTTTCGGACGTGCCTTAATGTCGAACCCTGCCATAACTTCCAAACTATAAAAGGTATCAACTTGAGACTACATACACTGATAGAACACATTATGGAGAAGTGCAGTGTACATGAAGCATAACTCTGCCACAGTTATTTTTTGAGTTACTGGCCTTTGTTAATTTTCAGGCTGAATTTTTGTCCAGGCTGTAACTTCTAAACTATAAAAGCTATTAACTTGGAACTTCATACACCCATAGAACCTATTGTGGATAAGTGCACTGCACATGAACCATAACTCTGCCACCTTTATTTTTTGAGATATTGCCCTTTGGTGATTTTCAGTTTGAATTTTTATCCAGGCCATAACTTCCAAACTATAAAAACTATTAACTTGGAACTTCATACACTGATAGAAACCATTATGGAGAAGTGCACTGCACATGAATCATAACTCTGCCACCTTTATTTTTTGAGTTATTGCCCTTTATTAATTTTCAAATTTGAATTTTTGTAAAGACCATAACTTCCAAACTTCAAAATCCATCATCTTAAAACTTCAAACACTAATAGAACACATTATGAAGAAGTGCATTGCACAAGAACCATAACTCTGCCATCCTTCTTTTTGAGTTATTGCCCTTTTCACTTTGAATTTTCGTCTGGGCCATAATTTGTAAAATATAAAAGATATGACCTTGGACCTTCAAAGACTTACAGAACACCTGGTGGATAAGAGCAGTTCATAAAATTTGTAACTGTGTCACCCTTATTTGTTTAGTTATTGCCCTTTAATATTTTTCATATATCATGCAGAATAACTACTCTTCATTCATGGCCTATCCATCAATTCAACTCATTTCACTGACAAGCCCCTTCGGGTGTATATGCGCCGCTCTGCAAAGCTCTTGTTTATTTTGTCATCAAATGCTTTCAATTTGGATCAGTCTAAACTTTTGTTGTTTGATAAAGAGTTAAGGGACTTGTGTACCTCTTAGTTGAGACACTTTTTGTACAAAATCGATTTTATGTGAAGACTTGCTTGGCATCATGCATTGCAGAGATGCATTAACTCCTTACCAAACAAGGAAATTTTAGACTAGTCCAACTTGAAAGCATTAGAAGACAACAGAATTAATGTGACTCAAAAACTGAAGTTTGTTTTAGAAAGATAGAAAACATGGTGGGTAAATGAAACTATTTTTTGGTAAAGGGTTAAGTTATCTTTTGTCAGAGCATGGACAATTATTGCGATTTTTGTCGAGTGGCAAGTAATTTTAATCATGTTTTATTCTACAGACAACCATTGCAGCCATTGAATTTGATGGGGGAGTAATTATTGGTGCAGATTCTAGAACCACCTCTGGGTTAGTTGGTTACATTTTTTCCTTGTTTGCTGAAACTGCAGGCCATGTGTAGCAGAATTTGATTTCAGAAGTTTAGCAGTTGCCATGAATATAGTATTTTCATTACATTATACCTTTGAAAGTAAACTTTAAACCTGTAAACATGTACTTTGTAAAGGGTTAACTCTACCTGTTGTTTTGACAAGCTTATATGGCTGTAATTGCTGGTGTTTGGCCTTTTTTGGAGTTTATTCCCAGTGATACTACTATATAATTGAATACTATATGCAAATTAGGTACCCTACTCACGGAGGTATTGAAAACATATATAATGTGTAGATAAATGCATTTAATTGCTGATTCCTCTGATACGCAGGTAGATTTTACCTTTCTCTGGACAGCCATTGGTTTTTTTTTTTTTCATCTCATTAGGGTTCATTCTTTCCATTTTCATTACTGTTTCATGTTCCTATCACCTTTCTTTCTCTAAAACAATGTGCTTCACATAGTAGTCATGTAAGTAAATTCTTTATAGGTAATAAAGATTCATTTCTTTTCAACACACTTCTCTGTTCTTCCATTTTCCTTTAGAGAAAAGTGAATCCGGTTATTCTAACCTTACTGCTGCACTTAGACAAGCCAAAATAGAAGTTTTGGGTTGCTCAGAGCTAGCGGTCCGGTTACACATGTACAATGTGTTTTTGTACATACTAAAATGTCATAGTTATACAGAGTACAAAAAAATACCTGCACATTTTGTCATGTAGTTGTCAAGGCAACAGTAGACATGCTGGACAACAAAATACTAAACTTGTCTATTTTAAGAGCACTCACAGATGAATTTTAGCCCCACTGGCAGAGGTCCAAGAAACTTATGTCATTGATCGGTGTCTGGCATGTGTCCATCCTTGCGTTAACTTAAATTTCAAACTTCTTCTTTAGAACTACCCATCTATGTGATCCTGCCATGGCCTCTTCTGAATTTCTTGATGGCAGGCCTCTTCAGAATTTCTTGAAAGAATTTAATTCCTGCAGAAACACTTGTTGCCATTGCAACAAAACAGGAGAATACTGAAAATCTTCTTGTGTGAAACCGTAAGGTCCAAGGCTATCAATTTGGCCAGTGGATTATCCTAATAGACCTTTACCAGATATCTTCAAATTTTAGTCTTTGGGTCAAAATTGGCCCATCCTTGGGGGTCAAAAGTTTTACATGGGCTTATATCAAGAAAACATATCTTCCGTGTACCTAGCCATAAGGCCTAGGGCTACCAAATTTCTCATGTAGCTTTATCAAGTATGCAGCATCTTATTATTTTAGCTACTATGCTTACAAAAAGTTTTTTTCTCAGGGTTATCCGATAGAAGATTGATTTCATTCTCTTTTGGCCATCAAAGGAGTCACTGTTGTTGTTTCCAGTTTTAAAATAAAGACATCCTTTGAGTTTTTTTTTTTATCCCTTTCATCATGCTATATTGATTATTACTGATGGCGGAGGAATATAGTATTAGCTTTGTCCATCCGTCCATATTTCCATCCGGAACAATATCTCCAATATAGTTGGACAGAATTTTATGAAACTTTATATATGTGTACAATAACCTGTTTCCTCAATATCTTTTTTTTGTTGTTTTGTATTTGATGCAAAATGGCCAACTTGGAGGGATTTTGAGTTACAATGTCTCATAAATTTTTGAAAGGTCTTCGTTTGTAAGGGATATCATTTCAACGAATGCTTGTTTATCTAGGTTTACATCCCTGAATAATTAAACAGTATGCACTATCAAGTCTTATCAGCATTTTTCTCTGTGGTTGTAAAGTTGTATCTTGTAGTTATACTTTCTATTTTCGGCTTTCATTACTAATGGAGAAAACTCAGAATAAAGTGTTTTACTCAATTAATAAAATTGATCACTATGTCAAATTTTTTCTCTTTTAGAGCTTACATTGCGAACAGAGTGACAGACAAGCTTACAAAGGTGACAGATTACATTTACTGCTGTAGATCTGGATCAGCTGCAGACACACAGGCCGTGGCTGACCTGGTTAACTATTATCTCAACTTTTACAAGTAAGGGCATGATGATTTTAGCTTTCAGGCAAATAAGCCTGTTACTCTACATGCTGTGTTAACCCTCTAGTACATAATCAAAAAGTAAAATTCATATCACGAAAATGTTGGACTTGCCAAAATCTGAAACATTTGGAGATAGCAAATTAAGCTTTCATCATCCCGATCTGCTTAAGATCTTTTGAAGCTTTCTGTTAATCACGCCTGTTATTACTTTTGCCAAAGTAATGTCCAAATGATTGGAAAAGAAAATGAATCCAGGTCATTTAAACGTAGCACTGATTATTAAAGAGTTGATACCATCATTGTCTTTATTTCTTTCAAGGATGGAACTTGGTGAAGAACCACTGGTGAAGACAGCAGCTAGTATTTTCAGAAATGTTTGTTACAATAACAGGGACAGTTTGTCAGCTGGAATATTGGTGGCTGGATGGGAT
Organism: Tridacna crocea; assembly: GCA_943736015.1. Taxonomy (NCBI): domain Eukaryota; kingdom Metazoa; phylum Mollusca; class Bivalvia; order Cardiida; family Cardiidae; genus Tridacna; species Tridacna crocea. Next base: position 12,205,049 of record OX031072.1, read on the forward strand.
AAGCGATTAGGGGGCCAGGTAACACTTGTATAATTGAGATCATTCCTTCCTTAACACATATGGGAGAATTCTCTAAAGCTTAGTGTTAGTGTATTTGTCTTTTAATCCTTAAAAACAAGGATCTTGACTTCATAGATTGGAAACCCAGCCTGGGTGGTTTGTGGTTCAGCTATGCATTTGTTACAATGGGTGGGGGGGGGGGGGGGTGTCTGGGATTGGCCCATGAACCACCAGTGTTCTTTTTTCTGTGGGATCCTGCAGGAATCCTGAAAGTGAAATTGCTATAAATGTTTATGATGGATTACAGTTTTATTGTGTGCAGTTTATATAATATACTGTACACTTTAGTTTTTGTCTGTATTTGGCTTTTATTGCATATCTTGATTACATGTACTGTTACATCAGGTTTACATGTATATTAAATACTTAAACTGTATGTACAGTAGGTAAAATGAACGCTGTGCTGTCACAAGGGGGATTAATGCATTTTTACAGTGGATTATACCAAGCAAGACATCAGGAAATTAGGGATCTATAAAATCCACTTTGTTACACAGCCGACAGAGTCATGACTGTTCCTTTGACATGCAGAAAATTGACTCATAACAAAAAGTTTCGGCCCAAGTCAGCCTGCACAGGATGTGTAGGCTGACCTGGGTCGATACTATTTGCAGATGCATTAAGCCCCCTTTTTATAGAGTATGGCTCAAATACATGTACATGTATAATAAACTTAGCATGTATCTATACTAGGTATATACTGTTCCCCTTGGAGGCATGTGGACAAGAATGCCAGTAGCTATTGGTGGATCTGGAAGTACATATCTCTACGGATATGTGGATGCTAATTATAAACCAGGGATGAGTAAAGATGAGTGCCTCAAGTTTATTGCAAATGGTAAATGTGATGTCTTTTTCTTTTTTGCCAAGTTCCCATACCTCAGTCAGTAGCATACAAGACTTGAAAACACAAGGTCACTGGTTTGATTCTGGCTCAGCCAATTTCTTTTTAAGGATTGATTGTAAAGTATGAAGTAGTGAGCTGTCACTTGATGTAGTCCTAAATATTGTTACAAACATGGATGAAACACTTATTTAGAAAAACTGCTCTCCCTCTATCTCTCTCTCTCTCTAAATTATTTCCCAGTTATGCTTGTATAGTAAAGGAGAACTGTTTCATATAAGCATTAATGAAAATTGATTATAATAAGACATGCAGTGTATCGGAAACTCAATGCAGTTGCAAAAAGTATAGACCTTTGTTAGCCTTCTCAGTCTGTGCAGGCCTACCTGGGCCAAAACTGTTAACGACTTTTCAATTTTATGCATATTAAAGGACCAATCTACTTCATGGTTCTCTTGGTTAAAATCAGTTTTATAGATCTATTCTTGTGTGATGGCTTGCTTGGAACAATACATAAACAATACGTTAACGCGTTACCAAACGAGAAAATTTTAGGCTTGTCCAAATCAAAAGCATTTGCAGACGACTAAATAAAAGTTACTGAAAATTTGAGATTTGTTTTGTGAAGGGTAGAAAACATTGTGGGAAAAGGAGAAAATGCTGGTTACCAGCATTTTCTCCTTTCCCCACAATGTTTTCAAAAGGCTTCTTTGTCAGGGGCGTCAAAAGTAGGGATTGTGTGGTAATGGGTTTAAAACTCTTTTATCACACAATCCTGACATTTAAAGACCCTTAGAGAGAAAGCTTTTGAAAACAATGTATGAAAAGGAGAAAATGCTGGTAATCAGCATTTTCTCCTTTTCTCACATTATTTTCTAGCCTTCTCAAATCAAGTTTTAATTTCTGAGTCACCTTTATTTTGTCCTGAGCAAATGCTTCCAATTTGGACCAGTCTAAAATCTTGTTGTTTGGTAAAGAGTTAAACCCCTTTTGTAGGAACACAGCTCAAATACAAGTTTGCATTCTCATTTTGCTGTATGTATACTCTTGATTAATGGTTCACATGTAGTCATAGTATCACTTTTCTGATATTGCAGCAATTTCATTGGCTATTAACAGAGACGGAAGTTCAGGTGGCGTAATTAGACTAGCCTGCATCACCAAAGATGGAACAGAACGATTCTTGTTAACAGGAGATCAGCTACCAAAATTCTATGAGGATTCTTAAAGAACATACTTAGTTTTTTTTTCACAATTTGTTAGTATAGTATCAAAGAAAAACAGAAAGTGAAACATTGGAGAATGATAATCCCTTAAATGTGTCTTTATTGTGAATGAAACTTGACGTAATATTTTGTAGATAAAAAGTAAATCCATTGTGATCAAAACTTGACAAGTTCAAGGGTGTAACTTACAGAATATTTTGCATTAAAATGGACATTGCAAATCTGAGATTAGACTGCATATGTTTTTTTGAATTTGATCTTGATCTACACTTCCTGCAGAAAGCAGTCTGATCTTGCTCTTCATTGTGCTTAAAATGACCTTTTGTTGTTCCTGTGCTGGCTATCTATCCCAGTTGTATTGCATATTTAACTTTACATGGAGTTTAGTAAAAGTGATTATGCTCTGAGAAGGAAGATGTGCATTAATGATAGGCTGTAAACATTGTTTTAACCCTTTACCCCATAAGGCATTTCTATGGCATCTCTAATTGACCCTAACTGACAGCAAGGATGGAGCCATTTCTTACGTGTAAATGAAACCTTTTGATAGCATAGAAAACATTGCGACAAAAGGTGAAATTGCTCGTGACGAGCAATTTCACCTTTTGCCACAATGTTTTCCAAAGGCTCTACAAGCAATGTGTAAAAATGAGTATCTATGGAGTAAAGAGTTAAAGGGATGCGAGAAGATAAAGTGCTAATAGTATGTGAAAATGTTCAGTATCTACATAATTAAATTTTGAATGATAGGCATTTCGTTTCACTTTTATTCCCTCCTTTCATGTTGTAGAACATATCTTTAGAAGGAAATTAGATGGCATGTGTGTTTCTGACATGGTTACCCTTGTCTTCAGATTGAAACGTGTGAATAACTATTTGATGTCTTCGATTGTCCACCATTTTGATTGATTGATAGGTGATTTACATCGTTTTCAAGATCATTCTTGTCATTTTGAAGATACAGCTCACATTTTCAGGAGTTTCAATAGTCCTAGGGTTAGCTTCTGTACTTCCCTACGGTAAGACACTGTGACTCTTAAGAGAGTACAAAAAGACACCTGAAAACTACCCTGCAGAGCCTTGAGGGTTTTTGCCAATATTTCTGTCAATCATTCCTGTGAATCAGCTAGGCGTTTCAGCGCAATAGGCTTAAACAGGTGCTTTTGGAGACTGCATAGATCAAGGTTATACTGTACAGAACGTGAAATCTGATCTAGTATCCACACCGCCTGAAGAAAAAGTAAGATGATTTCCAGTCTGTTGCAATTTGCGCCGATGGTAAAGGTGTAGCCCATTTCATTGATATATTGATAAGACGAAAATTGTTGTTTTTAAAAAAGGGAGATTAAATCGAAACATTAAATTTACCTATGGAAATGACAATTTGGAGATTGTAGATACTTTTAATTATTTGGGTGCAGTATTCACTAGAACAGGATCTTTTTTAAATGCCACAAAAACACTGTCCGGTAAAGGCCTGAAGGCATTAGGAGCGTTAATGGCTATGACTAGGGGAAAAGTAGTACCAATTAATATTATGCTTGATTTATTTGATAGTTTCGTTACATCAACTTTGAGTTATGGATGTGAAATATGGTCTTTTACTAACACTGATAATTTAGAAAAAGTACATAAAAAATTTTTAAAATGGCTTTTAAATGTAAAATTAACAACATGTAATTCTGCATTATACGGCGAAGTAGGGAGATATCCTCTGAAAATTAATATGCAAGTTAAAACCATCAAATATTATCTCAAATTATATTCTGCTAAAGGTAATAACTGCATAATGTCCACAGTTGTCGAAAATATGAAGTACAGATGTGAAACACGAAGTGAAATAAATTGGCTAAGTAAAATAAGGAATCTATTACAGCAAAGTGGTTTTAACGATGTTTGGCTTTTTCCAAGTTCAGTTAATATTAAACAATTTACCCCAATTCTGCGTTCTCGTTTGATAGATTTGTATATAAACGAATGGCACAGGGACATTGCAAACAGATCATCTTTAGTTCTATACCGAAATATTAAAAGTTCATTTACACGTTCCAGTTATCTCGACATTATGAAAATACCTAAATTTCGAAATGTATTGGCAAAATTCAGACTGTCGTCACATGAACTTAATGTCGAACAAGGAAGATACAGAAATATTCAGCGCAATGAGAGAAAATGTTCATTTTGTAATTTACACGAAGTAGAAGATGAATTTCATTTCATTCTAGTATGCCCATTATATAATAATTTGAGGAAAACTCACTTGAAAAAATATTTTTATATAAGACCTAGTGTATACAAGCTTACAAAACTTCTAAATAGCTCTAATCTTAGAGTTTTGAATAATCTATCTCTGTTTTGTATTAAAGCTTTAAATGTAAGAAATGAAAAACTAAATATAATTACACAAGAAAATTAAATACCTATAAAATCATTAACTCCAGGAAAGATGTTTGTTCAGGCAGCCTCTTCCGCTTATTTCACTTATTTCACTTATTTTATTTATTCTATTTCAGTCATTTCATTATTTTCTAACGTATTACTTTTGATATATATAATGTCCATGTATTGTTTGTCCATTATTACTGTTTGTTTGTTTGTTTGTTTTGTTTGTTTGTTTGTTTGTTTGTATACGTCTATCTGTTCCGTATGTATTTGTACATGAAATTGACGAGGAACCTCATGGTTCAAGTCAAAGAATAAAACTATATCTATCTATCTATCTATTGATATCGAAATATTGAAAGTATCAATGTACGGAGCCGAGCCAGATAGCGCGTTTGGTAGCATATAGGTATTGGCTGTGGTGGTCACTGATGAAAGCGTTGAATCAAAGGACTGAAAGGCATGAAAGAATTGAGCTTTTTAGAATCATAAGCTGTACATCGTAGTTACAATATGTGTTTATTTGTTACTTTTCTTAAAATCAATCACACATAATATGGAAAATAAAAACGGACAACAATTAGATATAACAATTTGGCAAGTACTCGGGATTTACAGAATGTTAACAGCGAAAACAGATCATATCAAAAGACATAGATTTAAGCTGATTTGTGCCCATAGATGTACGAGGAAAACTTTTCTATTTCGGCAGTCTTTTGATTTTTGCTACTTTTATTCAGAAAATTAAATGACTGCTATTTTTCCAGCATTTGCTATTTTGCTTTGCCATTTTAAAGCATTTGTTTACCTTTAATACAGTGATATCATCAAAAATCACATTTGCATACCTAAATTTATGATTCTTTCATAGAAATGAAGCCGCAACAGTCGGTAGAAGTGCCAAGAACTGGATCTGAATACAGTCCAGTCTATATGTACCCCGTACCAAATAATCATGACTATTATTATAGGAAAAAGAGAAAATGCTCGCAACCAGCAATTGCTCCATTGTACAGCTATTGCATTAGTGTGAGCCACATTATAATTTGTCAAATGAAAATGCAATGCTTTCAATTTGGGTGAGTTATTTTTTCTCTGGTATATGGTTAAGCAAGCACCTGAGGGGCACTGAATATGTTCTTGTGTAAGATGGGTGCTTGCTAAACTCTTGTGTCAAACTACAAAACTTTAGACCAAATTCAAAGCATTTGCAGACGACAAAACTAACGGCGATTCAAAATTTGAAATTCGTTTTGGTAAACAATATGAGAATAGGAGAAAATGCCGGTTTTTCGCCTTTTCCAACAATGATTTCAAAAGATTTTCTGCAACATCGTTAAAACTGATGATTGTGTGTGTAAGAGTTAACACTGGCATATATTCGAAATATTTGCCTTTTTCTTTGTACCCATTGTAAGCTTATTTGATACAGGTTGCTTGCTGACTTGGCTTGGCCTCTTCGTCAAGCTTTAATGTACAAGCAATCAGATAGGCTGCTACATTATCATGCAAAAGCATGACTGTGATCTATATCGAATAACCAGGTATCAAAATGGTCAATCTATGTTTTCTACCATGGGTGGGCCACCATGACCTTGTACATTCTTAAACCATGTCTCAATTAAAATTCGGACTTTAACTTAAAAAAGATTCAGATCTTTCTGAAATACTTGAATAAACAAACAACCCTCTGCAGACGACTTAGGCCTACTGCGTCTTCCTACATGCAACTTAAAATGAAGAAAATAATGGGGAAGAAAGACAGGAAATTTGTCCTTTGCAACGCAGCTTGACTTGTATGAAAGCCGAGCCACTATTGCTCCGTTATCTGCGCATGTCATATTCTTCGAAGATTTGACCTCTCTGCTATGTTACATCACAATCCTGTACGGGATAAGTATCAAAACGCGGTGTGTAAGCTAAAACTCGACGCCAATAAAGTAGCAATGGAGAAATGGCCATAAACAATACTTCTGTGGAAAAATCTAGCCCGTTTTCGCTCCATTTTAGCCTAAAAATTCAATTATTTCAAACCGGAAAATGTTTTTCACAAATACTACTGTTTTGCCGCAAATCTTTGAAAACCGTTTAGAGATATAGACTTCAGGAAAAATAAGATTCGTGCAAGGTCTTTACACTGATTTATCAACAGAACGTGTCTGGGTTTATACCGGAGCTATTACCATGGGCTGTTCATATAAATGATTGGTGCATATGTCACATGCTAGCTGACAATAGCCGAATGAATCGTATCCGATTGCATTTCATTGAGAAAACGTTTATGTTATTTTTGAATTCGAAGTAACAGTTATCGTTTTGAAAAGTAGTCTGCTTCTGTACCCAGAATGCCCAAATTAGATCGATCTGTATTTGAGAAATGCAATCTAGCGGAAGACAATGCAAATTGCTTAGTCGGTAACGTTCAGGACTTGAGAATAGGGGCTAGCTGGTTCGATCTCCGGCTCAGCCAATTTCTTGCAGATGATTGATGATAGTCAGTGCGACAGGATTCATTTCTCTCACCACTGACCATTGTTTTGACGTTGACCATGTGCGAAACTACTCAATTGCTTGGAAAGAATATTGTGAGGAGAGCTGGTTAAATAAACTCCAGGAAAGCATGGAAATGTGCACTCCCCATCGCGATATAACTGAAATAATGTAGAAATTGGCGATCAAAACCATACAATCAATCACTGACTTGTATGGAATTTATATTGATTAGCCCTATTTTACGAAATTGCATCAGAAAAGTACTCGTAATATTGTAGGTACTCTGAGCTAAATATGGAAAAGGTATCGGTTAATACATGTTGAGTAATTCAAAGCACCGCCATCAATATTTGTTGAGTGATTATGGTATATTTTGCGTAGATAACAGCTGAATACACAGTAAGTCAGGTATCATCTTTGTTCACCTGGTTTTACAGAGCAGCTGTAGCTGGTGTGCTTCTTTAACATCTTTTCCTGGACTACAAGGTTTTTGAACCCGAACTAGCACTTACCCGTTATTACTTGCAAACGTGACCAAGACGTTTGGAAGATAAAGTACTTAAAACCATTTTAGCCTCACGTTTTCACCCATGTAGTATATTTAACATTTCTTTCGAAGGACCGGACTTGGAATCTAATGGTCCTATTAGTTTTGCCTTTGTCAGTCAGATAAAAGGTTTTGATTAACCGGATAAAGATGTGTGAAGACAATGCATCGAACTAAGAAACTATTACAGACAGTCTACGCTATCATCACCTGGCAAGATATACTAGTGCATGTTATCATCTTCGACCAAGACATTACACTTCCGTTTCTGCAGCATCTTTCATTAACCATTCGATTTCCTGATCACGTCTAGACCTCAAACGTTTAAATCTAGCAGCTGTTTTGTTAATATCTTCATTCAAGGGCGGTTCTTTACTGCTTATTCCGTGAATATGACTTTGTACATTCTTGCCACCTGATGCTAAAGCTGTTTCTCCAGGATTTACGTTTCCCTGGTTCACATAAGTAGGTGTTGTAATACTTTTGTCGATGGAATGATTAGTACTACTAAAACTGTCGGCAACACTTAAATGCAACTGGCTTGTACTTGCATTAGAAATGTTTCCAGAGGAATCGGTCTGTTCGCTACCTTGGTTTTCATGTAAACTATGTTTAACTGAATTCCCTCGACTTCTCGTGCGACTATGTTTGTCATAGGTATAACCGCCCTTTAACAAACTATTATTAAATACAGTATGTCTTTTGTGTTTATTTTCTTGATTGTCCACTTGCCGCCCCTGTCCTTTCTCTTCTTGTGTCTCATCAAAAGCACTTTGTGAATGAATCCTGTTTTTATGAAATGAATTAACAACTTCCCTAGCATATTTGTTTCTTTCTTTAGTTGAATCTGTTGCCATAACTTGACCCATACCGATCTTATCTATTTTCTTCATAGGCACAGTTTCGGAGACAGGTCTTGGCATATATGGAGGTGGTTCATCCTGTTTTGAATCAGAGGAGTTAAGTTTGTCATAAGTCGTTAGACTACTTGCTCTCAGTGGAATTTCGGAGTATGGCCTTTGGCTTACGTCTGCAACTGGAATCTTTGTATCCAGGTCACTGAGCATGTTTCTTGAGCCTCTGTATACATTTCTACCTGATGTACCACTAAAATTGTTGCTTGACAAAGTATCTAATCCAGACATTTGGTTTATCATCTCCATTGGTCGAGGTGGTCTTGACGCAGGTAATGGTCTTAATTGTGTGTTTCGAATCATAGGTTTGTTCATGCCAGAAAAGGATTTGGATTCGCCTATGAAGGGTTTATTGATCTTTGGCTTTTCAATATTCATGAAGGGTGTATAAATCTTCGGTGCAATCCTGACTATTTGATGAGACTTTGCGGGACTACTGGCACTTCTTTTGGCAGGACTTTGTTGCTTATCCCTGATTCGTTGACTATTCGGAACACTTCCTTCAAAACTGTCGTTATGATTGTCAGCATTTTGATCGACGCGATTCGGATACGAAACCACACTACTGATCCAGCTATCGGGACTTCTTGATGGGTAATTAGGCGGCTGTTCCATGTCAGACAAGTTATCATCGATTGTAGATCTGTCGTCACAATACATCAAGCTAAAATTATCCTCGTCATTTTTACGTTGTTGTCCAGACTGTCGACCAAAACCTGGAAGACTTCCTAGATTTACAACATTCGGAGCATTGCCGACAAGAAGTCCGTTTCTGCTCATCTGATTATTCAAAAATTTGACATTTGGTTCCAACCTGTTGATCTGTTCCTCGGGTTGATTCTGTTCATGGACCTGATTAGTATCATTTTCACTAAAACCAATTCTCCGCTGGTTAGCTTGTCTGGATGAGGATCTGAATAGTTTCGGACCAGTCAGAATTCCGCTTACTTTACTATCTCCGTTATTCGAAGTTTCTTGTAACTCTTTATTTTGACTCTCCACCCATTCTGTACATTTGTCATCGTTACTTCTAGTCACATGATCTATTACTCTATCATTAAACGATACAGAAGTATCTTCTCGTCTTATATTTTCGCGTTTACCCTCATTCAAAAGCCAACTTTGTCTATCTTTGGCCCATACTGATACCTCTGTCAGTAATCCGTCCATGTCCGGTACATATTCCTCGAGCTTTTCATTTCCTTCAGTGTGTGTATCGTTAGATTTCTTATCTGTTTTATTATCTTTGCGACCACTTGCAGACGCTTTTCTGTTTACAAAAGCACCGTTTGTATTTAGATTGGATTCTTCGTCGCTAGTTTCGCGGAGATGCTCTTCAAGCCTTCTCATGCATGTTTCTGGAGTTGCCGTTTCGGCCCTATATGTCTCTATTTCTTCTAATTGTTCTAACCCGTTCTGATAGATGGTGTCTAAATTATTTTGAGTTTGTTGAAACAAAGCATCAATAACTTGTTCCATGGACTTTTTCTTTCGTCCTGGTGTATTTTCTGCTGTCTTTTTTGCATCATCTTTGTCTGTTTCATTTGACAATGTTCTTTGCTTTGTCCTTTCATGCATGTCCACTGGTGACGGATTCTGAGGTCGCGATGGACTCGAAATCTCGGGTTTTTCATTATTCGAACTTGCATCGCTGTTTTCTGAAACCGAGATCGACCCTGTAATGAGAATTTATAAATATAAACACCTTCCGACTGGATAAGAGCGATAATACCTCAGCAATCATTTGCACTGTACATTTAGTGACAAAGATTCGACAACAACATATTTGCTATGCAGCTGAACTTTGAAATGAAAAGTAATCTTTAAGGGCTGTGTCATAATATAGGCCAGAGTTTCATATATACCCAAAAGACACTATACATGAGGTTAACACAGTAAAACTGACATGAAATATCATTTAATATTTTTTTAAGTAGATATTTCTGTAACATACGGTTTAATAAGTTTAGGTATATACAATTTTGTGACATGTACAGTATGTAAGATAATACATGTACTGAACAACAAAGGCGGTTTGATTTATACCAAATATTCGAATTGATGTCTTTTTTTATGTCGCATGGTAGACCATTTCACCATGTCCTTGAGAAAACCTCTCAGAAAAAAGTCACATTGGCTCATTTGGCAAGTCGGAGAGTTACGGTCTATATGTTTTCAGAATTTCGCTGTAGGACTTGCTTTCCAACCATTTCAATAGGCCATGTGCATTGTGCGGTGTTGTTTGCTGAAACAGTAATTCTTGTTTAGATATCTTACTACGAAATACAGGCACAAATCTTTGCTTCAAGGGAAAAGCTGCAAATATTGTTCACTGTAATTATCGGAGCGCCCTCACTACTGTCTTCAAAGAAAATATGCCTAGTTACACTATTCGAGCTCAACGCATCCAATACAATGTGCATTAAGTTCTGGACAACAGATTAGCTTGAGAAATCAATAGTCCCAGAAATGAGACTGATCATAGCTTAGACATTCAGATCGATAAAATCAAATTTCATGAAGAGATTTAATGCCCTGCAAGGTCAAAATGGACACAATTTTGCACATTTGACGCAAATAAATGTATGTTATAAAGGCGCCAGTCGCTCTTTTATTTTTCAATGTTACCTTACATACTGTGCATGTGATAAAATTGTACTCTATAATTTATTAAGTGGTATAAACTTTATTGCATTATCTGTAAAAACAATATGTTTTCGGGATTTTTGAAAGTGTTAACATAATTATATTATGCAACACCATGTATTATACGAGAGTGATCCTTTGATTATACATGCTTAAAAGACTTGTAAGGTACACCTTAGAAGTTCTCTGTTCCTGATACTAAAATTTATCATAGGTTTGTGGCGCTGAAGTTAAATCATTTTTATACTTTAAATAATCAGACGAGGACAGCCTTCAAACCAAGATAATGTTTTTCTTCCTCAACGTCAAAGAACCAGCGTGCAAATAATTGACTCTTTTGAGAGTGTTTGTTTTTACATGGTTATAAATTTTCAGAAACAGCTTTGGACATTAAAGTCAAGATACTTCAACGAACAGCTCATATAACGATAGTATTTCACTGCAACATTCCAGTTAAGATTTTGTGATACTAGGATTTTATTTGATTTTAACCAAAGGAAGAAATACATGGCTTTTACCTTCTCTACGTCTACGGCTTTTGGGATTTGTAGCGTTCACGTTTCTCAGATCTGGATGACTTAGATTCATGCGTCGCATTTCCTCGTGTAGATCGTCGATGTCATTGTCGGAATTGTAACCTATATCATCATCAGAACCTGCCATTATACCTGGAACAACGATCGGTTTCTTAGTTGACTGTGTTTGACTCTGAGTCCTGGTGGGTAGTTTTGGCGGTTTACCCAGAATTCCTTTTCCAACTGGTTCTCTGTCTGTGGCGCGCTGACTTCTATAATTTGTGTTTCGTGTCCGAACAGGTCGAGCTTCTTGTACAAATGCTTCCTTGGACTTAGGTTTCAAGCTTTCTGTTGATGTCTTAATGACGTCTGAGCATGCACGTCTGACCGATGGATTTATGTACGACAAAAAGGAAGCTGGCGAAAAAGAAAAAGAAATCGGTATCAGACATGGCTTCTTTTCAAGATTTTGGTTTACACAAGAGAAAAGGTCTTTAGAGACAAAAATGTTTGTCACAGTAAAGACGTGTTCAATATTCCCGAATAATCTGTCTTCGAATACATAGATCTATTCAATTTTCAAGAGAAATTGACAATACTGGTAAACGGTTAATTAGCCAAAAAGTTTTGGTTCCTTTCTCAATTTAGGATAGGTCTAGAGTTAGGAGGCTATTTGCTTATTTATTTATTTATTTATTTATTTATTTATGTAAAGCCTGTAACATGCTGGTTCACTTAAAAAAAAATGAATGGATTTGTTTATGTTTATGAAAGAGGTTACCTTTGATCGTGATCTGCGGAAACAATGCTATGTTTTAGACATTGTAAATCATGATGGTTTGCAACACGCGAAAAGGAGCATTCGGACATCTGCGTAAAGTGTCGTCTCGGATCAACCTGCGCACTCCGCATTTCCGTTTTTATGTCATTTTCTGTTTTGCGCATGTGTACTGTAGCAGAAAATCTAATGCAGTCGTAAAGTGTGGATTAGCCTGCGCGGACTGCTCAGGCTGATCCGAGATGACACTTTATGCAAATGTCCGAATGTCCCTTTTAGCGTGTTGCAAGACATGATACAATACCTGTAGGATTCTCAGACGGCAAAAACATCTGTTTGGAAGCTGACGTTTGTACTTTGGTGTTTGTCTCGCTTTCTTCAGGTTGTTTTGGTAACTCTCTCATGCTCTCCATTTTTAGCACACGTCTGGACCTCTCGGACCTGTCCACAGTCAATTTCTGTTTCTTGGTTACGGAATCTTTTTTCATATCCACAACGTCTGTCTTCTTTTTCCAGAATAAGCACGCCATCTGGTGTGAAAAATGATAAGAGTAAACGTGTTGACTTGCGCTTTTAACAAACAGTTAATTGGATGGATTAATTTTGATACCATTAGGAGCAATTTGCAGATTCTCAACTTTTAAAAAAATTATTTTGTTCCAATTTAAATTATTCGGTTTTTTAGCTTTTGCAAGAAATTGTTACACGTCAATAATACGTCTGTCGCTTCACATTATGTAATGCTTTGTATACTGTGTAAATTAAGCGCTTTTCAAAACTTGTGACACCATTAACATTACACAAAGGCTGTACTAACCGCAAATTTAAAAAAAAAAGAATAGATGTACTTAGCCCGTCATTGAGTTTGCTCAGACCCCCGCCCCCTCAGCTAATCGTGGGCTTAGTTTTGGAAATAACAACAAAATGAATTGAAATTAAATTGTTTTACAGAATTTTTACAGATATTGGCTGTTTTGGTTATCTTATCTTGCGTGAAGGAGAAGGCTACATTTTGACCTTATCGTAAAACATGACTTATAAATTGATTAAACCTTCTCCAAACAATCTCGACTTTTAACGTCACTACTATTAATGCTTTTGAAAACATTGATGGAAAAGGAGAAAATGCCAGTAACTAGCATTTTCAAGTGGCAACTCCTTAGTTGATCCATATAGAATTTGACGTCTGCAATGGCCTTAATTTTGAAAGCGTGAAAAAAAGCCCTAACGTATAATAAGGTGTCGCATGGGTTTTTCAGATGTTCCACTTGGTACCTCAAGTCTAACCTCATAAAAGCTTCAAACAGTTATGGTTGAGATTGCTACTCATGTACCAAACTTTTGGCCTGTTCATCACTAAAAGAAAAGAATATTTAGATTGTCATACGCACTATTTTATGCAGTTTGGAATCGTTGGTCGCAGGCGGTTTGTTGGCGTTCACGTCTGTGACGTTGTTATTGGACACAGGGACACAAGTCGGCATGGTGGCACTTCCGGCAGTCACCAAGTATGTCAAATTCTGTAAAAAATATTAAATTTCATTTTGTAAAAAAGTTATGGTTAACTATTGTTTGAGTATGTAAAGGCGATGGGGGAAACTAAAGGAAGATAACATTTCTGGAAATGAAGAAAGGCTGGCAAGCAGTATTCTACCCTATTCCAAATATGCTTCTACCGTTTCCAGATCAGATCTTTTTATTTTAACCACATTTGGCTTATCTTTTGCAAATGCATAATTCAGACGACTCAAAAAGTTTGTTGTAAAAAAATATAAGACCACAAAATGAATGCAATTAACAATTTCAGTGATGTTACAAAACAAATGTTGTGCCTTTTTAGGACGCTTGGACCAGAATAAACTATTCGTAAAACCAACGTTTAATTTTTGTAGGCGTTAGATTTAATTGAACGACAGATACGCAGTCTACATGTTATTTCCCATACTTTTGTGTGTTGTTTACTCAGACGACTATATTAACTGTCCTATCTCTTTGTTTCTCATACATCCTAATCAGTCCATTTGTTTTAATCTCGACTTCCAATATTTGAGGTCCACAATAAATCGTGATAATTGCCGCCGACGCTTTTAAATTTCTCAAAACCTTTTAATGATATAGAATGTTTAGTCTAGCTCCATCTTTCTTGGGATTCCCTGACAAAATGTAGTGCATTTGATTCGTTGTCTGCGCATGTCATATTTTTCGAAAATTCGACCTATCTGCTATGACGCGTCACCCATCCCCCGTATACCTGGGAAAAGTGGGGCTTACATCGAAGCTATTAGCGTATTACCCAAGCATGTAGGGGCTCTAATAATAAATGGCCGGTGCACAGTTTACATGCTAGCCGATCACAGCTAACTGTATAGCACCAGGTAGCGTTTTATTGATTAAACATTTATTTCATTCGAAATTCAAAGTAACGCTTTTAGTTAGGAAAAATTAGATAGATTTCTATTTGTAGAATGCCAACTAGCGGGAGATAATGGCATTTCATTCAGAAAAGTCTTTAGTCTTGAATAAGGCAAAAAAGAAAATGAATGAATATTCAAACGGACTATTTTCAGATGTTTCAAATTTCGCACTGTACATGTGAACAGTGCTTACAAAGTAAGACGGGGCCAATGAAGGGTCAGCCCCTGTGCCTCAAAAATTCTTTGTGGACAAGGGCTGTTGTCACCTCTACCACGCAGCCATTCTAATGTAATATTTTAGCTTTGAAACTGAAGTACTCATGATACAAGAAATATTCGGCCGCCGGAATCTGCCCAAAACTAGTATTGTTGTTTGACTGCAAGCTTTTACAGCGATGTTTACCGTGCTTCTATCCATTTGAAAAATTGGGAATGTAGCTTTTTTATGCTTATTTTCACGGACCAGATAGCACAAGAGCAACCTAGGTATCAATAGATTGAAAATGTCTGTCAGATGTATTTGTCGTCTTACAGCCTGGATAAACGAAGTAGACGAGAAAGTAGTATTACTGAAGAACATATTATACGTATATAGGATTCATGTTGAAGATATCTAGTGAGGTTGAAATTTTTACTGCTGAGGCTGCTACGTGCGACTCATTACCTTTTGCGGACTTGTTTTGAAGGTTAAGGCTAAAACAAAATAGCGGTTAATTCCAAAAGTGTTGACCAAAAGATGTCTTGTTTTTTCGACATCAGGAAGAAAGCTTTTGAAGACCTGGGCCAAAAGATAAACTACCATTTTCTCCATTTTCCCAATGTTTTCAAAGACATATCACACCAATTCAGCTACATTTAGTACATCATATGCAAAGGATGTTAATGCAATTCGCACACACTGATCTAGGTCAACAACTTTTTCTATTTGTAAATCTTCTGCATGTTCTTACGAACAAAGTCCGTAACAAAGAAACAAATGAACAAATGTATAGCTGAAATACAAACCGTCTCCGGCGGGATACGAACCCATAGCGGACGAGATCCTCGTTTTTCGAGGTTTAAAAGACCAACACCATAACCACTGAGCCAAAGAGGTATTTCCCCAACGTTGTGGTAAGGTACTGTATTTAAATCGAGACGAAGCTATGCATGAAGGAGTGGTCTCCCTTAACAATGTCAAAAGACCGGTCTACTTCATGATTCGGTTGTTAGACAAAATAGATTTTTATGGATCCATAATTATGTGATGGCTTGCTGGATAAAATTCATCACAGAGATGCATTAGACCCCTTTTTGCTCGAGATTGGTTCAATTGAACATGGACAAGTCTAAAATTTGTCATCGGTTAAGGTCCCTTTAGGATGATGCTGAAGTGCAGGACTTTCCTTTACCTTTGGGACGTTACCTTTGCAGATCTACGTATATACTTTAACACTTTACCACACAGCAGAATTTTAGACCTATCGAAATCGAACGCACTTGTAGACGATAATTTTACGTTGGCTCAAATGATGCATCTTTTTATAGAGTAGAAAACTTTGTGGGAAAAAGAGAAAATGCTGATTACCAGCATTTTCTTCTTTTCCCACAATGTTTTGTAAAGCCCTCTTTCTCAGGATCGTCAAAAGTAGGGATTGTGTATAGTAATGGGATAAAGAGATGTACGATACTAAAAAAATCAACCTTCATAGCTTTTCTCTCAACGTATCCATTCGAATTTTTACAATTTCCCTTTCATTCCAAACCACGAATCCATTTATAATAAATCCTCCCATCTCTCTTACAAAACATTTTAACTAAAAGTTTCATTTCTCTTCATAAATGATCCTCACGACAAATCAGTAGTTCAATATTCTTAATAAATATTAAATCCTGACTTCTTATATCCGCTGCGACAATCTCTATTAACTTATATTCTGTATTATTTAATCAAAATATTTAGAGTATTACTGACCGTTAACACTATATTCGAATGCTCTCTACCCCTTTCAACCATTAAACTGTTAAATAAATGAAACGAACATTTCCATTCAATAGCGAAAAAACAAATTTTGCGCTTTCAAAGTTGATTGAACGAAAAGTACACTATCGGACAGTTTAGATCAAAGATCAGGTTACACATTTTGTGCAGTCTGATCTTGATCTATAATGTCCGCAAAAGCGCTTCGAGTTGCACTTTGCAACCTAAGGCTAAATATATTACAACCCGGAGAAAACTTATGACTGAATAAAATTTTGAAAACAAGGTGACGGAAGGAGAAATTGCTCGTAACGAGCAATTTCTCCCTTTGTCACATTGTTTTCACATGTATTCATGAATAAAAAACTAGAATGATTCTGAATTAACATGTTTTACCAGAATGATTTTGAAGTCTTTTTTGCGGAGTTGTTTCGGCAGATTATGACTTACGACTAATAACAGTACCGAAGGTAATTCTGTTTTAAATGATGGTTAGTTTTGGCTGGTTACTTAGTTATCTAGGAAAAAATAATTTTACTCGATTTATTGTATTCGATTTATGGTATTCGATTGATTGTATTGGAGTTTAACGCCTTTAGGTCATATCACGGCAGTCAGTGCTCTTACGATTGGTTGGTTGGTTGGTTGGTTGGCTGGTTGGTTGGTTGATTGGTCTATCTGTCTCGTTGGTTGATCTTGTTGGTTGGTTGGTCTATTGAATTGTTGGGTGGGTGGCTGGGAGGATGGTCTGGTTGGTTGGTTGGTTGATTGGTTGCTTAGTTGTTTTTTTGGTTGGTTGGTTGGTTGCTTGCTTGCTCAATTATACTGTTGGGTAGGTGGCTGGGAGGATGGTCTGGTTGGTTGTTTGGTTGGTTTTTTGGTTGGTTGGTTGTTCAGTTGAATTGTTGGGTGGATGGATGGGAGGATGGTCTGGTTTACCAGCACTCCGCACAATATTCTTTCCAAGCCACTGGCTACCTTCTCACAAAGCCATCGAAGAAACAACGGTCAGCGGTTCGAGAGGAATGAACCCTGCCGCAATGACTATCATCAATCCTCGGATGGACAGTGGCAGAGCTGGGGATTGAACCAGCGACCCTCTGATTTCGTGAAAAGATTTAAAAACTCTGAAACAGGTTTTATGGTGAAATAGAATTCGGTGCTTCAGGAAAAAGAAAAGTTGTATATACATATCGGACTCTTCTAACGATGTGTAAAACCCAGGGAGGGGAAGGCATATAGAGTTTTAACCCTTTACCAAACAATCCCGTTTTTATATTATTCTGAAAAGGTGGCTTTTGAAAACATTGTGGGAAAAGGAGAAAATGCTGGTTACCAGAATTTTCTCCTTTTCCTACAATGTTTTCAAAAGGCTTCTTTCTCGGGGTCGTTAATGTCATGATTGTGTTGTAATGGGTTAATAGTTAAAGGTCATATTTTTGTGAAGGGTAGAAAACAATGTGGGAAAAGGAGGAAATGCGGGTTTCCAGCATTTTCTCCTTTTCCCACAATGTTTTCTTAAGGCTTCTTTCTCATGGTCGTAAAAAGTAAGGATTGCGTGGTAATGGGTTAAAGTGCAAATGCTTCAAATCTGGACAGGCCTAAAACTTTCATGGTTATCTGGTAAAGATTGAAATCCTAAGTGGATTATTATTTGCTAATAAACTATAGAAGTTTGAATTATTGTACACCACTTCAAAATCTATTTACTTGTTGAAAAAAAATATGATCGAACTTTTACCTCTGCATGTTTAATTATATTTCTCCCCCCCTCCCACTTGACTCCTTATTTCACCTTTGAACTCACATTTTGCCTGCTTAAGCTAGCTAGCTGTCTGTCTGTCTATCTGTCTCTTTCTCTCCTTCTCTCACTCTCTGTATCTCTCTCTCTCTGTCTCTGTCTTTCTTTCTCTCTGTCTTCCTATCTGTTTTCATTGTCTCTCTGTCTTCCTATCTGTTTTTCTCTCTCTCTCTCTCTCTGTATTCCTCTCTTTCTCTCTCCGTCTCTATCTGTCTCTCTCCCTCTCTGTCTCTCTGTCTCTCTCCCTCCTCTTTCTCTTTCTCTCTCGTTCTCTGTCTCTGTCTCTGTCTGTCTCTCTCTCTCTCCCTCTCTCTCTTTCTCTCTCGCTCTCTCCCTCTCTTTCTCTGTCTCTCTCTGTCTCTGTCTTAGTTATTTAGCAAGATAAAGGTTAAATAAATGAGATACAACGTTCAAGCCGATAGTAAAAGCTCGAATAAAGTTATTTCAAACTTATTTTTTGGAAAAAAATCCTTATCGGACAGTGTAGATCCATGATCAGACTGCACGTTCTGTGCAGTCTGATCTTGATCTACACTGCCCGCAAAAGGTCAGTGAGAGGCGCTTAGCATCTTAAGGGTTAAATCATAAAGCCCCAGTCATTTCGATTAAGGTCAGTTTTTAAATGAACTCACATAGATTAGTACCAAACATTGTGATTTAAGCTGTCACCCTTTGATCCACAGTCACGTGTTCTAACGGCCATGAGAGAGAGAAGGCTTTTGAAAACATTGACGGGAAAGGAGAAGAAAAAGCTAATAATTACCATTCTCTGTTTTTATTCCCCCCCCACAATATTTTTTACTTTTCCATAATTTTAGTAACAGTAGATGTGCCTTCTGCGAATGGTTCCAGATAGAAAGGGGGGGTTGAAAAGTTAATCCTTACAATGCAATCTCCTGTAAAAAACGACTCTGAGGAAGGAAAGCTTTTGAAAACATTGTGGGAAAGGGGAAAATGCTGGTTACCAGCATTTTCTCCTTTTCCCACAATGTTTTCGACCATTTAAAAAGCAGATCCCATCACCTGAGCCGTATTTTACTCGTCGGGTTTTATGTTCAGTTCAGATTTGATTTGGACTAGTCTGAGATTTTGTTTTCTTGTAAAGGGTTAGATACAAGGCATTGTCAAATATTTATGATTCAATTTAATGGAGGGAAACCGAGGTATTTAAATCTGATCGAGTAGACGAAAAATTAAAACATTATGAAGATTTTTACTGGTAAAATTAAAAGGCAAACATTGCTCGTATGAACAATATAGTATTATGGATTCATACAGCTTTGGTGTTACAATATATGAGGTAGACCGGTCCATTGACATGGAGAAAATTGACCAGTAGCAAAACGTTTCGACCCAAATTTAGCCTGTGCGGAGTGCACAGGCTGACTTGGCTCGATACTTTTTGCAGCTACAGAGGAAAAAATGTTAAAATTTGAAATTATGTACAATTATAGCTCAGCTGTGTAAATATAGATATGAAATACCAATGTGTGACCCATCACGTAAAAAGGCAACATCTGGGAATTCTGTATATCAATTAGATGAAATCAGATCAACGATAGTGCAGGTCACTTTAAGTTGATAATTCAAAACTGACTGTATAACAAGGTACAATGACGGCTTTTCATACAGAAAATGTCGTTAAATCGAAAAGTGTCATCCCTGGTCAGCCTGTGCAATTCGGGCAGTCTGACCAGGAATAACACTTTTCGCAGTTCCCAGAAGGTCCCTTTTTCCGTGATGGTGTCACGTGTATATAATATTGCGTTAGGGATAGAAAAACTCCAGGAATTTCATCTCATTTAAAACCGGAAACGAGAAAAACGATTGCTTTGAATGCCTTCAAAACATGAAATGCATTTTTCTATCCGTCGTAATCTGTACAGCCTCACTTCCGTCAGAAGCAACATTTGGCATAAAGATATAAGAATGATTATAGTTTCATAAAATAAAGATGAAATAGTTAAAAACTCGCTGAAAACTGCCTGAAAACGATAACGTGTACGTGTTTCTTAAAGGTTTAATGTCTGTGTTGTATCACTTGTTTATGCACAAATAGTCCAAAACAACAGCAGGACACGGTATAGTGAACTTTGAAACTATTTTGACCCATTTACCACACAATCCCGACTTTTAACGACCCTATGAAAAGAAGTATTTTGAAAACATTGTGGGAAAAGGAGAAAATGCTGGTAACTAGCATTTTCTACTTTTCCCACAATGTTTTCTTCCCTTACTAAAACAAATTTGAACTTTTAGTCACATTATTTTGTCGTCTGCAAAGGCTCTCAATTTTGACTAGTCCAAAATTTTATCGTTTCCTACAGAGTTAATGGGCAATGTTCTGTGAAAAGGGAGTTAAATGCATCTGGTAAAAAATATCGACCTAGGTCAGCCTGCACAGAAAGATAATTTAGCAAGCTCTTTAAATTGAAACTTTGTAATTAAATAAATCTCAGTCTGAGTTTTCCCACTGGTTTGTTTTAATCCAGGGATTAGGCACCGTCGCTGACGACTTACACTTATAGTGCTTCGTGAATGTATTAATACTCCACATGTTTGCCCTATTCTAAACAGTCCCTTACTTGACAACCCTAGAGCAGCCAGCATTGTGGGAAAAGAAATAAATACTGGTAACCAGAGTTGTCTAATTTCACCACAATGTTATCTAGCCATTCAAAGACACATATCACCATTTCAGCCACATTTAATTTATCTTCGGTAAATGCTTCCAAAATGGATATGTCTAGCATTTAATAGTCTAGTAAAGAGTTAACAAATCCAAAAGATCGAAAATGCAATAAAAAAAGACATCCTCACTCACATACAAAATAGCATGAAAAGTCGCAATTTAGATAAATAAAAACGCTGTTAGTGTAAAATCATGACTAATAGTGACGTTTTCCACAGCAATAATAGAGAAACCTCAATGTAATGCATGTTTTCACTTAACCCTTTCCCAAACAATCCCTGGTTCTTACGACCCAGAGGTAGAAGCCTTTTGAAAACATTGTGGGAAAAGGAGAAAATGCTGGTGACCAGCATTTTCTCCTTTTCTCACAATATTTTCTACCCTACTGGAAACCAATTTCATCTTTTTGGACCAGTCCAAAATTTTGTCGTTTGGTAAAGGGTTAAGTAAAGGATATACGTCGAGCCGGCTCTACTGTAACCAAGTGAGACTTATGGTAGGCCTACAAATCGTAGCCGTATTAGTCTTAATGTAGCAAGTAAATAATTTACACTTTTTCATTGGCTGTAAATATAGTTGTACAGCAATATAAAGAGACAGTTTGACCTTAACTAATCTAGAATAAAGTTGTGAACATTGTAGATCAGATATTTTAGCTGTCTGATCTTGATCTACACTGTCCACAAAAGCTTCTTATGTTGTCAACAATAAGGAAAGTCTTAACCCATGACTGGGTTAAGTCCGGTAGCAGAGTCGGTTACGCCACTGGTTCGAAACCCCGGAGGTGATGATTGATTTCGGTCTGAGGTTGGGTGAACGTATTTGTGACAGGATTCGTTCCCTCGTTGCAAGCAATTTTTATTTGGTTATGTATATACTTACTTTTTTATGCACTTTTCACCAGAGAAAAAGGTTTTCATTATCTGGGTGGTAAAACCATAAGATTAATTGGGAAAAGATGAAACCATCTAGGAAAACGGAGCAATCGGTTGTTCTAAGCGATTTTTCGTTTTCCCACGTTTTCAAGAGCGGTAGAAAATTGCATTTTCTCCAAATTATACCAAAGTAATTGGAGTGAGTACACATTCATGCTATTGAAGGTTTTTACACGAAAGTTAGCTCTTTACCTGATGTGAAGGTAGAAAACATTGTAGAAAAGGGGAGCAAATACTGGTTTCTTTCATTTTTTCTGTTTTTCCTACAATCGGTATTCAAAAGCCTTTTTTTCCGCGGGGTCGATTAAAACCCGGATCGTTCTGTAATGGTTTAAGATCTAATGAAAGCAGGTGAAGGTCTTCAATTTGCCTAATACTAGTAATTACGGGTATTCACTACAATATAATATTTAATTAATATAGGATTAAACGCTCTCAGCAAGCATCCTTCGCTACACTTCACTAGGTCACGTATATAAGATGCATCTTTGGGCGATTTAACGTACTAAGACTGTTTTCCAGTACTAGGTACAGTGGCATAGCAACCAGCCGTATTCACCAACCGTTCTCGAGAACATTCTTTATCTTATTATTCAAGATTTTCTACATTTGATTGTAACGTAACTTTTGATTGGCTTCACCAAAATGGTTTAACCAATCAGAAGTTGTGTTACTTTCAAATTTAGAATAAGACCAAGAACGTTCTTATGAATAGTTGGTGAATACGGACCCTGAACGAGATATAGTTGTTAATTGATAAAACCATCTATCTTAACATCGACTTCGAAACGAGTCTTTCCGAGTTCAACCTATTACCACACAATCCCTACTTTTGACGCCCCTGAGAAAGAAGCCTTTAGAAAACATTGTGTGAAAAGGAGAAAATGCTGGTAACCAGCATTTTCTCCTTTTCCCACAATGTTTTTTACCCTTCACAAAAGTAAATTTCAATTTTTCAGTCATTTTTATTTTGTGGTTTGCAAATGCTTTCGATTTGGACAAATCTAAAATTTTGTCATTTGGTAATGAGTTAACGTGAAGTAATTACTCTACATAAATACAATTTTGCTGCAAGTCTAACCAATGTTGGTGCCAAGATCTGGACGGAACTGTGCAGTCTGATCTTAGACTAACACGAGTCGCACCCTTATGCTTTACCATGACCAAAGCTATTTTTAGTTTTAGTGTAAAACTACTTTTCAACCGAAAAAAAAAAACAACAGAAATATGTAGTTTGTAGCAAATGAATGAAATAGCTTTAACACTGTCAATACCAATTTACATTTTATAGACTTAAAGTCTCTTTGCATAGCTGAAATTACACGCAACCAAATATAAAAAAGAACAGCATAGTTCAGAGATCAGACTGCACGCTATGGGCAGTCTGATCTTGATCTACGTTGTCCGCAGAAGTCCCTATTTTCGCCCTTTAGCACTGAAAGCGTTTATTAAAAAAGTGTTTCAATTATACACGTGTGCAGGAATAAAAGTGAAAAGAATAAAGCTAATATATCGCCGATTTTGATCCAACAAAAGCATCTTTTGTTCGTCGTCTTTTTTTATATGGTTATAGAATATAACTACATGTAGTATAATGTGAATGAAGTTTAAACATATCTTATTAGATCTATCATAATCTACATATATATACAATTCATAATGTCAAACAAGAGGGGCAGTAAATACAAACTGTAGGTTTAGCCACAAGTTCAAAGACATAGTTCTTTAAACACAAACACGTTCCATGCAGTTTGATCTTGATCTACACTGTCCGCAAAAGTTCCTGGAGCTGCGCTTAGCAGCCTATGTTCAAGTTTGTGTTTGATTCACAGTAAGTTTACATGCTTGTCGGACTAACCTTGACTTTCTTGCTTACACAAAAATCAATGACGTCAAATATTCAACAGGGAAAAGTTTCTGACTTGCGTGTTTTTGTTTAGATAACGCCGTTTTCGGCTTTATTTCAATTATATTCCGGCTACCAACGAACCTATCCATGTTCTTCTTGTGTTTCTTTTACCAATCCTGCCCGCACAGCATACTTTCAAAGTCACTGACTGGTTTCTCGCATAGTCAAAAATAATGTTCAGCGGTGAGTAATCAGTGTGTTCTGCAGCAATGAATAGATCAGCAATCCTCGAACAGAGTTTTATCAAGCTAGGATTTAGATAAACAATCCCCGTTTAACTATGTCTGTACATTACCGACCATCTAAATTTCTCTATAGCCTAGGCGGCGAAAGGTACAATTCAGGACATCTTTAAACAACGCACTTTCGAAAATCAGAGCGCTTGCAGGACTTTGATTATTTTGATCGCGCGAGTGTTGCTATTTTAAGAGTGTTACCGTTATCGTTCGGATTCTGACTCGTCGTTTTTGAACAATGGACATTTTCGAGCATCAGCTAATTTGCAGGGTTTGTTAATTCTGCAACATTCTCACGACAAAATGACTAGAAAACGATAAATAGAATGGAAGTACGAGTAAAATCCTCTTTAGAACTGTAGCGACATTCTCCTTTGTAGAGAGTATTACAGTTCTCCGGCTTGTATTTGCGCGACAATGGTATATGGAACCAATTATAAAGACGAGTTTATTTGGCGGATTCTAAGTAAGATATGCGACTAATGTTTATTCTGCAGCCGTGTAAAGTCATTCGTTATTATGATATTTCTCTTTACTATGCTTCTCCTAAAAAAGATACAAGGTTTGGGCTTCATTGGGGTTTTCCACTGGGGTTTTCATGGAAGTGTCCTTGAGCAAGGCACTTCAGCG
Organism: Tridacna crocea; assembly: GCA_943736015.1. Classification (NCBI taxonomy): domain Eukaryota; kingdom Metazoa; phylum Mollusca; class Bivalvia; order Cardiida; family Cardiidae; genus Tridacna; species Tridacna crocea. The sequence goes on from OX031072.1 coordinate 12,230,031, forward strand.
CCCAAGCCAAATACCGATGAAACCCAGGAAATATATGAATATGTGAGCTGTCACCATACTATGGGTGCAATAATGTTGAAAGTGGCTTAAAACACCATTCAATCAGTCAATAAATTTAGAGCCTGAAAAGGAAATTCCCCTTCACGCCAGAATATAATAACCATGTCTACGTTTATAGCATTGATAAATGGGTTTGTAAGTGAGGGAAAGAATGGGAGACTATATATACTGCTTTTATATTGTACATTTAAATGGTGCTATCATCGTTTGTAAATTCATTTTAACAGTAACTAACACTATTTGCATGCCTCATTTGACCCTTACATTCAATGGCTAAACGTACATGTATTTCTTGTAAATCAGACTTTTCCAGCCACCAGGTGAAAATTTCGAAATGTTGCGATTTCAAAGATCTTCTATTCGGACAAATCCTATCATGCTGGGCAATGTAGATTTAAAATTAGAATGCATAGAACGTGTAGTCTGATCTTTGATCTACAGTGTCTGTGCAAATCCTTCATAGTAAAATTATGTTCAAGACTTTGATAACAAAAGATACAACATGGACGGTGGAAAAGACTTAATCTTAAGCTGCATAGCGCAATAATACGACCTTTTGCAGACGGCCAGATCAAGATCAGACTGCACAGAACGTGTAGTCCGATCTTGGATCTACACTCTGCGATTAGAAGATATCCCCCCCCCCCAAAAAAAAAATACCTTTCAAGTAGCAATATTCGCGGTTTAATGATCGGTTTGAGTGTTTCGCGTCACTTATTTAGCAATTTAAAGGTTAAATATGGTAAATTCATTTTTGTTTAGGCAAAAACTTCTTTCCAAACATCGGATAGGTTAGATCCAAGATCAAACCATATAATCTTCATCTATACTGTCCTGAAAATCACCTAAAGATTGCCTCAAATTGCAAAGTGTTACAGAAGCCTGTATTTCTATGTTAATTTGTGAACAAACATTTCTGTTTTAACTCTTCACCAAACGATAAAACTCACACTCAATCAATTTGAAAGCAGTTTCAGACTACAAATTAAAGTTATCTCAAATGAAGATTTTTTTTGTCTTTGATAGGGTAGGAAACATTGTGGAAAAAGGAGAAAATGCTGATTAACAGCATTTTCTCCTTTTTCCACAATGTTTTCAAAAGACCTTCTTTCGCTAGGTCGTTAAAACTCGGGATTGTGTTGTAAATAGAGTTAAAACAATACAAAAACTTGTCAACTCATCAAGGCATTTCAACAGTCTATCTCAGATTTTTATCTCTTCTTTACGATTTATCTTCTTCAGATTTGAAGATCAGTTACAGTTGATAAAGCAGATTTTTATCTCTATTGCTAACAGTATCTATGTTATGCTGTTTTAACCGTTGTCAAACGACAAAATTTTAGACTTCTATAAATTGAAGGCATTTGCAGACGACAAAATAAGACTCAAAAATTGAAACTTGACTTTGGAAGAGTGGAAAACTTTGTGGGAAAAGTAAAACATCGCTTCGGCACTCGGGTAACGTCGTACCTATTTTTTTAAATACCGAAGACCCTTTAAATGGTTTCGATTTCACTTTCACAGGGAATAGAAATTAACATAACAAAACAAGAAAACTGTTTACTCAGACATTTCTCTGGTAAGATAAGGAAAAATCGCTTACCTATAAGCCCAGATGTACTGAGGAAATTTAATTAGGGCATTGGGGTATTAAGTTGGAATATTTTTGGAAGGCTGTAGTGTAAGGGGCCAAATGCCAAACAGGGGAGGGCTGCAAAAATAAGTACATTTAGTATAGCATATAATTCTAATACAGGGTCATTTGGTTAAAAAAATCAAAAGAAAAAGGAGACCGACCAACAGGTGTACATATACAAAACTAACAAATTATTGATTTAGCTTTTAACGTATATTTGACGTTTTCTAATTCGGTTATCCCTCGTACATTATTCTTTGCCAAACGACAACAATTTAGACTTGTCTCAATTGAAAGCACTTGCAGACCATAAACTAAATGTTGCAAAAACGAGTAATTTTAAATAGGAATGTTTTCTTTTCGGAAGGGTAGAAATATTGTGGGAAAAAGGAGAAAATGCTGGTTACCATAACTCTTTACCAGACGACAAAATTTTAAACTTGTCCAAAGTGAATGCCTTTGCAAACAACATATTAATGTTGCTCAGTCGTTGCTTAGATGTTGGGGTTTGTCTTGTAAATACTGTAGGGAAAAAATGTGGGATAAGGAAAAGTGTTAATTGCCTATATTCCCTCCAGGAAAATGTTATGTTATTTCATGTTATGTTATATTATGCTGTGCTATTTTATGTTATTTCATGTTATGTTATGTTGCTATTTTCCTTGTTTTGGAGTCCTTGAACGCTTTAGGACTATATCCCGTGTTACGACCTGAGGAAAAAGAGCTTTTGAAAACGTTGTCTGCAAATGCCTTCGATTTTACCTCGTCTGAACTTTTGTTGTCTGGTTAAGTACTTAATAGTAGTGGGATGTTTGGTAGGGGATTGAAATGCTAAATAAGTCAGCAGCACACTGGCAAAAAGGTGATTTAACCCTTTCCCAAACAAGCCCTGGTTTTTACGTGTCTGCAGTGAAAGTCTTTAGAAAACACTGTGGGAAAAGGAGAAATTGCTCGTAACGAGCAATTTCTCCTTTTCCCACAGTGTTTTCTACCCTTTTTGAGAACTTTCTGCCATTTTCTCCAAATCTAAAATTGTTGTCTGCAAACTCTTGGGGTTTGGAAGGGTCCAAAATTTGTCGTTTGGGAAAGGGTTAATGCATCCCCGTGATGCATTATGCCAAATCATCACATAATTATAACTATTAAAACTCTCTCTCTCTCTCTCTCTCTCTCTCTCTCTCTCTCTCTCTCTCTCTCTCTCTCTCAGTCCCATCCCCACTGTCAGCAGAAGCAGGAGTAAGTTTTCCAGAATAACAGTACTGCAAAAAATTGTCCTGCTAATGTTCTTGAACTTGTATAAAGAGTGCAACGTTCATGTTTGGGTCAATGCACTGCAGCTTTTCCCTGTGTATGGGATTTGTTTTAATTATATGTACCATGAGGATTTGTTTTAATTATATGTATCATGAGGATTTGTTTTGATTATATGTATCATGTTTTGGTAAACTGTGGTCATTTCAACCTTCAGTTTGAGGACCTTTGCGAGGTAGAAGATTTACGTTTTCCTGTTTTAGTTTTATTTAACAGGACAATATGTAGGCCTACACAAAGTTTCCCACAGAATGTTACAGAAATCTGTACAGTATGACCTCGCTAGACGACGATCATTACACCGAAAAATTCAGTTAACTCTTCACCAAACGACAAAAATTTTGGACTGGTCCAAATTCAGAGTACTTGCAGAGAACAAAATAAATCTGAATGAAAAAATGAAATTTGGTTTGGGAAGGGTACAAAACATCGTGGAAAAAGGAGAAAATGCTGGTTACCACCATTTTCTCCTTTTACCACAATGTTTTTGAAAGCTTTCTTGCTCAGGGACGTTAAAAGTCGGGATTGTGTAGTAAAGAGTTAACGTCTAGAACTTCGTATATCACTCCATCAAGACTACAGTTCCTCTAAATGTAGAGTCTTTTCGATCGATAAGTTTTGAAAACACTGTGACAACAGCAATCATAAATTTCAAACAAAGAATATGAAATTAGGGCCTTGTACTCTGTAGATGTTGGTAAAACTCTGTGAACAGGGGGTTCAGTGTATTTGCAAAATGTATCGACTTAGGTAAGCTTATGCTGCCTGTGCAGGTTGACCTGGGTCGAAACAGTTTGCTTCCAGTAAATTTTCTGCATGACAGAGGACCAGCCTAGCTCAGGATTCAGCTGTTCATTGGACAAAAATTGATTTCATATTGCTTGAATGGCATTTCTTATTTATATATATATATATTTTTTTTTTATATTTATATATTCTTTACATGATTCTTTTATCGCAGTTTTATGGTTTTTATATATTTTCATATCGTTATTTGCACTTAAAAGGATACCTATACATAAAAAAATCTCGGGAAAAATCCACATCTTTACCTGAACTACACAATCCCGAATTTTAACGACCCTGATAAAGAAACCTTTTGAAAACATTGTGGGAAAATGAGAAAATGCTGGTTCCCAGCATTTTCTCCTTTTTCCACAATGTTTTCTATCCCATCTAAAACATAAATCATTATCTGGGCTAAATTTGATATGTAGTCTGAAATGCTCAATTTGGTCAGGTCCAAAACTTTGTCTGGTAAGGAGTTAAATGTTGCCTCAAGTAAAAGAGAAATTTGTCATATTTCCGCGGTATGGGACTGATTTAACATACAACAAACTCATATCCTTCCAAATAAGTAAATTGAAACAATCAAACCGATACGAACAACCCGAATTTTTGCTTTTTCAAGGGTATATTTGAGGAAAAATACCTCCATATCGGGAAGTGAAGATCCGAAATCAGACTGCACGTTCTGTGTCGTCTGATCTTGATCTACACTGTCCGCAAAAGATCTTGAAGTCTTTAAGTCTTGCATAGCAACATTCATACATACATGTACTTACATTTATAGAAAGGTATCAGCTAAATCCACTCGCTACATTTGATTATCGTTTCCAATCACTGTGTCCATTTAAAAAAATTATTATATTACCAATAAAAATTAAATCTTCACAATTTATTGTGGTTGGTTGACACTTTCTTTACACTGTACAATACGTTTAAATGTTCCAAAACGACATAAAATTCTAAAATTAGAAATAATCGTCGAATCACCAACTCGAGTTAAAAATCTACAGCGACGATTATTGTCAGTGGCAGTTCCTTTTGTTCCATTTCGCCCATTGTGAACTGTAGAATATGTACAAGAATATAGAAGGGGGTAGATTAAAATACGGCAAGTTATGATAATCCTCGATTGGACTCGATAAGAAAGGCGGATTAAACTAATTATTTAAACTTTTTTCCCCTTTTCCCCATTTATTCTGAATTGTTTTTCCCATAACCAAATAGATCTACATATCTGGAAATGAGATTTGAAATATAAAGTTATGTGATCGTCTATAAAGACATAAGATAATAGTCTTAAAAACTGGGGGAAAAATATATGCAGATCTACGCGTACAATTGAGCGCAAATGTTCACATTTGCCGCCTCAGCCCGTTTACTTCTGAAAACGACTGTTCTGTCTCTTGCATAGGACGACTGCCCAAAAAAATAAGGCAAGACTGTGACAGAATTATTTTCGTAGTGAGCGACTTTCCTTTTACTACAACGTTTCAATGCATATTCATGTGTCCAGCCTGTTTTTATGATGAATATCCATATTTCACAGAAATATTTGCAAAACTTCTGCCTGGCATGTGGATTAAGCCTTTTACTAAACGGAACCAGTCTTTTGATCCTGTACCAGTTGGTTCCCAGTTTTAACGACCCTGAGAATGAAGGCTTTTGTCGCTATTTCTTAAATGGTATCTGGCCAAATAACAAAACAATACTGGATCAAAATTTAGCTCTGTAACCGCTTGATTGATTAAAAAGGTGTATATCTAACTCGAAACAAGCGACTGATCGGAGGAAGGAAGTTCGTGGCGCTATCCGAATGGTCGTTCTTTTTCAAAAGTTCAATTATTTCTTGGAGGTATACCAGTCCAGCTCAAAGTGAGTATAAAGCGGAAAGGATTTGAAAATTAATCCCAGGGATATCGTTCAAAGTAGTAAGACGTATTCCCAAGTCTAATGCGTAAGATTTCATCTGACTTTATTAAATGCCCAATAGTAAGTGATTAATCAGCGCAAAGGACGACGGATACCCGGGAATGTTTTATTTATTTATAGAAATTGACTATTTGGGTCGGCCATTGTGAAAACAGATGAACTGTCGGAAACAGTACGTCTTTGCAGATAGAGTAGATCCAAGATCAGACTGCACAGACTGTGCGGTCTGATTTCCGAGCCTCGCCATGCGGGAAGTAGTGCCCCACACAGTTTTTTTTTTCCTATTTGTAGCCGATTTTTATGAATTTACCAGCTCAATATCTGACCACGTTGACGGTATATGAGCAGTGCTTTGTGAAAGGGGAGCTTATTGCATCTGCTAAAAGTAGCAACCAAATAGCCACCATTTCCTCCTTTTCCCACAATATTTTCTACCCTGCAGGAAACAAATTTCAACTTTTGAATTGCATTATTTTGTCGTCTGCAGGTGTTTTCAATTTGGAACAGTCTAAAATTTTGTCGTATGGTAAAAAGTTAAAACTTAATCAGGCAGAACTATTCTCCAAAAAGAAAAATTCTCCAAAAAGAAAGCATTTGAAGACGACATATACAGTGTGACTCAAACGATAGAAATGGTCGTCAAAAAAGTAGAAAACATTGTGGGAAAAGGAGAAAATGCTGATTTTCAGCATTTCCTCCTTTCCCACATTGTTTTCCAAAGGTCTTTATCGCCAGGGTCTTTTAACTCTTTACCAAACGGCAAATTTTTATCTGGCCCAAACTGAGAGCATTAATTTGTAGATGACAAAATAAAAGTGAATAAAAAATCGCAACTTGTTCAAGGAAGAAAAGAAAACATTGAGGGAAAAGGAGAAAATGCTGGTTACCAGCATTTTCTCCTTTTTTCCACAATGTTTTTAAAACCTTTCTATTTCAGGATCGTAAAAACCGGGGATTGTTTGGTAAAAGGTTAAACAAGGGATGGTTCGGCATAGAGATTGCAATGTAGGAATTCAAGTAAGTTTCCAGCTTATTTGTACAAATTACCATTACAAAGGTACGGCCACACTTCAGGCACTATAAGTGCATGTACTTAAGAAAGGAGAGCTAAAAGTTTGCTTTAATTAATCTCAACAGCCTATGGATGGTCACTTTTTTTGGTACTTTGAAAGGTTTCTCACCATCTTGAGCGCTGTTTCTTTAAAATGCTTTTTAGACTAATAATATCAGAAAGGAAACTGGGTCTGGTAGAGAGAGAGAGAGAGAGAGAAACAGAGAGAGAGAGAGAAAGAGAAAAGGCGAGGGAGAGAGAGAGGGAGAAAGAAGGGGGAAGAGAGTGGGAGAGAGCGGGAGAACGGGAGAGAGCGGGAGAACGGAAGAGAGCGGGAGAACGAAAGAGAGAGAGAGAGAGAGGCGGGAAAGAGAGAGGGAGAAAAAAGGGGAGAGAAAGGGAGAGAGAGCAAGAGCGAGAGAACGGGAGAGAGTGGGAGAACGGAAGAGAGTGGGAGAACGAAAGAGAGAGAGAGAGCACGTAATTTAGCCCACAAGTAAACTGGATTGTTGAAAATGAAGGAGTTTCAAACAATGACAAAATGGTCCTGAGATTTTACGACTCTGAGGAAGGAGGCTTTTGAAAACAACGTGGCAAAAAGATGAAAATACCTGTGAAAGTGTTTGAAATGAGAAAGATCTCCTTTCACTACAATGTTTTGACCTCTTTTTGTAACAAACTTTAGTTAAGTATACATTTTATTTATCTGTATGATGGGGAATTTTAAAAGATACATGCACTTTTAAATAGGCTATAGGGAAATGAATTTAATCTTTTACCACACGCAACAAAAAGGTAGACTTGTCCGAATTGATAGCATTTGCAAATGACAACTTAAATGTGGCTCAGGTCACGTCAGGTGATGGAATTTTGTTGTAGAAAGCGTAGAAAACATTGTGGGAAACGGAGATAATGAGTTTTAGCTGGTTATCAGCATATCCTTCTTTTCACACAATGTTTTCAAAATGATGTCTTCCATCGCGTCGTTCACACTCGGGGAAGTGTTGTAAAGTGTCAAGAAATCCCATCCATCAATAATTGCAACTGTTGTCAAACTCTAAGTTCCTTATTTTCTAACACTCGAAAGAAAACTAGATCAGAGCCCTGTGGCCTTTGTTATCTGTCTGCCTTATTTACTTTTCATTTTGAAAAGAATGGAATAACTGATTTGAGGGAGGGGGTCAATTATTTTCTTCAAACAGTCATTGACTGACTATATGTGTATAAATGGACAATTGGCCGCACATGTCTCCTTCTTTTTCTTCCTCCTCCTCCTCGTCCTCCTCCTCTTCTTCTGTTATGTATTTTTACGTCTTGATTGCCATTAGGTCCGTCAGCTTTAATCCACACTGTTACCTATGTGGACGGGGTCGAATCAGATCAGTTTGCTCGAAACCTTCACAGAATGAGCAGGTTGATCTATATTTTCAGCTACTTAGCTATATCTTCTGGGTATGTATTCACCAACCATTATTTAGAACAATCTTTGTCTTTCCATACTGAAAACATTTGCAGACGACAAATTAATCTTTACCAAACAATCCGAGGTTTTAATGACCTGAAGAAGGGGGCTTTTAAAAATATCATGGGAAATGGAGAAGATGCCTGTAGGAATAATTTTTCTCCTTTTTCAACCATTTTTCTACCCTCAGACAAACTTCATCATTCGAGACACATTCTATTTATTGCCTGCAAAAACTCTATTTGGACCAGTCCAAATTTTGTCGTTTGGTAAAGATGTAAATGTCTCTCAAAATATGTGATTTGTCTTTGACAGGGTAGAAAACACTGTGGAAAAGGAGAAAATGCTGATCATCAGCATTTTCTCCTTTTCTCACAATGTTTTCAAAAACTTTCTTCTTCAGGGTTGTTTAAACTCGGGATTGTATGGCAAAGAGTTAACCCTTATCCTGCTAAATAAACATGTAGAGTTGATTTTTCAGCCAACAGTAAAAACTTAAATTTTGCTATTTCAAATGAGTTTTTTTTTTTCTGGAAAAAAAAATGTCCTTAGTGGACAGTGTAGATCTACGACCAGACTACTCTACGCTGTCTGCTAAAGATCAGTGAGTCGCACTTTGTAGCCTAGGTCGGGTTAACCCTTTCCCAAACGACAAATTTTGGAGTCTTCCAAACCAAAAGAGTTTACAGACGACAATTTTAGATTTGGAGAAAATGGCAGAAGGTTCTCTAAGAGGTTAGAAAACACTGTGGGAAAAGGAGAAATTGCTCATTATGAGCAATTTCTCCTTTTTCCACAGTGTTTTCAAAAGACTTTTACTGCAGACACGTAAAAACCAGAGCTTGTTTAGGAAAGGGTTAATAAGTGAATTCAGCGGCTCAAAAGGTTAAATATCATCCGCATTATAAACAAAAGAGCAATATACATTTACACGTAATTGTCTGTCGCAGTTGTTGTTGTAGCTCTAGTATGTATACGTTTACGTACGTCAAACATCAAGACCTGCAAAATTAAATCATAACAATGGAGGACGATGATTACGCGAACCGTGATGATTTTAGCCACCATACTGCATATTACGAAGAGGTATCGAGTACTGAAATACATATTATGTTAATTTTAATATATTGCCTATACTGTGAGGTTTTAATTATAATCCAACTTCCGCATCTGTAGCATGTAATCTAAGCTCCCTATGCGTGTCGATTTGGAACATATGTTTGTCGTATTTTCGTATCTCTGCCGAACAAATTAGACTGTTATTATACAAATACGACTTAATATGCCCTGCAACCGGTAACTTTGGAAAATCAATGCAGATTTTTAGAGAAAAGAGGCAGTTGATTGTAAATTGAATTGTATAACATACTTTTGAAAAACGATATTTTAAACCCCTAAAACGAGTGTCCCATCTGCATTTATGTAATGCACTTCCTTTGTATATATAGCTTTGTATATATAGCCAGTGGCAACCCTTTATCATTAAAGCAGCATAAAAAAAATAAACCCATTACCACATAATCCCTACTTTTGACAACCCTGAGAAAGGATCCTTTAGAAAACATTTTAGGAAAAGGAGAAAATGCTGGTAACCAGCATTTTCTCATTTTCCTACAATGTTTTTCTACCCTTCACAAAACAAATTTCAAATTTTCCATCACTTTTATTTTGTCTTCTGCAAACGTTTTCGATTTGGACAACCCTAAAATATTGTCGTTCGGTAATGAGTTAATTTTTAAACGCGTCCATCTTAAGAGCATTTGCAGACGACACATGAATTGTGTGTAAAATGATTTGTCTTTGAAAAGTTTTATAAAGTATCGTGGAAAAAGAAGAAAATATTGTTGCCAGTAAACTTTTCCGAGTCCTTCCCCCCTTGGTACTATAAAACACGAGATCGTTTGATATAGAACTAATGGTTGATATCAGCCGTGTAACATTGCGGTAGCAGTCACGGCAGAAAAGCAGCAACATGCTGATAAGCTGTGAGGTGTTCACGACAAAAAATCAGGCAATGCTAACTTGAAAACATTTGCAGACGACAATTCAAATGTGGCTAAAATGTTACATTTGTGTTTAAAAAAGATGGGAAAAAATGTTGGAAAAGGAGAAAATGCTGGTTACCAGCATTTTCTTCTTTTTCCCACAATATTTTCAAAAGCCTTTATAAGAAGGGGCGCTAAAACACGCCGATGAATCAGACGGAACTTCGTGTTCATGTACAGGAGAGAAAATAGTTCCAAAGAAGAACACGCTCATGAATATACATGAAGTTGATATAAGTGTAGAGGCCTGATGTACATTTTCCTTTTAGCTCGAATGAACAATGTTGTCGGCAATCTTAGTCAAATGTTTTGTATCAATTTTTTCAGGGACATTTGTTCGATAAGCAATCATGTTTCCGGTTTCCGTCAAAGGAAATAAATTGTCTCGATTGAGGGTTGTTACATAAGTACTACTGATTCGTTGACACGCTATCATTTATATCGTAAATGTATATTCCGATATATCCCTAGGCAACTTCACTAAATCCCATATTGAATTTTTTAGAAAAATCATTAAATGCTTGCGGCTATATTTCCCGGCAATATTTTCACGTGTTTTAATATTTTATTTCAACTTCCTGCTTGGTCCGAGTCACTAGACGTTGTTCACAGCGTGGATTGCGTCGGTTTTCCACGGGTAAATAGGCCTATTTTGTTGGTCAGTTTCGCCAAGGTCACGTTGTCACAACGTTGCCTTAAAACTGTTTATTTACAGTTTTGATATATTGGGTAGATACCTTTGTACTTGGAACAGTGTAACACACGAGTTTGGATCCATAAGTACGGTCTTGCGCGACAAACGGCATATACAACAGTGTCACCGAAAAGAAATATTGAGTAATAACTGGATATCAACTGTCTTGTGCATCAGCAGTTTCAAGAATTCACAGTGCTTTCGAGTAAAAAAGCTGAACCATGAGCATTGAAGTGAAAACAGGGGCATTGTGGGAACGTAAGAATGACGACGAAGAGGACGAAGACGTTGTTATACAGTCTAAACTGTTTCTTAATAGAAAAGCGCAAAGAGACTTTCGAGTGAATGAAATTTTCAGAAAGGATGCTTTGGATTTTGAAAAGGAGATTGGTGGCGCGGAATCAGACAATGAAGACGAAGGAGATGACGGATTAAAGACACAGAAGGATGTTGAAGATGCAAAGGAGGAGGAGAAGCCAGTATCGCCTCCTGCGGAAGAGCCAACAAAGCGACAAGTAACGTCAAATACCGAAAGGGAGATGACTGAAGCCGAGAAAAGGGCATTACAGAAACAGGTTCTTATGATTGTTACAGTTACTATCGAGTCATGCTGTACAGTTTCATTGTTCGTTTACCTGAAGACGAATGTTACAGGCGTCTGTGTCGAAAGCATTTCGGCGGTTTACGTCCAAAACCTCGTAACTGCAGCTTGTTACAAGCTGCAGTTACGAGTTTTTTTAAGTAAACCGACGATTTGTAGACTACTGGGCATATCGAGTTCAAATGATCGGTTTTTATTTGAATGGGTAGAAATTTTTGTGTGACAATGAGAAAATCTTGTTTAACAACACATTCCTCATGATGCTTTTCCTCATGATATTTCCTCCTCACAGTCGTGAAGAGAATTTCTGTTTGATAGAATGTCATTTAACCCTCAGAGAGAGTCTGTCGGTTGGCGGGGTTCTAAAATTTCGGTGCGCAGCGAAAAACTGTTAATACTTTGTAAAATTTCTGTAGTTAGGAAGGTTGCTTTTAATATTATTTTGGCATCTTAGCATAAAAAAAAGACTGGCAAAAAGGAGAGAGAGAGAGGAGAGAGCGAAATACCGTACTTAGCGGTTAGATCTGTCCCATGGCCTACGCGATATAAGAAATTCAACAGGAATAGAATCATTGGCCTTTTTTATCATTATTATTTTTAGTCTACGTGTTATTTTATCTACATCTAAGTTTTTAAAAGCCATCTTTGGTGGTTAAAAATGATCAACCTTTTTCAAAACGTTTTCTCAAAAACTTGCAAACCAAAAATCAAGTGCGACTTTGTGAACCAATAAAAGATAGATATTCCTAAAACTGCTTAGTGCGACTCAATGAACTTTTAAGGATAGTGTGGTCTGATCTTGGATCTAAACTGCACGATCGGTAGATATTTTCCCCCAATACCTTGGAAACATACATGTAGCAGAATTTGGAGTTTTAATGTCGACTGGAAAGAATGAAGAATCCTAAACTAGATCTACCCATTTATTTATTTATTTATTTATTTATTTATTTATTTATTTATGGTGTAGTATAGTATTTATCGCCGTTTCAACATTATTTCAGTTAAATCGCGGCGATCAGTGCACCTATCCATGCTTTCCTGAAGTTTCTTTTATCAGTGCTCCGCACAGTGAACATTCTGTCCAAGTTACTGGCTGCTTCCTCGGAAAGAAATTGGTCGAGCCGAAGAACTAGCAACCTCCTGTTGTTGAGTCATGTACACCACCTAGTACCGATTAACCCTTTGGATGCTAAACGCGACTCACTGTTTGAGGACAGTGTAGATCAAGATCAGACTGCAAGAAAAAATCTGCTTGAAAGTTTCATGTTAGTTATTTAGCAGGTTGATGGTTAAGATTTACCCGATAATATGAAAACATAGTGTTGGTGGATGAAGATCTACTAACGTTAAAAGTTCTCCAAATACAAAAACATAGATCATCATAAGGCTTGATTCCTATACGCTACCGACTAACCCTTAAGCTGCTAAGCGCGTATCACTGACCTTTTGCGGACAATGCAGATCAAGATCATACGGCACAGAACGTGCAGTCTGATCTTGGATCTACTCTGTCCGATAAAATTAATGATCGGACTGGAACCCAGGCTGGGCACCCCGTGTGCCGGTTCTCTGCTATCTAATCTTAATCTGAATTGTTTGTAAAAGGTTATCTGATTGCCATTTACCTTGTCTTTCTGACTAAAGTTAGTTTGGGTTAACACTGTAGGCATCATGCCATTTGATGTAAGCTTATCTGCACGAGCAATACTGCATCGCCCAGAAAGAAAATTGGAATGGGCTATTGGGCGCCCCTCAATAAACGGAAATGATATGTAAACGAGGCTTACACGTAAACATGGCTGACAAAAGACGACCCAAACGCCGAACCGATAAGGTATCAGCTCAATATTTGCTCATGTTTGGGATTTATGCGGCAATTAATTTGTGTACTTGTTTGATTAAATGTTTTGCAAATTTTTAGCTGTCTATATTCGATACAACTCTTACGGGTGGAGAGTTAGCTCAGGTAATATGTCCCGAATTGTGTGAAATGTAGTGGGTGGGGTAAAAATGCCTGTCGGCATATTCTCGGCATTTAATGCTGTCGATCTTGACAGGTCAATGTTTAGCCTACAGGTATATCGTTTTTTATGTTTCTAACTCGTTCATTTGATATTTAGAAAAAGATCAAAAAGACCCATGTGCATCTTAAACAAACTTTCTTTGCAAAATAATCAGTCTTTACTTTCATTTTCAGTTGGAAGAAAAATGTACAAAAGAAGAATATGCAGTGGCGAAACATGTCAGATTCAACACACAGGAACACATTGGCCGTTTGGCTGGAATGACAGTCAAGTGTTTCACAGGTAAAAGGAAAACCTCTATTACTATACCACTATTAAGTTTCAAGTTTGTTTTCCAAATGATATCTTAAAAATCAACTTTTGAAATTTGAAATCGTTGTGGGAAAATGGAAAATGCTGGTTACCAATTCAATGAATAACTAAGACCTTGCATGGAATTTTAATGTCTACTCTTGAAAAATCTCCATAAATTTAGCTCTTCTTATTACGGCCCCTTTTAGAAATTTTGCACCCCTTGGGGATTAACTCTTTACCTCATAATCCCAAATTTTAATGACCCAGAAGTGAACTCCTTTTGAAGACACTGTGGGAAAAGGACAAGATGCTGGTAACCTGCATTTTTTTTTTTTTTTTTTTTGTTTTCCCTCAATGTTTTCTCTTCATTATCAAAGACAAATTTCATCATTTGAACCGCATTTGAATTGTTATCTGCAAATGCTTTCAGTTTTATCAAGGGTGAAATTTTGTCATTAGTTAAAAGGTTAAATGAAGAATCTTTGGTATTTACTCTAGAGTTAAAAGTAGCATGTATATTTATTAGTTTGATACCAAAGTATTTAATTGGTATCTAATCATATTTTACAGCATCAGATGCAGTGAACTGTTTACTTGACTCACAATGGGCTAGGGGTAATGCAGACCCAGACTCTGAGATCATCCTGACTGACAGAAAAAGTTGTGTGAATCTCATGAATAGGTATGATACACTCTTTTTAATCTTTCATTTGTTTTTTTGTGTGTCTTTATTTATCTGTTGAGCTCAGTGTACCCCTGACTTGGGAGTTCACTGTGATTTTATGTCTGTTCTTACCTGCATGGCAGCCATTCTGTCCCTATTCTGAAAGATATGTGCATTGTTTCCAATGGCTGTATGTGCCAGTCCTTTCATTGTCACCTTACAGTAGCATCTGAGATTGATAATCTGAACAAAAAAAACCCAAAATAATTTAGAAATTGTTCAAGTGCCATTTTTTTTCTTTCTTAATGTAAATTTCTATTGATATTCTTCCAAGGGGATTAAAACTAGGCTTGATATATCTACTGTGCATATTCAAGACTGAGCAGGCTGTTAGGGGTTGGTACTTTTTTGCAGATGCATTAAGCCTCCTTTTCATAGCACAAGGATCACTTACCTATGACCATTATGCTTGTATAAATATGTAAACCTGCTTTCTAATTACTTCAGATTTCTTCAGAAGGGCCTTTTTCACAGAGCTGACAAAGTAGAAAGTAAGAGGGACAAGGAAAAGAAGAAAAAGAAAAAAGAGATAGAAGAAAAAGAGAAGATGAAGGAAGAGGAAGAATCAAAGGCAGCAGAAAACACTTCAGAAGTAAGTGTAATCCTTTACCAAACTACAAAATTTTGGACTTTCAAAATTGAAAGCATTTGCACATGAAAAAATGAATATGACTCAAGAATTTGAAATTTGTTTTGGTAGGCCAGAAAACAATGTGGGATAAGGCGAAATGGCTGGTTATCTTTTTCCTACAATGTTTACAAAAGAATCTTTTTCAGGGTCATAGAAACAAGGGATTGTTTAGGAAAGGGTCAAGTCTTTACCAAAGAATCGCAAGTTTAACAAACCTTAACCCTTTCCCAAACTGCAAATTTTGGACCAGACCAAATTGAAAGCATTTTGCAAGTGACAAATTAACAGTTGCTAAAAAGATGATTTTTCTATATTACAGGGTAGAAAACATTGTGGGAAAAAGGAGAAAATGCTGCTTACCAGCATTTTTTCCTTTTTCCCAAAGTGTTTTCTAAAGGCTTCTATTCCTGACCGGCAAAAACCAGAGATTGTTTGGGAAAGGGTTAAGGAACAAGGCTCTGGAAAATACTCTAAGAAAACCAGAAAAATCATTACTCTTTTTCCCGCACAATTTTTTCGACTCCTTCAGTGACATATTCTATCACTAAAACCACAATTAAGTCTTTGAAGTAAGATGAGTCCGACGTTTTTATGAACAGGCAAAGAGTTGAACCCTTCACCAGATGACAAAATTATTTAACTCTTTACCAAATGACAAAATTTTAAACTTGTCCAAATCGAAAGCATTTGCAGATGACAAAATAAAAGTGACTGAAAATTTGAAATTTGTTTTGTGAAGGGTAGAAAATATTGTGGGAAATGGAGAAAATGTTGGTTACCAGCATTTTCTCCTTTTCCCACAATGTTTTCAAAAGGCTTCTATCTCAGGGTCGTAAAAACCAGGGATTGTTTGGGAAAGGTTTAAAGTAGAACTTAGTAGAGCATTGTGACTTGCTTAATGTATCACAGACATGTATTTACCCCTTTTTCCTAGAGTGCCACTCATATTCATGTAAGCATTTCCTTCTTTTCACAAAACTTTTTCAAAGCAGTTCCCTAAAAATCTACTGCCTTTACCGTTAAAAGTCACTTTTTTATGCAGTTTTTACTTAGGCTGTGTGTTAAACTGAACTTGGCATATTGCATACAGTAATGGGTTTTATTTGAGGTTTACTTTCATCTGTTGCAGGAAAAAATTACCAACAAAGAAAGACGATTAAAAAAGCAAGCTGAAAAGGAAGCTGAAGAAGCAAAAAAAGAAGAGAAAAAAGTATGATCAACAGAATTTGCAAGCCTTTGAAATCTATTTTCAGTTTGTCCATTTGCTTGGTCTAAGACAAGTGGCTACATTATGTGTACAGCTCTAGAAACAAACTGACCAGATATGACATTCTTGCCTCTCTAGAGTACATGTGCTTTTTTTTTACTCTTTCTGTACTTTAGGCAACTTTGGATGCTTTTATGGACATTGTTGATCAAGATCACACTGCACAGAGTATGCAGTCTGATATCTGATCTACACTATCCACTGCTGTATTCTAGTTTATGACTGAGTTGTCTCTCGATCTTGCAGAGGAACTGTATTTGTAGCCTTTGAGAAAGTACAATTTATTTGTTCAGTAACGAAAAAGCTAATGCAGACAAAATACTATTGCAATAGATAGTGTTCAACTCTTTACCATAACAAAAGTGTATCCATATGGACAGCTTGTTAACCTATTACCACTCAATCCCTACTTTTGACGCCCCTGAGAAAGAAGCCTTTTGAAAACACTGTGGGAAAAGGAGAAAATGCTGGTAACCAGCATTTTCTCCTTTTCCCACAGTGTTTTCTACCCTTTCCAGAACAAATTTCTATTTTTCAGTCACCTTTTTTTCGTCGTCTGCAAATGCTTTCAATTTGGACCAGTCCAAAATTTTCTCGTGTGGTAATGAGTTAAGACTACAAATTTGACTAAAGTGATGGGATTTTACTTTGATATGCTGGTGATCAGCATTTTATTATTAGTCCCCTACTGGCCAAGTGATTTCTCTGTCCTTCATTTTTCAAGAACTTGTATACAACTGACAATTTTTTGCATTAGATGAAATAAAAAAAAATCTTTGACACTGATTGTGAATCTTCTCTCCATCATTTTTCAGAAAGAGACAGCAAACAAACAGAAAAAGTACAAATTAAATATGAGTGAAGATCAGAGATTTGTTGATGGTAATGCTGTAAGTAGCTATTTTTCTCGTATTATCTAAAACTTTATCAATTATTGGAGCTATGCTCTGTGAACAGGGGGCTTAACTCTTTACCAAACGATAAATTTTAAGCTGGTCCAAACTGAAAGCATCTGCAGACAACAAAATAAAAGTGACATGAAATATGAAATTTGTTTTGTGAAGGGAAGAAAACATTGTTGGAAAAGGAGAAAATGCTGCTTACCAGCATATTCTCCTTTTCCCACAATGTTTTCAGAAGGCTTCTTTCTCAGGGTCGTTAAAAGTCAGGGTTGTATGGTAAAGGGTTAATGCATCTGCTAGAAGAATCGACCCTTGTCAGGCTGCCCAGGCTGACACATATCAAAACTTCTTGCTACATGTAGATTTTCTGTATGGCAAAGGACTATTCTGCTTCCATATCCAGTTTGGGAATCCTTATTATGTGATTATGCAGAAATTAAATTTTAGCAAAAGAACTTCACATATTGAAACTGTCACAAGTGCTAAAAAATAATTATGGAAAAAAGACTAAACATTTCTCAGAATGTTTTTTGTAGCATTTGAATCAAAGCATTAGAATCAAAGTATTTTTCTTTTATTGAGGTTGTTCTGGGTTGTCTCACTTTTAAGTTTTCCTGTGCACCTTAATTGTGCTGAAATTTCCATTACTTTGTACTTTTACAGATATATGTATGGATTTACGACCCAATAAGACCCAAGACATTTTTCATAGGCTTTTTAATGCGTAAGTAATAAGTTTTAAACTTCTTGTATTGTTTTGTGTTTATAGTTTTGATTAGTTGTGTATCTTCTGTTAGAAGATATTTTTTATGTACCCTCTTCTAAAGTGTTTTGTATTCTTTTATTTGACAGGAATTTAAAACAGTTATTGTTGTTTGCCTAGACATTAGTTGATTAGGTGAATCCACATGAAGATAAACTTTAAATGGCATTGTATGTTTAAATTGTGCATATAAATTATTTTCATGCAATACTTTCCTGTCTATCTTAGATTGAAAAATTTTTGCGCTAGGGCTTTGCTGTGCCTTGCCTTATTGTAACCTAAAGCAACCAGCACTGCCCTCATTGATTGAACCATGGTTCTCAGTATAATTGAATGTGTGATCCTCTTGGAAAAAATGCTTCCATATTTGTATACACATACAGTGTATCCTTTAGGAGCATTTGTTTATAGAAGTTTCATTTGAACTTTCATCAATGGTCTATAATACACTATATCAAGAATGAAATCTCAATTCTTGTTTAGCATGTGATCTAATTGTCATGTATTGTATTTCAAGCTTATGTGCATATCTGTATTTCAGTATTGGGAGCAGCTGGCCTATGTTTATTCCCTCTATGGCCTGACTGGATGAGAATAGCTGTGTACTACGCAAGTTTACTTGGAGCGTCTTTTGTGGGTCTTATGCTGTTTCTTATTGTGTGTAAGTAAAATGTAAACTTTTCAAGCAGAGTAAACATGCATTTAGATTAGTTGATGCCAAATTAGCATGGTAACCCAGGTTGTGAGTTGCGATCCTACTTCAAAATCTTTTCTGTTTTTGATGATAGTCATTGCAACAGCATTTATTTTCCGATCACCACATATCATACATTTAATTACAAACTATTTTATGGGGAGCAGCCAGTGGCTTGGAAAGAGTTGTGTATGTGGTGGTAGTAAAAATAATTTACTTTGTGAAAACGCACTGCTCCTTTCCTCAAAGTGTTTTCTTAAACTACTGGTTGAGGTATAGAAGTCATCTTTGTTTGGTTCGAAGTCATTTTATAATTATTCTTTACATTTAACGCCCGCCCGGATGGCTCAGTGGTGAGTATGTCGGACTCACGACCTGGTTGTTGTGAGTTCGGTACCCGGTTGAGGCGAACTTTCTTTCTTGCGTTTTTTTGCCTCTCACCTCTGCTAAAGCATGTGAGAAAAGTATTAGGTGGCTTTGGGAAGAAAGATGTGTTATTACTGGTATGAGAATGCCAGGAAACACATGTGCATCACCGATCACCATGATATGAGCTGTTAAAGTGGCATTAAACCCAAATACAACCAACCAACCAATTGCATTTAAAGGGCATGAGCTATAAACTTGACCTTTTGCCCTTCAACCTTCAACAGACTATCCTGAGTTTAACCCTTTAACACATAAATCAAGCTTTTAAGGACCCTGAGAAAGAAGCCTTTTGAAAACATTGTGGGAAAAGAAGAACATGCTCGGAACCAGCAATTTCTCCTTTTCGCTCAATTTATTCTACACTTCCTAAGACAAATTTTCAGTCACTTTTATATTGTTGTCTGCAAATGTTTTCAATTTGAACCAGTCTAAAATTTTGTCGTTTGGTAAAAAGTTAAAGACTGTGAGAAATATATCTTTTGAAAACCTCTTGAGAAAAATAAAAAGCTGGTAACCATTATTTTGTTCTTTTCCCATATTTTGAAGAGGCCTCTTCACCAGGGTCATTATATCCCCGCAAAACAACTGTTTTCTTGGGTATACTGGAATCAACCTCTCTGTCCGTGTGTGTGTCTGTCCGTCCATGTGTCTGTGTACAAAAGAATAGCAATTGCCTGTTTCTGTTAAAGTGCTGGCGGGGTATTAAGTCACATTTAGTGACAGCTCTAGTTAAAAAGTGGGACTGTTTGTAATAAGTTTACTTTGTGCTATTTTACTGGTTGTCTTTGTTATATAATTGCCCCAAGATGCTATTATATGTAATGATATCTGTTACTGTAATTGGTAACAACTTAAATTTAGCAGATTGGAGGTTCATTTGATGCCTTGTTTATGCATTTTTGAAAAATGTGGAATCTGTAAAGGGTGCTGAGGTTGACCAAGGCCTCCATAAATGGGATTGCATGGACAAGTTTAGGGAAAAAAAAACATCTTCACAAGACAGCAATATTGAAAGCCTCTGTAGGCGACAAATATGTGACTCATGTAGTGGAATTTGTCATTCGAAGAGTGGGAAACAATGTGGGAAAAGGGTCAAACAATTTTACAGTTTTATACTTTGACAATTAACCCTTTAGCTGCTAAACATGAATCTCTGACCAATAGCAGAAAGTGTAGATCAAGATCAGACTGCACAGAACATGCATTCTGATCTTGGATCTACACCTTTCAAGAAAATTTTTTTTCTCACTCCAAAAATAAATTGAAACAGTATTATTAAGGTTTTTACTGTAGGTTGGAAAGAAAGGTATGTTTTTCCATTTCAGTGCGAGTCATCATATTCTCCATTGTGTGGATGGCAACCTTCGGTAAACATCATTTATGGATTTTCCCGAACCTAACCGAGGATGTTGGTATTATAGACTCATTCAGACCTTTATTAAAACATGATGTGTACCCTCCCCCTGAAGTATATGAGGAACAATTGAAAGAAAAGGAAAGAAAAGAGAAGAAAGAAAAAGAAAAGAAGGAAAAAGATGAAAGCAAAGAAGATAACGAGACTGAAAATGAAGATAAGAATGAGAATGGATTTGAAATGGTAGAATCTAAAGATGAAAGTGAGGGTGAAGAGCAAGATGACGAGGAACATGACAGTGAAATTGACGAAAGTTGATGTCTGAAAGTCTAATCAGAGTTGTGAACCACCAAGTTGTTGGGAAAAGGGGTTAAGTCTCTCACAGTAACCTAGATTAAGTTGCTTTTGATGTGATAAAAAGGTTAATTGCATATTAGCTCTGTACCACTCTACAAAAATGTAGACTTGTCAAACTTGAAATATTTGCAGACATCATTTCAAATACAGCTCAAATCGTGGAATTTGTTCTTTACATGGTAGAAAACTTTGTGAAAAAAGAAAAAAATGATAGTTTCCTTTTCCCCCCGTGTTTTCAGAAGGCCTCTTTCTCTTAATTGTTAAAAATCAGGATTGTGTGATAAAAGGTTAATCAGGCTCGGGTCAAAGTTTAGAATCGGCAGTCATTGTAGATCTGAGATCAGACTGCACATTCTGAACTTGATCTAGGTTTTCTACAAAGGCTATTTGACCCATTACCACACAATCCCTACTTTTCCCACAGTGTTTTCTACCATTCCCAAGACAAATTTCAATGTTTAAGTCACCTTTTTTTTTTTTTGTCATCTGCAAATGCTTTCAATTTGAACCAGTCTAAAATTTTGTCATGTAGTAAAGAGTTAAATTACCCTAGCTAGTGAAAGAATCTGTTCATAAGATAACCCTGCGGCAGATAACATTGAAAAAATCATAAAGAAAATCAAAATGTTGAGAGATATATTAATGCCAGTATGAACATTGTGGCAAAAGGATGAACTACTTTTTATGTTCATGTTGTTGAGTTTCAGATATTCCTCCTTTTGTCACAGTGTTTTCTTAAGAGATCTGTTGTAAAGAACAAGAAGGTATTCGTGACATGGAAAAGTGAAAGGGCTACTACAAGTATACAAGTATACAAAAAATTGGTTGCATTGTGTTACTGACTTTGACATTGCCCTTGGTGATGATTCTGTATATTGCATGATGAAAAATCTACCACCATACTTCAGCTTATTTTATTAATTTTTTAAACCTTTCATTGTATGCGGGCATTATATGAAATAATGGAACAGACCACAAAATTTTACTTATGTCCAAAAATAAAAGCGTTTGCAATTAACAAATGGTCAGGTTTGTCTTTGATCAGGTAAAAAAACTTTGGGAGAAAATAGTTGTTACTAGCATTTTCCCATCTGTTTCTATGTTTGGTTAGTTACAAGCTGTGATTGATTAAGCATTTAACACCATAAAATGTTAGTGTGGATTCGTTTCTTCAGTGTTTACAAAAAGTTGCACAATTTAAGAAATTTATGAGCATTTTGCCCAATTGATATTATCAAAAAAAAACCAAAACAAATAAGTACATGTACTGTGAAAAGTCATTTATGAACTATACAATTGAATATGCTTTCTGTTATCAGTATTAGTAGCTTGGCTATTGAATGTGTAAAACCTGGTTTGAGTGCTCTCTTAACATTGCATGACAAGGCTTTTTTTACATGTATAAAATTAAACTATTTTCATATTACATGTAAGCCGTGGCTCAGATTTCGGGTTGGAAAGGTAGTAACCTTTGTACTGGTATTTTTTCCTTTTTAAAACTTGGAATTGTGATTGAAAAGCATAACTTTACATGTTCAAAACTATGTTCTGTAATTTTGTGCCATAATACGTATTGTCTTGAATAGGGGCCTTTGGTACTAATGACAATTTTCTCTCCATTTCCTACATTTGGAACCACTTATTTCCGACAGGGAGTCCCGTGTGGCTCAATGGTAAAGGGTAGGTAAAGTGTGGGACTTGTGGCCTGGAGTCCCCATCCTTCAGCTCTCACTGGATCCACTCTGGTTTTAGTGGGAGTGCCCTTGGGAAAGACACTTCAGAGCCCAAGCAAAATACTGGTGAAACCTAAGAAATACACTAACATGTGAGCTGTTGCTGTGATATGACTGAAATATTGGTGAAAGGGGAGTGAAACACATAGACTTAACTCTTTACCAGGTAACAAAATTTTAGACTTGTCCAAAATGAAGGCTTTTGCAGACGAAAAATTAAATGTGACTGAAATGATGAAATTTGTATGCGGCAGGGTAGAAAACATTTTGAGAAAAGGAGAAAATGCTGGTTACCAGTATTTTCTCCTGTGACCAGTATTTTCTCCTTTTCCAAAAATGTTTTCGAAAGCTTTCTGCACCAGAACTGTTAAAAGTCTGGCTTGTGTGGTAAAGAGTTTGAGTGCAGTAGCATTTTCTCTGTTTCCCCCATTTTTTTTTTATTCTTCTTCTTCTACAGCTAAAATCCCTATATTTGAAACATACCACCTTTTTATCTGCAAATGCTTTGAATTTTGATTGGGTTAAAGATTTTGTATTCTTCTATAGATTTAAAGGGAATTTAAAAGAATGAAATGGCTAAATTACAGTGCACCAAAGTTGATCAAAGTTGGCGATTCTATAGTTCCATCAGTCTTTAGAAAACAATTTATGCACCTTAGTATACTATATATAAATCTTCACAGATCAACAAAAAATATTGACAAAGGGAACAATTTTTCTGTTTTTAGCTCACCTTAGCACATGCTCAAGGGGAGCTTTTAGGATCACCCAGTTTCCACTGTGCGTCGTCAACAATTCTTTAAACATCAACTCCTCCTAAACCTCTGGGCCAACTTAGACCAAACTTGGCTGGAATGTTCCTTGGGAGGTCCTCTTCACAGTATGCGACAGGGTAAATGTTCCAAGGGAGCTTTTAGGATCACTCGGTGTCCGTCATGCGTCATCAGAAATCCTTTAAACATCAACTCCTCCCAAATCACTGGGCCAATTTGGACCAAACTTGGCTGGAATGTTCCTTGGGAGGTCCTCTTTAAAAACTGTTCACAGAATTCTGTCAAAAACTCTGGTTGCCTTGGAAACCAAATGGAATTTTCTAAGAAATTCTTTAAAAATCTTCTCAGAAACCACTGGTCAGATTTCGAAATAATTTGTTCTTTTGGAGACCCTTTTCAAAGATTGTTCATGAAATTTTGATCCCTCAAGAAACATGGCTCTGGTGAATGGAGGGTACTTGCACTTTAAACAGAAATTAAGAAATTCTTAAACATTCTTCTCTCAATTGGCTGGTCAGATTTTGAATTAATTTCCAAGAGATGTTCCTTTGGTGACCCTTTTTAAAAATGTTCATGAAATTTTGATCTGTCAAGAAACATGGCTCTGGTGAATGGAGGCTACTTGCACTTTACACAGAAATTAAGAAATTCTTAAAAATTCTTCTTCTCTCAATTGGCTGGTCAGATTCTTAATTAATTTCACAGAGATGTTCCTTGCGTGACCCTTTTAAAAATGTGTTTGCAAAATTTTGATCCATCAATAAACATGGCTCTGGTAAATGGAGGCTACTTGCACTATGTGGAAATGAAGAAATTCTTGAAAATTCTTTTTCTCTGAAACCCCTGGTCTGATTTTAAAATAATTTCATAGCAATGTTCCCTAGGTGACACTTTCCCAAATTGTACGCGAAATTTGGCAGGTCAAGAAACATGGCTCTGGTGAATGGGGGCTACTTGCACCATATGGACATGAAGAAATTCTTGAAAATTCTTCTTCTCTTGAATGGCTGGTCCGATTTTAAAATAATTTCACAGCAATGTTCCTTAGGTGACAGTTTCCAAAAGTTGTTCACGAAATTTTGATCTGTCAAGAAACTTGGCTCTAGTGAATGAGGGCTACTTGCACTATACGGAAACTGAGAAACTCTTAAAAAATCTTCTTTTCTGAAACTGCTGGTTAGAATTTGAAAAGACTTTTACAGGTGACCTTTTGAAAATTGCTTGGTAAAATCATGATTTATTTCCAATGTTTCAATAAAAAAAAAATGGTATGGTACTCTCAGATTCTGGTGAGCGATCCAGGTCTATCTTTGCCCTCTTGTTCTTTTTCTAAACAACTGATTTTATCTATCAAATTGCGGGAAAAATTAGCAAAGTTATGATGCAATGAATATTCATGATAGTTGTGGATAGAAGATTCAATTAAGAGTGTGGAGATGTTTGTTAGAGGATGTTGATAAAGCTTTGTGTTCAAGATGTATTTATTTGTGAATTTTAAGAAAAATAAAAGTATTGCTTGCTATTATCAACAAAATATGTTGATGTCATTTCTTCCTTCACTTTAGTTGATGTCATTTCTTTCTTCACATGTTGTCTCTAACACATTACCGCCCTCAAACAAATATGCTGCAGATGACTTCCAATGCACCCTTTGAAAACACCATTGTAATCTGAAAAAAGTGTAAATATGCAAATACATGTGAAACATTTTAGTAAAAAGAGAATTCTGTTGTTTCAAGCACCTTCTCCTGTTGCCACAGTGCTTGCAAATGTGGTCAAGTGGAAGACAAACAAGTTTTTATACCCCCCAAGTAGTGGTAGGGTTAAACTGGAATCTCCATGGCTGTCTGTGTCCATTTGTCTGTCCATAGATACAAATTTGTATGGGGGAATACTTCTAAACATACTGAACTCAAATTTACACACAGGGTTCATACATATATGTTGTACATGTGCAATTTTCAAAACCTTGCTGTGATTTTTTAAGGAATTATCTCCTCTTAATCTTTTTTCAACTCTTACTTTCATACTAAACCATTCTGCATTCTGTAACAAAGACCTGTGTTTGTAACAAGGAGCTGGTGGCGGGTATAATCATGTTTAGCAATAGCTTTAGTCTTTATTTACTATTTCTTTGACAGATGACAAAACTGCATTATCATGTTGAAAATATTTGAGCCATACTTTGTGAAAAGGGGGCTTAATGCATCTTCTAAAAATATTGACCCAGGTCAGCCTGTGCAATCAGCACAAGCTGATTTGAGCCAAAAGTTTTCACTATTGATCGACTTTGTGTATATCACAGAACCAGTCTATCTCATGATAAGGTTTTTTGTTCAAAATAATGGATATAATAGATTCATAATTTTGTGATGGCTTGCTTGGTACCATGGATCAAAGAGATGCATGAACTCTTTACCACACAAACCCCACTTTCTACAACCCTGAGAAAGAAGCCCATTGAAAACATTGTGAGAAAAGGAGAAAATGCTGGTAACCTTTTCCCACAATTCTTTCTACCCTTCCCAAACCAAATTTCAACTTTCAGTCGCATTTATTACCGGTATGTCGCCTGCAAATGCTTTCAATTTGGACTAGTCTATATAATAATTTTGTCATTTGGTAAGGAGTTAAGCCCCTTTTTGGCAGAACATGGCTCATTTCCAGAAGTCAAATAAAATGGGACTCAATTAAAGGGATCAACTTGGAAAATTAAGAACATGCTGGTTAAAAGTACAAGCATTCTACCATGCTTTCAAAACCCATTCTTCCAAGGGCTATAAAAAGATAGAATTATTTGGGAAAAGGTTGAATCCTCCTTTTTCCCACAATGCCTTCGAAAGCTTTCTCTTTTCCAGTCTCTTTGGCAGTCACTTACAAGTGTGGTAAAAGGTTAACAAACAATCCATAGTTGTGACAAATCCCAGGCATAAGCATTTCAAAAAAAATATGGAAAAAGCAATAAATTGATTAATTCCAACATTATTTCACAGCCAAACCTCATTATTATTCAGCATATTGGTCATCTGGAAATACTTTCAGTTTGGAAAAAAAGCATACATCCGTGTTGTAAAGAGTCATAAGTGTATGTCAATAGATACAATATAGTTTAATAAAATATATACCTCAATGTACATAAAAAAGTTTCATAAAAAAAGACATTGCCTTTAGTAGTTTACCATACAACTATATGTTCGACTTGAGTTTGCATTTGCAGATGACAAATCTTAGGTGTCTTTCACAATGGAATTTGTCCTTGAAAGGCAAGAACATTTTTGTGGGAAAAGGAGAAAATGCCAGTTATTTGCAAAGCATTCTTCTTTGAACTAACCAGGATTCAAGTACGATATTATGCTTTAACCACAAGTTAATCACTGACCAAACATCCTTCATTTCCACAGTATCTATGTCCTGTTCAAGAGAACCAGCAGATCTGAGAATTACTGAACCTACTGTAATAGTTCAATAGGAGCATTATTTTTCAATTCTTTACCAAGTGATAAAATTTTTGACAAATTGAAATTTAAAGTATCTGTATACAGCAAACACATGTAGCTCAAATAATGATTTCCATCTTTGAAAGGGAAGACTATTATGTAGAAAAAGGAAAAACTGCTGGTTACCAGCATTTTCTCCTTTTCCCACAATGTTTCAAAAGCTGTCTTCATTAGGGTCTTTAAAACTCAGTTTTGATTGACTATATGGCATATTAACCTTATTTTCAACATTATTTCAGTTATGTAGTGGTGGTCTGTGCACCTATCCATGCCTTTCTGGAATTTCATTAACCAGTACTCAACAAAATATTTTTTTGAAGCCATTGACTGCAATGACCAGCTGACAAAGCAATGGCTTGCTGTGAGAGAGTAATGAATCCTGGCACAAATTTTACTATCATCAATCCTCTGAGAGAAATAAGCATAGCTGGGAATCGAACCAGCAATCTGTGTTCTTCATTCATGTAAAGTACTGATTGAGCTACCTTGGCTATTCATTAAAAATTGGAACTATATGTGGTCAAGGGTCAATACATGCACCGAAAGTTTTTCACTGACTTTAAACATCAGAATCAATAAATGATGACAAATTACAAATTTAACTATGACCTCAGGAAACAACTTAATATTTCAAAAATATTCATGCTGTACTTTGAAACCAGTAATGTATGTCAGGTACTAATTTTTGTTGATTTTGTAGGTAGGTAAGTCCATGAATTCAAGTTGTTGACAAAGACCAGACGATGACCCACTCTAACTCGGGCTAGGTATCTTGAAAACCAGGCATTGGTTGGGAAAGGGTTAAAATTACATATTTCTACTGAAATTTCTGGTAGTAAATATCTTATAGTAATGCCATTATTTTTTCTATAAAAAGTCCTCTCTCCATTGTCTCAGCATGTCATATTCTTCCAAGAATGACCTGTAAAGGCTAGGACTCTGAAGTGCTTTCACAAAGGCCACTTCCACAAAAAGCCAAGTACCTCGGGTGCAGACTGAACACAGGAACGCTGGATTACTGATTCTTTACCCCTGCCACTGGGCAACATCAGAACCCAGTATGTCTAAAACCAACCTATATGGTAACATGTAAGTAACGCTTTACCAGACAAACAATATTTTAGATTAGCTCATGTTGAAAGCATTTGCAGACCAGAAAATCAAGATAATTATGGCTCAAACGATCGGTCTAGTTTTAGAAAGGCAGGAAAACATTGTGAGGAAAGGAAATAATGGTGATAACCAGCCTTTCTATATTCCCAATGTTTTTGGTGACCCTCGAATCATAGTAATCATATGGCTGTCTGGTAAAGGACTAACAATGTATCCATATTGGAGTAAAGACTAATATCAATTACAGTAACAATCACAAGAATCTTTATCTAAGGAGAAGGCATACACTTAAATCTCTCAAAAGCTGCTTTTTCCAAACCCTCTCTCTCAGAAGGATGTGCTATTTTAATGAGTTCATAGGCTCTTTGTCGAAGATTTTTTCCAAACATGTTGGCTATACCATATTCAGTGACGATGTAGTGAACATGAGCTCTGGTTGTTACCACTCCAGCACCTGTATACAATAAAACAAGAACTAGCGAATGTATGCAATAAAACAAGAACCAGCGAATGTATGCAATAAAACAAGAACCAGCGAATGTATGCAATAAAACAAGAACTAGCAACTGTATACAATAAAACAAGAACGAGCAACTGTATACAATAAAAAAAGAACTAGCACCTGTATACAATGTAAATTTACATCAAAAAAGAGGCTATAATGGATCCTGTTGCCAGAGCATGGCTCACATGTTTTCAATAAAAGTTGAGACAGCATTTTCCTTTAACCCATTACCACACAATCCCTACTTTTGACCACCCTGGGAAAGAAGCCTGTAGAAAACATTGAGGGAAAAGGAGAAAATGCTGGTAACCAGCATTTTCTCCTTTTCCCGCAATGTTTTCTACCCTTCACAAAATTAATTTTGAATTTTCAGTCACTTTTATTTTGTTGTCTGCAAATGCTTTGGATTTGGACAAACCTAAATTATTGTCGTGTGGTAATGAGTTAACATTTTTCAAGGTCTTTTGCTGCAAATTTGCTTGGAAAATAAATATCAACTCTCAACCAAACAGCAAAATTTTTCTGCCGTAAAAATTGAAAACATTTGAGGACAACAAACCAACAGTTGCTCAAGAAAAATATTTGTCTTTAAAACAATATAAAACATTGTCTAAGAAGGGGAAAAAACCCAAAAAATGTTCAAAGGCCTTCTATTTCAAGGTCATCAAAACTTCAAAACTTGGGATTTGTGTGCTTAATGGTAATTTACAGTCCAAAAATACAGTTTATATAGGTTATGAAGATTACAATATAATATGAACAAACCATCTTTCAGTGTAGGAACAATTCTTGATACTCCATTCTCAGTTGTTGATGTGCAAGCAATGATTGGTCTACCCTCACCATCCAAACTCTGAGCTGCTCCTCGAATGAAATCTATCTGGCCACCAAAACCTTTCAAAAAAAGAACAAAGTTACTGTGAAATGTTTTACTTTCTTAAACATACAACAGTTCCATTGCTTTGCTAGATGATTATATGACCTTGACCAAACAAACACACTGGTGTGGGAGGCTTTTGAAAACGGTATGGAAAAAAGACAAAATGCTGGTAATTTGCACCTCCTTCTTTCTCAAAATTATTTTGTACTCCCTCTGTAACAAATTTCATCAATTATGCCACATTCAGTTTGTTGTCTGCAAAATTTTCAAAATTGGACCAGTCTTAAATTCTGTTGTTCTGTAAAGAGTTAACTCTTTACCAAACAATAGTTTTAGACTTATCCAAAATGAAAACATTTGCAGACCACAAAATTAACATGACTCAAAATTTGAAGTTGCTCTTGGGAAGGGTGGATAACATTGTTTTTCAGACCAAAGTTCACCTGTGATCTTGACCTTTCAGTCATATGATCCAAAAACAACAGGGCACCTCCTTGGGTCATAAGCAACACTTATATATAATTTTAGGGTCCTAGGTCAAACAGCTTTTGATTTAGAGCACAGAAAAACAGTTTACAGACTGACTGATGGACTGACAGATATGGTGAAACAAGTATACTTGCTCTTTCTCATAGGTTATGGGGCATAAATATGACTGAATCCCTGACAAAACAAGGCACGATCTGTCACTGAATGTGACTTAATACCCCCGCCAGCACTTTGACAGAAACAGGCAATTACTAGTATTTTGTACACAGACGGACAAATGGATGGATACGTGGAAAGACAGGCTCATTCCAGTATACTCCCTGAAAACATTCATTTTGCTGGGTTATAATGATTGTCAGAAAAAGTGCTTAATATTCAATAAGTACATTTTATTCTACTATATTACATTTCATGTGTCTTTTTTCAGAAATGTTATGGATAAAGAAATGACATCATTTAAGCTAGGGGGAATTATTTCCAAGTCACAGTGAATATTTTCCTCCTGCCAAAAACCTGGTTAATTGACTTGAGATCACTAGTTTTAAAAGTCGCATTCTTTGACAAAATAATCAGACAAATATAACATAATTTATTTCACCAGCTTGTGTGTATATGGGCCTCAAAAGGGAAAGGTTCCCGAAAATAACTTGTGCCGTTAGCTGATGAAATAAACTCTATTTACTTACCAGAGTACATGTATGTTCCCAATGAATCAGAGCATACTTGCCCTGTGATATCTATCTCTAAACATGTATTGATGGCAGTGACACGAGGATTTTGACTGATTACAGAAATATTGTTGGTGAAATCACATTCTTGCATACCTATAGAATAAAACAAGAAATATTTGACATATATAAGAGACTTTAACCCTTTACTAAACAATCCCTGGTTTTAAAGAGCCTTCTGAAAACATGGTGGGAAAAGGAGAAACTGAAACCTTGTGCATATAATAAGCTCTACTCAAGTAAAATGTCTTTGGACTGGTTAACATTGTTACAAATGGGGAAAATCAAAATGCTGTTTAGCAACATTTTCTTTTACTACATTTGTTTCTGTCACCTCCTCCTTCAGTGTGGTAACCACATTGCATGGTATGGTAGATCTTTCTAAGAAATATAAATGTTTTATGTCTTTGTAATACAACATTTTTTAAGGAAAAGAAAAAGAGTAATTCTACAGGGGTAACTTTCCTAATAAGAACTACACAAAGCATTTTCAATTAATAATTACCTACATGTTTAACTAGAAGAATGCGAAGGTAAACAGTGACTCAATAGCCCTTCCATCTGCTTGATAAGTTCTCTTAGTACAAAGGAATATTAATCTTCAATGCTTAGTAGACATCGATAAATGTGTCTTGTACATCTATGCGAGAAACTATAATTGAGTTAACTCTTTACCAAATGACCTAATTTCAGACTTGTCCAAGTTGGACCCATTGCAGATGACAAAATTGATGTGACTCCAAAATTGAAGTTTATTTTGGAAAAGGTAGAAAACATTGTGGGAAAAAGGAAAAAATGCAGGTTACCAGGGTTTTCTCCTTTTCCCATTATGTTTTCTAAAGGCTTCTTTCTCATGGTCATGAAGACCAGGGATTGTTTGGTAAAGAGATTTCAATCTTTATAAGCTTGACTAAACAAGGAAACTGTATGGATGACGAATCAAACATCATATTCTGTGCAGTCTTTCCTTGAACCACAGAACCACCTGCTTTTTGCCTTTGGTGCTAAAACAGATAACCCTTTACCAAAGAATCCCTGTTTTTTATGACCCTGAAGACTTTTGAAAACACTGTACAAAAAGGAGAAAATGCTGGTAACCAGCATTTTCTCCTTTTCCCACAATGTTTTCTACCCTGCCTGAAACAAATTTCAACTTTCGAAACACATTTGACATCTGCAAGTGCTTTGAATTTGGACCAGTCTGAAATTGTCATTTGGTAAAGGTTTAAAGGGAGCATTGCTTACACACAAAAGAGTTATCATCCAGGAATGAGTAGAGTTTTTTTGTTCCCATTGCAAAACTAGCCACAATTTTTCCTGTCTGTATAGTTTTCCTTGCGTTAGTCATGGCTCCTTTCTCAACTAGGTTCACCACTGTATCGCCAATCATCTCAGAATGAAATCCCAGATCTTTGTGATTGTGAAGCTTATGTAAGACGGCATCTGGTAAATTTCCTATGCCTGTAACAATTAGAGCCATACATAGTTCAAATTATCAATACAATCTCACAAAAGACAGAATCAAATTAATTTCAGATGTCAAGTAAAATGAAAGCAATATATGACTTAACTCATTACCAAACGAAAATATTTTAGGTTTGTCCAAATCGAAAGCATTTGCAGACGACAAAATAAAAGTGACTGAAAATTTAAAACTTGTTTTGCAAAGAGTAGAAAACATTGTGGGAAAAGGAGAAAATGCTGGTTACCAGCATTTTCTCCTTTTCCCACAATGTTTTCAAAAGGCTTCTTTCTCAGGGTCGTCAAAAGTAGGGATTGTGTGTTAACGGTTTAAATCATATGATAGATTAAAAGTAAAGAAAAATATACCATCTCTAATTTTGAAAAAAAAAATTTCACATTTAATTTGCAGAGCTGGTCTGAATAATATATAACCTACAGGGCTTGACACTAGTAGGTTGCTTGTTTAAACCCCAAGCTCAGACTATGCAACCTCCCCCCTCCTCTTTGTCTTGCTCTCTGTCTCTGTCTCTCTCTGAGTAAGGACTGAAATGTTGCAATTTCTAAATTTCAAGACTGTTTCAATCAGAATCAGAGCAGAACACCAGTAAAGAAGTTCTCCACAGCAACTTTTGGCATCTGCCAGTGTTTCAATCTGTATAAGACTGAAGTTTTGTTACATTGTAAAAACTCTAACAATTGATATTCTAAATTTGAAAATCAAAATAAACAATTTTTAAGGTTTTGTGTTAAGCACTTGTCACACAAAGCCATCATAAATTCATTGTAATTTTCGATAAAAAAAGTTGTCTAAAACAGTCACTTGTCACAAAAGGCCATACAATCCCAAGTTTTGATGAACCCGAAAATGAAGCTTTTGAACACAATGTAGGAAAAGGAGAAAATGCTAGAAACCAACATTTTTCTCCTTTACCCATAATGTTTTCTACTCTATCAGAGACAGAAATCACCATTTGATCTTCAAATGCTTTCAATTTGGTCCAGTCCAAAATTTTATCATTTGGTAAAGAGTTCAAAAAAAGATTTGATTGTATTGGTATACCTGTCTGTATTGTTGCGCCATCTTCCACTAAATTATCTGATATCAGCCTTGCTATTTCATTGACCTGTGGTGTCCTACTGACAGGTGTTATTTCTGGCAATGGCTCACTGTGTTCTATCATACAGTCTATGTTTGACATGTGTATTAACCCATCCCCCAAGGTTCTGGGCATATGTTGATTCACTTGCGCTGAGAAGGAGAAATGTACAGTGAAGAATATACTTTCCATACTTTGATTTTTCTTCTACACATTTTCTGCACAATATACATCTTGCCAATTAACTTCGACTGAGAAGAAAAGTTTGAATCTTTTGTAGACATAGTATTTCAAGGTCAGACAGCACATAATATGCTGTCTGATTTTGGACCTAAACTGTTTAACATTTGTGGGATATCCTGACCGAAAATGACAATGCAATGGCAATATTAAGACCTCTTTGAATACTTGAAAACATCTTTTCCTTAATTCTGTAAATTAAAGGTTAACTTGCCACAAGAAAACATATAAATTTGTAAAAATAAAACATTCATTTCTTATCCTTATACAAAACAATTCAGTGCTTCAATGACCGTGAAAAAAAAAAAAGACTTTTGAAAACATTGCGGGGAAAATAAGAAATGCTGATCAGCACTTTCTCCTTTTCCCACAATGTTTTCAGTACTATTGAAGACAAATTCTATCATTTGAGCCACCTTTAAACTACCAACAGCAAACTTTCTCAACCTGGAAAAGTCTTTTGCAGCTTGGCAACGAAATAACCCTTTATCACTGAGCAAAATTTTAGATGTATCCCAATTGAAGGCATCTGCATACAACAAATTTTGATGTATCTGTATCGATGATTTCTGTCTATGATGTGTAGGAAACATAGTGGAAAACGGAGGAAATGCTGGTAACTAGCATTTTCTTCTTTTCCCACAATATTTTCTATCCTTCACTAAACAAATTTTAAATTTTCAGTCACTTTTATTTTGTCATCTGCAAATGCTTTCGATTTGGACAAACCTAAAATTTTGTCATTTGGTAATGTGTTAAGTATAGAAAAGTTGCTTTTTGGAAAATTTGTTCCTCTCATAAATAATACAAAGCTACAGAAGAAATATGTGTTATCTTAAAGATCATGTTTTACCTATAATGTATTTTGCATTTTGAACAGCTGCTCTTGTACAGTCCACACTTGTGCCTAGTGAACAAAAGCCATGCTGGTCTGGTGGGCTCACATGTATCAAAGCAACATCTAAACTGTAACAAATACCAATAGTGCTAATTGTATACGGGAATAGGATAGGCTTCAACATACAAAAAGAACATAGTTGTACTCTTCATAAGATTTCATTTACAGTATATAATTAATTAATAAAATAATAATACAATACACCAGGTATCTACCATTTGCTATCAGGCTAGAATAAATGTCATTTTTCCTGGTTAATTCTGGCAAATTGATTACTAAACCCATTAATACCACAAAATCAAACGTTTTGACAACCTTCAGGTGAAAGCCCTTTGAAAACATTTGAAAGAAAAAGAAATGAGCACTGCATGCAGTTGCCAATGCTTGGCTGCAGTTGCTCGATTTTATGTCATTAACCCTTTACTCCATAGATACTCATTTCTATGCATTGCTTGTAGGAGCCTTTGGAAAACATTGTTGCAAAAGGTGAAATTGCTCGTGACGAGCAATTTCACCTTTTGTCACAATGTTTTCTATGCTATCAAAAGGTGCCATATACACATAAGAAATGGCTTCATCCTTGCTATTATTTAGGGTCAATTAGAGATACCATAGAAATGCCTTATGGGGTAAAGGGTTAACCCATTATCAATGACAATGTTTTAAAATTTAGACTGGTCCAAATTGAAAGCATTTGCAGACGACAAAAGAAAAGTGACTGAAAATTTGAAATTTGTTTTGTGAAGGGCAGAAAACATTGTGGGAAAAGGAGAAAATGCTGGTTACCAGCATTTTCTCCTTTTCCAACAATGTTTTCTAAAGGCTTCTTTCTCAGGGGCGTCAAAAGTAGGGGTTGTGTGGCAATGAGTTATGGAGCATAACCAAACATCATATTCTTTCCAAGCCACTTACTGCTTTCCCACACAACCATTGCAAAAGCAATGTCTAGGGGTGAGAGGAATGAATCCTGTCATAAAGATTATCACCAATCACCAGAAAGAAACTGGCTGAGCCAGGAATGCAACCAGCAAACCAAATCCTGTACAATACCAGCTAAGCTACTAGGGCTCACAAACATAAAGTAAAGAAATAATACTTGTAAATGTTTCTGCGGAATAACAGTGGAATTTCGCTCAAAAACACTGGCACAGTATCAGCTCTTCCTGCTGCCACTGCCTCTCTGCAGTTGGCACTCATAAACATGGATCTGGATCTGAATATGCCTGCAAAATACAAACTCTGATCATGATTTTGTGAATGCACATGTAATATAAAACTGTTTTCTGGTTAGCCATTATCCCTTTACCACAGAATTCACATGTTTTAAGTCATTACCAAACAACAATATTTTGAGCTTGTCCAAATCAAAAGCATTTGCAGAGAACAAAGTAAGAGTGACTGAAAATTTGAAATTTGTTATATGAAGAGTAGAAACATTGTGGGAAAAGGGAGAAAATGCTGTTTACCAGCATGTTCTACTTTCCAACAATGTGTCCTAAAGGCTTCTTTCCTAGGGTCATCAAAAGTAGGGATTGTGTGGTTATGGGTTAAGGAACCTGAAGAAGAGAAAGCTGCAGAAAACATAGTGGGAGAAGGAGTTTTTTCTCCCTTTCCCAGAATCTTTTTAACCCTATTAAAGACAAAAGATTTGAGTCACATTTTTCATCTGCACATGCCCAGTCCCTGTATTTCTGCTATGCATTTGTTCACTTGTTTCTTTGTTAGGGACTTTGTTCGTAAGAATGTTGTTTGATTATGATGCAAGTACAATCTTTTTCACATCAGCAGATCACAGCTTTATGAAAATCAAATTTTGCTACGGATAATTCTCCTTTTTACATTTTATGTGCCTGTTGGCCCAGCAGCCTGTTTTCTAATCAATAATCTTAATGTTCACTCTTTCTACTAACAAGTATGTCCGTCTACTCTCAAAATGTGTTTTTGCTAGATTTAATCGTTTTCCACTATATTCCAACTTTTAACCACTCTTAAAAAGAGAAGCCTTTTGAAAACACTGTGGGAAAAGGAGAAAATGCTGGTAACCAGCATTTTCTTCTTTTCTAACAAT
The DNA here is from genome assembly GCA_943736015.1 of Tridacna crocea. NCBI lineage: Eukaryota > Metazoa > Mollusca > Bivalvia > Cardiida > Cardiidae > Tridacna > Tridacna crocea. The sequence continues at coordinate 12,266,536 of OX031072.1, forward strand.
GTTTTCTATTCTATCAAGGACAAATTTCGTCATTGAGCCACATTTAACTTGTCTTGTGCGAATACTTTTAATTAATACTAGTCAAGAATTTACCCTGGTGTAAACAGTTAATCATGTTTAACCCTTAAAGTCTGTTTTATATGCCCTTCAATTCTCAAACTGTGTTGTATCTAGATTTAATTATGTTTTACCTTCATATTCAGGATTATTATAGTGAGCTGGTCCTACAGTTGGTATATGTATAAGTTCTACATCTTTCAAATTGTTCTTTCTACCATAATCAGCTAATTTCTGGAGGAGAAAATTTGGCGTTGCTGCACAGCCATGGACAAAAACTCGATGACCTGGAATATAATCGGTGCAAAAGTATCGATTTATTACTGTACACAAAAATTCCTAATTTCGGAACACAGAAGGGAAAAAGATAAATTGCTGCAATTAGTATTTCTCCAGCTTTCGAAATGGTAGTGTTGGGCAATCGGTTTAAAATCTCAATCGATTATCGCTTTGTAATCGGAAGACCAAACCAACTAGCTATCGATAGTACAATCGGTTTAGACTCCATTTAAATGAGAATGTTTTTTTGCTTAAAATACTGTGACAATACAACACATGTATTGTAAACATGATAGTCTTCATGTATTAAGTTTATAAACATGTTGTATTCTGCACTTTTATCAATTGAAATACATTACAATTAAATTTTCTGCTTCAATCAATATCATTCATTTTGTTCCTTATAATTTCCAAACGAGTTAAAAAAGAATCAGACATACATTCATACCTAATAGTTCAAACATTTGGAGACGACCCCTCTTCCCCCCCCCCCCCCCCCCCACACACACACTTTATTGTCATTTACTAAATCAACATTTTTTCCACTCATGAGCAGAATTTTAGCTTCCACTTACTGCTTTAGGCATAATACCGTAAAACGCCCCTCTGCTATACAGTCAATGCTTACATGTGGTATTTTTTTGACTTAAAAGAAGAAATATAATGAAAGTTTCAGCTTCATTCCGTTGAAAAATATTGTATTTGATGTTTACAAAATGAATCCATAAACCAATTGCAATTTTTTGACACATAATTTTGATTTTCATGGGTTTTCGCGATCTATAGAGGGGCGTTTTACGGTATTATGCCCTGCTTTATTCAGAAATTTATGTAAATTCACTGTTAAAATTCATTGTTAAAGATAAGAAGATAGTTTGAAGTCTCTCTGATCGGACGATGCCACGCTGGTCACTGTAGTGTCATGGGTTTTCGCGCTTTTTTGGCGATCTATTTTTACTTAACAGTAAGTTTCTGGAGAAGTATTACTACATGATTTGACATTATTTAGCCAGTTTAAATAGCAAGTAACTTAAAAAGCTGTCACTTTACACTAGATAAGAGGAATAACACCTTCGTTACTCTCATAAATGACTCGCCAGCTTCATTATCATCCGGGTGTCCTTTGCATTTTATACTGATGGTTTACCTTGTTTACCTTGTTTACCTTGTCCTTGAGATCTCGTCTAGGCTTCTGCCTCTAATGATCCTTTTTGATTTCTATTAACTATATTGTCCACTTCCGGTCCATAACAAGAAGGAGAAAATTTAACTGGGTGATTTTTCCACACTTTATTTAAAATTTTTTTTAACTCTTATTTCTGCCAGATGAATGCAAGTTAGGTTATATGAAGTTCTAGACGATAATTTCATGCCTCAGACTGACAATCAGGCAGATATCTTTCATTGCCAAAGACAGGTAATTTCAAATTTCCAAATGTCAAAACCCGGGCCCAGGGAAACTTGCCGAGTTGTCAACTTTCGTCAAGACATTCAAGGACAAAGATTTGTTTGTCATTTTCAGCATATCTTCATATTTGTTATCCACTATGTTTAATCCAAGATTGTGAGTAATAATAGTCAAAAAACCAAGCGCTAAAAACCAGAATTCAAGTTTTGGCACCAAGCCAGCATAGCAACCGACTACAATCGATTGCGTGATTTCTCAATCGATTATCGGAATCGGAAGCCAAAACCAACTGACTTTCGACTATAGTCGATCATCGGCCCACCACTACGAAATGGATAACCAAAATTTTGTATTCTGCTGCAGCTTCCTACACAACTGCTTTGTATTCAGCATATCCTTATGCCAATCAAAAATTTTTCTAGATTAATCCAAATTGAGAGCATTTGCAGAAGACAAATGATACTCAAAAAGGGATTTTTTTTAGGGGAGGGGGAGAGGGGGAAGCAGAAAATATTGTGGGAAGAGGAAAAAATTATGGTTACCAGCATCTTCTCCTTTTCCCACAATTTTTTCAAAAGCCTTCTTCTTTATGGTCATTAAGATACAGGATTGTGTGCAGATTTTTTAAAATATTACATGACATCACAGTGATTGATGAAATGCAAACAAGCTCATCTGGTAAAGTCGAAATTGCAGTGCATTAAGTTATTTGATCAATGTTTCACTATCAAAACGGTATATGTCCAGATTCCCTTTGTGATCATGCAACTATTGGACTGCTTTTGGATGGTTTGGACCAAATCTTGCAAATTTGGATTACAAAAACTACACTACACAAGCAAAACTGTGCAGCTATTTCTATTGGAAAAATCTGCTATTTAAATCACAGCACTTTCTCCTTTCCTACAATGTTTCTACCCTACCACAGAAAGATCCTGTCAATAAAGACACATTTGATTAAACCTCTACAAGTGCTTTCAATATGGACAAGTCTAAAATTGTATTGATAGATATCGACCTGGTTTACAGTTTAATATCATACATGTAAACACTCAGATATGATACATCCGTAATTCAATAACAAAACTGACCAAATTGTAACTTCTATGGAAATTTAAAAGTCAACAGGTTGTACTTGCACTCTGTTTTCCACTATCAGTAGGCCATCAATTTTGAGAGAGGAAAAAAAAGCCACTAGCTAAATTTGCCAGTGGATCAAAAAACGAAATTCCAACCCTGACAGTGGCCTTCACAATTGTAAGAAAAGCTGGTAACCAGAATTTTCTCATTTTCAACAATACTTCCAACCCTGTCAAAGCTGTTCAGTTCATTTGCAGCATTTATGGATTTGTCGTCTGCAAAATTTAATGCTTTCAATTAACAAGAATGTATAGTTTGTTGTTCGGGAAGGATTAACTGTGATTTCTTTGGTATGTAGGCTCGTTGTTTACATCAATTCTAATGAACTAAACCTGTGACAGATAACAATAGATCATTAAATGATTCAGTGCTATCATTGCAACCTGATTCAATGGCTTGAACTGCATCTTCAGCTCTTTTCCATGATGGATGTCGATCCGGATTAGGACTTAATGCATCTGGTGAGTAAATGAATAGAAACCTTCTGGACAAATTCCCAGATCCTGTCACACCCCGAATAAGTCCCGCAAACGTTTTTGACAGTGGCATGTCAACTCTGTTTACGTTTTTTAAGACTTAACCTTCGTCTACGTGACTTGGAGGAAAACAGAGGTGAAGGTCGAATTTTCAATGTTCACATTAGCATAAGCGTTTATGGATAATGATTGACACGGAAGTAATGTAAACACGTGACATTTAAGATGGCGGCCTCCGTCAAGAAGCAGATGTGGAGGAAACTGAAAACAGTTTCTCCTCGTTCCTTGTTGAAATATGTCTTTAATCCGCATTTCTGTTTGCCAACAATGGCTATTTTGTTTATTGCTGAACTTGTCGTGTCTATCTTTGTCATTAACAAGATCAAGTGTAAGTATTTCCCTGAAATTTGTAGAAATCACACTTTTTCATAGAAATCAAGTGTGTGTGTGTGGGGGTGGGGGGGGTGGGGAAGGGGGGGTTGTTTACAAATTGACGGCGTAACTTGATTTCCATCTCCTTTTCATATCCCGTTACTAGTGCCACATTTACTATGTCTATGTAGAAATGGTTCCAATTTTGATCTAAGGACCATTTAACCCTCTTCCAAACCGGTCCATGGAAATACCGAATTACACCTGATATACCGAATTATACCTGAATTACACCGAATTACACATAGTAATACCAAATTATACATTCAAAACACTTATTTATTATCATGTGGTAAAGAGTTAACAATTTGTTTTATTTCACAGACACAGAGATAGATTGGGTGGCCTATATGCAAGAGGTAGAAGGGTTCATTAATGGCACTTATGATTACACATTGCTCAAAGGTGATACAGGTCCTTTAGTGTAAGTAACAATGATACTGGTATTATGTATATGATCCATGCTGTGGCAAAAGGGGGCTTCATGCATCTCCGTGATGCATTCACTCGTGTAAGTCATCATATAATTATGGATCCATTTTCTCAAAGAATTGGCTGAATCTTGAGATAGTATGCTCAATTACCCTGCAGAAAATTGACCTTGCAGATTGTGCAGGCTGACACGAGGGGAGACTGCAGATCCCAATAAACTCCCTAATTATAGAGAATGGCTCACTTTTATGTATCATGTATTGGACCAGGGGTGTGGAATTCCTATGCCCGACTTGCCTGACTCTGGACTTTTTGCCTGCGGACAAGTCAATTTTTCTAGAGTAATTGTCCATGGGCAAATGAATTTTTGAGCCAAACCAGATAATGAAATGTCATATTTACATCGATGATTATCCTCAAACACTCCATTTATTCAGAGTTTTGCATAATCCATGTTGATATAAACACCTTTAAGGTACAAACTAAATGTATTGACCCGGTGTAAGGCTTCTCGCTACATGCATTTGCTGTGGGGAGAAAAAAGGACAAGTAAACTTTAAATGCAGACAAGTAGAAAATTCAGTCTAACTTGTCCGTGGGCAAGTGGGAAAATTCCAAAATTGCACACCCCTGTAGACATTTTGATAAATAAGTCGAATAAAATAAAGTATTCTAAAGAGTAAAGACTGATGGGTTTTCTACTTGGCTCCGTGGTGAGGTTGTAGAATACAGAATCCTAGGGCTGTGGGTTTGAATTAATTCTTTGCCAAACAATCCCTGGTTTTTATGACCCTGAGGAACAAGCCTTCTGAAAACATTGTGGGACAAGGAGAAAATACTGGTATCCAGCATTACATCATTTTCCCACAATAGTTTGTACTCTTCTAAAGTCAAGTTTCAATATTTGAGTCACATTTATTTTGTCTGCAAAAGCTTTCAATTTGGAGTTAAGCAGAGGTACATGTATATTTTTGTGTAATAGTACTTCTACAGTGGTTAACTTCCAGTGACTAAGTGTACAAAGACTTTCATAAGTGTTAGGAGGCTTTTGAAAACATTGTGAAAAAATGCAAAATGCTGGTGACCAACGCGTTCTTCTTTTCCCACAATCTATTTGTCCAGAAGTTAAAGACAAATCCCTTTTGATTTGAAGCTCATTTATTATATTCTATGCAAATGGTTCCAAAGTAGACAAGTTTTAAGATATGGTTAATTGCATTCATCCTTTACCAAACAATCCCTGGTTTTTACATCCCTGAGATATCAGCCTTTTGAAACATTTCAGGAAAAGGAGAAATGGCTGGTTACCAGCATTTTCTCCTTTTCCTACAATATTTGCTACCATGCTGGAAACAAATTTCAATTTTTGAGTTTATTTTGTTGTATGCAAATGCATTTAATTTGGACAAGTCTGAAATTGTGTTGTTTGGTAAATAGTTAAGAGCAGAAAGCTAGTTATGGTTAACCCTTACTACATTGCAGACTTGCCGAAATTGAAACCACCATGTTTTCTAAAGCTTGTTGTGGATCAAAATGATTATAGTTGTGTCTGAAAGACTAGAAAACTTTTTGAGTAAAGGAGAAAATGGGGGATACCATCATTTTCTCCTTAACCCACCATGGTTATTTTAATGGGGTCGTTAAAGTCAGGATTGTGTGGTAAAGGGTTAAACCTAAAACTGTACATCGATTGTTTTGTTTCTGTATATCAATTAAAGTGGCTATCTGTATTCGACATTTCAGATACCCGGCTGGATTTGTTTACATCTTCACAGCCCTGTATTATATAACAGATCATGGGAAAAACATTTTACTGGCTCAGTACATATTTGCTGGCCTATACCTTTTAACACTTCTAGTCATTTTTGATATTTACAGAAGGGGAAATAGGGTAAGGGAATTTTTTTTTCAGATAATTTTCCTTGATTTTTGTTTCTCAGTAGTGTATTTTTTAACAAAAGATTTTGTGTTCCTTAAAACCAAAGAAAGAAATACCAGTTAGCTTTTTCTTAACCCTTTACAATACCACACAGTCCAGAATTTTAAGAACCCTAGCCAAGAAAACATTAGAAAACATAATAGGAAAAGGAGAAATGATGGTAACCAACATGTTCTCCTTTTGCCACTACTGTACTTTTCTACTCCCATCAGAAACAAATTCTACCATAGTAAAAGTTTTTCAGAAAAAAAGCTGATAAACAGCATTTTTGCCTTTTCTTACAATGCTTTCTGCTGCTTTCAGAGGCAACTGACATTGTTTTAGCTGCTCTGTTTTTTTTTTTCTGCAAATGCACTCAATATGGATCAGTCTAATTTTTATCATTTGATGAAGAGTTTAAGAATTAAATGTCAAGTTTTAATTGAAAACAAGTTTTGCACACTACATTGAGAAAATGAATATTTGATTTGTACCTAAACAGTCCAGAGGGACAAGGCTTCTTGAAACATTGGGAGGATAAGATGAAAAAAGCATCTTCTCTTTTTCCTGTGAGACACATTAATTTCTTTTTCCTGTGAGACACATTAATTTGTTGTGTGTGAATCCTTCCTAATTGGGCTAGTCCACAATTGTCTTTTCTGGTAAAGAGTTATGCATGCAGTCTAATTTTAGTCTGTCTTATCCATCATTAATCTTTATGTTAGATACTTTGACCAAAACAGCTTCAGACTTGTAAATATGAGAATTTTATTTCATTCTGAAAATAAATGTTCAATTGATTTAGTGCTTTAAGGATTGTTTACTAAATGTCTCTGTGTTATATTTTCAGGTGCCTCCATTTGTGTTTTTCTTTATGTGCTGTGCATCCTACAGAATTCATTCTATCTATATCCTGCGCATGTTTAATGATCCAGTTGCCATGCTGTTTCTATATATAGCTGTTGACTGTTTTTTGACAGATAAATGGTCTCTTGGCTGTTTGTTTTATAGGTAAGAAAAATGTTATCCCAAACTTGCGCTTTATTTACTACAGTTTATGGCCAGTATCTCCCACTAGATGGCATTCCACAAATACACATCTGTCTAATTTGAGCATTCTGGGTACAGAACAGAATTACTTTTCTATGAGACAAACATCAAACTGAAATAAATGTTTACTCAATAAAACACTACCTGGTGTGATTCATTCAGCTATGATCAGCAGTTTGGAGAAATCTGGCCGTAAAACAGGCCTGATTTCTCCTCAAATATATTGATAAAAGCCATTTTCTCCATTGCCACTTTATACTGCATATTATTACTACAATCCCCCCAACTTTGGGGAGAGTGATGCTTCATATCAGACAGGTCGAATCTTTGAAAGAGTATGACATGCACAGTCAACAGTTTATGTCAGCGCTGCCTAGGTAGCTCAGATCTTAATATACAGGTCTAGTAATCTAGCGGTTTTAAAACATGGCAGAAAAGATGAGAAAATATTGGTGGCCAGCATTTTATCCTTTTCCTACAATGTTTTCTACCCTATCAATAATCAGTTCCAATATTTTAGCCGCATTTACTTTTGGGTCTGCAAATACTTTGAATTATGACCATTCCAAAGTTTTATAATTTGATAAAGAGACATGTGAGAGAAACCAATGGCTGGAAAATAATATTGTTTGATAGGATTTGTAGCCTGCTATTACAGGTTTTCCCTCAATATGATATGTGTATTAGCTGAATAAATATTACAGAAATCTCAGATACACAGATAGGATGAGTGTTTTGTGATTTAACCTTTAACCAAACAATCCCTGGTTTTTACGATCGTGAGATAGACAGGTTTTGAAAATATTGTGGGTAAAGGAGAATAATGCTGGTAAATTTCAGTATTTGAGTTAGGTTTGTCGTCTACAATTGCTTTCAGTTTGGACCGGTCTAAAATTTTGTCCTTTGGTAAAGAGTTAAGTAGTACATGTATCACTTGAGATTTTGTCTGAAACATATGCTGTTGGTACTCTGTTTGCAATGAAATATTATTTAGGATTTGATGCCTCAGTGATACAGACCTCTGCTGTTAGTGGGAAAGAAAATTAAATGTTTTTGTGTGGTAATTTGGTTCAATTTATAGAAATCTCTACTTCATTACAGTTTGGGAGTGTCAGTAAAGATGAATGTTATGCTCTTTGCCCCAGCTCTCCTTGTATTACTGCTTGTAAGCCAGGGGCCAGTAGGGACGGTGAAGAATCTCATAATATGTGCAATACCACAGGTAAGTTATTATTATAATGATCTTTATTAGAGTCTCATTCATGTACAACAATATTTACAAATTACATTATAAGACATGATGGAGTAGGTACATGATCATTCAATACACATTATGAGAGACTGTCAAAAATACTGCATTCTAATCCAGTAATTTTCAAATGAGTTTTCATAATTATGTGTTTTATGGCACAATTAAAAACCTATGGAAATGATTCATGCACATTATTAGTTGTACGGTCAGGTGTTAGGGGACTTGGAAATTTGTTCATGGCTGTGGTGAATCATGTTGCCCCGAGCCAAAGGTGAGGTGGCTACATGATTCAACACAGCAGTGAACAAGTTTCCAAGTCCCCTGCCACCTGACCGTACAATGAATTCACAATACTACAAAGTTTTACCCTTTCAAAGCGTGTTAAGGGAAATCTTCCTGTTTAATAATTTCACAAATCGAGAAGACGACAAAATAAAAATTCCCTTCTGAGTGTCCCAATTCAATGAAAACTGACATCACTGGAAACTGACTTCATTAAAACACACAGTTTGGTGCATAAAACTGTCTGATGATGGATCGACACGTGTGTGTTGGATGTTTTGTTGTAAGTATAGTGATGTTTACGGAGCACTCAAAAGAGGAACTGGCTTTACATGGATTTTGCCAGGGTGCATGATATATATGTTCCCCGCATGTTAACCAATCAGATCACGAGAAATTTCTTTGCAGTATTATAATATTAGTTGTAAAGTCAGATGGCAGGGGACTTGGAAACTTGTTCACGGCTGTGGTGAATCTTGTCGCCCAGAGCCGAGGGAGGGGTAGTAACATGGTTCACCTCAACAATAACAAGTTTTCAACTCCCCTGCCACCTGACTGTACAACAAAATTATTATACTGCAAAATTTTACCATTCCAACATTTGTAAAGCAAATTTTACCTGTGTTTTTGGTTTAAAAAATTGAGCATGCTGACAAAGTAGAATTTCCCTTCTGAGGGCCCCAATTCAGTAAAAAAAACTGGCGTCACTGGGAACTGATGTCACTGAAACCTTTGTAATATGTGCTGAACGTGCAGCTCACGGCATAATCTTGGTCTTAATCTTCATCGCCGCCGTCATTGTGGATGTTTTGTTGATATTGTAGTCATGTATAGGCTTCTGAAAGAGTAACTGCTTTTACGGTGGTTTTGATATATATCTTTTGGGCATATTATCCAATCAAATCACAAGAAATTTCTTTGTGGTATAATAATGTGGTACGTGTTGTGTCAATAGGCAATGTTCATGTGAACAGCTCATGGGAAAAGGGTACTATTTTCTGGGGTATCAGTCACTTCATAGTAACACTTTTTTTCAGATTGTGTTAGCAATACCATTTTTAATTGAAAATCCAGTCGGCTACATAGTTATGTCCTTTAACTTGGGACGGCAATTCTTCTATAAATGGACAGTTAATTGGCGTCTGCTACCAGAAGAGATTTTCTTAAACCGTCAATTCCAGTTGTGCCTGTTACTGCTGCATGTTACCATATTACTTGTTTTCATTTTCATGAAGTGGAAAAGGTAAGAATTATTTTATTGAAAGTTTCATACAAGAAGGGGTTTTATCATTGCAAAATTAGAAAAAGCATTTTTGGAAAAAATTTAATAGCTGTAAAAACATTTATGGTAAATTTTCAAATAATGTGGTACTTATCTAACCTTGTGGGTGAAAGTTGGTAAAAGATAGCAATTTGTGCTACCTTTTCAAAGACAGAACTGTCCATGCTGAGTATATGAATGAGCCTTGTCTGTATGTCTGTCTGCAACAGTTCTGGTTGAGTCAATTATCATTGTGCCCTTTTTTTTTTAATGTAGAAATTACATCCAAGGTACGCTTGTGCCTGAAATGTTCTTGTTCTCACATGTAGCCACAGCAAGTGTATGTGCTTCTTGAGAAGAAAGATTGTCTAAGGTATACAATAAAATGTTTTGGTTACAAGTAGGCTTTGATCAAACCTTACAGTAGATCTGAACTGTAGATCTCAAGATTTACTTGATTGTAGATCTATGATAAAGCAAATTCTATTATGTTTCCATGTAGTTATTTACTTTTTGCAGAGAAAGCCTTTATGATATAACTTACTTTTGCAAATTTCTTTTTTCAGATTTTTACCCCAATTCAACCTTGGGAACTTCCGACGGCCTAGTATTCATCTTACTCCAAATCATATCCTTTTGTGAAAAAAAGGGTCTGGTTACAAAGATAAACTACAGCCTTAGATTGTCTCATAGATAAAACAAAGATAGCATAATTATGTTCTTCTTGTTGAACTGAAATAGGACAACAAATTTTTGTTGACTTTCTGCATGTGCAGATCAAGATCAAGAATGCTCAAACTTTGCATCTCGAACTTTGTTCTACTATTCACTTTCCCACGACATTCTATACAAAAACAAACATGATTTTCTACTCATCAGGGTTTTGAAATATACTAAACAAAAGAACTTTGCTCTAAAATGAAGATGTAAGCTGGGTTTTGTAGCTTTATGAGGATTAATACGAACTGCTTTTGACTTTTTTTTCTGGTCTCCATGATACAAATGAAATAAGGTTGAAAACTGTCAAACACCTTCCAAACGAATAAATCCTTAATTCAACTTACAGATTTTACTTCCCCTGTTCACAGCCAATTTTATAGGAATGTGTTTCAGTAGATCATTGCATTATCAGTTTTATGTGTGGTATTTCCATGCCCTGCACTACCTGCTGTGGTCAACAAACCTACCTAATGTGGTCAGGTAAGAGCTATGTTTTTATATTTGAGCCTTTTCCAAACATTCCTCGCTGAGCTCTGGTAGCTCAGTTGGTAGTGTACAAGCCTTGAGAACAGGGTGTTGCTGGTTTGATTCTCAGCTCTATCACAGCCAGAAAGAAATTGGCCAAGCCTGGAATCAAACCAGTGACACCCTGTTCTCAAGTCGTTTATATCCCTTGCCAAGCCCCTCAGGACTTGAGAACAGGGGGTGGCTGGTTTGATTCCTGGCTCAGCCATTTTCTTTCTGAGGATTGATTAGAGTCATTTAGACAAGAATCATTCCTCACTCAATGCTGACGGATTAAAATTGTCTCGATTTATGATATCTGTCTCTGAAAGGGTAGAAAAAGTTGTGGGAAAAGGAGACAGTGCTGGTTACCAGACAATGCTGGTTACCAGCATTGTCTCCTTTTCCCACAAGGTTTTCAAAAGCTTTCCTTCCCAGGGTCATGAAAACTTGGGCTTGTTTTCTTAAGAGTAAAGCATCAGAATACTGCCTGTATTCAAGTGACATAGATTTAGCTACCAGAGAATTTATGATTGTTTCATTTTAGTTCTGGATTCTTAACCCTTTACCAAAGAACTGCTGATTACGACCCTGAGATAGAAGCCTTTTGAAAACATTGTAGAAAAAGGAGAAAATGCTGGTAACCAGCATTTTCTCCTTTTCTTACAGTTTTCTACAGTGCTTGAAAAAATTCCAATTTTTAAGTCGGGTTTATTTTGTCGTCTGTAAGTGCTTTCAATTTGGACCAGTCTAAAATTTTGTCATTTTGTAAACAGTTAAAGAAAATTCTGTTGTATTGTAATAGCCATGTTGTTGTTGTTCTATCACAGTTGTGCCAAATCCCTGACATTTCCTTATATCTCTCTTAACCCTTTACCAAACAACATAATGAAAGACTAGTCCAAATTGGAAGCATTTGCAGGCGACAAAATTAATGTGACTCTAAAATTGAAATTGTTTTGGGAAGCTTAGAAAGCATTGTGGGAAAAGGAGAAAATGTAGGTTTTCCCACAATGTTTTGAGAAGGCCTCATTTTGAGGGTCGTGAAAGCAAGGGATTGTTTTGTAAAGGGTTAGATATCTACTACTAGGCCAGATAACTTTTAACATAACTTATCTCCCTTCTTTATCAAAATGTTTTTTCTGAAAAATTACACACACCACAAAGTTAGCAGTTCCATGTAATGCTCTAAAATTCATCTTTTTTTTTAAATTTTGTTTCAGAATACTTGTCCTGGGTGTGATAGAGCTTTGTTGGAATACGTATCCATCAACTGTTTTAAGTAGTTCCATGTTACATGTCTGTCACTTTGTTATGTTAGTCGGACTCTGGTACTGTCCAGATTACACTCCACTTAGGAAAAAGATTGAGGCAAAGAAAATACACTGAGAAAAGTTTTGTATTTGGAGTAGCTTAACCCTTTCCCAAACAACAAATTTTAGACTCTTCCAAACTCAATGAGTTTGCAGACGACAATTCCAAAGGATGTGGGTAAACTTATGAAGAAAAAAGACCCCTCGAGAACACACATGAAATTTATATGAAAGAATACTACACATGTCTAGTTTATCCATCCGAAGTATTTAAGAAATTGACAGAGTCCAAAGGGGCGTTTCAGAGCTCTAAAGTATGGAGGGCTGGATGGGTCATAATTGTATATATGATTTTGCTCTATCAATTGGATCTGATTTCTTTGTGAATTCTATGAGAAAATGTTTGAATATCCCAGAAACAATTACAATGAACCATTTTGAAGTGAAAAAATATTAACATGTTGCGACAAACATTGTTAAAATCTCCTTTGTTTGAGCTGTACAAAGACCCAAGTCTTTCGAACATGCATTTACGATTTTGAGACAAAGAATTCCAACAAAATGAACAAATTAATATTTTCTTTTGAAAATTAGGTCTGCTACATCATTTTGATATCCTATAGAATGTTAAAAGGATGTATGGTGTATTGTTTAGAGAATAATTCAATTTTTGATTGACTGTGATTCATGATTATGAATATTTTTAAAAGGACTCTCTTTCATTTTCATCGTCATTTTCAAGTTCAGATTCAGTCCAATGATCTATCTGCACTGCGTCATCAACATGATTGAAAAATTCCTTTGATATTATGGGCTTTTGAGATTGATGTCGGTAATATGATAGGTGTCATATCACAGATGCAATATGAGCACAACATGTGACAACTCTTGTCCGGGCTTTACATGTACAATAAAATGAAATATTGGAGTAATTCCAGCAATATACTCTTTCCACAAACTGAAGCTTTGAAGATGTGTGCCTGGACTGGATTTTGGCCCTAATCAAACCTTGGTGTTCCCTGTGAACTAGAATCTTATAATCACCCTCATCATCTACGTGCTCTGTCATGTACGATTGAGTAGTTTTATTTAGTATACTCCTAAAGTTTAAATCTCGTAAATCAATAATATTAAGCTTTGGGAAATCTTGTAGTTCACTTTCATCAATATCTTTCCAAATGCCTCTTTCTTTTGTCCAGTTTTTTGGACTGTACTCTTTGCTGCAAAGGATTTTCTGCTCAGATTACAAAACATGTTTTTTGAAACAATGTTGAAAACATAAAGAATTGGTTTCAAGATGACAGTGTCATGGTAGTTTACAAGGGCTATTGTGATTGTCTCGAGTTTTTAGCAGAACTTGGAATAAAAGCCGAAATGCCCTACTTTCTGCCAAAAGGCAAGAAGCAACACACTACTTGAGAAGGGAATGAATCGAGGTATGTCACGAAGGTAAGGTGGGTGATTGAAAGTGCCAATGGGAGAAAACAGTGGAAAGCTCTCAGTAACAGGTTGCAAAATGTACTCATTCCCAGCGTTAGAGATTTTGTTCATATTGTCTGCACCCTGTGCAATGCTTTCCGCCCACCATTGGCTTCTAGCTCAAACACTGATCAAGTAGTTGCTGAAAGAATGTTGACTCTTTGCAGCAAAGAAAATCCTTTGCATTAAAGAGTACAGTCCGAAAAGATGGACAAAAGGAGAGTCATTTGGAAAAATATTGATGAAAGTGAACTACAAGATTTCCCAAAGCTTAATACCGGTATTACTGAATTACAAGATTTAACTTTTGGAGTATACCAAATAAAACTAGCTCAATCGTACATGACAGAGCACTTAGATGATGAGGGTGATTATAAGATTCTAGTTCACAGGGAACACCAAGGTTTGATTAAGGCCAAAATCCAGTCCAGGCACACATCGTCAAAGCTTCTCAGTTTGTGAATAGAGTATATTTTTGGAATTACACCAATATTTCATTGGTATTGTACATGTAAAGGTGGAGCAAGTGTTGTCGGATGTTGTGCCCATAGTGCATCTGTGATATGGTACCTATCATATTACCGAATTCAATGTCAAAAGCCCATAATATCAAAGGAATTTTTCAATCATGTTGATGACGCAGTGCAGATAGACCGTTGGACTGATTCTGTACTTGAAAATGAAGATGAAAATGAATAAAGATAGTCCTTTTAAAAGTATTCATAATCATGAATCACAGTCAATCAAAATTGAATTATTCTCTAAACAATACACTACACATCCTTTTAACATTCTATAGGATATCAAATTGATGTAGCAGACCTAATTTTCAAAAGAAAATAGTCTATTAATTTGTTCATTTTGTTGGAATTCTTTGTCTCAAAATCGTAAATGAATGTTCGAAAGACTTGGGTGTTTATTTTAACAATGTTTGTCGCAATATGTTAATATTTTTTCACTTCAAAATGATTCATTGTAATTGTTTCTGGGATATTCAAACATTTTCTCGTAGAATTCACAAAGAAATCGGATCCAATTGATAGAGCAAAATCATATATACAATTATGACCCATCCAGCCCTCCATACTTTAGAGCTCTGAAACGCCCCTTTGGACTCTGTTAATTTCTTAAATATTTCAGATGGATAAAGTAGACATGTGTAGCATTCTTTCATATAAATTGCATGTGTGTTCTCGAGGGGTCTTTTTCTTCATAAGTTTACCCACATCCTTTGATAAAAATGGCAGAAAGTTCTCCAAATGGGTAGAAAATACTGTGGGAAAAGGAGAAATTGCTCGTTATGAGCAATTTCTCCTTTTCCCAAAGTGTTTTCAAAAGACTTGTACTGCAGACACGTAAAAACAAGGGCTTGTTTGGGAAAGGGTTAAGATGAAAACCTGTGAAAACCAGTTAATCCAGTACCAGACAATCCCATATTTTAATGACCCTTCAAAAGAAGGCTTTGGAAAAATTGTGGAAAAAGGAGGAAATGCTGGTAACCAGCATTTTCTCCTTCCCACAATATTTTCTATCATTTTAGAGACCAATTTGAGCAACCTTTTATTTGTGTCCATATTTTAATTAATTTTGGTTCAGTCTAAAATTTTGTTGTTTGGTAGAGTTATTTCCCTTGCAAAAACGTTTTTTATTATTTTTATCTAAAATGATGTTTTAGGTTAACATTATTTTTCTACACGCACTTGTGCAAAGCACATGTTTTAGTATCACAGATAATTTTATCTTTATTTTTACTTAAACTCTTTACCATTTGATTAATATTAGATGTAAAGGTATCCACCCTTAAAGGCATTGGAGACAAAAAATTAAAAAGTTGCCTACTCTATGAGATTTGTCAATAAAAGACTAGAAAACACTGTTGCAAACAGGGGAGAAGCTAGTCATTTTTTTTTCCCGTAGTTATTTCCATGGTTGTAAATACAGATAATTTTTCCTTTCCTTCTGAAGAATGTCCTTTGAGGAATTTGTAATATTTTATGGTACCAGTAGTTCAAAACTTGGTCTGTGCAGTGTATGTGGATAAAAAAGTTTTGCTCTAAGTTTCATTTTATCATCCAGAACTGTACTATTTTGAATTTCTTTCAAGTATTTTCCAGTTACTGTCCTATAATTATTGATCCTTTATCTACTATATCAATTAAATCTGAACTTTTGATTGATAGCAATATTCTATTATAACAATCTTTTATCCATCAACGCTTTATCAAACATTAATATATTTTAATAACTTGTGGAAAAATACTTTATAAAATGTTAAGTAAAAAGGAGAAAATGCTGGTAGGCAGTATTTTCTCCTTTTCAACATTTTTTCCTACAATGTCAGAGCCAAATGTCATAACCTCAGACACTTTACTTGCAAAGGTTTTCAGTTTAGAGAAATAAATTTTGTCATTTAAGCTTTGAAATAGATACCTTGTCTACTTGCTGGGCTTGTTTTTGTATTCAATTCCTTTTCATCAAATTTTTTGTCCCTTTAACCAAACAATAAAACTTTAGACTTGTCTGAATTGAAAGCTTTTCAAGACTAAAAAGTTATTGTGGCCCAGATTACCAGCAAGGCAAGAAAACATTGTGGGGAAGAAAAAGCATGCTGGTTATCAGCATTTTCTCTTTTTGCCACAGTGTTTTCAGAAGCGTTCTTCTTTAGGGCCTCACAGCATGAATTTGTGCAGTGAAGGTTGAACTTTTAACTGTGCTACTATATTTTTCTCAATTTCTGATTCAAAATATGGAAAGTGATTCCATTAAAAGAGCATTTGCTTTTTAGAAGCTATTGCTTCTTCAGGTTCAGTTTCTTTTTCTTAGTGCAATTTTTGCCGTAAAAACAGCCTGTATGATGAATGGTTTAGGTGAAAAAATCAGCCATATTTGCCATATTTATCGACCCAGTTACACAAAGTTGTCTGTAGATGCAAATTATTTATTGTATTTTAGGGAATAAAAGTTAAAAACTTATTGCATGCACTTTTCCTTTTTT
Source organism: Tridacna crocea (assembly GCA_943736015.1). Taxonomy (NCBI): domain Eukaryota; kingdom Metazoa; phylum Mollusca; class Bivalvia; order Cardiida; family Cardiidae; genus Tridacna; species Tridacna crocea. Next base: position 12,283,534 of record OX031072.1, read on the forward strand.
CTACAATGTAAATTCTTATCAAGCTGTGTATTATGTATTGTGTGGCTTGCAACACGGGAAAAGGGTATTTGGACATTTGTGTAAAGTGTCGTCTCGGATCAGCCTGCGCAATCTGAGACAGCACTTCACAACTAAATTAGATATTGTTCTTCAGTAGACTAGCATGAAACAGAAAATTGCCTAAAAACAGAAAGTGTTGTTTCGGATTAGCCTGCATGGACTGTGCTGGCTGATCCGAAACGACACTTTATGCAATTGTCCAAATGCCCCTTTTCACATATTATAGGCAGTGTGGTAAAGGATTTAGTACATCATCATGAGCAATACCTCATTTTGCCACAATGATTTGAATTCAAGAGTGGTCTAATGCAAGACACAAAAAGATATCTACCAGAGATCATGAGAAAATAGGGCATTGAAAGAAGCCTGTACAATAAAATTATAAGTAACGGAAAAAGAATAAACAAACAACAGCATGTAGAAATCCATGTTTGATTTTTCATCACAAAAATGCAAAGATAAAATTGTATCAAGGTAAACAAACATAACAAGAACGTAACAACAATATTTCAATTCATCAAATAGTCACAAAGGTCAGTGCCTTGCCAAAACTAGGCTCTTGTAAGTCATTTTCAAATACATGTATACTAACAGAGCTCCAGATAAGAGGGAGTGATAACATTTTAAATCTGATACTTCTCTTCCAAACCCTATGTTAAGGGTACTCATTAGAATTGTCTGGATGAGAGGAAAATTATTAACATTTTCAATTATGAAATCAAACTCACTCCCTCTATCTGGAGTTCTGTGCTAATACACATCTAATTTGGGCATTCTGGGTACAGAACCTGACTAGTTTCCTACATGACAACTGTTACTTTGAATTTCAAATTAAAATAAACATTTCGTCAATAAAAAACAACATGGTGTGATTCATTACGCTATGATGGGCTAGCATGTATCCCATGCAATGGCCATTTATGAAAACAGCCCCAAACAGGCTTTGGTAATAGCTTTGGTGTAAGCCTTACTTTACACAAGCGTATTGGATCAGTGATCTGTCATAGCAGACAGGTTCAATCTTCATAGAATACGACATGCAGACAATGCACTTTTCCAAGCTTAACACCATTTTTAGACTATATATACATGTATGAGGACTTGCGGAGCAGGCCAATCAATTAGATTTTTGTTTCAAAAAGTCTTAGGAACAAAGTCCGTATCAAAGAAACAAATGGTAGAAATAAGAGACCGGGCGGGATTCGAACCCAGACAAAATGGCAATACCTAACCACTCAGCCAAAGAGATATCACCCTGACGCAGTAGTCGGGTATTGTATTTGAATTGGGACGAAGCGAAGCCATGCATGAAGGAATGGTCTCCCGTAACACACCTCCTCTTAAAGTCATCATTTATTGATGACTCAAAGCCTTATTTGGCAGGAAGTCTGTTTTTGGACAACAAATGGGATTATTGGCTCAATGGCCAATCCCGGACAAGCCCCCATCTTCGAACAAAGTCCTTAACAAAGAAACAAATGAATAAATGCACGGCAGAAATAAGGTACCAGGCGGGTTTCCAACCCCAGCAGAACTCCCGGACAAAAGGCTAACACCTTAACCACTGAGCCAAAGAGATATCTCACTGACGGAGTAGTCAGGTATTGTATTTTAATTGGGACGAAGCCATGCAGGAAGGAGTGGTCTCCCATAACAAAAGGTCAAAAACATTTAGCGAAGAGGAGAAAGTTCTGGTGAGTGGTAAATGTATTTTCTCCTTTGTCCTTAATATTTTCAAAAGCCTTCTTTCTAATTTGTAAAATTTGATTGTTTTGTTTTGTAAAGAAGTTTTTAAGTCCCATGTGACCAACACCACGAGCTGGAATTCATCTTTAGATTAAACCTTTGCCAAACAACCCTCAGTTATAACCAACCTGGTGTTTTTGAAAAATATTATGGGTAAAGGATAAAATGCTGGTAACCAGCATTTTCTTCTTTACCTGCAATATTTTCAGTCTTGTTCAAGACAAATCCATCATTTGAGCCATTTATTTATTGTTTACAATTGACTTCAAAAATAGACAAGCCTTAAATTTTTTCACCATGTACGCCATCACCGTTACAATGCCGTCCTCGGTTTTAATAAGCCTGAAAAAGTAGGCTTTTGAATACATTGTGGGAAAATGAGAAAATGCTGGGAACCAGCATTTTCTCCTTTTCCCACAATGTTTTCTTTTGCATCACTGAGAGAATATATCATTTTGTACTTCATTTAATTTGTTAGCTGCAAATGCTTTCAATTTGGTACAGTCAAAATTCTGTCGTTTGGTTAGGAGTTTGACAAACTACATTTGATCTAAGTCCTCTAGCAGTAGGTATCCTTTCAAAATGGTGGGTAGCTCAAGCTGATCTATTTGTTTAAAGATTGGAGTTCCGATTGTCCTGCGTATAACATTCCTACAAGCCATTTTCAGTGACATTGGATTAAACACCAAGTCATTCAGTAAAGCATACATTGGTCCATACTTTTCACATGCATAGGTCATGACCTCTGGCTCTTGTGCTAATTTGTGGTACTTGACCCCAGAATAACACAGTATTTTCACAATCTGAAGGTTGAACTTGGAAATTGCAAAGTATAATGGTAGTAACTTACTATCCCTCACTATCAAGTCTGATTTAAAAACAAAAGATCCTGTTTCCTGACCTTCACCTGAAGATGACCTTTTACACTCAAGGTCACAGTTCAGTTTCAGTAAATGTTTAACTGCTGGTACATTATTTGATTTCACTGCATAGACAATTGGAGGAATGCCATAGTTATCTCCCTTATTAATGTTCACTCCAGCTTCGATTAGGACATCAATACACTTCATGGTGTCATGAGGCGTTGCATTTTTACCTTTCCAGAAGGCACGCTCTAAATCTACACACACATGCAATGCATTTACACGCTTGCAGTAATCAGTGCTCTCAATTTTACATCCGGCATCAACCAAAACCTGCATAGCTCTCCAATCTCGTAGACGGGCAGTCCATAGAAGAGGACTATAACCACTACAGTCTTGAATGTTTAAATCAACACCTTTCTGCTGTACTAACAATTTAAGACAATTCAGTTTACCATTCTCAACTGCAACATGAATAGCGGTGGATCCACTCTCACTTTGATGGTTTATACCGACTCCTGATTGGATCAGAAATAAAAGCATCTCTTCATGGCCGTAACGAGCAGCATGCATGATTCCATTTTCCTCAAACATGCAATCTGTTCCGTTCACATCCGCACCATACTGTATCAACACCTTCAGCAATTTGACGCTGTTCAGTAATATGACTTGTACAAATGCAAGAGAAAGTTTGTCCATGCTTTCTAAATAACTCCGGAACCTTCTGTTTCTCAAGTATGATGCCACTGTTTTTTCATCATCTGTTTTAATGGCTTCAAAAAACCTGTAATTGTTAAAATAAATCCATAACCATATATATGTATACTATTCTGCATATAAATGACCCTGAATAGTTAACTGATAGCTTCTGAAAACATGCTGAGAAAAGGACAAAATGCAGATAAAAACAAGCATTTTTCCATTTCCCACAATATTTTATACTGTTCCAAAATCAAATTTCAAAGTTTGTATCCCATTATTTTGTTTTCTGCAAATGCTTTCAATTTGGAAGAGTCCAAAATTTTGTCTTTTGGTAAAGAGTTAAACCTAAATTATGAATCTAATATTGTCCCTTTTTCCACAATGTTTTCATAAGCCTCCCTTTGTTCAGGGTCTATAAAACTCAGGATCGTGTGGTCAGGTCGTATGCCACGCACTCGTGAACAATTTGCAGCTCCATTCCTATCCAGTCAATACAGACCTGTTTTTAGGTCCCTGTTGAAGAAAATGATTGTTTCCATGGATATCATTTTCTATTTCCACAATATTTACCTAATCTTTCAATGATAAATCCTATCCCATAACATTTTACCAAACAACAAAATGACTGGTCCAAATTGAAAGCTTTTGCAGACGACAAATTAAAGATGGCTCAAATGGCAGACTTTGTCCTTGATAGAGTAGAAAACATTGTGGGAAAGGGAAAAAATGCTGGTTACCAGCATTTTCTCCTTTTCCCACAATGTTTTCTATAGGCTTCTTTCACAGGGTAGTTAAAATTTGGGATAGTGTGGTCAAGAGTTAACTATATGAGTTGCCAGCTGCATTTGCTTTAGATAATGGACAAGCCTAAAATTTTGGCAGTCTAATTTTACTCCTTACCAACTGTAAAAATCTTGGACTGGTCCAAGTTGAATGTGTTTGCAGTCAACACAATAAACATGACTCAAACATTCATACAAAGAAGAGTAGGAAATAATTATGAGAAAAGGAAAAAAAAATGCTGGTTACGAGTTAACAATGTTTTCTAAATTCAATCATCTTTGCAGTCTCTAAAACTTGGGATTGTGTGGTAAGGACTGGTGTTGAATACGACCATTGAATACCATGCTATAGACAAAACTTCTTACTTCGGCTCAAGAGCTTGTAGTTCAGCACGAAGCCTCTTTAATTCTTCATTACTCTCTGGGGATGCCATTTTATTCTGCTTATTTCCTTACATTCTTTTAACAAACTGCAATACAAAAGAAAACATTGCAAGCTAATGTTAACTCTGTCCAACTCATATTAACCCATTACCACACAATCCCTACTTTTGATGCCCCTGGAAAAGAAGCCTTATGAAAACATTGTGGGAAAAGGAGAAAATGCTGGTAATCAGCATTTTCTCCTTTTCCCACAATGTTTTCTAACCTTTCACAAAACTAATTTCAAATTTTCAGTCACTTTCATTTTGTCACATGCTAAAGCTTTTGATATGGACAAGCCTAAAATACTGTCGTTTGGTAATGAGTTAACTCCTGCAGACAAATTTTTTTACCTAGCTGGTTACCTCTTTTAGAAACCTTGTGATGAGCTATTCCTCCTTTCGCCACAATGTTTTTCTGAATTATTTATTGTGTGGCTCAGTGGTAAAGGGTAAGACTTGTGACCTGGGGGCCCTCAATTTGTGCCTCAATGGCCCTATCAGGTCTTTAACAGGAAGGCCCTTGGCCACTATACTCTGAGCCCTAACCTAGCACTGGTGAAATCTAGGAAAAGCATGATCATGTGAGCTGTTGTAGTGAATTGACTGAAATAATGTTGAAAGTGGCTTAAATTACCATTCAATCAATTTAAATTGTTGTCAATGGTTATAACGTACCGGTATATGATTGTTTTCTAAGACATCTGCTTCAAATTTCAATACATGTAAAGAATAAATTAAACAAAATGAACAGTTGTATCGCTAATCAAGCAGGGCATTGGATAGTTAAATAATTGTTAACAACTGCAATGTACAAATATTGATATGACAATAAATCCTGGATGACAGTACAATTTTTCCTGGACTGCAAGCTTTCAGGTTACACCCAGAACAACTGACTGGATAACAAGTCGACTGCCTCAACCACTATGGAACCATTAACCTTTAGGCTGTTAAGTGTAACTCATTCACCTGTTGTGGACATTGTAGAATAAGATCAAACTGCACAGAAAGTGCAATCTGATCTTTGATCTACACTGTCCGACAAGGAGGTATGATTCCAAAGAACATAATTTTGAAATAGCAAAATATGGCTTTTTAATATTGAATTGAAAATTTAAGTTTAGTTATTCAGCAGGGTAGTCATTAACAAATATGGATAACTACAATTTTTTTTACTTATCCAGATTGAAAGCATTCTTGGACAGCAAAATAAAATTGAAGCAAAACTAAAAGCTGCCTATTGTAGGGAATAAAACAGCATTTTCTCACAGCATTTTTGGAGGGGTTTTGTTTTGCATGGTTGCTCTAACTTAGACTTGTGTAGTAATTGGATGAAGCACAATAAAGAGTGAAATGTCCAATAGATATGCCTCATACAGGTCACCATGACATCTATCTCTTGACCAAATGAAATTTTAGACCTGTCAAATTTTAGAACATTTACAGATAACAAATTCAGTGCTGCTAAAACAACAGAATTTCTGTTTGAAAGGATATAAAACATTGTGGGAAAAGAAGGAAATACTAGTTTCAGGCATTTGCTCCTTTGCCCACCATGTCTTCAGAAGGCTCTTTCCAGAGTGTCATTAAAAATTGGGATTGTGATGTAGAGATTTAAAGTGCCTTCTAAGTGATTGTGCCATAGTAGTCAGTAGGCCTATCTATAGCTCAGAATCAGATGGCAAAAAATGCACCCTTACCTTTGCTTCCTTACTAATTTACTTTGGCCTGGAATTGTCAATTGATTGGCCTTTTTTGTTTTGGACTAAGTCACTTCAAAAATTTATTTTTCAGAAATGGGGGGTGGGGGGTGAAAAATACACCTAAAGTAGGCATAGAAATTAGAATCCGATGCATTGTTAATTTCAATAAAATCAAAAGATAGCTACTTTAAACTGGTAAATACATCGAAACTTAGGCGTAACGACCTCATGATTTTTCGGTAAATTACCTTGATTTTTGAAGGACATTACATTTATTCGCATAATCCGGACCTTCGTCACTTTAATGTGAAAAGTAAATAGAAAAAATCAATGATACAGCGGAATCAATTTTGTTAACAATGACAATTTCACGTTGTGCTATTTTCATGATAGCACCGACAGGCACTGTTTCCCGGCAATGAACACATTTTTTAAAGAAAGAATAATTGCGGTCTATTGAAGTTCTTCAAATAATGGCCATGCAAACATACATCCAACTGCAGCACCATTTACAGTGAATTGCAATTATCGCTTTGATACTTTTGCATAAGTATGTCTGATATAAATCAAGACTCAGGAAGCAGAGTTAAGGTGAAGATGTCGTACCCTTCTAAGTTCGTAACAATCATCACGAAATAGAATTAAACTAATACGTTGTAAACAAATGTTTCAACGATTACAGTTTCTGCGTTGTTATAGTTTTATTAGTATGGTATTCATGGACAAATGAATGAGAATATACTTGTTAAATGAAAAGCCAACACTTGTTAAATCACAGGAGATTGACATTCTATAACGAAAAAATAAATAATCAAATATGAAAAAAAAAATCTCCCCTATATAATATAAACACAAGGAATGCAACGTCTCAATTGCCGGGGCTAGCACAAGAAAGCCTTTCCCACCCAAAATCGCCCACGAAAAAAACATTAATCATAATTTCCTTTAGCCTAACCACAGGAATCTGACATTCTATAACCAAAATAAATGATAAAATATGGAAAAAAAAATCCCCCCTATATAATATAAACACAAGGAACGCAACGTCTCGATTGATGGCGCGAGCATCCGACAGCCTTTCCCAACCAAAATCACCCACGAAACAAACATTGATCATAATCTCCTTCAGCCTAGCGATAGACAAGACATTCATGTACCTGCGACATCCGGCGATACCTCAGTAGACACCTTTCAACCGGAGATATCCGTCATGTTTTACAGCTCTATCAGGACATTTTGATTTATCCGGGTGGCCATTCGCTGACGTCACAGAAATTAGCATATACCGTATTTTCGTATTACTTATTACTATTATTTTTTTCGTTTTTAAGATACTTATGGACATCACATGATACTACAGATTTTTCTAGAATCTTTAGTATCATTTGATGTCCATAAATGTCTTAAAAAAAAAGTAATAGTAAATTAGCATGTACCGTATTTTCGTATTACTTAATACTATTATTTTTTTTTTATTTTAAGACATTTATGGACATCAAATGATACTAAAGATTCTAGAAAAATCTGTAGTATCATGTGATGTCCATAAGTATCTTAAAAAACGAAAAAAATTATAGTAATAAGTAATACGAAAATACGGTATATGCTAATTTCTGTGACGTCAGCGAATGGCCACCTGGATAAATCAAAATGTCCTGATAGAGCTGTAAAACATGACGGATATCTCCGGTTGAAAGGTGTCTACTGAGGTATCGCCGGATGTCGCAGGTACATGAATGTCTTGTCTATCGCTAGGCTGAAGGAGATTATGATCAATGTTTGTTTCGTGGGTGATTTTGGTTGGGAAAGGCTGTCGGGTGCTCGCGCCAGCAATCGAGACGTTGCGTTCCTTGTGTTTATATTATATAGGGGGGATTTTTTTTCCATATTTTATCATTTATTTTGGTTATAGAATGTCAGATTCCTGTGGCCTAATGATAGACAAAGAAAAATGTACCTGTGACATTCGGCGATTCCTCAGTAGACGCCTTGTAACCGTAGATATCGGTCATGTTTTACAATTTTTTTGAAAATTTCTCTCCACCCAGGAGACCATTCGCTGACGTCATAGGAAGGGCCAGGAAGTGTATTTTTGGATTATGTATAGAGTCAATGTCTTTTCTTTAAAAATGAATACGTCAAATACTTTTGTTAGTTACTTCTAGAAAAATCTAGCGTACCATGTGATGTCCATAAATATGTCTATAAATGAAAAAAAATATTTGAGTAGGTCCGGGTAATATCGGACACCCGGGGTAACTTCGGCCACTTCGTTTGTCATTAAATACAGAAAAGAGAATAAGGACAAAGACTGGAAAAATCGATCATAGCTTCACATAAATCCAACAAAAACACAAAACATATGTCATGATGACGTAATCAGAGCAATGTAAGGGTTAGTTGGATTACGCATCGATGTTGTGAATATGCATATTTTTTCATTTGCAAATGACAAATGGCAAAATAATGTGATTCAAAAATTGAAATTTGATTTTGGAAGGAAAGAAAACATTGTGGGAAAAGGAGAAAATGCTGGTTACCAGGATGTTCTCCTTTTCCTACAATGTTTTCAAAAGCTTTCTGTCAAAGGGTCGTTAAACATTGGAGTTAACTCTTATCCTGCTACTTAACCAAAATAAGATTTTCATTTTGATCGGGAAAACCCAAACAGCAGACAGCAAGAATGACGTCGATTATGACAGAACCATATTGTTTTCATTTGAGATCGACTGGTTTAGGTTAGACCCGGTTAAAGACCGACGTTATTTTAGTAAAATCGATACACAGTCCAGTGTTTTGTCCCATTTTCCCTTCGTACTCCAGATTTTATCTGCTCACGATGTAACAGTGTCAGAAGTATATACGATCATTATTACCTCTTATTGTATTTGTGCATCCACCATGACGCATTACTGAAAAGAATGCAGGTCATTTTTGTTAAAAGTGCGTCAAAACGCACAAAATCGTGCGTCAAGGAAAACTCTGCCCAAATATTGCTAATTCAAAGTAATGATTTTGGAAAAATATTTCCTAGTCAGATAGTGCAGATCCAAGATCAGGCTGCATATTCTGTGCAGTCTAATCTTAATCTACACTGTCTGCAAAAGGTCAGTGAGTCACGCTCAGCAACTTATGGGTTAAAGACCATTCAAACAAATTATCTATTTTCAGGGTGTTACAATTGTGAAACCGATAGTGTTTGGTAATGTCGCTCGATACTTTGGCAAAAAGAGAGAAGAGGATGGACATACCCATCAGTGGACAGTGTATTTGAAACCATTCAAAAATGAGGTAAAACATACCAATTGTTACTGAATGCTAGTAGAGCCAGACAGGTGATAAATGTAGGTAAAGGCAACATAAACTCTTTATCAAACAACAAATTAGTAGACTTGTCCAAATTGAAAGCAGTTGCAGACAACAAAATAAGTGTGGCTCAAAAATTAAAATTTGTTGTTGGAAGGGTAGAAAACATTGTGAGAAAATGCTGGTTACCACAATGTTTTCAATAGGCTTCTTTCTCGGGGTCGTTAAAAGTCGGAATCATGTGGTAAAGAGTTAAACAATTACCAAACAGCAATGAGTTTTTGTATGCCTGATGAGAAGGCCTTTGAAAACATTGTGGGAAAAGGAGAAAAAGCATTTTCTTTTCCATTGATGTTTTTACTAATTCAGAAATTAATCTTATTAATTTGCTCACATTATACTGTCAGCTAGAAATGTTTTGATTTTGGAATTTTGTTATTTTGGAAAGAGTTTACAGATCTAATCATGGGCTATTTTAGTCACTATCTTTCTTTCTCTCTCTCTCTCTTTCTCTCTCTCTCTCAAGCCCCAACAGCCCAGACCTGGCTCAGATCTCCAGCTCTGGTAATTTCTATAGAAGTACTAGTGTTAAGTACTGTACAAGGAAAGTCCAGGAAAGTTGAATGGGTGGATTGGCGGCAGGGATAGAACTAGAATGTTGAAAACAACATTAATTAAACAACTTGTTCAGTCAGCATGCCTGCCTGTCCCTCTCTCACTTTCTCTTTCTCTCTGCTTGCTGACCTCTCCATCTTTGTCTGCCCCCCCCCTCCCTTCCTTTTCTCTTTCTCTCTGTCACATCACATTTTGTCTCTCTTTTGCCCTCAAATTGTTATATCCTTACCTGAATGGCCTTTGTTGTTATGATAATTTGAATCCCCTGCATCTAAGTATGTTTCCATCTTTGTTTGTCAGGATATGTCAACATATGTGAAGAAAGTCACTTTCAAGCTTCACGAGAGTTATCCAAACGCAAATAGAGGTGAGAACTACAAGTTATTCAGACACACTATTCATTAACCCTTTACCTTTCACCCCACAAGGTATTTCTATGGTATCTCTAACTTACCCTAAATAACAGCAAGGAGGAAGCCTTTTCTTATGACACCTATGATATGAAAGCATAGAAACACAAAAGGGAAAGGCCTTTCGGCACTTGTTATATTCGCGTACCTTTCTCTTTTTCAGCAAATATTTCCCCATAATGAAGCTAATGAAATAAACTCTATGTCCTGAAATCATTTTGCAACAGACAATTTGGAATTTAGCCTTTTTAACTCTTTACCAAACAATCCATGGTTTTTACCACCCTGAGATAGAAGCCTTTTGAAAATATTATGGGAAAGGGAGAAAATGCTGGTAACCAGCATTTTCTCCTTTTGCAGTAATGTTTCCTACCTTGCTAGAAACTCAATTTATGAGTGACGTTTATTTTATTTTGTTTATTTTGTCATCTGCAACTGCTTTTGATTTGGAACAGTCTAAAATTTTGTTGTTTGGTAAAGAGTTTACTATGGATGAGTAGCATGAATTAAGATTAAATGGCTGAATACCATTTTGTGTCCAAAATAGACTCTTAACCATACGAGAAAATTTTAGACTGGTCCAAATTGAATGCATTTGCAGACCACAAAATACATATCACTGAAAAATCAAAATTTGATTTGGGAAGGGTAGAAAACATTGTGGGAAAGTAGAAAATGCTGGTTACCAGTATTTTCTCTTTTTCCCATAATGTTTTCAAAAGGCTTCTACCTTAGGATCCTCAAAAGTCATCATAGTGTGGTAAAGGGTTAAAATCAATGAGTCAAGCTCTGAAAAGGGGATCTAGATCAATGCATATGAGGGAAGTGTAGATTCATATCAGCCTGTGTAGTCTTGGCAGGCTTATATTGTTCAAAATGTTTTGCTGCCAGTCAGTTTAGCGTGGGAATCAGCCAGTTGTTGGAAAAAAAAATTTATGAATCGATGATTGTATTGTTTGTTGTACAGTCAGGTGGCAATGGCTCAGAGGCAACATGATTCACCACAGCTATGAACAAGTTTTCAAGTCCTCTGCCACCTGTCCGCACAACAAATTTAACATTCTGCAAAATTTACCACTTCAACCTTTGTGAAGAAAATTTTACCTGTTTTTTTTTGGTTTATAAAGTTGAGTATGCTGACAAAGTAGAAGCCTCAGTTCAATGACAACTGACATCACTTGGAACTGATGTCACTGAAATCTTGTTAACATGTGCTAAAACGTGTAGCTTGGCATGTAATCTTGATCTTAATCTTGATCGATGCTGCCATTTTGGATGTTGTGTTGGTAGTGTAGTCATGTATACAGGCTTCTTGTAAGGGAAACTGTTTCTATGCTAGTTTTGCCAGTGAACATGATATATATGCTCAGATCATAATATTATCCGATAAGATAACGAGAAATTTCTTTGCAGTATAATACGATAAATTGTTCAGTAAGATGTAAGATTTAGCTTCCTATTGTTAGGTCATGGATCATATATTTTTCCTCATTTCAGTTGTAACTAAACCTCCATATGAAGTTACAGAAACTGGGTGGGGAGAGTTTGAAGTCATTATTAAGATTTACTTCAATGATCCACATGAGAGACCAGTATGTTAAGATTTTATTCTTATTATCACTTTTTCTTTCACTCATTATCATACAATTTCTACACTTGTCCAACTTAAAAACATCTGCAGTGGACAAACTATTTGCAGCGCATGGGATTTGTAATGTCAGAATACTTGAGTAATTTTTTATCGAACTTGTCTGTGAAGTGATGGAAAAGATTGTGGAAGAGGAGAAAATGCTGGTTACCACACTGTTTTCAATAGTCTCTGTCAAGGTCATTAAAACCACTGTTTGGTAAAGGGTTAACTAGTATTTACCACAGGAACAGTTATGTCAGGGTCGGGAGACATATTTTTTCCCCATGCGTCCGTCTGTCTGTCCATCCGTCCGTCCGTCACAAGTCGTGTCCGCTCTATAACTCCAAAACTTGTAAGATGATTTGCTAAAACTTCACTGATTATGTAAAGCACTATGAGATGAAGTGTCATGAACAAGAACTATAACTTTTGCCTGTATATTTTTAGAGTCATTTCCCTTTGATTATTTTCCTTACTCATTTTACATATTTCATGTCCGCTTTATAGCTGGAAAACTGTTTGAAAAATATGACCAAACCTGTTTAAGAAATATGACCATTATTTCAGTTATAAATTACCTTGGTGACACATCAGTCCTTCTGACACCGAAAAGCGGGGATACATCTGGTTTTTTTTTCTTCGGTGAAAAGCAAGTTCTAGATATTGTGTTGAAAGTGATTTGTTAACAATTATTTTTTTCATTTTTCAGGTAACAGTATATCATTTATTGAAACTATTTCAAAGTGAAACAGACATCATGTTGGGGAAAAAGTCCCTCATTGCGGAGTTTTATGATGAAATGGTAAGGAAAAGATTATGTTTGGGTGATTTATCTACTGAACTCCTTACCAAACAACAAAACTTTGTAGACTTACCCAAATTGAAAGCAGTAGCAGAATACATATCAAGCTTAGCTGAGAACGTGATAATTTTCTATGAAAGTGTAAAAAGCCTAGTTGGAAAGTATAAAATGCTGGTTACCAACTTTTTCTCCTTTCCACAAAAGGTTTCAAAAGGCGATTTCCTTATGGATATTAACCCTTTACCAAACAGTAGCTGTTATTTTTTTTACAACCCTGAGATAGAAGTTCGAAAACATAGTGGGAAAAAGGAGAAAATGCTGGTAACAAGCATTTTGTGCTTTTCCCCACAATGTTTCTGCCCTGCTGGAAACAAATTTCAAAATTTGAGTTACATTTGTTTTGTCATCTGCCATTGCATTCAGTTTGGACATGTCTAAAATTTTGTCATTTGTTAAAGGGTTAAAGTTTGCGGTAAAGAGCTGATCAGAGGGTCCTACATTTATTATCTTAACAGTGATCAGTTAGCATAAATCAGTCTTATAGAATCACAGTGCCACTCCACAGTGATTAAGTTATAAACTTTTAAGCTGAATGAGGTTAAATTAATGTCTTCTGATAGAATATTAAGATATTTTACTCTGGCTTTGGTTTTAGTTTTGGAATTATCTCCCCTTGAACTGGGGAAAAACCAATGTTTGCAATAGTATTTCATTGGGGTATAGAGTTGATTCAATATGGTAAACTTTATTGAAAAATATTGTTATGTATTTCGATTACATTTGATGGTGACCAAAAGTAAATGACAAGCATTTCAAAGAGGGATATAGAGTGCAGATCAAAATCATAGTGCAGTATATGCAGGCTCATCCCAGTCTGCACTCTTGTAGAAAAAAAAAAACATCAAAAGTCAAAATAAGCAAAAGTCACAGTTAAAATCTTAAAGCTGTCATGTTTTAATTGAATCAGTATAGATTTAGTCCATTTGTGTGACTGTAAAATTGATTTTCTATATTTGCCTTTTTTTCCAAGGTGTTCAATGAGCCCACAGTGATGATGCAGCATTTATTAAACAGTACAAGATCTCTGTCCATTGGGGCTTATAAACATGATACAGATTGTGAGTGTTCTATATTGTTAAGTTTCACTTCAATTTTTAATGTAAAAAAATGTAGGTTTCTTGTTATGTATCTTTTCATTATTCTTTTCTGCTTTTCTACTGCTTTACAAGAAAATGCAGCATTTGTATTGACCAACCTTTCTAAAAGATGCCCATTTACTCATTTTAACCATATGTAGATAATTGTTTTAAGTCAATAAAATAGCAATATCTATAGCCTAAAAGAATGACCAGAAGTTTCAGATCTGTTATTTGAAATGGATAATAGTCTTGAGAAACTTACGTCAAGTCATAATTGTAAACAGTGGGAGAATGTATCACTACAGTAATTTACATGGGATGATCAAAAAGATCGTGGACTACCACATTAATTTGAAAACTGCTACACATAGAATTACAAAATTTTGCATAGGTGAGCATCAGTTATCTGTTAGGTGACTGCAGCTTTCAAATGTCTTCATATTCAAGTAGGTAAAGTATGACGTCATTTTAATGACGTCACATATGGCACTAGTGGTCTAAAATATCAGACGAAGTTTTATTTGAGCCTAGAGTAATGTTAAAAATTTAAGTCAAACTCAAAAAGTATTTATTGGAAATCAAAGCGATTAAGAACCAGTCATACGGGACTCTGACCTCAAGGAATCTGATATTTTTGCATTGATCGGACTGGTTTAGACAAGGGTGTGATACTGTTAAAGATGACCCTAAATCTGGCCGTCCATCAACATCAGTCACAGACAAAATCATAACGGCTGTAGAGCAGCATTTAAAACAAGATTGGCAAGATACTGTCAGGAAAATAGCTTATACATTTGACCTTTCATAGAGAAGTCCCCAGGAGATTTGGACAGGGAATCTTGGAATTTTGCGTAATTGCACAAAGTGGGTACTCCGGCAAATGAGGCCCAAGAAAATTGGGGTTGGATCGAAATCTTTTAAAGAAATTTCTGAATGTATTAAGGTAGAAGTGTCAAACTTTACTGATCATATTATAACATGCTATGGAAGACTGACACAATTTAATGAGACTGAATCTAAACAACAAAACAGTGTTTTGAAACATTCAACATTGCCTTCATTTGATAAAGCTAACCTTTCTTTTCTAAGTCAATTAGCAAAGTTATCAACATCACATATAAATTTCTGTTCTCCTGTTTTTCTTCTAAATCATGTTGTATCTCTACATACTACAGTCAATACGGAGTTTTATGCCAGCATTATTCAAATGAGTTTTACATACACGGTACGAAAAACTTAGCCAGAGGTCATTTGGTAGAGTTACACCATTTTGCTCATCAGCAATGAATGTTAACTTCAGAGATCAGGTCTTTATCAAACCACTCAACAGGGATATATGACCCAACCCAAATGACTGTGGACTTATCCAAAATGAAAATTATCTGCTTTTGAAACATGTGCTTATCCCTGCTAAACAATTAGATTTGTATTTGAAAGTGTAGAAAATGTAGCGGGGAAAAAAGAGAAAATGCTGCTCGTCACCATTATTTCCTTTTCTTAACATGCATCCAAAATGCTGTCTTCAGGGTCTTTACAACACCAGGATGTTTATAAAACCTATACGAAGCAATCCCAAGTTTTAATGACCTTAAACATGATGCCTTTTGAAAACATTGTGGAAAGAGGAGAAAATGCTGGTAACCAGCATTTTCTCCTTTTTCCACAGTTTTCTACCTTTTGGAAAAAATAATTTCAATGTTTGAGTGATATGCATTTTATTGTCTTCACATACTTGTGATTTGGAATGGGTTGAATTTTTTTCCTTTGGAAAAGTGTCAAGGGTGCAGTTGCAATTTTTACAATACTGGTTTCTTTATCAGTTGAGGACAAGAAAGAGAAGACTTTAAATAAGATGATTAATGCCAAGAAGAAGATACGATATGAGATTACAGAGTTAAACGAAAGACTGAAGCAAAAGAAACAGACAATACAAAAACTGAAAGATGAAATATCAAAGCTGGAAAAACCAGATCAAACAGTGTTGGAACCGGAGTCACTGACCTGATAGTTTCAAAGCCTTTTCTAAAAATGTTTTCTGCTCTTCGTAATACAAAGATCAATTCTTTGCTTGACATTAAATCATTTGTGACCCATCACTCAAAAAGGGACCTTCTGGGAACTGCGAAAAATGTCAACCCTGGTCAGACTGCGCGAATTGCGCAGGCTAACCAGGGTTGACAGTTTTGGCTTTAATTACATTTTCTGTATGAAAAGTGGTCATTTTACATTGTTATACAATCATTTTTGAATTAACATCTTAAACTGATCTGCTTTCGTTGATCTGTTTTCATCTAATTGATATACAGAATTCCTAGATGGTCCCTTTTTGCATGATGGGTAACATTTGCAAATGCTGTTAAGTTGGATATTAAGCATAAAACTTTGTCTTTTAGAAAAGAGGAAAAAAGGGTCTGCAATGTGATGAAGTTATTGTATTGAGTTAGTTAACCCTTATCCTAAGAATCCCTGGTTTTTACAACTCTGAGACACATGCCATTGCCATCTGAAAACATTGTTGGAAAAGGAGAAAATGCTTGTAACCAGCATTTTCTCCTTTTCCCACAAAGTTTTCTACCCTGCTGGAAACAAATTTCAATTTTTGAGTTGGGTTTTGTTGTTGTCAGCAAGAGCTTTCAATTTGGACCAGTCTAAAATTTTGTTGTTTTGTAAAGAGTTAAACCATAAAACACACTTTAATAAATTAGACACATTTGGTTTTTGGAAACATTGTGGAAATGGTGAAATTGCTTTTTTTTTTTTGTCACAATTTTTTTTTGTTATGATTACAAATCAAATTGTCTGAATTTTTTTACCAAACAGTTAGAAATTAGACTTGTGGAAATTAAATAATTTGTAGAATACAACTTAAACATGGCTTAATTGATTGGAATTTGTCTATTGAAGCTTACAGAAACATTGTGGGAAAAGAGGAAAATACTGGTTACAGCATTTTCTTCTTTTCCCACGAGGTTTCAAAAGACCTTTTCCTCTGGTTGTTAAAACAATGGATTTTGTACGGCTTTTTATAGCGTATTCACATCTAAGGTCATTGAGTGCATAAGGATTTCGTGGTAAACACTTAAGCCACATTTCATTTGTTGTTGGTAAATACTTTCTAATTGGACAAATCTAAAATGTTTGTTTAGTAAAGAGACATGAGTTGGTGTTGGAGATAAAAGCTTATTAAACAAGTCTACAAAAATGTTATAAAGTGAGCCATTGGAGAGCTTAATATTATTTTTGTAAACAAGTGTTTTAAATGTTTACCTCGGAAGCCAACAAATGTCAGATTCTTTTTATCACATAACTGCACAACAAGAATTACTGTCCATGATGTGTTAAAACGTAGGACATACATGTATTACCTTTAATGAAATTACGTGAAGCTTATTCGTTTCTTTGACATGATTACAAATTTTGACTGTAAATTTCACTCAAAAACCTAGGTCAGCAATGTTTTAGGGATGAGGTGTATAATTAGAGAAGGTTAGCCAAATTCTGCTCTATTTGCTTATCTCACATGTGTTTGAGACAAGAAAATTTGTAGTGGTTGTATTACAAGCAAGGGAGTTATGTGATAAGAAATAATCTGTATTGTCATATGTTTATTGTATGGAATTTTATAAGGTTATTTAATACGCTTGAGTGCAATACTGAATTCTGTTGAAAGAGTACACAGTAGAACCGGTCTATATTTTGGACAAGGGCAGAGATGAGTCCAAAATATTGGCTGGTTCTGCCATGTCCAAATCCAACTGAATTCAGTATTTCACCCAAACATGTTAAATGACCTCTTTATTTCACATGTTTTGACTTTAATGGAAATGAAAAATATTGTTCCATTTGAGTAAAAAAAATAAAAAATATTTGCAACAAACCTGCTATTTACAAAGGACCGACTACTACACTCTTGGATTTAACCAGAATGCCACTTTCTTCCTGGACAAATACTCTGCAGTTGATGATGATGATACTGATGATGATAGCTGTGCTTGAGGGATTTAGATACCTCTTTACCACACAATCCTGAATTTTAACGACCCATGAGGAAGCCTTTTGAAAACATTAAGGGAAAAGGAGAAAATGCTTTTCCCTTAATGTTTTCTTACCTAAGACAAATGCCGTTACTTGAGACACATCTGAATTGTCGTCTGCAAATGTTTTCAATTTGGACATGTCTACATTTTTATAGTGTAGTAAGGATAAAAGTGGTGAAAGGATAATACATTTCTCAGAGCTGGATCGTAGAGTAATGTTGTAACTTTTGATTTAACAATATTTTGGTCTTGATCAAATTGCAAGGGATTACTGACGTCATAGAAAAAATAGCTCAAATGATGACCTCTGGTCTTTGATAGATAGAAAACATTTTGAGCCAAAGAAGAAAATGCTGATAACCACCATTTTCTTTTTTTTTTCCCTCAATGTTTTCAAAAGCGGCTTTCTCCAGGATTTTAAAACTGAGAAATATGATGCATGTTTTAATTACCTGGATGAAAAACGTTCCATGACTGTGGAAAAAAGGAGAAAATGCATGTAACCACCAGTTTCTTCTTTCCTCACAATGTTTTCTAACCTTTAAAAGACAAATAACTTGGGTGTAGACATGTTTAATTTGTAATCTCAAAATGCTTTCCAATAAAATTTAAATGTCTGGTATAGTTCATCTAAGTGGTTAATTTTTAATAAATAAGACATTTTCTCCTTTTCCCCACCTTCTTTTTAGCTCACCTGAGCACGAAGTGCTCATGGTGAGCTTTTGTGATTGCCCAATGTCCGTCGTACATCGTCCATCGTCCACAATTTCTTCAAACATCTCCTCCCAAACCAATGGGCCAATTTTGATGAAACTTGGCAGGGATGTTCCTTGGGTGAAGCTCTACCACAGTTGTTCAAGAGATTGAATAAATCTGGTTGCCATGGACCAAAAGGAAAAAAATAGCAAAATCTTCGAAAATCATCTTCTCTGAAACTAGAAGACGCAGAGTTTTGATATTTGGTATTTAGCATCTCCTAGTGGACCTCTACCAAGATTGTTCATATGACCCCTGGGGTCAAAACTGGCCCCGCCCCGGGGATCACAAGTTTGAAACATAGGAACAAAGAAGGAAAACTTTAAAAATCTTCTTCTCTGAAACTAGAAGGGTCAGAGCTTTGATATTTGGTATGTAGCATCTGCTAGTGGACCTCTACCAAGATTGGTCATATGATGCCCCTGGGGTCAAAACTGGCCCCGCCTGGGGGTCACAAGTTTGAAACATAGGAACAAAGAAGGAAAACTTTAAAAATCTTCTTCTCTGAAACTAGAAGGGTCAGTGCTTTGATATTTGGTATGTAGCATCTCCTAGTGGACCTCTACCAAGATTGTTCATATGATGCCCTTGGGGTCAAAACTGGCTCCGCCCCGGGGGTCACAAGTTTGAAACATAGAAACAAAGAAGGAAAACTTTAAAAATCTTTTTCTATGAAACTAGAAGGGGCAGAGCTTTGATATTTATTTTGTAGCATCTCCTAGTAAGCCTCTACCAAGACTCTTCATATGATGCCCCTGGAGTCCAAACTGGCCCCACCCCGGGGGTCACAAGTTTGAAACATAGGAACAAAGAAGGAAAACTTTAAAAAAAAAATTCTCTGAAGCTGGAAATGGTAGAGCATTGATATTTCATTATGTAGCATCTTCTAGTGGACCTCTACCAAATAGATACGATGATCTTTTCGGAAAAAAAGAATTTTCATGATTGTAGACCTTTACTGCTTAGTACTCGGGTGAGTGATATAGGACCATCATGGTCCTCTTGTCTTCCTTTCCTAAAGCAAATTTTCCTTACCCACATTTATTTTGTCAACTCCAAATGCTTTCAATTTGGACAAGTCTAACATTTTTTCGTTTGGTAAAGAGCTATATGAAAAATGCTGGTAACCAGCATTTTCTCCTTTTCCCACAATTTTTTCCATCCAGGGACAAACCCGATTTAATTGCCATGTTTAATTCGTGACCTGCAAATGCTTTCTGTTTTCAAGACCCTGGTCTTTTATTTCCCTATTTTTCTCTAAGACTTTGTAGCTGCATCCTTTCTTGTCTTTCATTGGGGGGGTGGGTGGATGGGGGGGGGATCTTTTGTTGTTCCCAGTCTTTTCATCATCTTTGCCATCATCTCGGTCATCTTTGTTATTGCTCCTTTCTTTTTAACCAATTTCTTACATTCTTCTTGTATCAACTTTGTTACCATCATAATGAACCCAATTCTTAGCTCACCTGAGCACGAAGTGCTCATGGTGAGCTTTTGTGATCGCCCAATGTCCGTCGTGCGTTGTGCGTCGTGCGTCGTCCAAAATTTCTTTAAACATCTCCTCCTAAACCACTGGGCAAATCTTGATGAAACATGGCAGGGATGTTCTTTGGGTGAAACTCTACCAAAGTTGTTCAAGAGATTGAATTCCACTCATAACTCTGGTTGCCATGGCAACCAAAAGGGAAAAAAAATGGCAAAATCTTTAAAAATCTTCTTCTCTGAAACTAGAAGGTACAGAGCTTTGATATTTGGTATGAAGGATCTCCTAGTAGACTTCTACCAAGATTGTTCATATGATGCCCCTGGGCTCAAAACTGGCCCCTCTTGGGGGGGTCACAAGTTTGAAACATAGGAACAAAGAAGGAAAACTTTAAAATTCTTTTTCCATGAAAGTAGAAGGGACAGAGCTTTGATATTTCATTATGTAGCATCTCCTAGTGGACCTCTACCAAGATTGTTCATATGATGCCCCTGGGGTCAAAACTGGCCCCGCTTGGGGGGTCACAAGTTTGAAACATAGGAACAAAGAAGGAAAACTTTAAAATTCTTTTTCCATGAAACTAGAAGGGGCAGAGCTTTGATATTTCATTATGTAGCATCTCCTAGTGGACCTCCAACAAGATTGTTCATATGATTGGGTCACAAGTTTGAAACATAGGGACAAAGAAGGAAAACTTTAAATATCTTCTTCTCTGAAACAGAAGGAGTAGAGCTTTGGTATTTGGTATGAAGCATCTGCTAGTTGACCTCTACCAAGTTTGTTCACATGATGTCCCTGGGATCTAAACTGGCCCAGCCTCGGGGGTCACAAGTTCGAAACAAAGGAACGAAGAAGGAAAACTTTAAAAATATTTTTCTCTGAAACTGGAAATCATAGAGCATTGATATTTCACTATGTAGAATCTTCTAGTGGACCTCTACCAAATACGATACGATGATCTTTTCGGAAAAGAAGAATTTTCATTGTAGACCGTTACTGCTTAGTACTCAGGTGAGCGATATAGGACCATCATGGTCCTCTTGATTGCATTACCTCCTTTTTAGCTCACCTTAGCACAAAGTGTTAAAGGTGAGCTATTGTGATTGCCCTATGTCCGGCGTCCATCATAAATTTCTTTGAAACATCTTCTCCTAAACCACTGGGCCAATCTTGATGAAACTCTGCAGGGATCTTCCTTGGGTGAAGCTCAATTGTTCAAAGAATTGAATTCCACTCATAACTCAGGTTGCCATGGCAACAAAAAGGAAAAAAATCAAAATCTTTGAAAATCTTCTTTTCTGAAACTAGAAGGCATAAAGCTTTGATATTTGATACGTGGCATCTCCTACTGGACCTCTACCAAGTTTGTTCAAGTGATGACCCTGGGGTCAAAACTAGCCTCGCCTTTGGAGGGGGGGGGGTCACAAGTTTGAAACAGCTTTGATATTTGGTATGTGGCATCTCTTAGTAGACTTCTACTTAGTTTGTTCAAATGATGCCCCTGGGGTCAAAACTGGCCCCGCCGTGGGGGTCACAAGTTTGAGCATAGGACAAAGAAGGAAAACTTTAAAAATCTTCTCCTCTGAAACTAGATGGCATAGAGCTTTGATATTGGGTATGTGGCATCTCCTATTGGACCTCTACGTAGTTTATTCAAATGATGTCCCTGGGGTCAAAACTGGACCCAATCCGGGGGGATACAAGGTTGAGCATTAGAACAAAGAAGGAAAACTTTAAACATCTCCTCCCCCAAAACTTGAAGGCGTAGATCTTTGATATTTGGTATGCAGCTTTTCCTTGTGGACCTGTACCAAGTTTGTTCACATGATGCCCCTGGGGTCAGAACTGGCACCGCCCCGGCGGTTACAAGTTCAAACATGGGAAGAAAGAATGAAAACTTTAATATTGTTCTTAAAAAATAAAAGGCATAGAGCTTTGATATTTGGTATGTAGCATCTCCTAGTGGACCATTACCCAATTTATATATATGATGCTGTTGTTGTCATAAGTTCGAACACAGGAACAAAGAAGGAAAACTTTAAAAATGTTCATCTCTAAAACTTGATGGCATACAGTTTTGATATAAAGCTATAGTCTAAGGTGAGCACTCCAGGGCCAATGGCCCTCTCGTTTATCTTTGGCACTTCATGGTCACTGTAGTCCCCTTTATTGTTACATGTGTTTTTAAATTCCACTAGCCAAAGGCCAGTGGTCTTATGTCATGGCCCAGTGTCTGTGGTGCGCCCATTTGTCCGTCTGTCTGTCTGTTTGTCCACAATTCTTTTAAACATCTTCTTCTCCTAAACCAGTGAGCCAATCATCTTGAAACTTACTAGGCATGTTCCTTGGGTGAAGCTCTACCAAAGTTGTTAAAAGAATTGAATTAACCCATTAACTTTGGTTTCCATTGCAACAAAAAAAGGAAAATTTACAACATCTTTTAAAATCTTCTTGTCTGAAGAAAGCCCAGACTTTTGATAGTTGATATGTAGTATCTCCTAGTTGTCCTCAACCAAGTTTTGTTAAATGATGCCCCTGGGGTCAAACATGGCCCCAACTTGGGGGTCACAAGTTACGAACATAGGAACAAAGAAGGAAAACTTTTAAAGTTATACTTCTCTGAAAGTGGAAGGCATGGAGCTTTGATATTTGGCATCTGGCATCTCTTAGTGGACTTCTACCAAGTTTGTTCATATGATGCCCCTTGGGTCAAAACCGGCCCCGCCCCGGGTGTCACAAGTACAAAGAAGGAGAACTTTAAAATTCTTCTTCTCTGAAACTGGAAGGCGTGTAGCTTTGATTTTTGGTATGTAGCATCTCGTAGTGGACCTTTACCAATTTTTTTCATTTGATGCCCCTGGTGTCAATACTGGCCCAGCCCCGGGGTTCACAAGTTTGAAAATATGAACTAAGAGAAATTTAAAATTCTTCTGCTCTGAAACTGAAAGGCATAGAGCTTTTGATATTTAGTATGTAGCATCTCCTAGTGGACCTCTACTAAGTTTTTTCCCTGTTCTAAGTTTGTTAGCCCACCTAAGCACAACATGCTGGGGTCATAAACTAGGTCACTTGGTCAAATTTAAGAAATACCTTGTGGGCACTCTAGAGGCTGCATTTGTTGCTCAGTTAACTAGTAAACTTTTCAGAATTTTTGTCTTGATACATTTTTTGATTAGTTCTAAATTGGTTCACATCAGGTGATAAATCGGGTCACTATGTAAGCTAACAGAAATTCCTTGTGGATGCTCTAGAGGCCACATGTTAAACTCAATTAACCTTAAAATTTGTTAGAAATTGAATTACGCCTGTAATTACGCGAGCAATCCAGGGCCATCATGGCCTTCTTGTTATCTGTTAACGCAGATTATGCAATCTAAATTAGCAAAGCTGTCCATGCACCATAAAACAACATTCATTCATTCAAATTCAAAGCATTTGCAGATGACATAAATTTAAGATGAAATGAAGGTATTTGTCTGCGAAAGTGTAGAAATGTTCTGTGAAAAGGAGAAAATGCTGGTAACCAATATGTAGCTACACTGGCTAAAAGCCAGCAGTGCTAATGTCATGGCGTGGTTTCTGTTGTCCTTCTGTCTGTCCATCCGTTGGTCTGTTTCTTGTTTACGCATAAAGCCTGCATTTTGTGGTCAGATTTCTGTGAAACTTGCACAGTTTGTTTATCTCATTAATAGCTTTAATGACCCTATTGATTCTGAAAAATCTAGCAAGGGGTATGGGAAAAGAAGCCATTTCTGGTCGAAAATTTTCATTTCTTGTTTATGATAAAGTCTGCATTTGTTATCAGATTTTCGTGAAACCTGCAGTTTGTTTATCTCATCAATAGCTTTACCCCTATTAATTTGGAAAAAATCCATCAAACAGTATGGGGAAAGTAGGCATTGCCGGTTGAAATTTCAATTTCTTGTTCACGCAATGAAGTCAGCACTTCTTGTTTTAATCTTTGTGTTTTTAGCTCACCTGAGCACAACGTGCGCAAGGGGAGCTTTTAGGATCACCCCATGTCTGTCGTCCGATGTCAACAATTCTTTAAACATCAACATCTCCTAAACCACTTGGCCAATTTGGACCAAACTTGGGAAGAATGTTCCTTGGGAGGTCTTCTTTAAAAATTGTTCACAAAATTTGATTCCATCAAACTTTGGATGCCATGGCAACCAAATGGAATTTTCTAGGGAATTCTTAAAAAATATTCTCCTATGAAACCGCTGGTCAGATTTTGAAATAATTTCACAGAGGTGTTCCTTGGGCGACCCTTTTGAAAAATTGATTGTGAAATTATGATCCTCAAGAAACATGGCCGTGGTAATTGGGGGCTACTTGTAGTATACAGAAATGAATTTTTAGCTCACCTGAGCACAACGTGCTCGAGGGGAGCTTTTAGGATCACCTAGTGTCCGTCATGCGTCGTCAACAATTCTTTAAACATCAACTCCTCCTAAAAGCTGGGCCAATTTGGACCAAACTTGGCTGGAATGTTCCTTGGGAGGTCCTCTTTAAAACTTGTTCACAGAATTTGATTCCGTCAAAAACTCTGTTTGTCATAGCAACCAAATGGAATTTTCTGAGAAATTCTTTAAAAATCTTCTTCTCTGAAACCGCTGGCCAGATTTTAAAATAATTTCACAGAGATGTTCCTTGGGTGACCCTTTTCTAAAATTGTTTGTGAAATTTTGATTTGTCAGGAAACATGGCTCTGGTGAATGGGGGCTACT
This sequence comes from Tridacna crocea, assembly GCA_943736015.1. Classification (NCBI taxonomy): domain Eukaryota; kingdom Metazoa; phylum Mollusca; class Bivalvia; order Cardiida; family Cardiidae; genus Tridacna; species Tridacna crocea. Next base: position 12,308,723 of record OX031072.1, read on the forward strand.
TGCACTGCAGGGAAATGAAGAAATTCTTAAAAATTCTTCTTCTCTGGAACGGCTGTTCAGATTTTGAAATAATTTTACAGAGATGTTCCTTTGGGTGACCCTTTTAAAAACTTGTTGGTGAAATTTTGATTCATCAAGAATCATGGTTCTGGTGAATGGGGGCTACTTGCACTATAGGGAAATAATGAATTTCTTTAAAATTCTTCTCTGAAATGGCTGGTCAGATTTTGAAATAATTTCAGAGATGTTCCTTGGGTGACCCTTTTAAAAAATTGTTCATGAAATTTTGATAGGTCAAGAAACATGTCTGTGGTGAATGGGGGCTACTTGCACTATACGGACTTGAAGAAATTCTTTAAAATTCTTCTTCTCTGAAATGGCTGGTCAGATTTTAAAGTAATTTCACAGAAATGTTCTTTGAATGATTCTTTTCAAAAAGTGTTCGCGAAATTTTGATCAGTCAAGAAACATGGCTCTGGTGAATGGGGGCTACTTGCAGCATATAGAAATGATGAATTTCTTTAAAATTCTTCTCTGAAATGGCTGGTCAGATTTTGAAATAATTTCACAGAGATGTTCCTTTAGTGACCCTTTTAAAAAATTGTTCGTGAAATTGTTCGTGTTCCATCAAGAAACATGGCTGTGGAGAAAAGGGGCTACATGCACTATATGGCAAAGAAGAAATTCTTAAAAATTCTTCTTCTCTGAAACCACTGGTCAGATTTAAAAAGAAAAAAAAAAACATCACAGAGATGTACTATGGGTGACCCTTTTCAAAATGTGCTTGTGAAATTTTGATCCGTCAAGAAACATGGCTCTGGTGAATGGGGAAATGATGAATTTCTTAAAAATTCTTCTTCTCTGAAACCGCTTGTCAGATTTTGAAATAATTTTACAGAGATGTTCCTTGGATGTACCTTTTTAAATTTGTTCGCAATACGCCGATTTGTCTGGAAACATGGTTCTGGTGAAGAGGGCTACTTGCACTATATTGCCAAGATGAATTTCTTAAAAAAAATTCCAATGAAACGGCTAAGCAGATTTTGAAATAATTTCATAAAAATGTTCCTTTGGTGACCATTTCAAAAATTGTTTGCAAAATGGTGATTTGTCAAGAAACATAGCTGTGGTGAATGGGGGCTACTTGCACTATATGGCCATGAAGAAATTCTTTCAAATTCTTCTTCTCTGAAACGTCTGATCAGATTATAAAATAATTTCACAGAAATGTTTCTTGTCTGACCCTTTTCAAAAATTGTTGACATGGCCCTGGGGAATGGGGGCTAATTGCACTATACTGCAAAGAAGAAATTCTTAAAAAATTTTCTTCTCTGAAACCGCTGGTTAGATTTTGAAAAAGTTCACAGAGATGTTCTTTGGGTGACCCTTTTCAAAATGTGTTCGTGAAATTTTGATCCACCAAGAAACATGGCTCTGATAGCTGTGGGCTATTTACATGATACAGACATGAAGACATTCTTAAAAATTATTCTTGTATGAAATGGCTGATCAGATTTTGAAAAAAAGTTGGCTATGGTCTTCTCAAAAAAATTCAGGTGATCTATCCAGGGCCATCTTGGCTTTCTTGTTTTATTTTGTAATGTTTGATAAGATATAAGTGGTTTTGTTTAGTATTGCTCTTGTGTACCATTTTGGCTATCATGTACTAAATAACAAAAATTTGTTCACTTTTAATATTTGATCACATAAATCGCTAAGAAATTGCTAAGGCATCTTCTACACTAATTGAAAATGAGCTTCAGCCTTTCAGTTTCTTCACCTGTAAACATGTTTAACACTTTACCACACGATCCTGAGGTAGGGGCCTTTTGAAAACATTGTGAGAAAAGGAGAAAATGCTGGTTACCAGCATTTTCTCCTTTACCCACAATGTTTTCAACCCTTCACAAAACAAATTTCAAATTTTCAGTTACTTTTATTTTGTCGTCTGCAAATGCTTTCGATTTGGAAAAACCCAAAATTTTGTTGTTTGGTAAAGAGTTAAGGCAGCTCGCCTTGTTAAAAAGAAACCTGCTTCATAATAGAGGGAGCGTTCCGACAGTAATTCTTTCTTTTCTTCCAGTAGTTATGGGTTATGAAGTTTATTGATGTTGTTACCCTTTGCCAAACTTAAACAAAACAGACTTCTCCAATTGGAAGGCACTTGTAGGGGACAAATAAGTTTCTATCAATAGATAAAATTTTTCTGTGAGGGTAGAAAACATTGTTGGAAAGGAGAAAATACTTGTTACCAGTATTTGCTCTTTTCCTACAATGTTTTCAAAAGCGTTCATCATCATAGTTGTTAAAAGATGGAATTGTGTGGTAAAGCGTAAAAAGATGTTTAACCTTTAATTTCAATGTATTTCAGTGTATTTCTGTCTTTTTTTATGTAACAAAAGCTATCATTGTGTCCCAAATGAGTTGTCAAAAGAAGACTTCTATCTTTGAAATGGTAGAAAATTTTGTGGGAAAAGGAGAAAATGCTGGTTACCATTATTTTCTGTGTTTCATACAACGTTTTCTGTAAAATTGCTCCTCTTAGGATTGTGTGGTAATGGGTGTAACCTTTTGTTGAAGTACATAATCAATTAAAATTATCTTGAACCTCCGTTACTTTTTAGCTCACCTTAGCACAAAGTGCTAAAGATGAGCTATTGTGATCGCCCTGTGTCTGGCGTCTGTCGTCCTACAACAATTTCTTTAAACATCTTCTTCTCCTAAACCACTGGGCCAATCTTGATGAAACTTGGCAGGGATTTTCCTTTGGTGAAGCTCTACCAAAATAGTGTTCAAAGAATTGAATTCCACCCATAACTCTGGTTGCCATGGCAACAAAAAGGGAAAAAAATGTTTGAAAATCTTCTTCTCTGAAACTAGAAGGTGAAGAGCTTTGATATTTGGTATGTGGCATCTGCTAATGGTGCTCTACCAAGTTTGTTCACATTATGCCCCTAGGGTCAAAACTGGCCCTGCACCGGGGGTCACAATTTTGAGCATAGGATCAAAGAAGGAAAACTTTGAAAATCTTCTCCTCTATACAAAGTTTGTTGGAAATTTTGCTCCTGGGGTCAAAACTGGCCCCACCCCAGGGGTCACAAGTTTGAGCGTAGGAACAAAGAAGGAAAACTTTAAAAATCTTTTCCTCTGAAACCTGAAGGCAGAGCATTGATATTTGGTATGTGGCATCTCCTAGTGGACTTCTACCAAGTTTGTTCAAATTATCACCATGGGGTCAAAAATGGCCCCACCTCGGGGGTCACAAGTTTGAGCATAGTAACAAAGAAGGAAAACTTAAAAACTCTTCTCTGAAACTAGAAAGCGTAGAGCTTAGATATTTGGTCTGTTGCATCTCCTATTAGACCTCTACCTAGTTTGTTCAAATGATGTTCCTGGGGTCAAAACTGGCCCCGCCCCAGGGGTCACAAGTTTGAGCATAGGAACAAAGAAAGAAAACTTTGAAAATCTTCTCCTCTAAAACTAGATGGCGTAGAGCTTTTATATTTGGTATGTGGCATCTCCTGGTGGACTTCTACCAAGATTGTTCAAATGATGTCCCTGGGGTCAAAGCTTGCACCACCACAGGGGACACAAGTTTGAGCATAGGAACAAAGACGGAAAACTTTAAAAATCTTCTCCTCTGAAACTTGAAGGCGTAGAGCTTTGATATTTAGTCTGTAACATGTCCTTGTGGACCTCTACGTAGTTTGTTCACATGATGCCCCTGGGATCAGAACTGGCCCCACCCCGGGGTTACAAGTTCAAACATAGGAACAAAGAATGAAAACTTTCATATTTTTCTCAAAAACTAAAAGGCATAGAGCTTTGATATTTGGTATGTAGCATCTCGTAGTGGACTTCTTTAGGGTTAATTCACGTTTTTGAGGTCGTTAACATTCGCAGAGGCCCGAAAAATGCTTTAACGCCCGAAAAATGCTTTAACGCCCGAGTGCGAAGCACGAGGGTGTTTAAGTATTTTGAGGGCCTCTGCGAATGTTAACGACCGAAAAAAACGTGAATTAACGCTATTATTGCATAAAGTAAAGGTATTCTAACAATAATTTGCACAGATAGCGAAAATATTTCCATAGAAATGCAAATAAGCGAATTTCAAATGTAGTGTACGCAAATGGGTCAAAACCGGAAGTCGGCGAAGAAGTTTTTGTTACGATTAGGAAAGGGCCGTTAGTCCTGTATGCCAGTATTGATTCTCTCGCTGTAAATACACTTTTATTGATTTTTAATACACACTGGAGATGTGTGGAATAAACTTGTACATATTTAGACGATTACAACTAGGATGAATGCGTGGATATAAATTTCTGTAACTGAAGGCGACAGAGGGTTCGATATACATCAAACGAGGCGGACCGATCACGTTAAAAAGTGGGTGGGATGTAGCGGCTTTAGAGTACATTTCACGGGTGAATTTTTGTTCAGATCTCGATTAAACCGAGATTCTGTGCAAAGGTTTGTTTGTGGTGTACTGATATCATCAAAGACATGCCATGAAAAGGATCGAATATGGTACGAATTCCTACAGTTTGATGGTCGGAGTCAAGGGAAAATCTGACAAGGACAAACGTTGTTTACAAGGTAGGCCCGAATCGAGGATATTGATAGTACAAACCCGGGCGTTAACGGCGCGTGAATTTACTGATTAATACACGTTTTCTCCCGTTAACCGCCCGATTTTTACCCGTTAATACATGCTTATAACGGCCCGAAAAGGCACGTTTTATGCAATAATATAGGGTTAATTCACGTTTTTGAGGTCGTTAACATTCGCAGAGGCCCGAAAAATGCTTTAACGCCCGAGTGCGAAGCACGAGGGTGTTTAAGTATTTTGAGGGCCTCTGCGAATGTTAACGACCGAAAAAAACGTGAATTAACGCTATTATTGCATAAATTAAAGGTATTCTAACCATAATTTGCACAGATAGCAAAAATATTTCCATAGAAATGCAAATAAGCGAATTTCAAATGTACTGTACGCAAATGGGTCAAAACCGGAAGTCGGCGAAGAAGTTTTTGTTACGATTAGGAAAGGGCCGTTAGTACTGTATGCCAGTTTTGATTCTCTCGCTGTAAATACACTTTTATTGATTTTTAATACACACTGGACGTATGTGGAAGAAACTTGCACACATTTGGACGATTACAACTAGGGTGAATGCGTGGATATAAATTTCTGTAACTGAAGGCGACAGAGAGTTCGATATACATTTAGCGAGGCGGACCGATCACGTTGAAAAGTGGGTGGGATGTAGCTGGTTTAGAGTACATTTCACGGGTGAATTTTTGTTCAGATCTCGATTAGACTGAGATTCTGTGCAAAGGTTTGTTTGTGGTGTACTAATTTCATCAAGGACATGCCATGAAAAGGATCGAGTATGGTACAAATTCCTACAGTTTGATGGTCGGAGTCTAGGGAAAATCTGACGAGGACAAACGTTGTTTACAAGGTAGGCCCGAATCGAGGATATTGATAGTACAAACCCGGGCGTTAACGGCGCGTGAATTTACTGATTAATACACGTTTTCTCCCGTTAACCGCCCGATTTTTACCCGTTAATACATGCTTATAACGGCCCGAAAAGGCACGTTTTATGCAATAATACCAAATTAGTTCATATGATGCTCTTCGGGTCAAAACTGGCCCAGCCCAGATGTCATAAGTTAGAACACAGGAACAAAGAAGGAAAACTTTAAATTTTTTTCTTCGCTGAAGCTTGATGGTGTAGAGCTTTGATATTTGGAATGTAGCAGTTCCTAGTGGACCTCTACTAAGTTTGTTCATATGATGCCCCTGGGTAAAAAAATGGCGCTGCCCGGGGGTCACAAGTTCGAACATAGGAACAGGAAAGAAAATTTTAAAATTCTTCTTCTCTAAAACTATAAGGCATAGAGCTTTGATATTTAGCATGTAGAAATTCCTAGTGGACCTGTACCAAGTTTATTCATATTATGCCCTTTGGATCAAAACTAGCCCTGCCCCTCGGGTCATAGGTTCGAACATCACAACAAAGAAGGAAACCTTTAAAAGATCTTCTCTGAAATTTGAAGGAACATATTTGATATTTGGTATGCAGAATCTTCTAGTGGACCAAGTTTGGTCGTATGATGTCCCTAGAGTCAAAACTGGCCCTGCCCCGGAGGTCCCAGGTTGGAACATAGGAACAAAGAAGGAAAACTTCTAAATTTCTTTTTCTCCAACATCGAATGATAGGGATTACTTGAGAACTATTCAAAAAGAGCTCATTACTCACTTGAAAAAAAAGAGCACCTTAGTTATACTTGACTTCAACAAAATTGTATCTGATAAAGAAAAAGACTTGATACAAACTTTAAGCAATAAATTTGGTTGTACGAGGGCCCATCAATAATATCGAGAACTAATTCCACTATTCAATTACGCGTTGATGTACTGTCATGAAAATTTGTATGATTAAAGCTCATTCCTTTTCCAATTAACTCATCTAACTCCAGTATGATGACGTCAAAAATATATGACGTCATAGCAAAAATATGTCGTCATATCAAGAGCGTTCGTTTAAAAATGGCGTCATCCTGTACCAGCGAGCAACGCGTTGTGATAAAGTTTTATGTGTTACTTGGTAAATCTTTCACGGAGATCCATGATGATTTGCATAAAGTGTATGGAGACTCATGTTTAGAGAATAGTGCTATTTCAAAGTGGATGCGGCGCTTTAAAGACGGTAGAGAATCAACGGAAGATGATAAACATACAGCTCAGGACATTATCACCAATAAGCTCGGAATGCGCTGCGTTTCAGCAAGATGGGTACCGCGGTTGCTGCTTCCTGATCAAATGGGACAAAGGGTCAAAAGGTGTCATGAATACTGTCAACGTTACAATGACAAGGGCGAAAACTTTCTGAATCGAATAATTACATGTGATGAGACATGGATACACGGAAAGTAAACAACAAAGCTCAATGTGGAAGCATCCCTCTTCGCCTTCGCCACCAAAAGCGTTGATTTCCAGGTCTGCCGGTCTTAGGTAATGGCCATAATTTTTAGCTCACCTGAGCACAACGTGCTCAAGGGGAGCTTTTAGGATCACCCGGTGTCTGTCGTCCGTCGTCCGTCGTGTGTTGTCAACAATTCTTTAAACATCAACTCCTCCTAAACGGATGGGCGGATTTGGACCACACTTGGCAGGAATGTTCCTTGGGAGGTCGTCTTTAAGAATTGTTCACAGAATTTGATTCCATCAAAAACTCTGGTTGCCATGGCAACCAAATGGAATTTTTTAGCAAATTCTTTAAAAATCTTCACCTCTGAAACCGCTGGTCAGATTTTAAAATAATATCACAGGTATGTTCCTTGGGTGACCCTTTTCAAAAATTGTTCGTGAAATTTTGATCCGTCGAGAAACATGGCTCTGGTGAATGGGGGCTACTTGCACTATACAGAAATGAGGGAATTCTTAAAAAATCTTCTTCTCTGAAACCGCTGGTCAGATTTTGATATAATTTCACAGAGTTGCTCCTTGGGTGACCCTTTTCAAAAATTGTTCGCGAAATTTTGATTGGTCAAGAAACATGGCTGTAGTGAATGGGGGCTACTTGCACTATACAGAAATGAAGAAATTCTTAAAAATTCTTCTTCTCTGAAATGAATGAACAGATTCTGAAATAATTTCACAGACATGGGCGTTGGGTGATCGTTTTCAAAAATTGTTCACAAAATTTTGATTGGTCAAGAAACATGGCTCTGGTGAATGGGGGCTACTTGCACTATATGGAAATGAAGAAATTCTTGAAAATTCTTCTTCTCTGAAACCCCTAGTCAGATTTTAAAATAATCTGACAGAGATGTTCCTTGGGTGACCCTTTTCAAAAGCTGTACATATAATTTTGATCCGTCACGAAACATGGCTCTTGTGAATGGGGGCTACTTGCACTATACGGACAGGATGAAATTCTTGAAAATTTTCTTTCTCTGAAACCCCTGGTCAGATTTTAAAAGAAATTTTCCGTAATGTTCCTTGGGTGACCCTTTTCAAAACTTGTTCGTAAATTTTGATCCATCAAGAAACATGGCTCTCGTGGATGGGGGCTACTTTCTCTTATACAGAAATGAAGAATTCTTAAAAATTCTTCTTTTTGAAACTGATGGTCAGATTTCGAAATGACTTTTACAGGTGACCTTTTGAAAATTGCTTGGCAAAATTATAAATTTAGTTCCAATGTTTCAATACCTAAAAAAAAAATATATATATATATATATAGACCATGGTCATCTCAAAAATTCAGGTGAGCGATCCAGGGCCATCTTGGCCCTCTTGTTTGTGATATCCAAGGAATTATTTTGAATCACTTTGTTCCTCCAAAAACTACAGTTACTGGTAACTATTATGCATCATTAATTAAATCTGATCTGCTACTGGCTATCAAGAGAAAGCGCCCACAACTTATGAGGTCCGGGATTCTGCTGCACCACGATAACGCGCCAAGCCATAGCAGTCGCGTTGTATTGGACACTATTAAGGAACTGGATATAGAAATACTACCACACCCTCCGTACAGCCCAGATTTGGCAATTTGCGATTTCTGGCTATTTCCAAATCTAAAAAATAAGCTACGTGGTGAGAAGTACGAGTCAAGAGAGGAGTTAAGGCGTGCCGTTGACAGATATTTGCGGGATATGTCACGTGACGGCCTGCATCACGTGTTCCGGGCATGGGTCGAATGGTGGGATAAGTGCAAAGTGTGCAAGGGACGTTACTTTGAAAAGGAGTAGATGTTGAATATATGTTGGTTGACGTGTTTTTCTGACATAAGATTAGTTCTCGAAATTATTGATGGGCCCTCGTTTGTTGATTTTGGATGAACCAACAACTGACGACGAATCGGCTTTAGATCTTGGTTTTGGTAATACTAAAGGCAAAACAAGTACCGTAGAAACATACTGGTCAGATCATAGAATTGTGTACTTCCAGACATAAATATTGAACACAGCAGACAATTATAGAAATGTACTTTATTAGTCAAAGTTTTATATCGTTTCAATATTTCCCTAATAAAAAAATCTCCCTACTTTATAAATATTGTATTCTGTTATATTTCCCAATAAATAAAGGATTAAAGAAAGGCTAGAGGGAACATCAATTCACATTTTAAAAGTAAAATTTATCAGTAGCAAAAGAAAGATGAACCCCACCACCCCCACCCCCTGTCAAGGTCAAAACATTGGATAAAGTTAGGTTAAGTCGACAGTTTAAAGTTCATCACATTAACATAACAAAGTGCTAAAGTTGAGCTATTGTGATCGCCCTATGTCCGGCGTTCGTCGTCCGTCAACAATTTCTTTAAACGTCTTCTTCTCCTAAACCACTAGGCAAATCTTGGTGAAACTTGGCAGGGATGTTTCTTGGGTCAAGCTCTACCAATATTATTCAAAGAATTGAATTCCACCAATAACTCTGGTTGCCATGGCAACAAAAGGGGAAAAATACAACATGAAAATTTTGTTCTCAACTAGAAGGCGTAGAGCTTTGATACTTGGTATGTGGTATCTCTTAGTGGACCTCTACCAAGTTTGTCCAAATTATGCCCCTGGGGTCAAAACTGGCCCCGCCCCGGGGGTCACAAGTTTGAGCATTGGAACAAAGAAGGAAAACTTCAAAAATCTTCTTCTCTAGAACGTGACGGCGTAGAGCTGTGATATTTAGTACGTAGCATCTCCTAGTGGACCTCTACCAAGTTTGTTCAAATGATATCCATGGGGTCAAAACTGGCCCCACCCCGGGGCTCACAAGTTTGAGCATAGGAACAAAGAAGGAAAACTTTAAAAATCTTCTCCTCTAAAACTAGATGGTATAGAGCTTTGATATTTGGTATATGGCATCTCCTAGTGGACCTCTACCAAGTTTGTTCAAATGATGCCCCTGGGGTCAAAACCTGCCCCACCCTGGGGGACACAAGTTTGAGCATAGGAACAAAAGAGGTAAACTTTTAAAATCTTCTCCTCTGAAACTTGAAGGCATAGAGCTTTGATATTTGGTATGTAGCATCTCCTAGACCTAGTGGACCTCTACCAAGTTTGTTCACATGATGCCCCTGGGGTCAAAACTTGTCCTGCCTCGGGGGTTACAAGTTAAAACATTGGAACAAAGAAATAAAACTTTAATATTCTTCTTCTCAAAAACTAAAAGGCATAGAGCTTTGATATTTGGTATGTAGCATCTTCTAGTGTACCTCTACCAAGTTTGTTCATATGATGCCCCTGGGGTCACAAGTTTAAACATAGGAACAAAGAAAGAAAATTTCAAAATTCTTCTTCTCTAAAACTAGATGGCATAGAGCTTTGATATTTGGCATGTAGTAATTCCTAGTGGACCTCTACCAAGTTTGTTTATATTATGCCCTTTGGGTTCAAAACTGGCCCTGCTCTAAGGGGCACAGGTTCGAACATAGCAACAAAGAAGGAAAAATTTTAAAAATCTTCTTCTCTGAAACTTAAAGGTGCAGAGCTTTGATATTTGGTATGAAGAATCTTCTAGTGGGCTTCTACCAAGTTTGGTCATATGATGTCCCTGGCATCAAAACTGGCCCTGCCCCGGAGGTCACAGGTTGGAACAAAGAAAAAGACTTGATACAAACTATACGCAACACATTTGGGTGTAACTTGCTTTGGATGAACCAACAACTGACAACCAATCAGCTTTAGATCTTGTTTTTGCTAATACCCAAGGCTCAACAGGTACTGTAGAAATATACTGGTTAGATCACAAAATTGTTTACTTCCATACTTAAATATTTAACATAGCAGACCATTATAGAAATGTACTCTATTAGTCAAAACTTTATACCGTTTCAATATTTCCCTAATAAAAAAAAGAATCATTATTTTAAAAATAATTTTGTACTCTGCTATATTTTCCCATAAATAAAGGATTAAAGAAAGGCAAGAGGGAACATCAATTTACATTTTAAAAGTAATATTTATCAGTAGCAAAAGAATAGGTGAACCCCACCACCCCCTGTCCCCCTGTCAAAGTCAAGACATTGGAGTAAGGTTAAGTTAAGTAGACGGTTTAAAGTTCATCACATTAACATAACAGAAATAAAGCTATAGTCTCATGTGAGCGCTCCAGGGCCAATAGACCTCTTGTTTTAAAAATATTTTTAAGGTGGCAGGGAAAAAACTCGTACAGCTTGTAATTAAACTTATGTAGAGTGACCTCCCTTATTCTGACAAGTTCCGCCCACGTCCTGCACCAAAATATATTAGATACGTGAATATTTTCAGTCAAAAGTTTTTTAGCTCACCTGAGCACAACGTGCTCAGGGGGAGCTTTTAGGATCACTGGGTGTCCGTCGTCCGTCGTGCGTCGTAAACATTTCTTTAAACATCAACTCCTCCTAAACCACTGGGCCAATTTGGACCAAACTTGGCTGGAATGTTCTTTGGGAGGTCCTCTTTAAAATTTGTTCACAGAATATGATTCCGTCAAAAACTCTGGTTGCCATGGCAACCAAATGGAATTTTCTAGGAAATTCTTTAAAAATCTTCTCTGATGAAACCGCTAGTCAGATTTTAAAATAACTTCACAGAGATGTTTCTTGGGTGACCCTTTTCAAAAATTGTTCGTGAAATTTTGATCCGTCAAGAAACATGGCTCTGGTGAATGGGGGCTTCTTGCACTATACAGAAATAAAGGAATTCTTAAAAATTCTTCTTCTCTGAAATGGCTGGTCAGATTTTGAAATAATTTCACAGAGATGTTCCTTGGATGACCCTTTCCAAAAATTGTTCGCGAAATTTTGATCCGTCAAGAATCATGGCTCTGGTGAATGGGGGCTACTTGCACTTTACAGAAATGAAGAAATTCTTTAAAATTCTTCTTCTCTGAAACCGCTGGTCAGATTTTGAAATTATTTCACAGAAATGTGCCTTGGGTGACCCTTTTCAAAAGGTGTTCATGAAATTTTGATTCGTCACAAAATGTGGCTCTGGTGAATGGGAGCTACTAGTACTCTATGGCCATGAAGGAATTTTTTAAAATTCTTCTCTGAAACGGCTGATCAGATTCTGAAATAATTTCACAGAAATGTATCTTAGTTGACCCTTTTCAAAAATTGCTCGAAATATTTTGATCCATCAAGAAACATGGCTCTGATGGCTGTGGGCTATTTACCCTATACAGATATGAAGAAATTCTTGAAAATTCTTCTCTAAAATGGTTGTTTAGATTGTGAAAAAATTGGCTATGGTCCTCTCAAAAATTCAGGTGAGCGAACCAGGGCCATCTTGGCCCTCCTGTTTTTAAACAATTACTACATTTATATTGGAGTGATAGAGGTCTTGACATTAGAAAAATCATTGTTTCGGACAGTGTAGATTCAAGATCAGATTGCACTTTTTGTGCATTCTGATCTGAAATTATACCGTCCACAAGTCCTTTAGAGTTGTACTTAGCAGCAAGTAGGTTAAAAATAATTTTAATATTACAGTTTTTGAACACTAAGCATAGATATTGCTCATAATATTATCTGCATTAGTAGATTTAGATTTATTTTTCAAAAATTTGTCGCGCCCGGGTAGCTCAGTCGGTAAAGTTCTGGACTTCATATCAGGAGGTGGCTGGTTCAATACACGGCATGGTCTACCTTCAGTCTTAAGGTCTGCTCTGATGCTATTTTTGTTTTTTATTTTTTAAAAATTTATCGCGCCCGGGTAGCTCAGTCGGTAAAGTTCTGGACTTCATATCAGGAGGTGGCTGGTTCAATACACGGCTTGGTCTACCTTCAGTCTTAAGGTCTGCTCTGATGCTATTTTTGTTTCTAGTCTTCGTCTTTTAGTCTGAAGGTCTGCTCCGATGCTATTATTGTTTCTGGTCTTGGGGAAGACGAATGCAAGAAACAGAAATAGCATCGGAGCAGACCTTCAGACTGAAGGTAGGTTCTGGCAATTTCTTTCCGGTGTTTGATGAGTCATAACTGTGACAGGATTCAGTCCTCTCCCACCGCTGATCATTTAGGCGATGGTTATGTGGGAAAGCATCCAGTGGCTTGGAAAGAATATTGTGCAGAGTACTGGTAAAAGGAACTCCAGGAAAGCATGATCGGAAACGGTGTTTATGGATAGAACCCGTGTAGGAATTCAAGGATCACGTGGTTAGGTGCGATGTCCGCTGTGAATCACTAAAATGCATTTGCTGTTGAAAATGACGTTCGACGCCAAGCATACTTTCAAACGAACAGTTTTTTTTTCAAATTCAATGAAATGTTGTTGTTTTTGGCTCACCTGAGCACAACGTGCTCAAGGGGAGCTTATAGGATCACCCGGTGTCCGTCGTGCGTCGTCAACATTTCTTTAAACATCAACTCCTCCTAAACCGCTAGAGCAATTTGAACCAAACTTTGCTGGAATGTTCCTTGGGAGGTCCTCTTTAAATTTCGTTCGCAGAATTTGATTCCGTAAAAAACTGTGGTTGCCATGGCAACCAAATGGCAATTTCTAGGCAATTCTTTAAAAATCTTCTCCCCTGAAACCGCTGACCAGATTTTAAAATATTTCACAGTTCCTTGAGTGACCTTTTCAAAAAGTGCTAGCGAAATTTTGATACGTCAAGAAACATGGCTCTGGTAAATGGGGGCTACTTGCACAATACAGAAATGAAGAAATTCTTAAAAAGTTTTCTCTGAAACCGCTGGTCAGATTTTGAAATAATTTCACAGAGATGTTCCTTGGGTGACCCTTTTCAAAAATTGTTCGTGAAATTTTGATCCATCAAGAAACATGGCTCTGGTGAATGGGGGCTACTTGCAAAATACAGAAATGAAGAAATTCTTAAAAAGTTTTCTCTGAAACCGCTGGTCAGATTTTGAAATAATTTCACAGAGATGTTCCTTGGATGACCCTTTTCAAAAGTTGTTCGTGAAATGTTGATCCATCAAGAAACATGGCTCTGGTGAATGGGGGCTACTTGCACTATAGAGAAATGAAGAAATTCTTAAAAATTCCTCTTCTCTCAAACGGCTGGTCATATTTTGAAATAATTTCATAGAGATGTTCTTTGGGTAACCGTTTCAAAAATTGTTTGTGAAATTTTGATTTGCCAAGAAAGATGGCTCTGGTAAATGGGGGCTACCTGCACCATAGGGAAAAATAAAGAAATTCTTGAAAATTCTTCTTCTCTAGAACGGCTGGTCAGATTTTGAAATGATTTTAGAGATGTTCCTTGGGTGACCCTTTTCAAAATTGTTCGTGAAATTTTGATTCGTCAAGAAACATGGCTGTGGTGAATGGGGGCTACTTGCACTATATGGAAATGAAGAAATTCTTGAAAATTCTTCTTCTCTGAAACCCGTCTTCAGCTTTTGAAATAATGTCACAGCAATCTTCCTTGGGCGACCCTTTTCAAAATTTGTTCGCGAAATTATGATCCATCAAGAAACATGGCTCTGGTGAATGGGGGCTTCTTGCACTGTACGGACATGAAGAAATTCTTGGAAATTCTTCTTCTCTGAAACGGCTGATCAGATTTGAAAATAATTTCACAGAAATGTTCCTTGAATGACCCTTTTAAAAATTTGTTTGCGAAATTTTGATTCCTCAAGAAACATGGCTCTGGTGAATGGGGGCTACTTGCACTGTACGGAAATTAAGAAACTCCTAAAGATTCTTCTTTTCTGAAACTGCTGGTCAGATTTTGAAAGGACTTTTACAGGTCACCTTTTAAAAATTGCTTGGCAAAGTAATGATTCTGTTTCCAGTGTTTCAATACCTCAAAACAAATGGCTATAGTCCTCTCAAAAACTCAGGTGAGCGATCCAGAGCCATCATGTTTTGTGTGGTAGAGTACAACACGACAGAATCCGAAATCGCTCCAAATTTAGAGCATTTGCAGCCCACGAAATTGCATGTGTCTTTGTTGATGGGGGGTCTGTCAATGACCCGATGGAAAATATTTTGGAAAAAGGAGAAAATAATGATGATGTTTTCTGAAGGATCTGTCGTCCACTGGCATACAATCTTAATTTACGATTTTAAATTAAGATCGAATGCCAGTCTTTTCGTCGTTTAAACAAGCAATTGTGTGGAAAGGGGTTAAAGTGTATTGTCATGACTTGCATATTTTGCACGTGCTCATTTGAACAGCTGTGTGTCCTACTTTTAGCGTCTTAGAAATATATATGTATTGCAAGTTAGTCGTTTGTTGTATTCTGTAATTATGTTTTAAAAGTGAAAAAGAAAGGATTTAATGTAGGAAATTGGATTTGAGGATTAACATAATCAATGGTTAGTGATTTTTATTTTAATTTTTGTTTTAAATTTTTGTCCATAGTTTTTCAAATCATCCACTTAGATAGGAATATATCTACATGTTTTGGTTGGCCATTCACCTGATTTATCGTAGAAACTGCTATTTCATTCCATTATTTTTAGTCAGATCTTCCACTTAGGAATATATCTAAATGTTATCAGTTGGCCATTAACCTGATTGATTTTAGAAACTCATTTTTGTCCATAATTTTAGTCGAATTGTCCACTTAGATGGGAATATATAAAAAAATTTCAGTTGGCCATAGCCGGATTTGTATTAAAAACTGCTAACTTGCGGACAAAGTAGATCAAGATCAGACTGCACAAAAAGTGCAGCCTGATCTTGGATCTGCATTAACTTTTGATTTGCACTGCAAGAGAATACGATGTAGTCGATGAAAAATCATGCTGTATGATCTAGGCAATCTGATCTTGATCCACGTCGTCCGCAAAACGGATACGAGTCATGCTCTGTGAAAAGGGGACTTAATGCGTGTGCGAAAAGTATCGACCCTAGTCAATCTGCAGTCCTTGCTGGCGGACCAAAACATTCCGCCATTGCTAAATTTTCTGTATGTCGAAGTACCAGTCTACATCGTAATTCTGTTGATTGTTTTACGGATCCACGTTCATGTGATGACTTCCATAGTATCCTGAATCACAGAGATACATCAAGACCCCTTTTTGTCAGAGCAGTAAATTATACCTAATTTGTAGATTCGAACATGCAAAACTTAATTAACCCTTTACCACAGAAATCCAAGTTTTCACGACCCTGAATATGACCACTTATGAATACGTAGAGGGGAATAGGATATCAATGTACCAAACGACAAAAATGCTAGCTTGTCCAAGTTTTTGAAAATGCTTGTAGGCGACAATTTAAATATGACTCAAAAATTGAAATTTGTTTCTAGAAGGGAAGAAAACATGGTGGCAAAAAGAGAACATACTGATTTCTTTACCAAACGAAAAAAATGCAACCTTGCCCAAACTGAAAACACTTGCAGACGACAATTTAAATATGACTCTAAAATTGAAATTCGTTTTGGGCAGGGTAGAAAAACATGGTGACAAAAGGAGAAAATGCTGGTATCAGCATTTTCTCCTTTTTTCCACCATGTTTTCAAAAGCTTTCTATCTCAGAGTTGTTCATACTCGAGATTTTGTGGTCATTTTGAAAATCATGACCCGCGGCACGAGTACTCACTGGCCCGTTCCTTCTTTCATTTACTGACTAGTTTGCTTAGTATTTCATTTGTTCATTCATTCATTTTTTTTTTGTTCATAATGCGCTTCTGACTGTTTTTTCTTTTAGTAGTCTATCATTCTTTTTCTGTTTACGCTCTATTATTACTAATATCATCGTCTGCAAATGCTTTCAATTTCGACCAGTGTGAAATTTCGTCGTCTGGTAGAGTTACACCCCACCCCCTTAAAACTGGGATGTAAATAATTCCAACTAATTAATTCTTCCCAACAAATTAAAGTTGAATTTGAAAACGTCAGGAATAATTTCGACACAATACTAAGTATAATTGTAAGCTTGCAGTGTGACTTTAGTCATTGGTTAGTTCTTAAACACCGAACGGTAGCATGTTATATAGGTAGATGTGTATCCGACGGAAGTCAGTTACGACGGAAGTCGCTCTATCATTATTTTTTTTTTCCTGTGTTTTTACAAGACATCATATTCAAATATAAAGTTCAACCTGAATATAGAAGGCTCCAAAGTGGTGTAATGGTTAAGTAATCGGACTCTCAATACTGCAACCCGACGATCGAATCCCACTAGTGTCGGGAAAAAAAGAATTAATTAGAAACGTAGAGGGAGAACTCATACTTGCTAGGTTAAAAAAAAAAAAGTGGAAATAGAATAAAAGCCTGCTCGAAAACTGGAGAAAAAATATGTGTTTATATATGGTGAACAAGATAATCAGGGGTTTTGGACTTTTTTCCTCATATAAAGATTCTTTTTTTGTAGTTCGCATTTCTCTTATGTCTATGGTGTTTTCTCTGCAACTTCAACAGTGAAGAAGTGAGTCTATACAGTTCGCATCCAAATTGCGCTGCACTCTGGAAATGTCTATTTCCGTACTACAGTTTCTGAAAATGTCCAAGATTTTTTTTCCTTGGACATTTTCAGAAACTGCACTCTGGAAATGCCCATTTTCAGAGTACAGTTTCTGCAAATGTCCAAGGAAAAAAAAGTCGAATATGAAAACGATCTTTTCAAAATCGACTTTTTTTTCTTGGACATGTTCAGAAACTGCACTCTGAAAATGAACTTTTTTCCTTGGACACTTTCAGAAACTCCACTCTGAAAATGGACATTTTCAGAGTGCAGTTTCTGAAAATGTCAAAGAAAAAAAGGCAAATACGAAAACGATCTTTTCGCATTTGACTTTTTTTCCTGGACATTTTCAGAGTGCAGCGCAATTTGGACGTACACATAAGGGTTCCAATTAAAGCAACAAGACAAACTCTAAACAATGAAGTTCATTTTAATCAGCAGACTAAGTCTTAAATTCAACAACAATTAATTTGCTTAACCCTTCACAAAACAATCTATGTTTTTTTATGATCCCGAGATACAATGCTTTTTAAATCATTGTGGGAAAAGGAGAAAATCTGGTCACCAGCATTTTCTCCTTTTTCAACAATGCTTTCTACCCTGCTGGAAACAAATTTCAATTTTTGAGTTTATTTTGCCGTCTGGAAGTGCTTTCAAGCTTTCAATTTGGACCAGTCAAAAATTTTGTCGTTTGGTGAAATTTAACTGTACTGCAGACGACAATAAATGTGACTCAAAAATAGAAATTTGTTTCCTGTTCGAAAGAAAACTGGTGACCAGCATTTTCTCCTTTTCCCACAATGTTTTCAAAAGGCATAATTCTATTTCAGGGTCGTGAAAATTAGCGATCGCTTGATATAGAGTTAAATACTGGTAATTGTCCAAATGAAAATAGCAAAGTGCCAAATAATAAAGGTTTACACTGGTCCAAATTAAAAGCACTAGCAGCTGACAAAATAAATACGCTTGGAAAAAATTAACTTCGGTTTTGGAAGGATAGAAAACATTGTGAGAAAAGGAGAAATGTTTGTAACCAGCATTTTCTCCTTTTCCCACAATGTTTTCAAGATGCTTCTTGCATAGGGTCATTAAAAGTTGGGATTGTGTGGTAAAGGGTTAAAAAAATGAAAAACTACAACATTGAAGGGGTAGAAAACATTATGGGAAAAGGAGAAACTACTTGTGACAAGAGGTAGTCTCTTTTTTCTCACAATGTTCTCAGAGATACATTTCTTCATAATTCTTAAAAATATGGATAACTTTGTTAGCCCATAACCACACAATCCCCAGTTATAAAAACCCTGACGATGAAGCGTTTTGAAAACTGTGAAGGAAAAGGAGAAATGCGCTTTCTTCTTTTCCTCCAATGTTCCTCCCCCCTTCATGTTTTCCACTCTTTCACAGAAACATACGTACACCATTTTTAAACACATAATTGCAAATACTTTCAACTTTACTCTTTACCAAATGACAAAATTTTTAGACTGGTCTATACTGAATGCATTTGCAGACGATAGAATTAAATAAAACAAGAGGGCCAAGATGGCCCTGGATCGCTCACCTGAATTTTTGAGAGAACCATAGCCTTTTTTTTTTTAAGGTATTGAAACACTGAAAACAAAATCATTATTTTGCCAAGCAATTTTTAAAAGGTCACATGTAAAAGTCCTTTCAAAATCTGACCAGCAGTTTCAGAAAAGAAGAATTTTTAGGAGTTTCTTAATTTCCATACAGTGCAAGTGGCCCCCATTCACCAAAGCCATGTTTCTTGACCTATCAAAATTTCGCGAACAATTTTGAAAAAGGTCATTCAAGGAATATTTCCGTGAAATAATTTTCAAATCTGACCAGCATTTTCAGAGAAGAAGAAATTTCAAGAAATTCTTCATTTCCATATAGTGCAAGTAGCCCCCATTCACCAGAGCAATGTTTCTCGACGAATCAAACTTTCACAAACAATTTTTGAAAAGGGTCACCCAAGGAATATCTCTGAGAAGAATTTTTAAGAATTTCTTCATTGCCCTATTGTGCAAGTAGCCGCCATTCATCAGAGCCATGTTTCTTGACGAATCAAAATTTCACGAACAATTTTTGAAAAGGGTCACCTAAGGAACATCTCTTTGAAATTATTTCAAAATGTGACCAGCCGTTTGAAAGAAGAAGAATTTTAAAGAATTTCTTCATTTCCCTATAGCGCAAGTAGCCCCCATTCACCAGAGCCATGTTTCTTGACGGATCAAAATTTCATGAATAATTTTTGAAAAATGTCATCCAAGGAACATCTCTGTGAAATTATTTCAAAATCTGACCAGCGGTTTCAGAGAAGAATCTTTAAGAATTTCTTCATTTCTGTAAAGTGCAAGAAGCCCCAATTCACCAGAGCCATGTTTCTTGACGGATCAAAATTTCGCGAACAATTTTTGAAAAGGGTCACCCAAGAAACATCTCTGTGAAATCATTTAAAAATCTGGCCAGCGGTTTCAGAGAAGAAGATTTTTAAAGAATTGCCTAAAAAATTCCATTTCGTTGCCATGGCAACCAGAGTTTTTGACAGAATCAAATTCTGTGAACAGTTTTTAAAGAGGACCTCCCAAGGAACATTCCAGCCAAGTTTGGTCCAAATTGGCCCAGCGGTTTAGGAGGAGTTGATGTTTGAAGAATTGTTGACGATGGACGTCGGACACTGGGTGATCCTAAAAGCTCCCCTTGAGCACATTGTGCTCAGGTGAGCTAAAACTGAAATTGTTTTGTGAAAGGGTGGAAAACATTTTGGAAAATAGAGAAAATGGTGGTAACCAGCATTTTCTCCTTTTTCCACAATGAGTTCTGTCTTCTAAAATCAAATTTCAATTTTTGTGTCCGGTTTATTTTGTCATCTGCTAATGCTTTTAGTTTGGACAAGTCTAAAAACTTTGTTGTTTGGTAAAGAGTTAAATGTAACAAACTGTCAGGTTAAATGGTAACAAGAGGGCCAAGATGGCCCTGGATCGCTCACCTGAATTTCTTAGAGAACCATAGCTAATTTTTTCAAAATCTAATCAGCCATTTCAGAGAAGAAGAATTTTTAATAAATTCTTCATTTTCGCTACAATGCAAGTAGACCCCATTCACCAGAGTGGTGTTTCTTGACGGATTGAAATTTCACAAATAATTTTTAGAAAGGGTCATCCAAGGAACATCTCTATGAAATTATTTTAAATTCTCACCAGCGTTTTCAAAGAAGAAGAATTTTTAAGAATTTCTTCATTTCCCTATCGTGCAAGTAGCCCCCATTCACCAGAGCCATGTTTCCGAACAGATCAAAATTTCATGAACAAATTTTGAAAAGGGTCACCCAAGGAACATCTCTGTGAAATTATTTCAAAATCTGACCAGCGGTTTCAGAGAAGATGAATTTTTAAGAATTCCTTCATTTCCACATGTAGTGCAGGTAGCCTCCATTCACCAGGATCAAAATTTCACGAACATTTTTGGAAAGGGTCATCCAAGGAACATCTCTGTGAAATTATTTTAAATTCTCACCAGCGGTTTCAGAGAAGAAGTTTTAAGAATTTCTTCATTTCCCTTAGTGCAAGTAGCCCCCATTCACCAGAGCCATGTTTCTGGATAGATCAAAATTTTGCGAACAATTTTTGAAAAGGGTCACCCAAGAAACATCTCTGTGAAATTATTTCAAAATCTGATGAGCAGTTTCAGAGAAGATGAATTTTTAAGAATTCCTTCATTTCCATATAGTGCAAGTAGCCACAAATCACCAGAGCCACATTTTTTGACAGATCAAAATTTCACGAACAAATTTTGAAAAGGGTCATCCATGGAACATATTTGTGATATTATTTCAAAATCTGACCAGCGGTTTCAGAGAAGAAGAAATTTTAAGAGTTCCTTCATTTCTATATAGTGCAAGCAGCCCCCATTCACCAGAGCCACATTTTTTGACGGATCAAAATTTCACGAACAGTTTTTGAAAAGGGTTACCTAAGGTAGATATCTGTGAAATTATTTCAAAATCTGACCAGTGTTTCAGAGGAGAAGATTTTTAAAGAATTTCCTAGAAAATTCCATTTGGTTGCCATGGCAACCAGAGTTTTTAAAGGAATCAAATTCTGTGAACAATTTTTAAAGGGGACCTCCAAAGGAACATTCCAGCCAAGTTTGGTCGAAATTGGCCCAGCAGTTTACGAGGAGTTGATGTTTAAAGAATTGTTGACCACGCACGACAGACGACGCACGACGGACACCCAGTGACCCTAAAAGCTCCCCTTGAGCACGTTGTGCTCAGGTGAGCTAATAAAAAAAAAAATATATATATATAATCTATGTATAACAACCAACTGAATCATGAGGTACACTGGTCCTCTGACATGCAGAAAATCAACCAACAGTAAAAAGTTTCAACCCATGTCAGCCTGCACAGACTGTGTAGGCTGACATGGGTTGATACTTTTTGCAGCAGCTTTAACTCTTTTCCTGTTATGCCAATTTGAGGCTCTTCCATTTCAGCAGCAAATAAAGATATGATGTCAAAAATATGGACAAATGAGGATACAAATATCTGATGGAGTGGAAAACATTGTGGAAAAAGGAGAAATTGCTCGATACGAGCAATTTCTCCTTTTCCCACAATGTTTTCAAAAGCTGTCTGTTGTTGATACGTCAAAATGAGTATCTATGGAGTAAAGGGTTAAGCCTCTGTTTTTAGCAGAACATGGCTCATATATAGTTAATTTTGTCATCTGCAATGCTTTTAGTATGAACAAGTCTACAATTTTGTCATTTGCTACAGTGTTTTCACACACAAAAAATTGAGAGCATTTGCAGGCGACAAAATAAAAGTGACTCAAAAATTGACATTTGATCATGGAAGGGTAGAAAACATTGTGGGAAAAGGAGGAAATGCTAGTTACCAGCATTTTCTCCTTTTCCCACAATGTTTTCTAAAGGCTTCTTTCTCGGGGTCGTTTAAAGTCGGGATTGTGTGGCAAAGAGTTAAACACCCCCCCCCCCTCTTGCCAGGCCATGATTGAATCGAATACAAACTATACAATTATGAATTACAACAACTCTGAAGAAACAAGTTATGGATATACCTTTTACCACAAAGAAGGCTTTAGAAAGCATTGTAGGAAAGGGGAGAATGCATGTATGTTTGGTAAACATTTCAAGCATTTTCTCCTTTATCCACAATGTTTTCCTCTATATCTCTTTACCACAAAATCCCTACTTTTAACAACCCTGAGAAATGAAGTCTTTGAAAACATAGTGGTAAAAGGATAAAATGCTGGTAACATTCTCCTTTCCCCCCAGTGTTATCTACTTTTTCCATATCATACTTTAATTTTTATTTCACATTTATTTTGTCATCTGCAGATGCTTTCAATTTGGACTAGTCCAAAATTTTGTCTTCGGTAAAGAGTTAAGGACATCATCTATTTGCGCTAATATGTAGATACAGATGCATTCACTTTGAAAGAGCTTTGTTTGAATAAAAGGTTAATCCTTATAACACTAAAGAAACTACAAAACTAAAGAAATAAAGGCGCTCAAAAGCAATGATGGCTAGGGGCAAGTGGAAAGTGCATATATGTGTAAATTAATTAGATACACATCATACAAGTCTTATCTATCAAATGTCAATTTCGCCGTGTTTCATGTACATCCAAAGAAAAGGGTCACTCAAGGAACATCTCTGTGAAATTATTTCAAAATCTGACCAGTGGTTTCAGAGGAAAAGATCTTTAAAGAATTTCTTAGAAAATTCCATTTGATTGGCATGGCAACCAGAGTTTTTGATGGAATCAAATTCTGTGAAGTTTTTAAAGAGGGCCTCCCAAGGAACATTCCAGCCAAGTTTGGTCCAAATTGGCCAAACAGTTTAGGAGGAGTTGATGTTTAAAGAACTGTTGGCGACACAAGACGGACACCAGGTGATCATAAAAGCTCCCCTTGAACATGTTGTGCTCAGGTGAGCTAAATACCCTATAAATGAAGTTTTTTATCATTTGTTGTCTGCAAAAATGCTCTCAGTTTTGACAAGTATACTTTTTTGTTGACCGGTAATGGATTAACACTTTACCACACAACAAGAAGTTACACTGGTCTAAAAAAGCGTTTACATGTAGTTCAAGTGATGGAATTTGTCTTTGATAGAGAAGAGAGTTACCCGCATTTTCTCCTTTTCCAAAAATGTTTTCAAAAGGCCCCTTTCCTCAGGGGCTTTAACCTATTACCAAACGACAATATTTTAGGCTTGTCCAAATCAAAAGCATTTGCAGACAATAAAATAAAAGTGACAGAAAATTGAAAATTTGTTTTGTGAAGAGTAGAAAACATTGTGGGAAAATGAGAAAATGTTCGTTACCTGCATTTTCTCCTTTTCCAACAATGTTTTCTAGAGGCTTCTTTCTCAAGGTCGTTAAAAGTATAGATTGTGTGGTAATGGGTTAAAAAAAAACTTGGGATTGTGTTGTAAAGAGATAAATTTTTGTTTTGCCATTGAATATCTGTTGGTTTTCACTCGGGCTCAAACAGCGGCTGTCCACTTTTTGATGACATAATTTTGGACCATCTAGCTCATCATCAGAGTCTTTCTGAAAATAGATAATAATCATGTATGTAATTATTTTACACATTTGAATGGTCTTAAAGGTGGCATGTCAGATTTTGAGACAAAAATTTAACAAAAATACAAAACAAGAGGGCCAAGATGGCCCTGGATCGTTCACCCGAATTTTTTAAGAGGAACATAGCCTATTTTTGTTTTAGGTATTGAAACATTGGAAACAAAATCGTTATTTTGCCAAGCAGTTTTCAAAAGGTCACCTGTAAAAGTCATTTCAAAATCTGACCATGAGTTTCAGAAAGAAGAATTTTTAAGAATTCTTCATTTCCATATAAGTCCAAGTAGCCGCCATTCACGAGAACCATGTTTCTTGACGAATCAAAATTTCACGAACAAGTTTTGAATAGGGTCAACCAATGAACATTGCTGAGAAATTCTATTAAAATCTGACAAGGGGTTTCAGAGAAAGAAGAATTTTCAAGAATTTCTTCATTTCTGTATAGTGTAAGTAGCCCCCATTCACCAGAGTCATGTTTCTTGACAGATCAAAATTTTGCGAACAGTTTTTGAAAAGGGTCACCCAAGGAACATCTCTGTGAAATTATTTCAAAATCTGACCAGCTGTTCCAGAGAAGAAGAATTTTTAAGAATTTCTTAATTTCCATGTAGTGCAAGTAGGCCCCATTCACCAGAGCCATGTTTCTTGACAGATCAAAATTTCACGTGAAAATGGTCACCCAAGCAACGTCTCTGTGAAATTATTTCAAAATCTGTCCAGCCATTTCAGAGAAGAAGAATTTTCAAGAATTTCTTCATTTCCCTAGATAGTGCAACTAGCCCCCATTCACCAGAGTCTAGTTATTTGACCAATCAAAATTTCACGAACAATTCTTGAAAAGGGTCACCCAAAGAACATCCCTAAGAAATTATTTCAATATCTGACCTGTGGTTTCAGAGAAGATGAGTTAATAAGAATTTCTTCATTTCTGTATAGTGCAAGTAGCCCCCAATCACCAGAGCCATGTTTCTTGACGGATCAAAATTTCGCGAACAATTTTCGGAAAGGGTCACCCAAGGAATATCTCTGTGAAATTATTTTAAAATCTGGCCAGCAGTTTCAGAGAAGAAGATTTTTTAAGAATTTCCTAAAAAATTCCATTTCGTTGCCATGGCAACCAGAGTTTTTTACGGAATCAAATTCTGTGAACAATTTTAAAGAGGACCTCCCAAGGAACATTCCAGCCAAGTTTGGTCCAAATTGGCCCAGCGGGATAGGAGGAGTTGATGTTTGAAGAATTGTTCACAACGCACGACGCACGGACGGACGACGGACACCGGGTGATCCTAAAAGCTCCCCTTGAGCACGTTGTGCTCAGGTTAGCTAATAAAAAGCCCTGTTAAACATCAGACCCATTAGGCAGAACTAAATTTAGTAGCCCTAGGTCTAACTATGGTTAGTAACAAGAGGATTTATTAAGTTTTCACCACAAAAGCCCATGTAAAACTTGTGACCCCTGGTGGGGGGACAAACTTGACCCCAATACTATCATTTGGGCCCTCTCAGTAGCGGCCCACGAGATGAAGCTACATGCTACATGCAAAATTTGGTAGTCCTAGGCCTTATGGCTAGGTACAAGTAGATTTTTAGAAAACTCCTAATATAAGCCCATGTAAAACTTGTGACCACCTTGAACAGGGCTAAATTTGACCCCAGGGCTATAATGTGGGCACCTTTTGTCTTTGTAGACATCCACTAGATAAAGCGACATGCCAATTTTGGTAGCTCTAGACCGTAATACTAGGTAATAGAAGGTTCTTAAAGTTTTCACTATATACATTAAGTCCATATGAAAAAAGTGAAAATGCACACACCCCAAACCAGGCCAGGCCCAATTTGACCCCAGGGCTATAATTTGGGCACTCTTGGTAGACTCCCACATGCTTAAGATACCTGCAAAATTTGGTAGCCCTTGGCTCCATGGCTAGGTACCGGCAGGATTTTAAAAGTTTTCACATAAAACTTGAGGAACTTGGTAAAGGTCCACTAGATAAAGCTGAATGCAAAATTTGGTAGTCTATGCCATATGGTTTCAGGCTCAAAGATTTTCAATATTTTTAAGTTTTGTTGCCATGGCAACCACAATTTTTGAAGCAATCAAATTCTTTCACGGCATTCTACAGAAGACCATGGAAGGATCATTTCTGTGAAGTTTCATCAAAATTGGATGAGTAGTTTCAGAGAAGACGCTCTACTATCACTGGGCCATTACATAAGCCCACTGGCCTCTGGCAAGTGAAGCTGATATAACTGAAACTCATTCTGAATATACTTTAGTTTTTTTTAAATGTCTGCTGCAGTGTTTCAGGATGCTGCACTTTCATCGTAAATTAACTGTGCTCTTTCAAAAGGGGGTTTAATACATTTGCAAAATGTAGATCTATCAACACAGGTCAGCCTGAGCTGTCTGTGCAGGATGAAACAGGTTGAATTTTTTTGCCATTTGTTACTTTTCTACTTGTACAAGAACCATATTACTTTATAATCTAGTCAGCTATTAGATTAAAATGTTATGGAAGTATGTCTATGTGACATTTTACTTGATATAATGCATCACAGTAATGCACTCTTTACCAAACAACAAAATTTTATGACTGGTCCAAATTGAAAGCATTTGCAGACAACAAAATAAAAGTGACTCAAAAATTGACATTTGATCATGGAAGGGTAGAAAACATTGTGGGAAAAGGAGGAAATGCTGGTTACCAGCATTTTCTCTTTTCCCACAATGTTTTCTAAAGGCTTCTTTCTCAGGGTCATTTAAAGTCGGGATGGGATTGTGTGGCAAAAAGTTAATCACCCCCCCCCCTCTCTTTGCCAGGCCATGATTGAATCGAATACAAACTATACAATTATGAATTACAACAACTCTGAAACAAGAAGGCCAAGATGGCCCTGGATCACTCACCTGAATTTTTGAGATGACCATAGCCTATTTTTTTTAAGGTATTGAGACATTGGAACCAAATTTATAATTTTGCTAAGCAATTTTCAAAAGGTCACCTGTAAAATTCATTTCGAAATCTGACCATCAGTTTCAAAAAGAAGAATGTTTAAGAATTCTTCATTTCTGTATAAGAGCAAGTATTCCCCCATCCATGAGAGCCATGTTTCTTGATGGATCAAAATTTATGAACAAGTTTTGAAAAGGGTCACCCAAGGAACATTTCAGAAAATTTCTTTTAAAATCTGACCAGGGGTTTCAGAGAAAGAGAATTTTCAAGAATTTCATCATGTCCATATAGTGCAAGTAGCCCCCATTCACAAGAGCAAGGATCACCCAAGGAACATCTCTGTCAAATTATTTTAAAATCTGACAAGGGGTTTCAGAGAAAAAGAATTTTCAAGAATTTCTTCATTTCCATAAAGTGCAAGTAGTCCCCATTCACCAGAGCCATGTTTCTTGACAGATCAAAATTTTGTGAACAATTTTTGAAAAGGGTCACCCAAGGATCATCTCTGTGAAATTATTTCAGAATCTGTCCAGCCGTTTCAGAGAAGAAGAATTTTTAAAAATTTCTTCATTTCCCTATAGTGCAAGTAGCCCCCATTCACTAGAGCCATGTTTCCTGACCAATCAAAATTTCGCGACCAATTTTTGAAAAGGGTCACCCAAGGAACAGCTCTGTGAAATTATTTCAAAATCTGACCAGCGGTTTCAGAGAAGAAGATTTTTTAAGAATTCCTTCATTTCTGTATAGTGCAAGTAGCCCCCATTCACCAGAGCCACATTTTTTGACGGATCAAAATTTCACGAACAATTTTTGAAAAGGGTCACCAAAGGAACATATCTGTGAAATTATTTCAAAATCCGACCAGCGGTTTCAGAGGAGAAGATTTTTAAAGAATTCCTTGATTTCTGTATAGTGCAAGAAGCCCCCATTCACCAGAGCCACAATTTTTGACGGATCAAAATTTCACAAACAATGTTTGAAAAGGGTCACCCAAGGAACATAACTGTGAAATAATTTCAAAATCGAACCAGCGGTTTCAGAGGAGAAGATTTTTAAAGAATTTCCAAAAAAATTCATTTGGTTGCCATGGCAACCAGAGTTTTTTGACAGAATCAAATTCTGTGAACAATTTTTTAAAGAGGACCTCCCAAGGAACATTCATGCCAAGTTTGGTCCAAATTGGCCCAGCGGTTTAGGAGGAGTTGATGTTTAAAGAATTGTTGATGACGGACGACGGACATCCAGTGACCCTAAAAGCTCCCCTTGAGCACGTTGTGCTCAGATGAGCTAAAAACAAGTTATGGATATACCTTTTACCACAAAGAAGGCTTTAGAAAATATAGCAGGAAAGGGGAGAATGCATGTATGTTGGTAAACATTTCAAGCATTTCTCCTTCATCCACAATGTTTTCCTCTATAACTCTTTACCACACAATCCCAACTTTTTACAACCCTGAGAAAGAAAGTCTTTGAAAACATAGTGGCAAAATGATAAATGCTGGTAACCAGCATTTTTTTCCTTTCCCCACAATGTTATCTACTTTTTCCATATATTTTAATTTTTAATTCACATTTATTTAGTCGTCTGCCAATGCTTTCAATTTGGACTAGTCCAAAATTTTGTCTTTGGTAAAGAGTTAGGACAAACATCTATTTGCACTAATATGATATGAAGATACAGATGCATTCACTTTGAAAGAGCTTTGTTTGAATAAAAGGTTAATCCTTATAACACTAAAGAAAATACAAAACTAAAGAAATAAAGGCGCTCAAAAGCACTGATGGCTAGGGGCAAGTGGAAAGTGCATAAATATGTAAATTAATTACATACCATACAAGTCTTATTGATCAAATGTCAATTTCACCATGTTTCAAATACATCGTAAGAAAAGGGTCACTCAAGGAACATTTCTGTGAAATTATTTCAAATTCTGACCAGCGGTTTCAGAGGAAAAGATTTTTAAAGAATTTCTTAGAAAATTGGCATGGCAACCAGAGTTTTTGATGGAATCAAATTCTGTGAAGTTTTTAAAGAGGACCTCCCAAGGAACATTCCAGCCAAGTTTGGTCCAAATTGGCCAAACAGTTTAGGAGGAGTTGATGTTTAAAGAATTGTTCGCAACACAAGACAGATACCAGGTGATCATAAAATCTCCCCTTGAGCATGTTGTGCTCAGGTGAGCTAAATACCCTTTAAATGAATTTTTTTATCATTTGTTGTCTGCAAAACAAATGATAAAAATGCTGAGCAAAAATGCTCTCAGTTTTGACAAGTATACTTTTTTGTTGAGTGGTAATGGATTAACACTTAACTACAAGACAAGTAGTTACACTGGTCTGAATTAAAAGCGTTTGCAGATGACAATTTACATGTAGTTCAAGTGACGGAAATTGTCTTTGATACAGTAGAGAGTTACCAGCATTTTCTCCTTTTCCAGAAATGTTTTCAAAATGCCCTTTTCCTCAGGGGCTTTAACTCATTACCAAACGACAATATTTTAGGCTTGTCCAAATCAAAAGCATTTGCAGACAATAAAATAAAAGTACAGAGAATTGAAAATTTGTTCTGTGAAAGGTAGAAAACATTGTGGGAAAAGGAGAAAATACTGGTTACCAGCATTTTCTTCTTTTCCAACAATGTTTTCTATAGGCTTCTTTCTCAAGGTCGTTAAAAGTATAGATTGTGTGGTAATGGATTAAAAAAAAACTTGGGATTGTGTTGTAAAGAGATAAATTTTTGTTTTGCCAATGAATATCTGTTGGTTTTCACTCGGGCTCAAACAGCGGCTGTCCACTTTTTGATGACATAATTCTGGACCATCTAGCTCATCATCAGAGTCTTTCTGAAAATAGATAATAATCATGTATGTAATTATTTTACACATTTGAATGGTCTTAAAGGTGGCATGTCAGATTTTGAGACAAAAATTTAACAAAAATACAAAACAAGAGGGCCAAGATGGCCCTGGATCGTTCACCCGAATTTTTTAAGAGGAACATAGCCTATTTTTGTTTTAGGTATTGAAACATTGGAAACAAAATCATTATTTTGCCAAGCAGTTTTCAAAATGTCACCTGTAAAAGTCATTTAAAAATCTGATCATGAGTTTCAGAAAGAGGAATTTTTAAGAATTCTTCATTTCCATGTAAGTCCAAGTAGCCGCCATTCACGAGAACCATGTTTCAGAATCAAAATTTCACGAACAAGTTTTGAAAAGGGTCAACCGATGAACATTGCTGAGAAATTCTATTAAAATCTGACAAGGGGTTTCAGAGAAAGAAGAATTTTCAAGAATTTCTTCATTTCTGTATAGTGTAAGTAGCCCCCATTCACCAGAGCCATGTTTCTTGACAGATCAAAATTTTGCAAACAGTTTTTGAAAAGGGTCACCCAAGGAACAACTCTGTGAAATTATTTCAAAATCTGACCAGCCGTTCCAGAGAAGAAGAATTTTCAAGAATTTCTTAATTTCCATGTAGTGCAAGTAGGCCCCATTCACCAGAGCCATGTTTCTTGACAGATCAAAATCTCACGTGAAAAGGGTCACCCAAGCAACGTCTCTGTGAAATTATTTCAAAATCTGTCCAGCCATTTCAGAGAAGAAGAATTTTCAAGAATTTCTTCATTTCCCTAGATAGTGCAACTAGCCCCCATTCACCAGAGTCTAGTTTCTTGACCAATCAAAATTTCGCGAACACTTCTTGAAAAGGGTCACCCAAAGAACATCCCTAAGAAATTATTTCAAAATCTGACCTGTGGTTTCAGAGAAGATGAGTTAATAAGAATTTCTTCATTTATGTAAACTGCAAGTAGCCCCCATTCACCAGAGCCATGTTTCTTGACGGATGAAAATTTCACGGACACTTTTTGAAAAGGGTTACCCAAGGAATATCTGTGTGAAATTATTTTAAAATCTGTCCAGCGGTTTCAGAGAAGATTTTTAAAGAATTTCTTAGAAAATTCCATTTGGTTGCCATGGCAACCAGAGTTTTTTACGGAATCAAATTCTGTGAACAATTTTTAAAGAGAATCTCCCAAGGAACATTCCAGTTTGGTCCAAATTGGCCCAGCAGTTTAGGAAGAGTTGATGTTTAAAGAATTGTTGACGACGCAGAACGGACGATGTACGACGGGCACCAGGTGATTCTAAAAGCTCCCCTTGAGCATGTTGTGCTCAGGTGAGCTAAAAAGTCACTCGAGGAACATTTCTCTGAAATTATTTCAATATCTACCCAGCATTCAGAGAAGAAGAATTTTTAAGAATTTCATTATGTCCCTATAGTGCCCCTCAATCACCAGAGCCACGTTTCTTGACTGATCAAAATTTTGCAAACAATTTTTGAAAAGGGTAATCAAAGGGAAATTTTTGAGAAATTATTTCAAAATTCTGATCTGTTGTTTCAGAGAAGAAGAATCTTTAAGAATTTCCTGGTGGCCATTTAGTGCAAGTAGCCACCATTCACCAGACCCATGTTTCCTGATGGATCAAAATTTCGCAAACAGTTTTTTTAAAAGGGTCACCCTAGGAACATCTCTGTGAATTTATTTTAAAATCTGACTAGCAGTTTCAGAGAAGAAAAATTTTAGAATTTCTTCATTTCCATATAGTGCAAGTAGCCCCCAGTCACAAAAGCCATGTTACTTGATGGATCAAAATTTTGCCAAGTTTTTTTAAATGTGTAACCCAAGGAAAATCTTTATGAAATTACTTTAAAATCTGACCAGCAATTTTAGAGAAAGTGAAGTTTTAAGAATTTTTTCATTGCCATATAGTGCCAGTAGCCCCCATTCACCAGAGCCATGTTTCTTGACAGATAAAAAAATTTGCAAACAAATTTTGAAAAAGGCTGCTCAAGGAACATTTCTGTGAAATTATTTTAAAATCTGACAAGCGGTTTCTGTGTAGACGATTTTCCAAGAATTTTAAAAAAATCCATTTGGTTGCCATGGCAACTAGAATTTTTGATATAGTCTAATTCTGTGATCAGTTTTTAAGAAGACTACCAAAGGAACATTCCAGCCAAGTTTGGTCCAAATTGGCCCAGTGGTATGAATGAATGAATGAATGTTGTTTTATAGCGGATCAACAGCTTTCGTCATTTTGAGCGCATATCTGTGTTAAAAAGAAAATAAAAGGCCCAGTGGTTTAGGAAGAGAAGATGTCTTAAAAAAATTGTTGATGATGAACAATGGACAGTGGTTGACGAACAATGCATGACAGACACAGAGTGATCCTTAAAGCTGCCCTTGAGCACAACATGCTCAGGTGAGCGAAAAAGTCACCTATGAAACATTTCTGTGAAATTATTTTAAAATCTGACCAGCAGTTCAGAGAAGAAAAATTTTCAAGAATTTCTTCATTTCTTTAAAGTGCAAGTAGTCCCCATTCACCAGAGCCATGTTTCTTGAGGGATCAACATTTTGCAAACAATTTTTGAAAAGGATTACCCAGGAACATGTCTGTGAAATTATTTTAAAATCTAACCAGCTGTTCCAGAGAAGAAGAATTTTTAAGAATTTCTTCATTTCTGTATAGATCTAGTTCAAGTAGCCCGCATTCACCAGAGGCATGTTTCTTGACAGATCAAAATTTCGTGAACAATTTTTTGAAATTATTTCAAAATCAAAATTAGTGGTTCCAAAGGAGATTTTAGAAGAATTTCCTAGAAAATTCCATCTAATTCTGTGAACAATTTTTTAAAGAGGATGTTCCATGGAACCTTGCACCCAAGTTTGGTCAAAATTGACCCAGTGGTTTAGGAGCAGTTGATGTTTAAAGAATTGTTGATGACAGACAATGGACACAGGGTGATTCTAAAAGCTCCCCTTGAGGATGTTGTGCAGAATGCTGGTTACCAGCATTTTCTCCTTTTTCCGTGGTGTTTCCAAAAGGCTTCTTTCTCAGGGGTGATAAAAGTCAGGATTGTGTGGTAAAGAGTTAATTCTTCACCAAACATCAAAATTTTAGACTTGTCCTCACTGAAAACTTTTGCAGACAACAATAAAAGCCACTAAAAAATTGAATTTTAAATTTGAACAGTTGGAAAACATTGTGGGATTTCAAAGGAGAAATTGCTTGTTACCAGCATTTTCTCCTTTTCCCACAACTAGGAATGTTTGGTAAAGGGTTAATGCATCTGCAAAAAGTACTGAACAAGGTTAGCCTACCCAGTCCAAGCAGGCTTACCTGGATCCAAAGTTTCTGCTTTTGAGTACATTTTTTGCATGTAAGGACCAGTGTCCCTCATGTTCCAGTTGATGGCTAGACAAGATGGTTTTTATGGATCCATGTGGCCACCTGCTTTGTATTATGCATCACAAAGACACATTTTGCTAGAGCAAAGAGCACATGTATTTAGTATAGTAGATTGTTTGTTTTGGAATTCAAGGCCGTTTTTTCAGGTTGGGTCATATTATGGTGGTCAGTTACACAGATGTAACAAGTGTTCATCCACCATAAATATTTGAGCCATGTTCTGTGAAAAGGGGACTTTATGTATCTGCAAAAATTATCAGCCTGTGCAGTCTGAACAGCCTGACCTGTGCGAAAACTTTTTGCTATTTGAATTCTCTGTACATCTGGGGACCAGTGTATCCCATGATTATGTTGACTGTCAAAAAAAGTAGATATTATGGTTCCATTATGTGTCCATTATGGGTATGTGATGGCTTGCTTGCTACCATGGATCACAAAGATGCATAGAGCCCTCCTTTCATCACAGCATGGCTAATTTTCAAAAGCTGTTTTCTGGAGGTGGGCCATCATGAGCAAAAAGCCATATTTCTGTTGAAGAAATCAAACTGGAATTTGACTTTCAAGCTTCATGAGATACAGAAAGAATTATACTGATCAAAGGCAAGCACACCATAACCCATTACCAAAAGACAATATTTTAGACTGGTCCAAATTGAAAGCATTTGCAGACGACAAAATAATAGTGACTGAAAATTTGAAATTTGTTTTATGAAGGGTAGAAAACATTGTGGGTAAAAGGAGAAAATGCTGGTTATCAGCATTTTCTCCTTTTCCCACAACGTTTTCTAAAAGCTTCTTTCTCAGGGGCATCAAAAGTAGGGATTGTGTTGTAATGGGTTAACTCAAATATAACTTTTACCAAACCACAAAATCTTAGACTTTTCCAAATCAAAAGCAATTGCAGAGGACAATTTACATGCCAACTTAAAATGGTCGGCTTTGCTGATGATATTTAGGTAACATTGTGAGAAAAGGAGAAAATGCTGGTTACCAATATTTTCTCCTTTTTCTACAATGTTTTCAAAAGGCCTCTTACTCTGGGTTTTTTTTTATAGTCAGAACTGTTTGATTAGGGGTGAATTTATGACAGGAAAACAGATATCTAATTTAGAATATTTACATTACCTCTGAATGTGTCCTTTACTTTTCACTTCCAGTTCATTCTGTCAACAAGTTTCAGTTCTCACCATAAAGGCTGCATTTACTGTGATCTAGAAGGAAAAAGGAATAAAAGTCAAGACAAGCTGTTGATTAAACTCTTCACCAAACATAAAAATGATCTGTAAGGTAAAAAGAACAAGAGGGCCTGGATGGTCCTGGATCGCTGGAATTTTTCAGAGGACCATAGCCTTTTTTTTTTTTAAAGGCATTGAAACTTTGGAAAAAAAAATGATTATTTTGCCAAGCAATTTTGAAATGGTCACCTATAAAAGTCATTTCAAAATCTGTTACCACCCCCACCCCTACAATCATCACCATAGTAATGATTTTGATGAATTGGAATTCTGCAAATAAATTTTTGGAAATATCACCCAAGGACAATTTCTTGAAGAAGAGCACATGCTGAATAGTGACTAAAAACATAAGTTGAACAAGAGCAACACATGTAGGTGCCAACAGTTAGCTGTTACTTTGAATGGATAAAAATTTCCCTAACAATTTTTGAAAAGGGTCAACATAATAACATTTCTGCGAAATTCTTTCAAAATTTGACTCTCCGTTCCAGAGAAGAAGAATTAAGAAATTTCCTCTTCATGTCCCTGTAGTGCAAACAGCCCCCACCATCAGAGCCATGTTTCTTGACAAATCACAATTTTGTGAACACTTTTTGAAAAGAGTCACCAAAGGAACATTACTGTGAAATAAATTCAAAATCTGACCTTTGGTTTCGGAGAAGGAGAATTTTTAAGAATTTCTACATATCCGTATGGTGTAAATAGGCCACAGCCATTACAGCCATGTTTCCTTGTGGATAAAAAATTTCTCAAAATACCCTAGAAACATTTCTGAGAAATTATTCCAAAATATGACCAGCTGTTTCAGAAGGGAAATTGTCAAGAATTTCTTCATGTCCATACAGTGCATGGGCGGATCCAGAGGGGGGGACCAGGGGTCCGGACCCCCCCTGGAATTTTGGCAAAGATGTGGTTATCGGATTCGTGAAATGGTACTGGTTTGATATTGCACAGCATTTATGTGAAATACAGTCATAAATTTAAAAAAAAAAAGGTTCTAAATGTGGAGACCTCCTCGTGGTTAGAACTGGAAACGTTGACTTTTCTTGTAAACGGCTTACATCCACTGAAATCCGGAAACCAAAGTATCATATAATAAAACAAGTGCGTTTTTGGTGGGACCCCCTCTGAGAAAGATATCTGGATCCGCGCATGTACTGTAAGTACGCCCCCCCCCCACCAGAGTGACAAATCAGAATTTTGCAGACTATTTGCTAAAGGGTCACACTAGGAACATCTCTGTGGAATTATTTCAAAATTATGACCAGCCCTTTCAGAGAAGAAAAAAATTTTTACAAGAATTTCTTTATTTCCGTGCAGTGCAAAGAGCCCCCAGTCACCAGAGCCATGTTTCTCAATGGATCAAAATTTTTGCAAACCATTTTTAAAAAAGGGTCACCAAAGGAACATCTCTGTGAATTAATTTCAAATTCTGATCAGCAGTTTCAGAGAAGAAGAATTCTTGAGATTTTCTTCATGGCCATATAGTGCAAGTAGCCCCTATTTACCACAGCCATGTTTCTAGACAGATCAAAATTTCATGAACAATTTATTGAAAAGGGTCACCCAGGGAACATCTCTGTGAAATTTTTTTTTTAATTTGACCAGCAGTTTCAGGAGAGGAATTTTTAAGAATTCCTTCATTTCTGTTTTGTGCAAGTTAAGTTACCCCATTCACCAGAGCCATGTTTCTTGACAAATCAAAATTCTGCGAATAGTTTTTGAAAAGGGTCATCCAAGGAACATCTCTGAAAGTATTTCAAAATCTGACAGCTGTTTCAGAGGAAAAGAATTTTTATTTTCTGTTTTGTGCAAGTTACTCCCATTCACCAGAGCCATCTTTCTTGACAGATCAAAATTTCAGAAACAATTTTTGAAAAGGGTCACCCAAAGAGCTTGTCTGTGAAATTATTTCAAAATTTGACCAGTTGTTCCAGAGAAGAAGAATTGAGAAATTTCTCTTCATGACCCTTAGTGCAAAAATAGCCACCATTCACCGGAGCCATGTTTCTTGACCAATCAAAATTTTGCGACGAATTTTTTAAAAAATTCTTTTAAAAAAGGATTGCCCAAGGAACATCTCTGTGAAATTATTTCACAATCTGACCTGTGGTTTCAGAGGAGAAGATTTTTAAAGAATTTCTTAGAAAATTGTTTGGTTGCTATGGCAACCGAGTAATGGCAACCAGAGTTTTTAATTAAATCAAATTCTGTGAACAATTTAAATTAAAATGGACCTTCCAAGGAACATTCCAGCCAAGTCTGGTTCAATCTGGCCCAACGGTTTAGGAGGAGTTGATGTTTAAAGAATTGTTGACAACTCATCACTGAAGACAGACTGCGGGTGATCCTAAAAGCTCCCCTTGAGCATGTTGTGCTCAGGTGAGCTAAAAAAGAGATAAAAGGTGTCAATCAAAAGCTGTAATACTTCAGTTTATTATATCAAAAGACTGAAAAGGATATGACATCAGTAAACCAATACCGGTATATATTTCTTTTTTCTTCTTTTTCCAATCTGTTTTTCTTTTCTGAATATTTAAAAATGTCACACTTCTTAATTTATGCAATCATTCAAGGTTCTTTTAACCATCATTTCCTAAAGGTGCTTATTTTCTCTCTCTTAAGCCTTTTCCACACAATCCCAACTTTTGGCAGCCCGGAGAAAGAAGCCCTTTTAAACTGTGAGAAAAGGAGAAAATGCTGGTAACCAGCATTTTCTCCTTTTCTGGCGATGTTTTTTACCCTTCCCAAGGCAAATTACAATAATTATTTAGTCACATTTATATTTGTTGTCTGGAATTGCTTTCAATTTGGACCCAGTCTAAACTTTTCTTGTTTTAATCCTTAGGGGGCTTAACTACTAGGAGAGGAAATAGTTTGTGGCAAAATGACTACAGTTCTGAGGCAAAACATGTAGGGGTGAAAAATAGAGGCAAACCGACAGTGGAGGGGGGTCAGGGTCGAAATGTCTTGGGGACGAAACATCTTGGGGATGAAACGTTATCAATAAACTTCACGTTGGGGGGGGGGGGGGGGGAAGCAGAACAAAAAGAAAGAACTATGTCATGCTTACATTATTTGCCTTCTACAAATTTCTTTGGTATTTAGACCAACTTTGCACAAGAAACACATACCCACCCATGGCTAATAAATTTCATACGATGTCTATGCAGTGGGTGGAGAACTTGTTACATGTGCATGTCGATCAACCAATCATTCGCTAACTGTAAGAAGTACAAAGTGTGTCACTACCATCCAACATAAGTTCCAGTCAAAGCATTTTCAAACTTACAGAATCGCTGTTGTCTTTTGGTAAATCTTTGTGTAGATAAAGTGAATTAACAATGTCATTTTCTAATTTCGTAGAGTATGGCGGCCTTTTCTGTGCACGTGCAGATACAACGCATTATATCCCGCTAGATGGCATTCAAAGATTATGACATGCGCAGACAGTAGGTATCATGCCACTGATTTTTTCGCTTGACTGCTTTAAGTGTGAAATTCTCGATGTGACCTTTTTCAAAAAAGAATAGTCTAGATCTATAAAAGTTTGAAAAAGAAAACAGGTAGATCTATCACACTACTGAATGTTTAGCTGCACTGTGATCGGTGAAACTTCCACTAGAGGATTTTTTTTTTTTGTTCACGAGGCAGCAGAGAATTTAGAAAACAGGTAATAATTACCATAGCAAAACACATTTATAAACAGTCAGACTCTATAGATCTAGGTTCTAGAAGATTTAAATTTTTGTCATCAAAATTTGTCTTATATCATCAAAGCCATTTTAATAAGAAACTCATAGATCTAAGACTTTAGGAAACCGCAAGGATATGGAAAATGAGATATGATAGATATTTGGACAATAACACAATAATTCAATATTTTTCAGACTATGAAATCTAATGAAAAACTTTATCTAGATCTAGTCTACTTTTAAGTCTTGTTATATTATAAAGCATCTTCTGGGATATCTAATAGCACTTTGGCTACCAAGGTCGACTTTGTTGGCTTTTGTAGGAAGTGTAGGTCCAAGATCAGACTAGAGAATGTGCAGTGATATTTCTCTGTGGAGCCAATTTTGTAACTTGTAAGCTATAGGTGCTCATTATTATCTAGAAATCTTTTGTTTAACCCTTTATCAAACAGTCCCAGGTTTTTACTACTCTGAGATAAAAGCCTTTTTGAAAACATTGTGAGAAAAGGATAAATGCCATTCACCAGTGTTTTCTTCTTTTCCCATAGATGTTTTCTACCCTGCTAATTTTTTCAAAAATCTAATCAGCCTTTTTTAGAGAAGAAGAATTTTTAAGAATTTCGTCATGTCTGTATAGTGTAAATAGCCCACAGCCATCAGAGCCATGTTTCTTGATGGATCAAAATTTCTATCGCAGTTTTTGAAAAGGGTCAGCCAAAAAACATTTGAGTGAAATTATTTCAAAATCTGATCAGCTGTTTCAGAGAAGAAGAATTTTAAAGAATTTCTTCAGTTCTGTATAGTGTAGTACCCCATTCACCAGAGCCATGTTTCTCGGGCAATCAGCAGTTTGTGAACAAATTTCGAAAAGGGTTACCAAAGGAACATTTCTGTGAAATAATTTCAAAATCTGATGAGCCGTTTCAGAGAAGAAGAATTTTAAAGAAGTCTTCATGGCTATATAGTGCAAGTAGCCCCCATTCACAAGAGCCATGTTTCTTAACGTATCAAAATTTTGCAAACACGTTTTGAAAAGGGTCATTCATGGAACATTGCTGTGAAATTATTTCAGAATCTGACCGGCGGTTTCAGAGAAGAAGAATATTAAAGCCCCCATTCACCAGAGCCACGTTTCTTGACAGATCAAAAATTCACAACAATTTTTGAAAAGGGTCAACATCTCTGCGAAATTATTTCAAAATCTGACCAGCGGTTTCAGAGAAAAAATTTTAAGAATGTCTTCATCTCCCTATATAGTGCAAGTAGCCCCCATTCATCAGAGCCACGTTTCGTGACGGATCAAAATTTCGCGAACACTTTTTGAAGAAGGTTACCCAAAGAACTTCTCCGTGAAATTATTTCTAAACCTGACCAGCGGTTTCAGAGAAGAATAATTTTAAAGAATTCCTTCATTTCTGTATAGTGCAAGTAGCCCCCACTCACCAGAGCCACGCTTCTTGATGGATCAATTTTTCACGAACAAGTTTTGAAAAGGGTCACCGAAGGAACATCTCTGTGAAATTATTTCGAAATCTGACCTGCAGTTTCAGAGAAGAAGGATTCTTAAAAATTCCTTCATTTCTGTATAGTGCAAGTAGCCTCCATTCACCGCTGCCACGTTCCTTGACGGATCAATTTTTTACGAACACTTTTTGAAAAGGGTCAGCCAAGGAATATCTCTGTGAAAATATTTCAAAATCTGACCAGCGGTTTCAGAGGAGAAGATTTTTAAAGAAATTCCTAGAAAATTCCATTTGGTTGTCATGGCAACCAGAGTTTTTGATGGAATCAGATTCTGTGAACAAATTTTACAGAAGACCCCCCCAAGGAACATTCCAGCCAAATTTGGTCCAAATTGGCACAACGGTTTAGGAGGAGTTGATGTTTAAAGAATTCTTGACAACGCACTGACGCACAACGGACACATCGGGTGATCCTAAAAGCTCCCCTTGAGCAAGATGGCCCTGGATCGCTCACCTGAATTTTTGAGAGGACCATAGCCTTTCTTTTTTGAGGTATTGAAACACTGGAAACAAACTTAATATTTCGCCACGCAATTTTCAAAAGGTGACCAGTTAAAGTCCTTTCAAAATCTGACCAGCAGTTTAAGAAAAGAAGAAATTTTAGGAGTTTTTTTTTTTTTTTTTTTTTATTTCCGTACAGTGCAAGTAGCCCCCATTCACCAGAGCCATGTTTCTTGACCAATCAAAATTTAGCAAACAATTTTTGAAAAGGGTCAATCAAGAAACATTTCTGTGAAATTATTTTCAAATGTGACCAGCCATTTCAGAGAAGAAGAATGTCTGTATAGTACAAGTAGTCCCCATTCATCAGAGCCATGTTTCCTGACGGATCAAAATTTTGTGAACACATTTTGAAAAGGGTCACCCAAAGAACATTGCTGTGAAATTATTTTAAAATCTGACGACGGGTTTCAGAGAAGAAGAATGTTTAAGAATTTTTTCATTTCCATATAGTGCAAGTAGCCCTCAATCACCAGAGCAATGTTTCTTGATGGATCAAAATTTCATGAACAGTTTTTGAAAAGGGTCACCCAAGGATCATCTCTGTGAAATTATTTTAAAATCTGGCCAGCAGTTTCAGAGAAGATTTTTAAAGAATTTCTTTGAAAATTCCATTTTGTTTGCCATGGCATCCAGAGTTTTTGATGAAATCAGATTCTGTGAATAATTTTTTAAAGAGGACCTCACAAGCAACATTCCAGCTGCCCTATCAATATACAATTGCACCATTTGAGCCCCGGTGAAATTGTCGTTTGCAAATGCTTTAAACTTGGGGAGGGCAAACATTTTATTGTGTGGTAAAGGGTTAATACAGATATATGTTTACAAATTTTAATTAGAGCTGGTCACATTTAGAGTGTGGATTCCCACTCTCAGTATGTGATACATGATGTGCCAAATATTGCCATTACAAATTTCCTTTTTTGAACACCTCTGACCGAAGATTCAAAATCAGACTGCAGAGAGTGTGATCTAATCTTGACTTTATGCAGTCTGCAAATGTGCATGAAGGCCGATACATGGTTTATAGTTGTGGAAGATCAAATGTATCTGTAGAAACTTTTTACTTCACACCAATGCCTTCAACTTTTTCCTGAACATAACAATTTCAAACATGTCCAAATTTAAAGCATTTAGATATGGCACATTAATTGTTTCTAAAATAATGAGATTTTTCATTATTTGCTTAGAATACATTGTGGAAAAAGATGAAAATGCTGGGTAACCAGCATTTTCTTCTTATCCCACAATGTTTTAAGTGAGATTGTTTGGTAAGATGTTTGCTTCTGTAACCCTTTAACACACAATCCCGTCTTTTAACAACCCTGAGAAAGAAGCCTCCTGAAAACAATGTGGGAAAAGGAGAAAATGCTGTTAACCAGTATTTTCTCCTTTTCCCACAATGTTTATTTCCCCTTCCCAAAAGAAATTTCAAATTTCAAGTCACTTTTATTTTATCGTCTGCAAATGCTTTCAATTTGGACCAGTCTAAAATTTTGAATTTGGTAAAGAGTTAACAGAAAGCTTGGGTCCCTGCACTGGTAAGTGGTTAAGGTGTAGGATTAGTGAGTCTACCTTTCAAACTGCAGTTTTAGAGTCATATCCTAGATTGAGAAAGAGACAGGTTCTGATTCATCAATTACTTTGGTTTAACCACGGAGTTTGGCTTATCATGAAATTGTTATACATTGAAATCTGCATTATTCTTAAGACCTGGACTAAGAATGCCACTGATAGTGGTTGGCAAATACAGACAGGTCTTGGAGTCCCTATTCCATTTTTAACTGGTTGTCCTTGAAAGCACTAGGAATAAGTGATACAACTGAAATGATGGTATAGGCAGTGAAACAAGACGGCCATGATGGCCCTGTATCGCTCCACTGGCTGATAAGTTAAAACAGTAGAAGCCAAACATTACAATATTTGGCCAATTGGTTTCAAACTTGAGGACATACAAAACTTTTTTCTATAAAATCCTACGGGAAAGTTGTGAGCCCCGCCCAAAGCCAATCTTGACCTCAAAGCTATAATTACTTGAATACTGGTGGAGGACAACGGACAACAAGATAAAGCCCCATACCAAATAATAGAGGTCTCACTAACACTTTTTGAAAAGGGTCATTCAAGGTACATTTCTGTGAAATTATTTTAAAATCTGACCAGCAATTTCAGAGAAGAAGAATTTTCAAGAATTTCTTCATATCCGTATAGTGCAAGTAGCCCCCATTCACCAGAGCCATGTTTCTCGAAGGATCAAAATTTCGCGAACAAATTTCAAAAAGGGTCAACCACGCAACACTGTTGTGAAAGTATTTTAAGAATGTGATAAAAAGCTTTGAAGTCAATGATGGATTGATAAAAAGAAGTCTTTAAATGAAAAAGAAATATGTTCATTTATAATGTGCATAAAATATGATACTGAGTGGCTGGGCATTCCCTGCCTTTCAGAGAAGAAGAATTTTCAAGAATTTCTTCATTTCCATATAATGCAAGTAGCCCCCATTCACCAGAGCAATGTTTCTTGACGAATCAAAATTACACGAGCAAGTTTTGAAAAGGGTCACCCAAGGAAAATCTCTGTGAAATTATTTCAAAATCTGACCAGCCGTTCGAGAGAAGAAGAATTTTTAAGAATTTCTTCATTTCCCTATAGTGCAAGTAGCCCCCATTCACCAGAGCCATGTTTCTTGACGAATCAAAATTTCGCCAACAAGTTTTGAAAAGGGTCATTTTTAAGTTTTCCCTATATAGGCCCATATAAAAATTGTGACCCCCGGGGCAGGGCCAATTTTGACCCCAGGGCTATTATTTGAAGGAAATTGGTAGAGGTCCACTAGATAAAGCTACATGCCAAATTTGGTAGCCCTAGGCCTTATGGTTTCAGATAAGATTCTTAAAAATTTTCAATATTTTTCAGTTTTGT
The DNA here is from genome assembly GCA_943736015.1 of Tridacna crocea. Classification (NCBI taxonomy): domain Eukaryota; kingdom Metazoa; phylum Mollusca; class Bivalvia; order Cardiida; family Cardiidae; genus Tridacna; species Tridacna crocea. Next base: position 12,351,805 of record OX031072.1, read on the forward strand.
TGCCATCGCAACCACAGTTTTTGAAGGAATGAAATTCTTTCAAGGAATTCTAAAGAGGACCATGGCAGGATCATTTCTGTATAGTTTCATCAAAGTTGGATGGGTAGTTTCAGAGAAGAAGATGTTTGAAATAAAAGTTAACGCACACACAGACGCATGCAAGCACGATGGACACCTGGCCATGACATAAGCTTGCTGGACAAACCTAAAATTTTGTCCTTTGGTAATGAGGTAATGATTGGGTAAGATACGCCATTTTTCATGCCATCATAATTATATTCCTTTTGTGTGTTTTGGTAGGAATAAAAAATAGCCATCAGAGTCTATGATTGATTTGGTTTCATGTTTCTTTCAATATTCTACAAAGTACAATACATTTTACAATTTGCTATAAATGCCTATATAAGATATACAAAGGATTGCAATTTAAAGATCAAAATTAATAAAAAAAATTTTGCTGAGCAATATGTGAATACTCGTATTAACATTAATTAATGAAAACTTCACATTAAAACAAAGTCTGGTAATAGATCTTAAAAAATGGGACAGTATCATTAAAACTTTCTTTAGAATGTATTAAATTGTCTTCCTATATTGTACTAAGACTACCTGCTCCTCTCGATTATTGGTTTGCAACTTCACATATTACCTTTTGAAAACATTGTTATGAAAGACAGGTTTCCTCTTATTGCTTAACTCTTTAAGAAACAACAAACTTTAGACTGATCTAAATCGCAAGGAATTGCAGACAAAAAATTGAATGAAACTAAAAAAAAAAAATTTTGGAAGGGATAAGGGTAGAAAACATGATTGGAACAGAGGAAATGCTGGTAATAGGCATTTTCTTCCTTTACAACAATATTTTAAAAAGGTTTCTTGCTCAGGGTTGTTACAAGTTGGGATTGTGTGGCATAGAGTTTAACTCTTGACGAGATAACAGAGGTACAGAAATGTCAAAATTAAAAGCATTTGCTGACAACAACTGAAACATGGCTGAAATATTGTAATTTGTCTTGTAGAAGGTTGAAAACATTGTGGGAAAAGGAGAAAATGCTGGGGTACCACTGTTTTCTTACCTTCCAGAAACAAATTCAATTATTCCAGCCATACTTAAATTGTTGTCTGCAAAAGCTTTGAATTTGGACAAGTCTGCATTTTTGTTGTGTGGTAAGAAATCAACTCATAACAACACATTCCTGACAAAGAAAGCTTTTGAAAATAATGTGGGAAAAGAAGAAAATGCTGGTAACCAGTATTTTCTCCTTTTCCCACATTGTTATCTACCCTTCCCAAAACAATTTTCATTTTTCAGTCACCTTTGTTGTCTGCAAATACTTTGAATTTCGACAAGTCTACATTTTCATCATCTGGTAAAGAGTTGATATGAATCTATACTGTCTAAAACAGCAGAACCGTGATATAGAATGGTCATTCTAAAAGCAGAGTATTTACCCACACCAGAAGGGGTCTACCTGGGCCCATATTCACCAACCATTCTTGAGAATATTCTTAGTCTTATTCTCCAAGGTTTTCTAAATTTGTAAGCAACACAACATCTGATTGGCTAAACCATCTGGTTCAGCCAATTAGAAGTTGTGTTACTTACAAATTTAGATGGTTTAGCCAATCAGATGTTGTGTTGCTTACAAATTTAGAAAACCTTGGAGAATAAAATTAAGAATATTCTCAAGAATGGTTGGTGAATAGGGGCCCCGGAGTAGTCTGCACATACCTCACTTACTTTTTGTTTGCACATGCATTAACCCTTTACCAAGCGATCCCTGGTTTTTACTACCCTGAGATAGAAGCCTTTTGATAACATTGTAGGAAAAGGAGAAAATACTGGTAAACAGCATTTTCTCCTTTTCCAAAAATGTTTTCTTCCCTCTCCAAAACAAATTTCAAAGTTTCAGTTACATGTATGTTGTAGTCTGCAAGATGTGGTTTCAATTTGGACCAGTCTAATATTTTGTCGTTTGGTAAAGGGTTAACTCTTTAACACATAAGAAAAATTTAGACTGGTTCAAATTGAAAGCATTTGCATACAACAAAATAAAGGTGACTGAAAAATTGAATTTTGTTCTCGGAAGGGTAGAAAACACTGTGGGAAAAGGAGAAAATGCTGGTTACCAGCATTTTCTCCTTTACCCACAGTGTTTTCAAAAGGTTTCTTTCTCAGGGGCGTCACAAGTAGGGATTGTGTGGTAATGGGTTAAACTACCTTTACACAGGGCATGGCCCATATTGCAAAAAAAATCTTTATTCAGTTTCCAGTACACAAGAGGTTTAGATTTTTTTGTGTAACCTATGACAAAAAATGTGGTAAAAATTCCTGTAGAAGAGATTAATTTGAAAAAAAATGCTTTTTGCCAATCTAGGTCACATAGACTGTATACCCTGTCCCCAATGTTGACAGAATACAAGGATATGGAGACTCAAAATTATCAATAATTTAGTGAAGATTGCAGACAACAGCATAAACTATGGAATTACAGTAATATACATGTATTAACTTCATGTGGGTTCTGATTCCATACTGATTGTCTGATTTCTAAGATTTTTGATGGTAGAAACAAACTAAATAAACACAGAAATTTTCATAAGAACTGGACCACATATGTGGACTTCTCAACATTGGAACATGTCTTCTGGATAGATGGGCAGCAAACATAAACCATACCATGACAGACCCTCTTCTAACCTTTGGCCAGAAGAGTTAAACCTTACTGAAATTGCCCTTTTTGCAGCTTTATCACAACTTTCATTTCATACATGGTTTTTGTTTTTAAACAAAAACTGGAAAACACACCATCAAATTTCCAGAATACATTCATTCATGACAGAAAAATGTTAACTGATCCATGAAATTATGTAAGTAACAAATTATGGATTTTCAAAAAAAGACATATCTTGCTTTTCTTTTCCATATTAAAGCTTAGCAGCAGGAGGGATGCTCTTACAACAGAGCAGATTTATAATTATCTCTTTACAAGAGGGAAATCTAAAAACTCACCAGGAATTCCTATCACAGAACAACACAATAAAAAACAAGAGTACCATGATGGTCCTATATCGCTCACCTGAGTACCAAGCTGTAAAATCAAACATGTGACCCCTGGGCAGGGCCAGTTTTGATCCCAGAAGCATCCTAAGAAAAACTTGGTAGAGCTCTACTAAGAGATGCTACTTACAAAATATCAAAGCTCTACACCTTCTAGTTTCAGAAAAGTAGAATTTTAAAGTTTTCCTTTTTTGTTCCTATGTTTCAAACTTGTGACCCCCGGGGTGGGGCAAGTTTTGACCCCAGGGGCATAGTATGAGGAAACTTTGTAGAATTCCACTAAGAGATGCTACATACCAAATATTAAAGCTCTATGCCTTCTAGTTTCAGACAAGAACAGTTTTTAAGTTTTCCTTCTTTGTTCCTATGTTTCAAACTTGTGACCCCCAGGACAGGACCAGTTTTGACCAAAGGGGCATCATATGAACAATCTTGGTAGAGGTCCACCAGGAGATGCTACAAACCAAATATCAAAGCTCTGTGCCTTCTAGTTTCAGACGAGAAGAATTTTAAAGTTTTCCTTCTTTATTTCTATGTTTCAAACTTGTGACCCCTGGGGGGGCCAGTTTTGACCCCAAGGGCATCATATGAACAATCTTGGGAGACGTCCACTAGGAGATGGTACATAACAAATATCAAAGCTCTGCACCACCTAGTTTCAGAGAAGAATTTTAAAGTTTTCTTTCTTTGTTCCTATGATTCGAACTTGTGACCCCCGGGGCTGGGCCAGTTTTGACCCCAGGGACATCATATGAACAATCTTGGCAGAGGTCCACTAGGAGATGCTACATAGCAAATATCAAAGCTCTGCACTTTCTATAATTTCAGAGAAGAAGATTTTTAAAGTTTTCCTTCTTTGTTCCTAAGTTTCAAACTTGTGACCCCCAGGGAGGGGCTAGTTTTGATCCCAGGGACATCATATGAACAATCTTGGTAGAGGTCAACTAGCAGATGCTACATACCAAATATCAAAGCTCTGCACTGTCTAGTTTCAGAGAAGAAAAATTTTAAAGTTTTCCTTCTTTGTTCTTAAGTTTCAAACTTGTGACTCCTGGGGGACGGAGCCAGTTTTGACTCAATGGACATCATATTCTAGTTTCAGAGGTCTTTTTTTTTAAAGTTTTCCTTCTTTGTTCCTAAGTTTCAAACTAGTGACTCCTGGGGGGGGGCGGGCCCAGTTTTGACTCAAGGGGCATCATATGAACAATCTAGGTAGATGTCCAATAGGAGATGCTACATACCAAATAACAAAGCTCTGCACCTTCTAGTTTCAGAGAATTTTTTTTTTTTTAATTCCCTTTCTTTGTTCCTAAGTTTCAAACTTGTGACTCCCCCGGGGCGGGGCCAGTTTTGACCCCAGGGGCATCATATGAACAATCTTGGTAGAGGTCCACTAGGAAATGCTACATACCAAATATCAAAGCTCTGCGCCTTCTAGTTTCAGAGAAGAAGATTTTTAAAGTTTTCCTTCTTTGTTCCTAAGTTTCAAACTTGTGACCCGAGGGGAACTTATGAATTATCTTGGTAGAGGTTCACTAGGAGATGCTACATACCAAATATCATAGCTCTGCACCTACTCGATTCAGAGAAGATGATTTTTAAAGTTTTCCTTCTTTGTTCCTATGTTTCAAACTTGTGACCCCCGGGGCTGGGCCAGTTTTGACAATTCTTCAAAGATTTTGCTATTTTTTTTTCCTTTTGGTTGCCATGGCAACCAAAGTTATGGGTTGAATTCAATCTCTTGAACAACTTTGGTAGAGCTTTACCCAAGGAACATCCCTGCCAAGTTTCATCAAGATTGGCCCCGTGGTTTAGGAGGAGAAGATGTTTAATGAAATAATGGACGACGGGCGATGCACACAGTGGGACGGATGACGGATGACGCAAGACGCGCAATGCACGACGGACATTGGGCGATCACAAAAGCTCACCATGAGCACTTCATGCTCAGGTGAGCTAAAAATCAAGTGACCAACCTATACAATATAATTTTAGCTAAGCCTAGTCCATTTTTATCAACTATTTAAAATTTATTGTCAAGTTCAGATACTGGCCATCTGATTCACTGAGATTTACTGTCTCTGATAGTTAACTCTACCAAACATGTGATATGTGCAGTTGTTTGGTCTGCCAAACAGTTGACAAGTCTTGATAGCCAGCTCCAACACTAAACACTTGATTGGCTTAGTTGCTCCGTCTCACTCCACCAAACATCTGATTGGCCCAGTTTTTCTGTCTGGGCCAATCAGTGCACAGATTTTGATGGCCAGCTCCAACATTGAACATCTGATTGGTCCAGTTATTTTGTCTCAGCCAGACACAGGACTAGTCTTGATAGCTAACTCCAACACTTAACTCTTTACCAAGTGACAAAATGTTAGACTTGTACAAGTTGGAAGAATTTGCAGACAACAAAATTAGTGTGACTCAAAAAATGAAATTTGTTTTGAGAAAAGAAGAAAACATTCTGGGAAAAGGAGAAAATGCTGGTTACAAGCATTTTCTCCTTTTCTCAAAATGTTTTCAAAAGGCTTCCATCTCAGAGTCATAAAAACCAGAGACTCTTTGGTAAAGGGTTAACACCTAATTGGCTTAGTTAACTGTACTCTTTTGGCTGGCAGTTGACTAGTCATGATAGGTAGCTCCAACACTAAACATCTGATTGGCTTAGTTTTTCTCTTTTTACCAATCAGATTACTGGACTTAAAGTTAGAATGGTTGGTGAATTTGACCACAGACAATTCTGACAGTGTTGTAAATACATACAATTTACTAGACCAACTGAAATGTGGCAGAATGACACTTATCAAAAGGGAGAATTATTTTGGCACTATCATTAGACATTTGGTTTCAGTCCAATTACTTACTGAAGTGTTGCAACATTATCTTAGTGTATTAATTTACAACAAATGTACATTACAATCATAGAGCAATCTGATTCAAAGTTCTTTCATTCTTCATTAACTCATTACCAAACAGCAAAATTTTAGGTTTGTCCAAATCGAAAATATTTGCAGACGACACAATAAAAGTGACTAAAAATTTGAAATTTGTTTTGTGAAGGGTAGAAAACATTGTTGGAAAAGGAGAAAATGCTGGTTACCAGCATTTTCTCCCTTTCCAACAATGTTTTCTATAGGCCTCTTTCTCATGGTCGTCAAAAGTAGGGATTGTGTGGTTAAGAATTATACATGTATGTATCATTTTATTATACTGCAAAGAAATTTCTCGAGATCTGATTGGTTAATATGCTGAGAAAATATATCATGTTCCCTGGCAATAACCACCTAAAGCTGATTTCCCTTTTGAGTGCCCCGTTAACATCACTACATGTGCAACACAACATCAAAAATGGCAGTGTCGATTGATCACCAGACTTCACATTTATGCACCAAACTGCACGTTTTAGTGACATCAGTTTCCAGTGACGTCAGTTTTTCACTGAGGTGGGGCACTCAAAAGAGAATTTTTATTTTGTCAGCATACTTGATTCATGAGATTATAATACAGGAAAATTTTGCTGAACTCGCTTTGAAAGGGTAAAGCTTCACAGTATAATAAATTTGTTGTATGGTCAGGTGGCAGGGGACTTGGAAACCTCTCATACAGATTGGGGCGACATGATTCACCACAACCTTGAACAAGTTTTCAAGTGCCCTGCCATCTGACTGTACAACAAATAATGTTTTCAAAGTTTGTCTACAAAGTTCCATCACTGTCAGAAACCATCTGTCAAATAAAATCATTATACATCAACATTACGCAAGTGTACATAAACAAAACACAACATGAACTTGCTGCAAATTCAGACTCCAAAACTGAAAACGTCTGTATGAAATAATTCACATAAAGTTTAATTAATGTATGAATGAATGCATTGAGAAACTTTGTGGCATAATGATGTTTCTCCTTTTACCGCAATGTTTTCAAAAGTTCTCTGCAGCAAGACAAAAGATATGCCGGAGGTAATGCGTTTATGTCTTTATACAAGAATCATGCATAAACAAAACAAACACGTGAGCCAGAGACAAAATCATACATAAACAAAACAAGGTCACTGACCAGGGCCAATCTCATTATATGTGAACCATGCAAAAATGAAACACTTAACTATTTACCACAGAAAAATACTTTTGAAGACAAATTGAAGACATTTCTAGGCAGCTATTAAAACTTGGCTCAAATGATGGCCTTTCTCTCGGTTTGAGCAGAAAATATTGTGAGAAAAGGTGAAAAAGCTGGCTACCAGCATTTTCTCCTTTTCCAACAAAGTTTTCAAAAGGCTTCTTCCTCAGGGTCATTGAAACCTTGGATTGTGTTGTAAATAATTCAACCATGAACAAAATCATACATGAAACATGCATGAACAAAATATGTACACTAATCAGGAACTACTAGTGTATCATTTGTGAACCATGCATAAACAAAACTCACACCTTACCAAGGAACAAATTATCATAAATGAATCATGCATAAACAAAACACACATCAACAAAACATGAATCATGCATAAACAAAACACACATCAACAAAACACACATCTTAACAAGGAACAAATTACCATATGTGAATCATACATAAACAAAACACACACCTTACCAAGGAACAAAACACATACAATAACCAAGAACAAAGATCATTGTACATTAACATAAATTATATTTTAACAAAATAAAACAGATACATTAACCAGTAACAATCTCATAGACTCATAGAAACAGTCACATAAAGCATAAACCAGGGATTCTATATACACTTTTGTGTTGACCGAAAAATTTAATCAAGATGCAATCGAACAGCACTTTGGATGTCACCGTGCAAGTTGTGGTTCAAATTCAAACCCCTCTCTTCACCAGTTTAACAGTTCAATGCAAAAGCTGAGAGTGATAGGTAGTCAAGCATTAGCCCCTTTAAGGGGTAACACCAAAAGACAGCTTAAATTGCATGTTGACTCAACTCCTTTGCCAAAAAAGCCAAGGTTGTAACAAAGCATTCTGATCTTCTGTACGCTAACCCCAAAAGCATCTTTCAAAATTTTAACTCTTTACCACAATACATGGATCCCTGGAAATCAATATTTGACCATTCAGGACATTGCATTTATTCTACCCGATGTCCAGCCTTGGTTTCTGCTATTTCAGCTCACAAATAAATGGCTGTTAACATTGAAGGATTATACTCTTTATTTATGTTGTGTTTTTAACGTTTGAATTTTAAAAAAAAGCTTTAAAAATGTGCTTTGCGAATGCGTATCACTGACGTGAGATCATACAGGTTATAGACAAGTTTAAGTTATGGTGATTACTGGAAATTTGAACTTATGTAAAGAGCTGATCAGTGCTGGATAACGGATTAATTTAATCTATAATTCCCCCACTCCCTTCCTGAAAGAGGAAAATGGAAAACAAAGGTAAAAATAGACTTATATGAAGTATTAACAAAAAGTTTACTTGAATATCTAACCTTGTTCAGTAACCTATGCACATCCAAAAAGTAGCCTTGTAACTTGTTACCAATGTTTCAATTTGACATTAATCTTAACTCATGGTGCATGAAAAGAATATGCTTACTCCTTTACTCCACAGATACTCATTTCTATGCATTGCTTGAAAGAGCCTTTGGAAAACATTGTGGCTAAAGGTGAAATTGCTTGTGACCTTTTGTCACAATGTTTTCTATGCTATCAAGAGATGTCATATACAGATAAGAAACTGCTTCATCCTTGCTGTTATTTAGGGTCAATTAGAGATACCAAAGAAATGCCACATGGGGTAAAGGGTTAATGTTTACAGGGATCGAATATACAATCCCTGATGTGTAGATATAGATCAGATTGCAAATTACATGATGATTAGTCTTGGAAGTTAAAGTACTTGCTGTTTACAATAAGCACTTTGACATGTAGTTCTTCCTCACTAAGAGTAGATTTCAATTTATAAAAAAAGCTTTTTAACCGTTTACCACATAACATTGTGCAGTGAGTTATAAAGACCTTTAGAAAGCTTTTAAAAGCATTGTGGAAAAAAAGAGAAAATGCTTGTAACATCCATTTTATCCTTTCCTGATTTCTGATTTCGTTAACCATTAAAACAATGAAAAACAAACTGTGAAACAAATATTTGTTTCGCATATTATTTTAATAGAATTCTGTTCTAGCCCTTTTTTAACTACTCCTTTTAAAACATGTATGTAAAGTACATATAAAGTACAGTATGCTGGTACGTGTGCAATTGATCAGCTTAACCCTTCACCAAATGACAAATTTTAGACAGTCCCAAACTCGGTGTTTGCAGACGACAATTTTTAATTTGATGAGAATGGCAGAAAATTTTCCGAAAGGCTAGAAAACTCTGTGGGAAAAAGAGAAATTGCTCATTATGAGCAATTTCTCCTTTTCCCACAGTGTTTTCTAAAGACTTGTACTGCATACACATACTGTAAAAACCATGGGGTTTTTGGGAAAGAGTTAAATCTTTACCACATAAGAAAGTTAATCTAAGGGTTGGCAACCAACATTTTCTTCTTTTCTTTTTCCACAATGTTTTCAACTTTTTCAAACACAAATTTCAATTTTTGAGTCATACTTATTTCACTGGTTGCAAAATGCTTTCAATTTGTACAAGTCTAAAATTTTGTTGTTTGGTAAAGAGATAATACTACACCTATTGTAAGTGATTTATTCTTCATATTGAGCAATGGAACATTTTATGTAAAGAAATCCAAAAAGTAATATCAGCTCAAATACAAGTACAAAATTTCCTTGGATTACTATACACAGCAAAACTGAATAATATTGGATACAAAATCTGTACATACCGGTAATGCTATTTCAAACATGATTAATGCTTTACAAAATACATGCACATTGGACACAATTCATTTTCACAGAAAATTGATCAAACATATTTCCACCTTACACTTATATCCTGAAGGACTCTTGAACCTGTGCCAGACGACTTTTGAAAACAGTGTGACAAAATGAAAAACTGCTCATGAGAAGCAAATTTCATTGGGTAGTAGGTAAACCATTTACAACACGATCTCGAGTTGACCACCCCCCACAGCTCAGTTGGTAGAGCGTAAGACTTGTGATCATGAGAGTTAGGGTTCGATTCCAATGGCTGGCCATCTAAAATTACTAATAGTCTTTCAGATGAGACGTTAAACCAAGGTCCTGTGTGATGGTGCTATACACTGAGCATGTTAAAGAAATCTTAGATGGGTTTCTTCTTGTATCTGCACTATCCCCCATAACAATACTAACAGTAGTCTAGGCTCATTACTCATATGGGAAACCTGTGGCGACAATAAATAAATGCAAATTCAATCAATCAGATATCAAGAATTAGCCACCCTCAGGAAGTACGCTTTTGACAGCTCGTTAGGAAAAGGTTTAAGAGCTGGCAACCAGCATTTTCTATTTTTCCCACAATTTCTTCTACCCTTTCGAAAAAAAAAATCCACCTGATTTGCCATCTGCAAATACATCGGGTTGGGATTAGTGCAAAATTTTGCTGTTTGGTAAAGACTAAGTCATTCTAACCAAAGGGTCAACTTCACACTTTTTTTCCCAATGAATACTGGTACTTCAGGATGCTTTTGGTTCAATATTTTCCGGATTTAAAACATACAAAGAGCTCTGCTATAAAAATTGTGAACAATCAAAAAGTAGATACATTACACTTTTGACATACATTTATATGTAACCCATTACAACAAATCCCTACTTTTGATGACCCTGAGAAAGAAACCTTTAGAAAACATTGTGGGAAAAGGAGAAAATGCTGGTAATCAGCATTTTCTCCTCTTCCCACAATGTTTTCTACTCTTCACAAAACAAATTTCAGTCACTTTTATCTTGTTGTCTGCAAGTTCTTTAGATTTAGACAAGCCTAAAATATTGTCGTATGGTAATGAATTTAATCATTTATGAACCCTTTATTAATTGGCTTCAACTAGCTGAAATATGCTTCAAAAAACCAGAAAGACGAATGAAAATCTTTGTTCTAAATGATGGTGTTTGATGAAAAATTTGTGTGTTACTAACAAATGCATTTTAATCGTTATAATCCATACAAGATTCCAATGGTACAGCTGCCTTTCTCAAGTGATATCCTGTGATACAAAGGTATTGTATCAAAGGAATTCACCTGAGAATGGCATTTTACCGTCGAAAGCGCTAATGGATTATAGTAATTAAAATTATTATTTCTTAAGAAGAGGATATCATGTTCTTTTAAAGGCACATAAAACGAAAATTGAACTCTTTACCAGACAACAAAAATTTTAGACTAGTCAAAATTGTAAGCAATTGCAGATGACTAAATGTTAATCAAAAATTGGAACTTGACTTTAGAAGAGTTGAAAATTTTGTGGGGATTAAGCATTTGCTCCTTTTCCCCCCACAAAGTTTTAAGAATACTTCTTCCTCTTGGTCATAAAAACCAGGGTTTGTTTGGTAAAGGGCTAAAGGGTGAGTAATAGGTGCGTTGCTATACATGTGACAATATAAGAGGTATGAAGTTGTAAATTTGCAATCCAAAAACAACCTGCTCTGATTACTACTCTCAAAACTTTCATTCACCCACATCAATCTTCTCATGCAAATCATTCGAAGATCTCAAGAAAAGAGTCCAGAACAATAAAATATTAGAGTTTGGAAATTTTGATGCCCGAAGAGAGAATATGTGCTTAACTCTTTACCACACAATCCCGAGTTTTAATGACCCTGGGAAAGAAGTCCTTTGAAAATATTGTTGAAAATGGAGAAAATCCTGAAAATGGAGAAAATCCTGGTAATCAGCATTTTCTCCTTTTCCCACAATGTTTTCTACCATATCACATACAGAAATCGTCTGTTTAGCTACATTCAATATCTTGCCTGCAAATGCTTTGAATTTGGTCTAGTCCTGAATTTTGTCGTTCGGTAAGAGAGTTCACAGAAAAATTCCTCTTTCAGTGATAAATTTTGTGAAACTTGCTCATGTATACAAATTAATGCCCCTTCAACTCTTATGGTCGAGGATTGCAAAATCTTATCTTGTATAGAAACCAATTTTTTCTCCTTTCCTCACAATGTTTTCTACCTTTCAAAAATGATTTCCAACATTTTAGCCAAACTTGTCATCAGAAAATGCTATGAAAAAGTCTACAACTTTGTCCATAGTTAGAGTTAAGTAGCCCAAACCATACAGTGCCATTCAAAAATAAACAATCTTTCACACTAGTGTAGTTCACTCCCTCTACAATGGAAGACAAGATTTCATGATATTGAGATCAACTTGAGTTTTCTTTCCATCACAATGAAAAGACAAGATATTTTTGGACTTATTGCTTGCATCTCATCACTGATGACATTTTTATACCAACAGATTAATTTTAAACCCTGTGCTAAACAACCCTGAAGAAAAAAAAGCTTTGGAAAACACAATGGGAAAAGGGAAAATGCTGGTAACTGGCAAATTCTTCACCAACAATGATTTCTATTCATTCAAAGACAAATCATCTGAGACAGACTAAAGTCATCTTCATAAATACTTTCAATATGGACCAGTTTAACTCTTTACCAAACGACAAAATTTTAGACTGGTCCAAATTGAAAGCTTCTGCAGAAAACAAAATTAATGTTACTAAAGAATTTAAATTTGTTTTAGGAAGGGAAGAAAACAATGTGGGAAAAGGAGAAAATGCTGATTTCCAGCATTTTCTCCTTTTCCCCACAATGTTTTCAAAAGGCTTCTTTCACAGGGGTGTTAAAAGTTGGGAGAGTGTGTTAAAGGCTTAACACATCTTTCCAGATTCCAGCTGATAACACCCAGTTAAAATTCACTTGAAGGTTATATTGTCCTTTACTTCAAAAACCTTGTAACTACAGCTTGTAACAAGCCGTACTTACGAGGTTTTTGAAATAAACTGATGATATATTACCATCATATTTAACCTAAGTCATACAAATTTAACAGTAGATCCGCAGGATTCAAATTTTCATACATTTCTGAAACAGTATATGTTTCAAATGTTGGGTGCACAGCATAAGAAATTTCAATGTAGAATCAAGTCTTCTAACATTAATCAGCATTTTTTCTTTTTCCCACAATTATTTTCCTACCATATTTCATACTGTTAAACATTTGAGCAACATTCATTTTTTTTGGCAGAAAATGCTTATAAGGTTTACAATTTTCTCACTTTGTTTTATTGTGAATTTGGCTTACTAGCTTGACAGTATTTACATTTCTCATAATTTCATCAAACAAACAACAACCTTACTATTTTGTACAATTTTATAAGTATTATCCCAAAAAGCACCAAATAACAAACTGGTCATTTTTCAGTCTAGCAGTAAAACCAGAAATAGTACACTTTTAAGGTTGCCTCTGTCTGCACTATTTCACAAAAGCTGACAAAGTAGATCAAAGACAAGGCTTTATGTTATGTGTAGTCAGATCTCGATCTATACTGATTACAATGGCAACTTAAGCTGTGAAAGGTGCTTTGAGGGTTACATAATTTATATTACAAAATAGCTGGTGAAACAACCCTTTAACAAACAACAAATTTCAAATCCTACCGAATTAAAGCATATGCAAATGGTTAACTTGACAGTGGTAAAAATAGACTGACATTCTTTGATAGGGTAGATAACATTGTGGGAAAAGGAGAAAATGCTAGTTACACAATGTTTTCAAAGGGTCTCTTCCTTAGGGTTGTTAGAACACTGGATTGTTTGGTAAAGGGTTAAGGTTTACAAAATAGAGCTTTAAGCCTTTATACATGTATGACTTCATCAACAACTACTTTGTAATAATGGCAGACAAAGATATTTGGGACAAAAAATTGATTAGGACAAAATTCAGCAACCACAGTTTCAAATAATGAAATCTGATTATATGTATATACTAATATATAACATTCTACAACACAAGAACTAATGACTGTTACTTTTCTTAATAATAGTAATATTCTTTACAATTCTTTACCAATATACCTCCCAAAGGCAACTTTTTTAAATCAGGCAACACACCACTATCAAAAACGTTGTGGCAGAAAAAGAAGCACACTACATGTGGGTGCCAACGCTTGCCTGTAGTTGCTTGATTTTCAGTGACAATTCAAAGTTCAAAAAGTGGCATAACTCTGTCAAAAATACTGTGGTGTTTACCTGCCTTTGCTGTATAGGTTTCCCTTTTAACCCTTATACTGCTAAATAACTAAAATTAAATTTTCAGTCCGACATTAATAACCCAATGATTGCATTTCAAAGATATGTTTTGGAAAATGATATCCCCTAATCGGACTGTGCAGATCAAAATTCAGACTGCACATTCTGTGCAGTCTGATCTTGATCTATGCTGTAAGCAAAAGGTCAGCGAGTCGCGCTTAGCAGCCTAGGGGTTAATAGTAAGGAACTTGTCCAAGTTGAAGTAAGCACCTTTGGTAATTACAAATATTATAAAATATTAAAACTTGAAAATTTTGAAGTTTTCACCAACAGCACAGGGCTAAGGCAATATCTTGATGTTAACTAAGAAAACAGAGCTTCAGAATTGCTTACTTAAGCTAGTTCTCCTTCTGCCACAATTTTTTCACAAGTAATAGTATGTTCAGCCTTCATCGATATGTATAACCAAGCAGTTTTCAAAGTCACCTGCAGTTGATTTGTTTCAGGAGGTAATATGTTGTCTCCTTCTGCCCCTTTCCATAGATCAGTAAAATGGTACAATAAAATGCCCTTTTACTGTCCAACACACAACATTTTCAGTCTCTGTTTTTTCTCCTTGATTAATTGGGAGAAAAATCATAATGTTTAGCGTGCAATGTGTATTTATGTTTTTCATGATGTTTAGATGAATTTTTCTGCATAGCATTGCCACTTTACTCGGGCACATAATACTAAAGGGCCCTCAAGAGTAACTTCGTACTCTGCTTTAAATGAAACTGTAGGACTTTTTCCATGGTATATACTTGAACAAAGATCCTTCAGTGTGAGTATACTGCACCTTGCGATGCAACTTAAAACATTTCACAGTGAACACTTTGCTCTGTTAACACAAATCTGCCCTCAGGTACCCTCCTTTGTCCCTTCAGAAAAGGAAACAGTTCTTGTATTGGATTTGTTTGCAGACTGTTTGTTAGTCAACATTTTTTGGAAGACTTTGGCTTGGTGTGATATCTCTTTCAGCTGAACTGTAATCTACAAAGAAGAATTATACAAAGTTCTTAAATGAAATGATTCAGTTCAATAGCACATGTAACATCATGATAAATGATACATAAAGTTTATGCAGTGAAAAGAAATGAAAATAACCTTAACCAAACAAATCAATATTTTCACTACTCTTCAGAAAAAGCCCTTTGAATAAAACTAATGAGCAAAGGAGCAAATACTAGTAACTATGTGTTTTTCCCTTTTCCAAGCAATGGTTTTTACCCTTCAAATATAAATCTCCTAATTTTAATCTTATTTCAGTTTTTGTTTGCAATGACGTCCTGTATGACAGTGCTATACACCAAGCATGTTAACCCTTTACC
Source organism: Tridacna crocea (assembly GCA_943736015.1). Classification (NCBI taxonomy): domain Eukaryota; kingdom Metazoa; phylum Mollusca; class Bivalvia; order Cardiida; family Cardiidae; genus Tridacna; species Tridacna crocea. The sequence continues at coordinate 12,367,397 of OX031072.1, forward strand.
TTATAAGGCATTTCTATGGTATCTCTAATTGACCCTGAATAACAGCAAGGATGAAGCCGTTTCCTATGTGTATGTGACACCTTTTGATAGGGTAGAAAACATTTTGGCAAACAGTGAAATTGCTCGTCACGAGCAATTTCACCTTTTGCCACAATGTTTTCCAAAGGCTCCTACAAGCAATGCGTAGAAATTAGTATCTATGGAGTAAAGGGTTAAAGAACCAGGCTTCACCCTTAACCAAACAATCCCTGACTTTTACGACCCAGGGGAAGAAGCCTTCTGAAAATATTTTGGGAAAAGGAGAAATTTTTCTGGTAACCAGCATTTGCTCCTTTTCCCACAATGTTTTCTACTCTTCTAAAGTCAAGTTTCAATTTTTAGGTCACATTTATTTTGTTGTCTGCAAATGGTTATGAATTAAACAAGTCTAAAATTTTGTTGTTCGGTATAGAGTTATCCTACGATGGGTTTCATGCTGTATCCTGAACTATCCTCTATAACAAAAGTTACAGCCTTAAGAGGGCATTGCCCATATGGTGGAGACAATAAATAAATGTAAATTCAATCAATGTATTATATGTATCATTTAACCTGACCCAGGTCAAAATCATTAACATAGATTGCGATTCTACTTTTACCCTCGGCATCACTCTACATATCTATCAAATGGTCTTGGAATTATTTCAATTGGTTAATGCTAATCAATCTTTAACTAACAGGTCAGGTCAATTGGATCTTTCCTGTCGAAAGTAACAAAAGCAAATATTGCAATTTTAAAGTTATTTTTGGGGGATATAGCTCCTCATCAGACAGTAATTCCAAGATCAGTCTGATATTGGATAAACACTGACCTCAAAGCGACCCGAATCGCTCTTTTCAGGCTAAGGGTTAAATTGCTTAACTGTGTATATAAGTATCTTCCTGTGTATATGCATCTTTCCGAATAATAGTCAGGAGTTTTATTTTTACATCTACTTATATATATTCAGCATAAAGTTCAGGATCAGATTAAATTAGAATAACTATCACTAAAGGTGATAAATACCCCTGCCCCTATATTTCATGTCACAGGGGCAATAACTCATTAATTCTTCATAGAATTTTCACGAAAGTTGCGTCTTGCACATCTACAACTCCTAATCAACACCTCTGCCAAGTTTAAAGTAAATCAGACAGAAACTGCAGGAGGAGTTGTCCAGACGAACATTTCTAAGACCAATCAGGGGCAATAACTCAGTAAGTCTTGATGGAATTTTCACAAACTTTGTGTCTTGCACATCTACAACTCCAAATGGACACTTCTGCCAAGTTTAAAGCGAATCGGACTAAAGTTGTCCGGACAAGTATTTTAAATGTGAATCAGGGGCAATAACTCATTAATTCTTCATAGAATTTTCACGAAAGTTGTGTCTTGCACACCTACAACTCCCAATGAACACTTCTGCCAAGTTTAAAGTGGATCAGACAGAAACTGTAAGAGGAGTCGTCCAGACAAACATTTTCATGTCAAATAAGGGGCAATAACTCAGTAAATTCTTGATGGAATTTTTACAAAATGTGTGTCTTGCACATCTACAGCTCTAATGAACACTTCTGCCAAGTATCAAGCCAATTGGATTGAAACTGTAGGAGGAGTTGTCCGGACAAGATTTTGCGGACAGACGGACCGCCGAACTGACCGACCACCAGGCTGATTCCAGTATAACTCCCCCACAAACTTCGTTTGCGGGGGTATAATGAAGTAGACAATACTTACTTGTTTAAATGTTAACCTTTCCTCAGGACTAGAAACCCACAATTTCTGCATCAACTCTACATATACAGGTAACATTAAACTTGGATTTGGCAGTTCTGGTCGACCTCCATTAATTACATGCTCGATCACCTACAGGGAATTATCATACCAATACTTAAAATTTGGCCCTTTACCACACAATCCTGTGTTTCAACCACACTTGAGAAGAAAGCTTGTGAAAAAATTGTTGTAAATGAAGAAACTGCCAGCAATTTCTATCCTCTAAAAACAAACCTCATGAATTGAACCACATTAAATTGGTCATCTTCACATGTTTTCAAATTGGACAAATTTCTACATTTTTCTCATCTAGTATAGGGTAAAATCTGAGGAAATTCACTAAAACTCAACCAAATTCTATGCAGAAATTCAAATAATGGCATCTTTTTTTAAAAAGGACAGGAAACATTTTTTTTTCTCATCTTGAAGCAATCTACCTCCAAATAACTAAGGCAAAAAAACTCCTCACTTTATTTTTAATGTACTCATGCATGAAATCTTTCCCTTAACCCTTTCCCAAACAAGCCCTGGTTTTTACATGTCTACAATATAAGTCTTTTGAAAACACTGTGGGAAAAGGAGAATATTTTGTGTTTAGGAAAAAATTGCTGGCATCCACCATTCCTTCTTTTTCCAAATATACTTTCTGTCATTTTATAGATGATTTTCACTGTTTGAGCCATATTTGATAATATTATGTTGTTTGCAAATGCTTTGGATCTGGACAAGTCCAATGTTTTGTTTGATAAAGAGTCAACTATCCAGGAAAAAGTTCATTCATTACAAGACAACAGCATTATATTATAAGTCGTCCAATCTTAAAGCATTTGCAAGCTACATATAAAATGTGGCTTAAAAAAAAGTAAAAAGTTGGTAAATATTGCAGGAAAGAGGTGTAAATGCTGGTTACCAGCATTTTTTCTTTTCCCACGGTGTGTCTGAGATCCGTCTGCATAACAGTTGTGAAAATAAAATATACCGGTAGTAAGGGAACTGAGCTTCAGACCGGAAGTGGCATTTAAATTCCATCTTTATTCTAAATAAATAATGTAATCAAGTGGGTGGAAGGACTTTTTGGGCTGGCACAGGTGACTTTAAGAATCCATTTTTAGCCCCGAGGTCAACAATGTGCGACATAGGTAATGAGGGTGTCTCTCGAGCAGACAAAAACTTGCCTGTGTAAAATGGATCCACAGTGGTAAAACATTGTGGAAAAAAGATTTTTAGAAGCAATTTAATCTGTTGCCTACAACTATGTGCTGGACAGGGGAATTTCTCTCTCTTTCTTTAATAAAAACTGAGAGGTTTAACAAGTCTGGACATGCCCTCTAATATCCGACACATTGAAGAGACGTAATCATCCAGTTTAAACGAGTTTAAGCCAGATAATTTTTACATGTCCAGACACGTTTATAATAATCCTATATAAACCTGATATTTTTCTAATAGTCTCTTCATTCCACTGCAAGATATAGCTAAGTGAACATCGCAGTAATACAGAAAATACAGCTAAGTTAACATTATGAAAATTCTATTGGGACAGGTGAGTGAACCTGTATGATGTAAAATCGATTTCTTTAAGAGGCGCTTCTCCTTCTTTTACAAAACTAGTCAGCTTCTAGACTCAGCTACGCTATATCATATCAGATGAGTTTTTGTGACATCAGCATACCTGGTATGCGACTTTTATAGTAACATCATTTCGCTGGAGTAACTCACTCTGTACGCGGTGGCCTTTTAACTCTTTTTATATACACATATTTACATGTCATTCAATGTTATTAGCACTGATCCAAGTCCTCCACTCCCTCATGCCTCCTCCTCCTCCTCATGCTTCTTTCTCCTCCTCAGGGTGGAAGCCTCATCCTCCTCCTCATGCTTCCTCCTACCCCTCCTCCTCACAGAGGGCATGTTCCAGCATTCATTCTAAACATTTCGCTCAGTCGAAACAGAATAAAATAGACAATTTCAGCCTATTTGATCATTTGATAACCGACCTCTGGACAGTCAACATGTACAAGTGCCCAGATTGAATTTACAAGGAGTGACAATATGTCCCAGCATTGGAAACAAATGCTTGAGAATATCAATGAGAGATATCTACCTACTCTTTCTGTACAGGAAGGGTCTTCTCACCCTCTACCTACAAAAGCAGAGGTACAGTCTCAAAGACAAGTCACAACATTATATCATCCATTTACCATGATGATTTCGGGGCCGACAGGTAATTTTAATTCTTGAAATATTACTTGTTTTGTTAAAATATTTTTATTTTTTTAGGGAAGTGAATGTTGATAGTCAGTTCTCTGCATACATTTTCTCTTTGTATTTTTCCAGCTTGTGGTAAGACTACTATAGTATTACTACAGTAAAAGATGTATTGCAACACCACGAGACCAGAATTAAACTGGAAATACAGAGAATCATTTGGTTATATAGAAGATGGCAGCCTTTGTACACTGTTATCCATAGAACAGTGTCTCCTAGAGCCAAATTTATACAAGGCATGCCAGAGGATTTAGATGATGATGACTTTTTGATCCAAGGATCAACAACCTACTGATATCAGATGATCTTTTCTCAGAGGCTGGCAAGGCTAACAGGGTGACAGATTTATTTATGGAGGGCTCCCATCACCAATCTTTGTCTGTCATTTCCATCAGTCAGAATCTATATGCTTCCAAGGACGCCACCCAGAAAAGAGAATGCCACTATCTAATTCTCTTTAAAAATGCAGCAGACAAGCAGCCAGTGATGACCTTGGCTTGTCAAATGCACCCTGTGAATAGGGAACAAATGATGAAAATGTTTGAAAAAAACATACGGCTCTTTAGTGGTGGATTTGAAACCATTTACTCCTAAAAACGATAGACTTAAAATTGAGGTCCTATGGACCGACTTGTACCACTTGAAAGACAGTTCAGTGCACAAAAACATCGTCCAGCAAATTAATATGCTGAGAGAAAAGGAGTACCAGTAAACTTCAAGTAAGGTTGTTATTGCTCAATGAAATTCCTTTCTTCAGCCGGTTTTATACGCTTGTATAACTTGTCATATCTATCTTTGACTTCTTTTTCGGCCAACTTCCACAGATGGTTATAGGCATCATTGTCTTCCATAGGCCCATTCTCTTCGTCCATTTCTTCTTCGATTTTCCTGTTCTTGGACTATGCAGTTTCAGGCACGTTTGACGTGTCTTTAAACACCATGTACTGTGTCCAATAACAGACCACAATCATTGCAAGCTTGACCTTTTTCAGCCATTATTTCCTGTTGCTGCTATTCTTCGATGTGAACTGCTTGAGAGCCAACAGAAGAATAACAATCTTCTTGCTGTTTTCCCCTTTTGTAGACAGAACGGAGTGATCAGATTGGTTGTCATTAAATGATGGCCTGTCCTGTGCCATCATTTGATCAGTCCATAGGACCTCACTTTTAAGTCTATTGTTTTCTGGAATAAACGGTTTCAAATCCACCAATGAACAGCTGTATGGTTTCTTTGTAGCCTTTTCGAAAATTTCCATCATTTATTCACTATTCCCAGGGTACATTTGACAAGCCAAGGTCATCACTGGCTGCTTGTCTGCTGCGTTTTTAAAGAGAATTAGATAGTGGCAATTTCTTCTCTGGGTCACGTCCTTGGAAGCATATTGATTCTGACTGTTGGAAATGACAGACAAAGATTGGTGATGGGAGCCCTCCATAAATAAATCTGTCACCCTGTTAGCCTTGCCAGCCTCTGAGAACAGATCTTCTGACATCAATAGGTTGTCGATCCTTGGATCAAAAAGTCGTCATCATCTAAATCCTCTAGCATGTCTTGTATAAATTTGACTCTAGGAGACTCTGTTCTTTAATAATGGTGTACAAAGGCTGCCATCTTCTATATAACCCCAAACGATTCTCTGTATTTCCTGTTAAATTCTGATCTCGTGTTGTTGCAATACATCTTTTACCATAGAGGTTTTACCACAAGCTGGACAAATACAAAGAGAAAATGTATTCTGAGAACCGACTATCGACATGCACTTCCCTAAAAAATGAAAAATATTTTAACAAAATAAATATTTCAAGAGTTAAAATTTTTACCTGTCAGCTTGGAAATCATCACGGTACATGGACTATACACTGTGACTTGTCTTTGAGACTGTAATTCTGCTTTTGTAGGTAGAGGGTTAGAAGACCCTTCCTGTACAGAAAGAGTAGGCTGATACCTCTCATTGGTATTCTCGTGCATTTGTTTCCAATGCCAGGACATATTGTCACTCCTTGTAAATTCCTGATAACAATCTGGGCACTTGTACATGTTGACTGTCCAGAGGTCGGTTATCAAATGATCAAATATGCTGAAATTCTGATTTATTCTGTTTCGAAATGTTCAGAATTAATGCCGAAATAAGCCCTCCCTGAGGAGCAGGAGGAGGCTTCCACCCGGAGGAGGAGGAAGCATGAGGAGGATGAGTAAGCAGGAGGAGGAGGCTTCCAGCTGGAGGAGGAGGAGGAGAGGAGGAGGAGGAAGCATGAACAGGAGGAGGACGATGAAGCATGAGGAGGAGGGGGCTTCCATCCTGAGGACGAGGAAGTATGAGGACAAGGAAGCATGAGGAGGCATTAAGATAAGGAAGCTTGAGGAGGGGGAAGCTTGAGATCAGTGCTAGTAACATTGAATGATATGTTGTAAATATGTGTATGTAAATACTCGTAACTAAACATGTAAATAACATGTGTTTAATTGTGACAATAGAATTTGTAAATAAAAAATGTAAATATCAAATGTCTTGTTTTCAATCCCTCCAAATTTAAAAGAGTTAAAAGGCGACCGTGTACAGGGTTACTCCAGCGAAACAAAGTAAACATAAAACTCGCATACCAGAAATGCTGAAGTCACAAAAACTCATCCGATATGATTAGCGTAGTTGAGTCTAGAAGCTGACTAGTTTTGTAAAAAAGGAGAAGCGCCTCTCAAAAAAAAATGATTTTACATCTTACAGGTCTACCCATGTGTCCCGATAGCATATTCACGATGTTTCTGTATTACTGCGATGCTAACTTAGCTGTATCTTGCAATGGAATGAAGAGAGTATTAGAAAATTCTCAGATTTATATAGGATTATTATAAACATGTCTGGACATGTAAAAATTATCCAGCTTAAACTCATTTTAACTGGATAATTACGCCATTTCATCAGATTGCATAGTAGAGGGCATGTTTAGACTTGTTAAACCCTACAGTCATTTTTACTAGAGAGAGAGAGTAATTCCCCCCTCCAGCATATAGTTGTAGGCAACAGATTAAATTGCTTCTAAAAACCTTTTTTCCACAATGTTTTACCACTATGGATCCATAGAACTTGCCTGTTTTTTTTTTTCAACACTTTAAGGCGAGTTTTCGTCTGCTCGAGAGACACGCTCATTACCTATGTCACGCATTGTTGACCTCGGGGCTAAAAATAGATTCTGAAGTTACCTCCGCCAACCCAAAAAGTCCCTCCACCAACTTGATTGCATCATTTATATAAAATAAAGAAGGAATTTAAATGCCACTTCCGGTTTGAAGCGCTGTTCCCTTACTACTATAAAGGCTTGTACAGGGTTGACCCCTCCAACTTCATCCCAAGTTTTAACAACCCTGAAGAATTTTGAAACAAGAGGGCCAAGATGGCCCTAAATCGCTCACCTGAATTTTTGAGAGGACTATAGCCATTTCATTTTGAGGTATTGAAACACTGGAAACAAAATCATTATTTTGCCAAGGAATTTTCAAAAGGTCACCTGTTTCTTAATTTCCGTACAGTGCAAGTAGCCCCAATTTTCCAGGGCCATGTTTCTTGACCTATCAAAATTTCGTGAACACTCTTTGAAAAGAGTCATTCAAGGAACATTTCTGTGAAATTGTTTTTAAATCTGACCAGCCGTTTCAGAGAAGAAGAATTTTTAAGAATTTCTTCATGTCAGTATAGTGCAAGTAGCCCCCATTCACCAGAGCCATGTTTCTTCACCTATCAAAATTTAGCGAACAGTATTTGAAAAGAGTCATTCAAGGAACATTTCTATGAAATTATCTTAAAATCTGACCAGCAGTTTCAGAGAAGAAGAATTTTCAAGAATTTCTTCATTTCTGTATAGTGCAAGTAGCCCCCATTCACCAGACCCATGTTTCTTGACGAATCAAAATTTCACGAACAATTTTTGAAAAGGGTCACCCAAGGAACATCTCTGTGAAATTATTTCAAAATCTGTTTAGCCATTCCAGACGAGAAGAATTTTCAAAAATTTCTTCATTTCCTTTTAGTGCAAGTAGCCCCCATTCACCAGAGCCATGTTTCTTGACGAATCAAAATTTCACGAACAATTTTTGAGGAGGGTCACCCACGGAACATCTCTGTGAAATTAATTCAAAATCTGACCAGTGGTTTCAGAGAAGAAGAATTTTTAAGAATTTCTTCATTTCCGTTTAGTGCAAGTAGCCCCCATTCACCAGACCCATGTTTCTTGACGAATCAAAATTTCACGAACACCTTTTGAAAAGGGTCACCCAAGGAACATCTCTGTGAAATTATTTCAAAATCTGACCAGTGGTTTCAGAGAAGAAGAATTTTTAAGAGTTTCTTCATTTCTGTATAGTGCAAGTAGCCCCCATTCATCAGAGCCATGTTTCTTGACGGATCAAAATTTCGCGAACAGTTTTTGAAAAGGGTCACCCAAGGAACATGTCTGTGAAATTATTTTAAAATCTGGCCAGCGGTTTCAGAGAAGAAGATTTTTAAAGAATTTCCTAAAAAATTCCATTTGGTTGCCATGGCAACCATAGTTTCTGACGGAATCAAATTCTGTGAACAATTTTTGAAGAGGACCTCCCAAGGAACATTCCAGCTAAGTTTGGTCCAAATTGGCCCAGCGGTTTAGGAGGAGTTGATGTTTAAAGAATTGTTGATGACGCACGACGGACACTGGGTGATCCTAAAAGCTCCCCTTGAGCATGTTGTGCTCAGGTGAGCTAAAAATCATGAGATAAGGAAAAATTCTGGTCGCCAGCATGAGCTTCTTTCTCACAATTTATACTACCCCATCAAAGACAAAAACAATCATTTGAGCTAAAATCACTTTGTTGTCTGCAAATGCTTTCGATTTGGTCAAGTCCAAATTCTTGTCTTTTCATTTGGTAAAAAGTTCAGCTAATAAATATTTCAACCTCTTGGACGCTGTTAAACTCTTCAAAAGGATCGTCTCCAGTGATGAGCTCCCACATGACTATTGCGTAGGAATACACATCACAAAATACTGTAATATGGCCATCTTCCTCCACAGAGTTGGGATGTGCTAAGACTTCTGGAGCAGTCCATCCAACTGCAGGTGGGCAGGCACTGTATAATCCCTGACCTGTTATAAAACACGAGTTTTATAGTTCTAACAGTTTCAAAAGGTATTGGGAAGAATTCATCCATGTTGTGCCTCGGCCAAGTATATAGACAATTTTGGATTGATTTATTCATTGTATGATGATGAACTTCATTTGCAAAACTATTTCAGTTATATCCTGGCAGGTAGTGCACCTATCCATGCTTGCTTAGATTATCTTTTTAGGTACTCCACACAATACTTATCATCATCTAAACAAATGGTCAGAAGTGGGGGATGAATGAATCCTGTTGCAACTTTTATCATCAATTGATGAAAAGAAAATGGCCGATCCAGGGTTCCAACCAGGGACCCCCTGTTCTCAAGACCTGTATACTACCGGCTGAGCAACTAGGTAAATCTAGAATTAGAACTTAAAATTATTTATGCTCAATTTGATTTGCCTGAGAAAAATTGAGTTTAATTGGGTTTACTTCCTTTTGCTTTGTACAAAATAAAATTATGATACATGGTCTTCAAACTTCCAAATTGAACTCACAGTGGTATTGTCTTTGATAAATACCACAAAAACTATTGTTAGCATTGGTAAGTGGTTTTCATAGAGTTACTCACAACAACAATCCTCTTCTTTGCATTTCATTCGAAGTGGCTGGGTCAGTTTTACAATGCCAAAGTCACATATCTGAAATAATAATGTTAAGAAACATTCTAATATGCAACTTACCTGTATCATCAACTAACAAAAAACTTGTTTTCTGTTGTATAAATCTTGCTTATCTAAGAGATGGTACGACTTTAGACTTGTTTATGCTAAACACAAAATGTCTATAACATGTAAAGTGTGGCTCAAATTATGACAGAGCTCCAGAAAGAGGGAGTGGTTATGATTCTAAAGCATGAAATATTCATTATTCTGCACCAAACCCTATGTTATGGGTACTTATAAGAATCATCTCAATGATACAATTCTAATGAGTACCCACAACATTTTGGAAGAGAAATAATGGAATTAGAATACCATCACTCTACCTTATCTCGAGCGATAACTAGATTCTACACGCTGTAAAGTTTTAACAGCATTTGTTCACTCTCTGGTTGTTAGGGTGCATCTTTAAAAGTATTTGTCATACACCTACATTGTAAATTTTTCACATGTGAAGACCCAGAGTTGTGAGTATTCTCTATGATTAACTCCGACAAGTGTAAATATTGCACATAACATTTTCTAAACGACATTTCAAGAACAAGGAAAGGTTACTCCTAAAGGTTTTCCTCTGATGTCTTCAAACTCTATCATACCCATGCTTGTAAAAAAGGTTCTTATGATTATATAGTAAAAATGCTATTTTCAATATTATTTAATTTCTATCTCAGCTGATACTGCACCTATCCATGCTTTCCTGGAGTTTATTGTACCAGTGTTACTGCTCAGGATTCTTTCCAAGCTAGTGGCTGCTTTCCCACATAACCGTTGTTGATGCAATGATCAGCAGTGAAAAAGGAATGAATCCTGTCACAATGGCTTTCACCAATCCTCTGAAAGAAATTGGCAGGGCCAGGGATCAAACCAGCGATTTCCTGTTCTCGCGTCCAGTACGCTACTGACTAAACTACAGCGCTCACCGTAAAACAAGGGATCACTTAGTAAAGTTTTATTTATAACAAAATGATAAAATCAAATCTGCAGCATTAACATACTTACTTTTGTAATTTCACTGTTTGTAACAAACAAGTTGCCACATCTCAGATCTCTGTGTAGTATTGGGGGTTTATTAGAGTGTAGAAAAGCCATCCCATCAGCCACTTGAGCCAGCTAAAAATATAACACAAATTATCATTGGATAGATCCATCTTAACTCTTTACCACACGAGGAAAATTTAGACTGGTCCAAATTGAAAGCATTTGCAGACGACGAAATAAAGGTGACTGAGAATTTGAAATTTGTTTTTGGAAGGGTAGAAAACACTGTGGGAAAAGGAGAAAATGCTGGTTACCGGCATTTTCTCCTTTTCCCACAATGTTTTCTAAAGGTTTCTTTCTCAGGGGCGTCAAAAGTAGGGATTTTGTGGTAATGGGTTAACTCTTTAACACACAAGTGCAACCTTTAACAACCCTGAGAAAGAAGCCCTCTGAAAACATTGAGGGAAAAGGAGAAAATGCTGGTAACCAGCATTTTCTCCTTTTCCCACCATGTTTTCTTTCCTTCCAAAAACCTATTTCAAATTTTCAGTCAGTTTTATTTTGTCTTCTGAAAATGCTTTCAATTAGGTCTAAAATCTTATCGTTTGGTAAAGATTTAAACTTAGTCCTTAGAGTGCAAAGTAAATCCAAGGCATTTTGAGACACAAATTATACTGCAAAAGTTGCAATGCCAAGGTTGTTTTTCACTCAGCAAAGCAGACAGCGTAGATAAAACATCAAATTTCATGTTTTATGCAGTCTATGTTTGTCCAAAATGGAGAAGGTTTGCAGACAACAATACATACACGACTCTGTGAAATTGAAATTTGTTTTTGAACAAAAGAAAACATTGTAAGAGAAAATGCTGTTACCATCAATTTTTTCTTTTTCCCAAACAGTTTTCAAAAGGTTTCTTCCTCAAGGTTGTTAAAACTAGGGACTGTGTGGTGAATAGTTATATTGTGTTTGAAACTCCAATGTATGTTTTTGAAAAGATTGTAGAAAAAGAGAAAAAGCTGTTAACCAGCATTTCCTCCTTTTCAAACAAGTTTTTTAAAAGCTTTCCACTTGAGGATCAACAAGAAGTGGAGTTTCACTGTAAAGGGTTAATACGGCAGCATGGAATAATTTCTTACCATTTTGACCCTTTGAGGCCAAGAAATGCTGTCCCCAGAATTTTTCACAAAGTCTTTTACAACTTGTCCTCGGATAAATTCCGATATAATGTATGGATGCTTCGACTCCGAGCAGAAACCAAGAACAGATACAATGTTGCGATGTCTCTGTTGGCTGAAATCAAGTGGAAAAAAAAGACAACCCAGTTAGACTATGCACAATGTAATGCCTTTTGAAGGCATCTTTTGCTTTTTTCTGTCATGACCAAGTATTTCTTTTGGTCAAACACAAAACAAAATCATTACAATCTCTATCAAACAACATCATGCTGCAGGGAACTCTACAGAGTGTGATTATTATTATGGCTGCAACACGCGAAAAGGGGCATTCGGACATTTGCATAAAATGTCCTCTCAGATCAGCCTGTGCTGTGCTGTGATTTTCAATTTCCATTTTCGAAAGTATTTCCAAATGACAAAATAAAAATTAACTGAAAATTTTATATTTGTTTTGTAAAGGATAGAAAACATTGTGGGAAAAGGAAAAAATGCTGGTTACCGGCATTTTCTCCTTTTCCCCACAATGTTTTCTAAAGGCTTCATTCTTAGGATTGTCTAAAGTAGGGATTGTGTGGAAATGGGTTAATACTTTTTACAGATACATTAGGCCCCCCTTTTCAAAGAGCCTAGCTCAAATAGATGCCAGTTGCAAGCAAATTGCATGTAAAATAACTGTTTTCCACTCCTGCCCATGCACTTCTTCTAAAAATTGACAAGACCACTACATAATTGAAAGAGAAGACTGTTAATTACCTCATGTAAATAACTTCCTCTTCAAATTCTTTGATATTTTCTGGATCAGTCTGGTACTTATGAACACTTAGAGTGATTCTCTTGACAGCAACCGTAAAACCAGTCCAGTCACCAACATAGGTATCTCCAAAAATACCTCCACCCAACCTGAATTGCAAGAAAGTAGGAAAAAAAATGTTGAAAGGGTAAAAAGCTTACTGAGAAAGAGAGAAATTGCTGATCATGAGCATTTTCTCCATTTGCTAAATTATATTCAAATGCCTTCCTCCCCTTACTTGAAAGTAGACTGAAATGTAAGTTACCCCTTTACCACACAATCCAAACCTTTAAACCATTACCAAACGACAAAATTTTAGATTTGTCCAAATCGAAAACATTTTCCGACAACAAAATAAAAGTGACTGAAAATTTGAAATTTGTTTTGTGAAGGGTAAAAAACATTGTGGGAAAAGAAGAAAATGCTGGTTATCAGTAGGAATTGTGTGGTAATGGGTTAATGATCTTGTGAAAGAAAGTATTTGAGAATGTTGTGGGAAAAAGATAAAATGCTGGTAAACAGCATAATTATTCTTCTTTTTCCAACATGTTTTCTGTCCTCCTCTGAACAAAATTTCAATGTTTAGGTAACATACATGTATATTTTGTTGGTTGCAAAAGCTTACAACTTGGATTGGTGTACAATTTTGTCGATTGGTAAAGAGTTACAAGGTGATATATGACAGATACCTTTGTCCCATATTAATCTGGTTCTCTGGAATTTGGCAGTGCTCTAAAACTGGGAAACAGAGGGACTTCCTCCTTGTGTTTGGTTCTCCATCTCTGTAACCAGATCTGCTGTCAATGGAAGACTGGGAAACCAGGGTTGGTCTCCCATTGGCATGGACAGGGCCCGAAGTGCCTCTTTCGATATCAGGGTTTCCTAATTGCCAGACTGCAGGTTCTGGGGCTGCTCGTACTCCTGAAAAAATACACAGAAATTTTAAGCCACAAGTAATTGCAACTAGAACTGCTGTTACAAAATTTTCAAAAATTCATGTTTGCCCAAATGGGTAAATGTGGACTGAAACATTGTAGCATACAGAGAGCCATTCATGCTCTTTAAACATACTACTTTTTATTCATTACCAGATGACAGAATTTAATTCTTATCCAAATTGAATAGTATTCTCTCTTTACCAAACGACAAAATTTTAGACTTGTCCAAACTAACAGCATTTGCTGACAACAAAATACAAAAGTGACTCAAAAACAATAATTTGTTTTTCGAAGGGTTTTGGGGAAAAAAAGAAAATGCTGGTTATTTTCCCTTAGTATTTTCAAAAGCCTTCTCGCTAGATATGTGGTTAAATGTGCTGTGAACCTCAGACCATAGTTTCCCACCATGTTTTCCAAAGTCTCTTCTGTCAATCTTTAAAACTCCCGATCTTATGGCAAAGGGTTAAACACTTATAAGACAAAAAATTTCATTTGTAGGTGGTAGCTTAAAATAAAGAACATTTCTAAACCAAGAAAAAATACATAGACATGGCGACTCCAAGACTGTCTTGGTCAAACTGTCTAGCCATAAAGTAGACAGTGCAGATCCAATTTAGACTGCATGTTCTTGACATACACTGCCGACTTAACCATTAGAAAACAATGTGGGAAAAAGGAGAAAATGCTGGTAACCAGCATTTTCTTCTTTTCCCACAATGTTTGCTACCCTTCTCAAAACAAATTTCAAATTTTCATTCACTTTTATATTGTCATCTGCAAATGCTTTGGATTTGGAGAAGTCTAAAATATTGTTGTTTGGTAATGAGTTAAGCATCTACATAAGCAACTACATCCAGGTTCAGCACTTGAAGGGCTACAAGTTTACCAAAGAATGTGAAGAGTCAGACTTTGACTATCACTTTGTATGGAATTATAATACATAGTTTTTGACATTATTTCAGTTCAACAACAATGGACAACACACCTATCAATGCGTTCCTGGGCTTTCTTTTTTACTATCTGCATTGAGAGAGGGACTAATCTTGTCACAATGACTATTATCAATCAGTGTAAAGAAACTGGCTAAGCCAGGTGTTGGAATCAGAGACTTATGTTCTCATGCCCTGTGCATTATTAACTCATTACCAAACAACAAAATTCTTGGCTAGTCCAAATCGAAAGCATATGTAGACCACATAATAAAAGTGACTGAAAATTTGAAATTTGTTTTGTGAAAGGTAGAAAACATTGTTAGAAAAGGAGAAAATGCTGGTTACCAGCATTTTTTCCTTTTCCCACTATGTTTTCTAAAGGGCTCTTTCTCAGGGTTGTCAAAAGTAGGGATTTTGTGGTAATGGGTTAACTGAGCTAAAAGGCTCAGTTTTAAGAGTTAGATACAAAAAGAAATGTACAAAGCAATGTATGTAGAAGTTTCTTTTATTATCAATGCCTTTTTGTATAATTTTTTTGTCATATTATTTCATACCTATTTCATACCTCACTTTTTATTGCTTGTTTTTATAACAATATTTAACTAAACTCTTTACAAAATGACAAAACTTTCACATAGTATTCTTTCAAAGCCACTTGCTGCTTTCCCACATACCCATTGTCCAAACAATGATCAGGAATTAGAGAGGGATGAATCCTGTTGCAACTAGAGCTATCACTAAACGTGATAATTCCCCCCCCCCCCCCAGTTCCTTGTCACAAAAACAGGTCTGTGTCACAGAATGCAGAATGGTTTGCAAAAGTAAGAGTTGAAAAAAGTTCAAAGGAAGATAATTCAGCAAGAAATTGTAGAAGTCATGAAAATTGCACATTATACACTTATAGGAAGCCCCTGTGCGTGAATTGGAGTTCAGTATGTGTAAAATTGTTGGAGTATTGCTCTGGACAAATATGTGTCTATGATCAGACAGATGGATGGATTGACAGACAGATGGACAGATGGACAGACAGACAGCCATGGCCTTTCCAGTATACCCCCTCAACTTCGTTTTGGGGGGTATATCTCCCATCATCAATTCTCAGAAGATTTGCCGAGCTTGGGGTTTGAGAAAATCAATCAAAAATATCAGGACAAGAATAGTCCCCATTATCTCAAATTTCATACAAGCATGAAATATGAAATACAACCTAAACAATATACTATTCGGCCTTGGTTTTTTTTTTTTATCTAAAGTACACTTTCATTAAGCCTACCTTTAACTCTTTACCACACAATCCCACGATTTAACAACCCTACTGAAAACATTGTGGAAAAAGGAGAAAATGCATTTACTCCTTTACCCATAATGTTTTCTTTGGTATCAAAGACAGAAATGATCATTTGAGTGCCATTTCTTGTCATCGACTGCACATGGTTTCAGTTTGGTTGAGCCCAAAATGTTGCTGTGTGATAAAGAGTTAAGCACAGATTGGTAGGTGGGTTGTATTTGGGTTTAACGCCACTTTAACAGCTAAGGTCATATCATGGCGGTCGGTGAAGCAAATGTGTTTCCTGACTTTCTCACACCAGTACTAACACAAATTTCTTTCCAAAGCAACCGACTACTTTTCTCACATGCTTCAGCAGAGATGAGAGTTGAGTTATGCACAGAGCCCTAACTTTTCATAATATGCAGATAAAAGACTTTTGATAACATTGTGAGGGGAAAAGGAGAAAATGCTGGTAACAAGCATTTTCTCCTTTTCCAACATTTTTTTGTATTCTATCAAAGACAAATCTCACTACAGGAGCAATATCAGGGTCTGTATTCACCAAAAAGTCCTAAGAATATTCTTAGTCTTATAATATTCTTCAAAATTTAGTCAATGTGAAAGTAACAGAACTTCTGATTTGCTAAACCATTTGGTTTAGCCAATCAGAAGTTCTGTTACTTTCACAGTCAGGAAATCAAGAAGAAAAGGACAAAGAATGTTCTTAAGAATGGTTGGTGAATATGGCCCCTGATCTGTCATATGCAAGTGCTTTCAGTTTAAAATACATGTAGTCTAAAATTTTGTCATCTGGAAAAGACTTTAGGCTCATCCAAAAAAACTGTTTGTCTGGTAACTATAGAGGGCTATTTGTTATTCCTGTAATATTTATAGCCTTTTCAATGGAACTTGATATGTATTGCTCTCAGACGATAGCAGTGTCTTTTTAGGGTCGACTGACTTCACAATTATAGGGGAAACAGGTATTCCTCACAGCTTAACCCTTTACTCCATAGATACTCATTTCCACGCATTGCTTGAAGGAGCCTTTGGAAAATATTGTGGCAAAAGGTGAAATTGCTCGTCACGAGCAATTTCACCTTTTGCCACAATGTTTTCTACACTATCAAAAGGTGTCATATACACATAAGAAACGGCTTTATCCTTGCTCTTATTTATGGTCAGTTAGAGATACCATAAAAATGCCTTATGAGATAAAGGGTTAAATATCCGCTGTACTATGTAATGAAGCGATGTATTTTACCTGTCTTACCTTTTATGTGTTTGTTTAGTAATGTTGTGTATGTCAACAAAGGCTTAAATTATCATCTGAGAGTAATACATATTACATATTGTAACATTACCATAATAGTCCTTCAATTAGGCTAAAAAATTCCACTTTTCTATCTCTTAACTCTTTACTACTAGACAAAACTTTGGACCTGTGCATATAAACCCATTTGTAGGCAACAAATTCAATGTCAACAGATGCAGTTAAAGTTTTCATAGGATTGAAAACATTTTAGAAGAAACAGGAAATCTTTACCAGCATATTCTACTTTTCCCTCAATGTTTTTGAAAGTCCTTGTTGCCAATGGGTGTTAAAACTCTAGATCTTTTTGGTATACGGTTAACCCTTAATCAGATGACAAAATGTAAGACTGGTCCATATTGAAAGCATTTGCAGATGACTTATCAAATATTGCATACACTATGACGGTTGTAGTTAAAAGGTTAGAAAACATCGTGGGAAAAGGTGAAAATGCTGGTAACCAGCGTTTTCTCCTTTTCCCGCAATGTTTTCGAAAGTCCCTTTTCTTAGGATCATTAATAGGTATGATTGTGTGGTAAAGGGTTGCAGACATGCACGGTTAATGACCTGAGTTGTCAATGCACCATGATAATGCATTTTATTCATTCATTCATTCAATCGTAACAAATTTCAATGTTTAACTGAAAGTATTTTAATAGTGTAGAGTAGGATCAGATGACAAATAGTGCAATCTTACCATTGATACATCAGCTAATACATGTATTTTCAGCGCCATTCTGTTCCAGCAAGCTGAGACCTGGTAGCTCAGTTGTTAGCGTGCAAAACTTGCCAACAGGAGGTCATGGGTTTGGTCCCTGGCTTGGCTAGTCTCTCTGCACGGATTTATGATAGTCATCACAACGGGAATCATTCCTTTCCTACTGCTTACCATTGTCTTAACGATGTTTATGTACGAAAGCAGCCAGTGGCTTGAAAAGAATATCATGCAAAGCACTTGTAAAAGAGACTCCAGGAAAGCATGGATATGTGCACTGGCCACTGATATGACTGAAATAATGTTCAGTGCAGCATTAAGCACCATACAATCAATCAATCATGTTCAAGTAAGCTTTTACATTGTTTCACACAGGCTTCATCTCCAAACAAACAAGAGGGCCATGATGGCCCTGTATCGCTCCACTGGCTAATAAGTAATAACACTACAAGCCAAACATTACAATACTTGGCCAATTTGTGTCCAACTTGAAGACATACTAATTTTTTTCTATTAAATCTGAGAAAGTTATGAACCCCAGGCAAAGCCATTTTCTCCACAAAGCTATAATTACTTGAATCCTGGTAGAGGTCCACATTATAAAGCTCCATACCAAATAATAAAGGTCTTTAATGTGTGGTTATAAACAAGAAGATTTTCAAAGTGTCCTCAATAAAAGGCCCTGTAAAACATCAGAACCATTAGGCAGAGCTAAATTTAGTAGCCCTAGGTCTTATTATGGTTACTAGGCCTTATGGCTAGGTACAAGTAGATTCTTTAAGTTCTTCCAAATATAAGCCCATGTAAAACTTGTGACACCATGAGAAGAGGCCAAATTTGACTCCAGGGCTACAATTAGGGCATCCTTTGTAGAAACCCCCTAGATAAAGCTACATACCAAATTTGGTAGCTCTAGGCCTTATCGCTAGGTAATCGAAGATTTTAAAAGTTTTCCCTATATAGGCCCATAAAACATGCAACCCCCGGGGCCAGGCCAAATTTAACCACAGAGCTATAGTATGGGCATTCTTGGTAGACACCCACTTGCTAAAGATACATGCCAAATTTGCTAGCCCAAGGCCCTATGGCTAAGTACCAAAGGGATTTTGAAGTTTTCCCTATATAAGCCCATATAAAACTTGTGACCCCTGGGACAGGGCCAATTTTGACCCCATGGCTATCATTTGAAGGAACTTGGTAGAGGTCCTCTAGATAAAGCTACATGCAAAATTTGGTAGCCCTAGGCCTTATCGTTTCAGAGAAAAAGATTCTTTAAAGATTTTCTATACTTTTTAGTTTTGTTGCCATGGAAACACAAGTTTTTGAAGCAATCAAATTATTTCAAGGAATTCTAAAGAGGACCATGGCAAAATAATTTCTGTGAAGTTTCACCAAAATTGGATGGGTAGTTTCAGAGAAGAACATGTTTGAAATAAAAGTTAATGCATGCATGGGTGGTCGCACGCACGAACGCACAACAGACAAGTGGCCATGACATAAGCCTGCTGGCCTTTGGCTAGTGGAGCTAAAAATAAAAACAGTTCAAGATTTGTGAGCCAAATAAGTTTTTCTCATGTCCAAATAGGGAGTATTTGCTGCCTACAAAAACAATTGTAGTTGTCACTGAAGCCCATAAATAAGGGCCAAGATTGTCCTGGATCGCTCACCTGAATTTTTGAGAGGACCATAGCCAATTTTTTTTTAATAAACCTAAAATTTTTTTACACAAAATCATCATTTTGCCATCCAATTTTCACCCAAAAAAATCATTTCAAAATCTGTCACCACCCCTACAATCATAACCACAGCCATGTTTTTGACGAATCAGAATTCTGCAAATAAAGCTTGGGGTAGGTCACCCAAGGACCATTTCTTGAACAAGAGCTCATGCCCAACATTGGCTAAAAATATTAAGTCGAGAAAGAGCAACACATGCAGGTGCCAATGACTGGCTGTTTGATGTTGGATAGCAAGTTGAAATTCTGTCGAAAACGCAGCATAATTTGGACAAAATGATTTTAAAGTTATCTGTCCTTGTGGTATGGGTTGCCCCTTTATTACTGAACAATAATTCGAAGTTTAAAATACGTGTGTTGAGTAGAGGCCACTAAGATATTACAGAATTGTCAAAGTTTTTGCACAACAATAGCGAAGATGTCAACAACAGGACTATGGCACAATCTCAATGTTTTCTTCAAAAAACAGCCCAGTTGAAAAAGGGATATAATTTACAAATCAAATTCAGTGAGATTATTTCCAAATCTAACAAGCAATTTCGTTGAAATGATATCCCCCGCCGAAAAATACCTTTTTTGATACAAACGTATAGGAGGTATTCTGTTTTGCATGTACATGTGGCCTTTTTGTTATTGGTCCATGAAGAAATTATACATTAAGCTCCCTTGTTCCATGGCACAGGATTTCATTAGATAAAACAAGAGCCGTCAGAGACGGGCTATGCTCCCCGAACGAGTGCTTGTCATAAAATATATGAAATTGATATAAATTCACTTCTTTTATCCTGTAAGAACCTGTTCATGCCCCCCAAAATTTGAAGTGAAAAGGCAATTACTATCTTAGAGATAGCCAACACAAACTTGTAGAGGACAATAAGCCCCCTTTAAGCCCCCATTTCCCATAAGACAATATTGGATCATTGAAATAAAAACAACGGGTGTGTGATTTGTGGCATTTTTAAATAATAATTCAAAATTCGAAATTTGATAAAATTTTGAGCAGTCATGTAGTAAATATTACATAAAACAATTTTTTACATGAAGCCCCCTTTTCCCGAGACGCAGCCTGAAATTGAGAAACAGGAAGAGAGGTACCTGGGCAACATTCCAACAAGTTCAGATTTGAAATTTAACAAAGTTTTGAGCACCGATAAAGGAGATATTAGTGAAAAACAATTTTTTCCATGAAGTCGCCTTTTTCCGTGATGCAGCCTCAATTTGAGAAAGCAGGAAAGACATATTTGCGCATTAATAATTAATAGATTGAAAAAAACAAAGGGCACATGTTGAAACTTGTAGAAAAAGATGGAACCATGAAATTTTGACAAAAACTGAACAAGATATAAGTAAAAATTGCAATTTTGCATTAGGGCCCCTTTTTCCTTGTCATTATACAAGAAACCCCCTTTTTCCATGACAGAGGGTCAAATTGAAAAACACATAGATAAAGAAACAAGAGCACATGGTGAAACTTTGAAAAAACAATATAACCATGAAGTTTAATGAAATTTTGACCAAAACTGAATGAAATATTAGTAAAAATTGGAAATTTGCAAGAAACCCCCTTTTTCCATGACAGAACGTCAACTTAGAAAACGCCCAGATTAAAAATAGCAAGGGCACATGCTAAAACTTTCCATAAACAATATAACCATGAAGTTTTATGATATTCTGACAAAAACTGAATGAGATATTGGTAAAAATTGCAATTTTGCATTAAGCCCCTTTTTTCCATGACACGGGGTCAAATTGAAAATCCGCGAAAGCTACGTCGGCGCCTTACCCCAAGGAGTTCATATATGAAGTTTTATCCAATTTTATCCAGGGGTTGTGGAGAAATCGAGTTTTGAAGAGAAGACTCCAAACATTAAAAGTGTACTTAAGTGTAACTTAAGTGAAACTTAAAATCGCTCTCAGTCGGCCATTTTGCATCGAATCAAAAAAACAAAAAAAGTGTCTCGGGAGAATGGGTCATTGTATATGTATATAAAGTTTCACGAAATTCCGTCCAATGGTATTGGAGATATTTGCCGGGACGGACACACGGACGGACGGACGGACGGACAACGCTAAAACTATATCCCTCCGCCTACGGCGGGGGATAAAAAGTAGTTTAACCCTTTCCCAAACAACCGATTTTGGACCCTTCCAAACCGAAAGAGTTTGCAGACAACAATTTTAGATATGGACAGAATTGCAGAAAGTTCTCAAAAAGGGTAGAAAACACTGTGGAAAAAGGAGAAATTGCTCGTTATGAGCAATTTCTCCTTTTCCCACAGTGTTTTCAAAGACTTTTACTGCAGACACGTAAAAACCAGGGCTTTAAGAGTAGAAGAATTTCAAAGAATTTCTTCAAGTCAATACAGTGCAAAGAGCCCTCTTCCCCCCCTTTCGAAAGATGAAAATTTTGCCAACAATTTTTGAAAAGGGTCAACCAACCAAGGAACATTTCTGTGAAATTATTCTAAAATCTGACCTTCTGTTTCAGAGGAAAACATTCTTAAAGAATTTCTTAGAAAATTAATTTGGTTAACATGACACCCTGAGTTTTTGATGGAGTCACATTTTGCGAACAAATTTGAAGGAGGACCTCCCAAGGAACATTCCAACCAAGTTTGGTCGAAATTGGCCCAGAAGTTTAGAAGTTTAAAGAATTTTCCTCTTTTCGCAAAGTTTTCTACCCTATGAAAGAAAAATTGAGTCATTTTGGCTACTATGGAAGTGTCGTCTGCAAATGGGTACAATTTGGACAGGTCTAAAATTTTGCCTCGTGGTGAAGGGTTAAACAACCTGAGAAAGAGGCATTTTTTTTTTTAAACAATGTTGGCAAAGGACAGATTTCTGGTAGCTAGCATTTTCTCCTTTTCCATTACGTTTTCTACCTTTTTATAGACAGAAATTATTCTTCGAGCTACTAATTTTGTGTCTGCAAATGTTTTCAATTCGATTGAGCCTAAACTTTTCTCATTTGGAAAAGAGATAACCCTTAACCCATTACCACACAATCCCTACTTTTGACGCCCCTGAGAAAGAAGCTTTTAGAAAACATTGTGTGAAAAGGAGAAAATGCTGGTAACCAGCATTTTCTCCTTTTCCCACAATGTTTTCTACCTTTCACAAAACAAATTTCAAATTTTCAATCACTTTTATTTTGTCATTTGCAAATGCTTTCGATTTGGACCAGTGTAAAATTTTGTTGTTTGGTAATGAGTTAACCACAATGCAAAATTTCAGACTGGTCCATATTCAAGGAATTTACAGATGGTTTTCAAATGTTTTTTCCATTCCAAGTATTCATCCTTGATTAAGCAGAAAACATTGTGGGAAAAGGAGAAAATGTTGGTTACTAGCTTTTTTTCTCCTTTTCCAACAGTGTTTCCAAAAGCCTTTTTTTCCTTCAGTCGTTTAATCTTATTCAGTCATTGTGTAAAGAATTGAAAGCAATCCTACTTTGGGTCACCTGGTCATGTCACAGTTTATCTCTATACATAGCAAACAACGCCTAGAATCTTCCAGATGCTTGTCCCATTTGAAGGTATGGAAAAGAATGATAATTCATATCTTTACCATATGGCTTTATCTCTACATAGCAAACAACGCCTAGACTCTTCCAGATGCTTGTCCCTTTTGAAGGTATGGAAAAAATGATAATTCATATCTTTACCATATAACTATAGTTAACTGTTTACCACACAATCCCGACTTAATGACCCTGAGAAAGAAGCCTTTTGAAAACATTGTGGGAAAAGGAGAAAATGCTGGTAACCGGCATTTTCTCCTTTTTCAACATTGTTTTCTACCCTTCCCAAACAAAATTTCCATTTTTCATTTACATTCATTTTGTCGTCTGCAAACACTTTCAATTTAGTCTGGTCCAACATTTTGTCGGTTGGTAAAGATCAAAGGTAAATTGTACAAAGCTGAGAGAAGCTGGTATCCAGCATTTTCTTCTATTTCCATAATGATTTCTTCTATCTGCGTGTCTTAACACAAGGGATTGTTTGGTAAAGGGTTAAAAACTAAATTTCCAAGTTGGACCAATTTCTTGATTGATCATAATCATTGTAACAGGATTATTCTATTCTCTCACCAATGACCATGCTTATCATAATGTCTGTGTGAAAGGAGCCAGTGACTTGAGATAAGTACCATGCAATGCACTGGTAGAAGAAAATAAAGGAAAGCATGAAAAGGTGGGCTGGCTGCCAAAATATATATCTAAACAATGCTGAAAGAATATAAACCCTTTCCCAAACAATCCCTGGTTTTTACAGGTCTAGAATAATAGCCTTTTGAAAACATTGTGGGAAAAGGAGAACCAGCATTTTCTCCTTTTCCCACAATTTTTCTACCCTATCATTGACCATTTTCTCCTTTTCCCACAATGTCTTCTATCCTATCATAGACAGAAATCATCTTTTCACCAAGAGTTGAATTGTTGTCTGCAAATGCTTTCAATTTGGTCTAGTCCAAAAGTTTGTTGTTAGGGGAAGGGTTTAACCCTTTACCCCATGAGGCATTTCTATGGTATCTCTAATTGACCCTAAATAACAGCAAGGATGAAGCTGTTTTTTATGTGTATTATGACACCTTTTGATGGCATAGAAAACATTGTGGCAAAAGGTGAAATTGCTCGTCACGAGCAATTTCACCTTTTGCCACAATGTTTTCCAAAGGCTCATACAAGCAATGCGTAGAAATGAGTATCTATGGAGTAAAGAGTTAAAACCAGACAAGTGTTATGACATACATACAACAGTCAGGAGGCCCACCAGACATTTTCTATCACTTGTAGGTTAAGTGATATCCTTTGCTGTATGTAATTCATTTTTTGCTGCATTCTATATGATAACATTTTTAGCACTTGGGCTACTTTCATAACAGATATTCTATCTCTATCAATGCATAACTTTTAACCACAAATCAAAATCACTGGCCTGCATTTCGCCACAATCTTTTCTACTAAAAATATTTACCAAACAACAAAATTTTAGACTGGTCCAAGTTGAAAGCATTTGCAGATCACAAAATAGAAGTGTCTGAAAATTTGAATTTTGATTTGGGAATGAAAGAAAACAATGTGGGAAAAGGAAAAAAATGCTGGTTCCAGCATTTTCTCCTTTTCCCTCAGTGTTTTCAGAATGCCTCTTTCTCAGGGTTGTTACAAGTGGGGATTGCGTGGTACAGAGTTAACTCTTTACCACACGACAAAATTTTAGACTGGTTCAAATTGAAAGCATTTGCGGATGACCAAATAATGGTGACTGAAAAATTGAAATTTATTCTGGAAAGGGTAGAAAACACTGTGGGAAAAGGAGATGCTGGTTGCCAGCATTTTCTCCTTTTCCCACAGTGTTTTCAAAAGGCTTCTTTCTCGGGGGTGTCAAAAGTAGGGATTGAGTGGTACAGAGTAAATTGAGTCATGCTCTGGCAAAAGGGGGCTTAACCCTTTACCAAACAATCCCTGGTTTTTACAACCCTGAGATAGAAGCCTTTTGAAATTATTATGGGAAAAGGAGAAAATGCTGGTGACCAGCATTTTCTCCTTTTCCCACAATGTTTTCTGCCCTTCTCAAAACAAATTTCAATTTTTGAGCCACATTTTTTTAGTTGTCCGCGCAAATGCTTTCAATTTGGACCAGTCTAAAATTTTGTTGTTTGGTAAAGAGTTACAGAGTTAACAGACAAATCCAATAGATTCATGCATTGGCAAAATGGGGCTCAATGTATCTGCAATACATGATACCAAGCAAGTCATCACAATGTTAGGGATCTATAAAACACATTTTGTTCAACAACCGAGTTATAAGGAAAGTTGGTCCTTTGAGCTGCCGAAAACAGACCGGTAGCAGAGTCTTACCTACGGTAGGTCATCCTGCGTGGTCCCTGCTGGATGACCTAGGTCAAGACTTTTCGCAGATGCATTAGACCCCTTTTTCACAGAGCAGGGCTTTATATTTGAGCATCAATAATCTTAGTTTGTCATTTGCAAATGCTTTATCCCTTTACCCCATAAGGTATTTCTATGGTATCTCTAACTGACCCTTAATAACAGCAAGAATGAAGCCGCTTCTTATGTGTATATGACACCTTTTGATAGTGTAGAAAACATTGTGGCAAGAGGTGCAATGTTTTCCAAAGGCTCCTACTAGCAATGTGTAGAAATGAGTATCTATGGTGTAAAGTGTTGACTCGTTACTTAACGACAAATTTTTGGACTGGATCAAATTCCAAGCATCTGGAGACAACAAATAAATTCTTAGTAATATATGATCATCTTCGCAAACCAAGGATACTAACTCCACTTTGTTCGTTACGTACCTTGGCCGCTCGCCTCTTCAAAAATCGAAACTCCCGCTGCGCCACCTGTCGAATATCACGAGTTGCGTAACCTTTGCTGATGTTATTTGTGACAAATCAAAATGCTCGTAATAAAATTTGTTGGTTATGCATCAAATATGGCTGCGCTTTCGGATTCATCACACCAAAACAAGACGAACAGACGCAATCATTTGGCTATGGAACCCGTCCTAATACTTCACATAATTGACCGTAAACAAAAAAAAAAAACTCATTAAATATCGATCGTCTACTCTTTTTTGGCAAATTTCGTCACAAACACGACAACTTTCGTTTTTGATGGGCGCCGCCATTATTGTTTTCAGTTTTGCGAAGGATTTCTTGTTACGGATGGTTTGATTGGACGTGATGGGTTTTGATCGCATCCAATGAAAAGGCGCAGTGGGAGCTTCGATTTTTACAGAGGCGAGCGGCCAAGGGTACTACCCTAGTATCCTTGGCTTGTGAAGATGTATAATGATTTGACTTTGATAGGTTAGAAAATATTTTGGGAAAAGGAGAAAATGCTGCTGACCAGCATTTTCTACTTTTCCGACAATATTTCCTATAGGTGTCTTTCTCAGGGTTGTCAGGATTGTGTGGTAAAGAGTAAAAAATAATCTCTAAAAAAGATTAAGTCTAAATTTTTGTCATCTGGTACACAGTTAACTCTTTTGGCTCTAGGAACTGATAGCATTTGCTGATGAGTGGCCTAAATGATGAAATTGGTCTTTCAGAAAGTAGAAAACATTGTGGGAAAGAAATAAAGTGATTAATACCAGTTTTTTCTCCTTTTCAAAAGTTTCATGTTTTCAAAAGCCTTCTTTTTTGGAAATTAAAACTTTGATGTCTGTATATAACTAAACACTGTAATAAAGGTCCCACAAAACAGGGTCTAGTTCAGTGAGTGTATATCTCTCCACAATAAAATCCAAGGTCACAGTGACTATTCCTACATCATATCATAGGAATTTTGACATATTATTGGGCAAATACAACTTTTTACACCCCTGGAGTTTGACGATTCCTAAAAGTAATCATGAGAAAAGGACCGGTTTCCTGTAACAAGTAATTGCACATTTTACCATAATGTTGTAATATGATAATATAATTCTGCCTGTTTCTTTATCTCTTCACTGCACAGACAAAGTAATTTAGACTCATGCAAAGTGAAAGCATTTGCAGACTACAATTGTGATTATAAAAGGTGCAGCTTGTATTTGGGGAAAGATAAAAAACATCGTGGAAAAAGGTGAAAATGCTGGTAAAACCAGCATTTTCTCTATTTCCCACAATGTTTTCAAATGTCCACATTTTTTAAGGGTTCTTTAACCCTTTCCCAAACAAGCCCTGGTTTTTACATGTCTGCAGTAAAAGTCTTTTGAAAACACTGTGGGAAAAGGAGAAATTGCTCATTATGAGCAATTTTTCCTTTTCCCATAGTGTTTTCTACCCTTTTTGAGAACTTTCTGCCATTTTCTCAAAATCTAAAATTGTCGTCTGCAAACTCTTTTAGTTCGGAAGAGTCCAAAATTTGTCGTTTGGGAAAGGGTTAAACTCTGGATTGTTTGATATGGGGTAAAGACATTTTGTCCCTTGTGCAGCTTCTTTTATAATCCCTTTGGCTAGGTCTGAATACAGCTTAACAAATACAGTCATTGGTGAACAATTAGATCAAAGTGACTGACTCAAAACTGCTGGTGTTTGTCACTATCAACTGAGTTAAGTGGCCACAAGAATTTAACAGCCATGAACTGATCACTTGTATCCCAAATATGGTATGATGGCAAAAAAAAGCATGACCTAGATACCTAACACTTCCTGTCCCTTAAAGTCTAACAAGAGGGCCAAGATGGCCCTGGATCGCTCACCTGGATTTTTGAGATGACCATAGTCTATTTTTTTTTTGAGGTATTGAAACATTGGAACCAAATTTATAATTTTGCCAAGCAATTTTCAAAAGGTCACCTGTAGAAGTCATTTCGAAATCTGACCATCAGTTTCAAAAAGAAGAATTTTTAAGAATTCTTCATTTCTGTATAAGAGCAAGGAGCCCCCATCCACAAGAGCCATGTTTCCTGATTGATCAAAATTTACGAACAAGTTTTGAAAAGGGTCACTCAAGGAACATTTCTGAAAATTTCTTTTAAAATCTGACCAGGGGTTTCAGAGAAAGAGAATTTTCAAGAATTTCATCATGTCCGTATAGTGCAAGTAGCCCCCATTTACAAGAGCCATGTTTCTTGACGGATCAAAATTATATGTACAGCTTTTGAAAAGGGTCACTAAAGGAACATCTCTACGAAATTATTTTAAAATCTGACAACGGGTTTCAGAGAAGAAGAATTTTCAAGAATTTCTTCATTTCCATATAGTGCAAGTAGCCCCCATTCACCAGAGCCATGTTTCTTGGCCAATCAAAATTTCGCGAACAATTCTAGAAAAGGAACACCCAAGGAACATCTATGTGAAATTATTTCAAAATCCGACCAGCGGTTTCAGAGATTTTCAAAGAATTCCTTGATTTCTGTATAGTGCAAGTAGCCCCCATTCACCAGAGCCATGTTTCTTGACCAATCAAAATTTTGCGAACACTTCTAGAAAAGGAACACCCAAGGAACATCTATGTGAAATTATTTCAAAATCCGACCAGCGGTTTCAGAGATTTTCAAAGAATTCCTTGATTTCTGTATAGTGCAAGTAGCCCCCATTCACCAGAGCCATGTTTCTTGACCAATCAAAATTTTGCGAACAATTTTTGAAAAGGGTCACCCAAGGAACATCTCTCTGAAATCATTTTAAAATATAACCAGCTGTTTCAGAGAAGAAGAATTTTTAAGAATTTCTTCATTTCTGTATAGTGCAAGAAGCCCCCATTCACCAGAGCCATGTTTCTCGACCAATCAAAATTTTGCGAACAATTTTTGAAAAGGGTCACCCAAGGAGCAACTCTGTGAAATTATTTCAAAATCTGACCAGTGGTTTCAGAGAAGAAGATTTTTTAAGAATTCCTTCATTTCTGTATAGTGCAAGTAGCCCCCATTCACCAGAGCCACATTTTTTGACAGATCAAAATTTCATGAACACTTTTTGAAAAGGGTCACCCAAGGAACATGTCTGTGAAATTATTTCAAAATCTGACCAGCGGTTTCAGAGGAGAAGATTTTTAAAGAATTCCTTCATTTCTGTATAGTGCAAGTAGCCCCCATTCACCAGAGCCACATTTTTTGACGGATCAAAATTTCACGAACATTTTTTGAAAAGGGTCACCCAAGGAACATATCTTCAAAGAATTCCTTGATTTCTGTATAGTGCAAGTAGCCCCCATTCACCAAAGCCATGTTTCTTGACCAATCAAAATTTCGCGAACAATTTTTGAAAAGGGTCACCCAAGGAACATCTCTCTGAAATTATTTTAAAATATAACCAGCTGTTTCAGAGAAGAAGAATTTTTAAGAATTTCTTCATTTCTGTATAGTGCAAGAAGCCCCCATTCACCAGAGCCATGTTTCTCGACCAATCAAAATTTTGCGAACAATTTTTGAAAAGGGTCACCCAAGGAGCAACTCTGTGAAATTATTTCAAAATCTGACCAGCGGTTTCAGAGAAGAAGATTTTTTAAGAATTCCTTCATTTCTGTATAGTGCAAGTAGCCCCCATTCACCAGAGCCACATTTTTTGACGGATCAAAATTTCATGAACACTTTTTGAAAAGGGTCACCCAAGGAACATGTCTGTGAAATTATTTCAAAATCTGACCAGCGGTTTCAGAGGAGAAGATTTTTAAAGAATTCCTTCATTTCTGTATAGTGCAAGTAGCCCCCATTCACCAGAGCCACATTTTTTGACGGATCAAAATTTCACGAACATTTTTTGAAAAGGGTCACCCAAGGAACATATCTGTGAAATTATTTCAAAATCCGACCAGCGGTTTCAGAGGAGAAGATTTTTAAAGAATTTGCTAAAAAATTCCATTTGGTTGCCATGGCAACCAGAGTTTTTGATGGAATCAAATTCTGTGAACATTTTTTAAAGAGGACCTCCCAAGGAACATTCCTGCCAAGTTTGGTCCAAATCCGCCCAGCGGTTTAGGAGATGTTGATGTTTAAAGAATTGTTGACGACGCACGACGGACGACGGACACCGGGTGATCCTAAAAGCTCCCCTTGAGCACGTTGTGCTCAGGTGAGCTAAAAATGTAAGTTTGTTTGATTCTATAATAGTGGAGCTTTTACACAGATTGATTGTATGGTATTTAATGCCATTTTCAAACTTATTTCCTGTATATCACAGCAGCCATTGAACCTATCCATGCTTTCCTGGAGTTTCTCTTACAAGTACTTTGCACAATGGTCTTTCCAAGCCACTAGCTGCTTTCCCACATAACCAGCACCAAAACAATGGTAGTAGTGAGAGAGGAATTAATCCTGTAGAAATGACTATCAACAAATCTTGGCAAGAAATTGGCACAGCCAGGGTTCAAACCTGCAACCCTTTGTTCTCAAGTCCTGTATATTACAGGCCAAGCTGACAGGGCTCAGTGTGAGCTTTAACAAAGAAGCCCATCTGTTTCTATGTCAGATCAATGCTTGGTCACTTTGTGCTGCATTTTTTTTCATGTGAAATGTTTGTTCAATTCTTAAAGGTGGCCCTTCAGATCTTGGGATGAAAATTTTAAAAACATGCGAAAGAAATCATCCTTATACTCCCAAAACCTTTTAATTTGCTTTCATAAAACCCTAGTAGTCGAAAACCATCCGACAGCAAGAGAAATTAGAGATTTACTACGGCCCAGGTAGACACCAACGGGAGACACATTCTATTTTTAGATGATCAATTCGCTCATTTACATACAGGAATACACAGACAGTTTCAAATATAGGGTCTGAAGAAGACATTATGGAAAATAATTATTACATGTTTGTTATGTAACGGAATTTAAGGATTAT
Source organism: Tridacna crocea (assembly GCA_943736015.1). NCBI lineage: Eukaryota > Metazoa > Mollusca > Bivalvia > Cardiida > Cardiidae > Tridacna > Tridacna crocea. The sequence goes on from OX031072.1 coordinate 12,398,388, forward strand.
AAGTCACGTGCCAGTGACTTGACATTCCCAAAATGCTTTATTGATTTTTGGCGGGAAATCTAAAAATACCTTAAGAGGCTATGTAGCCTTTTAAGGGAACACCATCAAAACAAATTTTTTTTGTAATTTTATGAGTCTTACTTAATGATGATTTGTATTATTTTTTCATATAAATTCCAGTGATATATATTTTTTTCAATTTGCTGAGATGTAAAAATTCTAAATACCCACCTTTAAGAACCCATGAATCTAAATCAGGTTCAAGTTTGTAGTAGACTTTTGCATAAGCTGATTCAGCTGGTAGGTTGTGGTAACTTTATGCTTGAAATCATTCACACTGTGCTTTGAAGTTAACTATGGACTTCTATATGGTATCATTGACCTGGCAGTGTGTGCTAGATTTCTGCATGACATCAATGCTTGAGATGTTTGTGATGGATTTCTACTTAAGGTCCCTGCTTGGGCAGTTTGTGGTAGATTTTTTCATGAGGTCATTGCAAGGACAGTTCATGTTAGATTTCTATACAACAGATTTTTTTTTGTTTAGGTAGTTTGTGGTAGATTTCTGCATAAGGTTAATGCATGGGTAGTTTGCTTCAACACATCATTATTTGGGCAGTTTTTGGTACATTTACATATGAGATTATTGCTTTGGTACTTTGTGGTAGATTACTACATAAGATCATTGCTTAGGTACTTTGTTGTAGATTTCTAAAGGAAATCATTGATTGGGTACTTTCTGGTGGTCAGTTTCCTGTAGACTTCTACATGAGATGATAGCTATAGTAGTTTCATGGTAGATTTCTACACAAGGTCATTGCTTTCGTATTTTTGTGGTGGATTTTTACATGAGCTCATTGCTTGGTCAATTTCTATAAGCAATCTTTACTCCAATAGTTAGTCCTACACTTATACATGAGATCATTCACCTGATAGTTTCCTTCATGAGATCATTCATCTAATAGTTTCCTGTAAGACTTTTACATGATATCATTTACAACACTTGTAGAAGAAATAAATTACCTGGCAGTTTGTGGTAGATTTCCAAATGAGATCGTTTGTTGTAGCACATCAGACCAACAACTCCAGCCAGGAATATGACCCCCAAGTTGACCCCAACAATGATCATGACTTTGGTTCTGTCAGTTTCAGTCTTGTCATCTTTCTTGGCTGGGATTTCAACTATATCTAAAATACAAAATGATAAAATTACTGTGAAACATAATGTATCACTTCATGGTCTATAGGAAATGTAACTCATTAAATTTTGAAATCTATCTACCCAGGCCAACCAGCCCAGTTCACATAGGCTGACCCTGGGTGCATATTCACCAACAATTCTTCAGAATATTCTATGTCTTATTCTCGAGAATTTTGCAATTTGAAAGTAGCACAACTTCTGATTGGCTAAACCAATTGGTTTAGCCAATAGGAAGTCCTGGTACTTTCTGTTTCAAATTTTGAAAATCTAGGAAAAAAGACAGTGAATGTTCTTGAATGGTTGGTGTAAACTGACACTGGTCAAACTTCTTTCTAGGGGTCAATTTTCTGCTTGTGTCAGGAGGGCATTGTATCTCGTAACTCAGTTGCTTGTTAGTCCAAAGTAGTTTTATGAATCCAAAATTACATGATGGCTTCCTTTGCATATTGGATCATGTGGATCAGAGCTCCAGATAGAAGGACTGATTTTGAGTTCAAAACTGAAAATATTAATTATTCTCCAATAAACCCTATGTTGTTGGTACTCATCAGAATTGTATCATTGAGACAATTCTACTGAGTACCCACAACATAGGGTTTCAAAGAGAAATAATGACTTTAGAATACCATCACTCCCTATTATCTGTAGCTCTTTAGATGCATGAGATCTCCTTTAACTCTTTACCAAACAACAAAATTTTAGACTGGTCCTAATTGAAAGCACTTGCAGATGACAAAATAAATGTGGCTCAAAAATTGAAATTTCTTTTGGGAAGGGTAGAAAACATTGTGGGAAAAGGAGAAAATGCTGGTTACCAGCATTTTCTCCTTTTCCTACAATGTTCTCAAAAGGCTTCTTTGTAAGGGTCGTTAAAAGTCGGGATTGTGTGATATAGAGTTAACAAGAGCAAAGCTCTGTTAAAAAAGCTTCTGTACTGCATGTTCTCTGATACATAAACCAGCTGATAAAAGAAACTAGAGCTGTCACCCCTGCCAGCAATTTGTCAGAAACAGGCAAGTACTAGTATTTTGTACGCAGACAGACACACGGATGGAAAGACACATGGATGGATAGACACACGGACAGACAGGCTGATTCCAGTATACCCCTGAAAATATTCTTTTTGCGGGAGTATAAATAATGCCAAGCTCAAGGATCACAATTGGTAGCATACAGGACTTAAGAACAGGGGGATGCTAGTCTGATCCATGCCTCAGCCAGGATTGATGATAGTTATTGAATCAAGACTTATTCCTCTCTCAGGGCTGATCATTATTTGGAAGTTGGTTATGTGAGAGAGTAGCCAGTGACTTGGAAAGAATATTGTGCGAAGTTACTATAAAGAAAAATCCAAGAAAGCATGGATAGCTACACTGGCTGCTGTGTTATAACTGAAATAATATTAGAAACAGCATCAAAAACCATACAATCAATAGATCACAAAAAGTGTCCATCAGAACTAGTTCTTATGTTAACCTTTTACCAAACGACAAAATTTTAGAATGGTCCAAATTGAAACACTTCAAACAACAAAATGAACATAACTCAAAAATTGAAATTTGTTTCCAGCAGAGTAAAAAACATCCTGGGAATAGGAGAAAATGCTGGTTACCAGCATTTTCTCCTTTTCCCACAATGCTTTCAAAAGGCTGTTTCTTTACGGTCGTTAAAAGTCGGGATTGTATGGTAAGGGTTAAATAGTTTTTGACTGGCAGAAATATTCATGGGCATGAGCTGCTTATCACGTACAATAAATTTTAGCCCTTTACCAAACATCCTTTGTTTGGATGACTCTGTGGAAGGGGTATTTCGATAACATTGTCACAGAAGGAGAAAATGCTTGTAACTACTATTTTCTCTGTACACATTTTATATTGATTGATTGAGTGGTGTTTCCAGGCAGTTTCTGAAGTTTGAGGGGTGTGTGACGTCATCAGGCAGCAATTAGGCGACAGGCTGGCAGCCGTCAGATTTTACCTTCTACCGTCCGGCGACCTGGCAGACACTGGCCATTTACACCTGACACTACCCGGTGACTGGGGATTCTACCTCCTATGCCCAGCTATCCGGCTGGTGCCCGCCAAATAATCTGATGGCGGCAGCCAGGTTTACAAGGTATATATAAACCTAGATTGCTCTCGTATCACTACAAAGTGTTCACTGTTATTATCAACCACAAGATAAATTTTCCTTCCAACAAGATGCCCCCTGTAGGCAGCGGCAAGGGGAAGGACAAGGCGCCAGAGCCCCAGCCCCCAGCCCCAGCCATCCCTCAGCAAGTCTCTGACTTGCTCTGGTGCTATTAAAATCTCTATGAAGACTATTTTGGATGGTGGATGGCCTCAGATTTAATTTCAGGGGCCCTGGAGTTTGCAGTCAGCATATTGCAATCCTGCCACCTATCAACACTGACGGCCGCCTCCCAGCTGCCTTTCAATCTCCGCTGTGCCTTGAAATCTTACGGTGGCATGTCGATTGCATAACAGCAGCAGGCTGGACACTGGTGAGTGGCAGTTAGTTCCTACCGATCGCCAGCCGTAATTTGAAAACCCCACGACTGACTAAAAATCGTGCTGCAGCCCGCCTGCTGTTTGATAGCCACCACGCAACTTCGAAATGTGCCCGGCTGGTGCCCTGACGACAGGCATAATTGGAAAAATCGGCCGGTGGTAGTCATAATTTTAACCTTTTCTTAAAAATTCAATGGCATGCTAGTGGCATCTAAAATGCGGCCTGCCATTTGTGCCTGCCACCGAGCTGCCACCGGCCGAATTTTAGTGAAAAGTGGCAGTTACCACACCAGCAGGCGGCATTCAGTGATCTGTGACTGTACTATAATGTACAGATCAAAAAGTTTTTGCCATCCAATAAAGATTATCCCATCTCTTAATGTCCCTGAGTAGGAAAAATTTTGAAACAGTGTGGGAAAAAGAGAAATCTCTCATCAGCATTTTCTGCATTTCCAACAATAATTTTTCCCCTTTCACAGAATATCTTCCAATTCGCATAAAATTAATATTTTGTTTGCTAATGCTTTCTTTTTTACCTCATCTAAAATTTTGCCCTTTGGTGAAGAGTTATATCACACTAGCATATGTCCTGAAATAGGATCAGTTCACAGTGTTTATAACTTACTCACTGATAAGCAAGTCATTACTTGATATTTAAAAATGTTTTGTCATATTCAATGATATCAAAGAGAAGAAGAGAACCTAAATAACAACTCCAGTTTGTTTATATGATATTGAACAAGGTTTTCAACATGGCCTGTGTATCGCAAAGAAATTACCTTCCTCTACAAAATGACCTGTGTCACTATTCTGCGTAGAGAAATGACCCAAGAACTCATTTGACTACATAGAGGAATGATCCGGGTCATTATTCTACATAGAGAAATGACCTTCTCAATGTAGAATAATGACCGGGGTCATTCCTCTACATAGAGAAATGACCTATGAGTCATTTTGTATGGGAGGGTCATTTCTCTGCATTACACCTGCAATGTGCAAAAAAGGGGCATTTGCATAATGGTTTGTCTTGAATCAGCCTGAGCAGTCTGTACAGACTAATCCAAGACGACAATTTCCAATTGTGTGTGACTTTCTGTCTCATGCAAGTCTACTGTAGGACACAATGTAATGTAGTCATAAAGTGCCAACTCAAATTAACCTGCATGGACTACGCAGACTGATCCGAGACATGACCTTACGCAAATGTCCAAAAGTCTCTTTTCGCATGTTGCTGACTATGTTATGTCTGATATAGCCTGGGGGCCTATCCATGCTTTCCTAGAATCCACATAATCTTCATTCCCAGCAACTAGCTGCTTTCCCACATTAACCCTTTCCCAAACAACAAATTTTGGACTCTTCCAAACCAAAAGAGTTTGCAGAGGACAATTTTAGATTTGGAGAAAATGGCAGAAATGTCTCAAAAAGGGTAGAAAACACTGTGGGAAAAGGAGAAATTGCTCGTTATGAGTAATTTCTCCTTTTCCCACAGTGTTTTCAAAAGACTTTTTACTGCAGACACATAAAAACCAGAGCTTGTTTGGGAAAGGATTAACAAAGAAACAAGGATTCAAAGAGAAATAAATATAGCTATTATCAAAATTGAGAAAAAAAAAAAAGAGAACTTTGTGGGAAAAGGAGACAATAGTAGCTAATAGCATTTCTTCAATGTTTCCTACCCTGTCTGCCACAAATCCCATCTTTGTGGAAACATTTAACTTGTATGCAGTTGCTTTCAATTTTGGCCTATCTGAAACTTTGTTGTGTTGTAAAGGATTAACTCTAGCATAGTCAGCAATAATACAAGGTTGATGAGATAGCAAAGGACAAAATGTGGTGCAATATATTGTGAGACAGTCCCAGTTAACCAAAGAAAATTCACAAATATATGTCTAACATTTCATTACTTTTTGCATAGTTTAAGTTCCTGCAGTTCATTCCAACCTACTACTACCTTTTTTCATACCTATGCGTACAAAAATTTTGCTGGTATTTCAGAATGTACAGTTATATACCAAGTCATTTTTCAATTGGAACATTGCAAACGTACATGTATACGGTAACTCTTTACATCACAGTCTTGATTTTTAACAGCCATGGGGCTAACCCTTTTTTAAAATTATTATGGGTAAAGGAGAAAATGCTGGTAACCTGCATTTTCTCCTTTTCCCTCAATGATTTCTATCCTCAACAAAACATTTACAAAACTTGTGTACAAAAACTTGTGTACAAACACAAAAACTTGTGTACAAAATCTTGTGCTGGTATGTGAGAGTGTGAAATTCAGCCATTCTTTCAATTTCAAATTGCATATATTTCATTACCACTAGATTAACCCTAACAGCTGTATGCATTAATCACCAAGCAATCATTTTTTGACCAATTACATAATAATTCATCATACTAGTCATACAGTATCCATCTTATAAGTCTTACATTAACTCAAAGCATTTACAGACAATACACTCAATGTGCCTCTAATGACAGAATTTTTCTTCCAAAGGATAGAAAACATTGTGGTTACCAGCATTTTCTCCTTTTTCCTCTGTTTTTCAAAACATCGTCCTAAGGGTCATTTAAACTTGGAATTGTATGGAAAAGGTTTAAATAGATAGAAAATACCAATTATTCAATTTCATATACCTGTCTCATTCCGTGATGTGTTGGACTTTCTAGGAAATGACTGTGTTGGGGACTCTAAGGGACAGCCATCAGGGCAGCAACATAGATGATGTAGCTCTGCTTCCTGTAAGTGCAACAGAAGATGATTAGCAAAAAGGGAGATTGAGTTGTTGCCCCTTCAAGGACTAACTCAGATTAAACCATTACCACACAATCCCTACTTTTGATGACCCTGAGAAAGAAGCCTTTCAAAAACATTGTGGGAAAAGGAGAAAATGCTGGTAACCAGCATTTTCTCCTTTTCCCACAATGTTTTCTACACTTCACAAGACGAACTTCAAATTTTCAGTCACTTTTATTTTGTCGCCTGGAACTGCTTTCGATCTGGACATGCCAAAAATTTTGTCATTTGGTAATGAGTTAATCCTTTACCAAACAATCCCTGGTTTTAATGATCCCGAGAAAGAAGCCTTCTGAATTGATATAATTATCTGAATCTATGCTGTAAATGTTTATTGGATTTATTACTCATTGCAGTGACCCAAAGAAAGACAAGAGGACCATGATGGTCCTATATCGCTCACCTGAGTACTAAGCTGTAAAATCAAACTTGTGACCTCTGGGCAGGGCCAGTTTTGACCCAAGGGACATCCTAAGAAAAAAAAACTTCATAGAGGTCCGCTAGGAGATGCTACTGACAAAATATCAAAGCTCTACACCTTCTAATTTCAGAGAAGTAGAATTTTAAAGTTTTCCTTCTTTGTTCCTATGTTTCGAACTTGTGAACCCTGGGGCAGGGCAAGTTTTGATCCCAGGGGCATCGTATGAAGACACTTTGTAGAAGTCCACTAAGAGATGCTACATACCAAATATCAAAGCTCTACGCCTTCCAGTTTCAAATAAAAAATTCTTTAAAGTTTTCCGTCTTTGTTCCTATGTTTCGAACTTGTGACCCACGGGGCAGGGCAAGTTTTGACCCCAGGGACATCATATGAACAAACATTGTAGAAATCCACTAGGAGATCCTACTTACCAAATATCAAAGCTCTACAGCTTCTAGTTTCAGAGAAGAAGAATTTTAAAGTTTTTCATCTTTGTTTCTATGATTTAAACTTCCGACCGCTGGGGCGAGGCCAATTTTGACCACAGGGACATCATATGAACAGTCTTGGTAGAGGTCCATTAGGAGATGCTACTTACCAAATATCAAAGCTCTACACCTTCTAGTTTCAGAGAAGAAGAATTTTAAAGTTTTCCTTCTTTGTTCCTATGTTTCAAACTTGTGACTCCTAGGCGGGGCCTGTTTTGACCCCAGGGACATCATATGAACAATTTTGGTAGAGGTCCACTAGGAGACGCTACATACCAAATATCAAAGCTCTGCACCTTCTAGTTTCAGAAGAAGAATTTTTAAGTTTCCCTTCTTTGTTCCTATGTTTTAAACTTGTGACCCCGGGGGTGGAGCCAGTTTTGACCCCAGGGGCATTATATGAACAATTTTGGTAGAAGTCCACTAGGAGATGCTACATACCAAATTTCAAAGCTCTACCCATTCTAGTTTCAGAGGAGAAGATTTTCAAAGATTTTGCTATTTTTTTCCTTTTGGTTGCCATGGCAACCAGAGTTATGGGTGGAATTCAATCTCTTGAACAAGTTTGGTAGAGCTTCACCCAAGGAACATCCCTGCCAAGTTTCATCAAGATTGGCCCAGTGGTTTAGGAGGAGAAGATGTTTAAAGAAATTGTGGACGAAGGACGACGCACGACGGACATTGGGCGATCACAAAAGCTCACCATGAGCACTTCGTGTTCAGGTGAGCTAAAAAGCTGTGACCAGCATTTTCTGTTTTACAAAATGTTTCTACCATTTCAAAGACAACAATCTTCTTAGTAACATTTTAATTAATTTTAATTTTGAATTGTAGCCTGCAAAAGCTTTTAACTTGGATGAATGAAAAACTTTTAAGTATGGTAAACTCTTTCACAACTGAATAAACAATGCAAGATCAAGAGATATTTCGGAACACTCTCTAATACAGCTGTGGAATGGACAGTGTAGATCAGAGATCAGACTGCACATTCTGTTTAGTCTGATCTTAATCTACATTGTCCACAAAAGCTTCTAATGTTGTCTGTGATCTGTAAAGATTTAAGGGTGACCCTACGAGGGGGATACTATCCTGTCAATGACCACACTCTGACACTCACTTGAACTTGATGGTAAACAATGCAATGGCCAAAAGAATGATAAACAAAAATAATCTTTCATAGCTCAACAAAGATAGTTTATAATACTGCATAGAAATTTCTCAGTGATCTGATTGAATAATATGCCCTGAACATAATTATGTATCATGTCCACTGGCAAAACCAATGCAAAAGAAGTTTCCCATTTGGATTCCCTGTATTCATGACTACATTATCAACACAACATCCAAAATGGCTGTGTCAATCAAGATTAACATCAACATGATGCCCCAAGCTGCAGGTTTCAGCAAACATTACCAAGGATTCAGTGACATCATTTCCTAGTGACATCAGTTTTCACTGAATTGGGGCACCCAGACAGGAAATTGAATTCTACTTTGACAGTGTTCTCAATTTTTGAAAACAGGTAAAATTTGCTTCTAGAAAACATTGTGGTAAAAGAAGAAAATGCTGGTTACCAGCATTTTCTCCTTTTCCCACAATATTTTCTAGCCTTTCAAAGTCAGAAAACATCATATTACCAAGATTTAATTTGCTGTCTGCAAATGCTTTGAATTCGGTCCAGCCCAAATATTTGTAGTTTGGGAAGGAGTGAAAAAATTTAAGCATAAACATTTTGGATAACATGCACATCAAGTCGGTAAACAATATGATAAATCCATCCTTCCATGTAAACATATTTCTTTGACCTCATTCTGATATACTTGCCAATTCTCTGCACTTAAGGTTCTTTTTTTCCCTCAACAATCACCAAAACAATTCCATCAAATTTGTAAGTATGGGTGCTTGCAGACAACCAAATGAAGATGTCACAAAGGATAGTATTTGTATCAGATAGATTACTTAAATAGTGGGTAATGGAGAAAATGCTGGTAACCAGCATTTTTCTCTTTTTCCCATAATGTTTTCCACCCTTCCCAAGACAAGCTTCAATTTTTGAGCCGCATTTATTTTGTCATGTGCAAATCCTTTCAATTTGGACAAATCTCAAATTTTGTCATTTGGTACTGAGTTAATTGTGATAGTAATTCACAAGTAAGGTTCGCGCTATGGAAAATTGCAAAATACTAAGAATCAAGCATGTAAACAAGTAAGCAATTTCCGATATAATGTGTTCTAGACTGGTAAGTAGTGAGATAATAGCCACCCACCCCTTGTAAACATACTTTTCGTTTTACCTATTTATGATGTTACGCTACAGACACAGTTTCTCAAAACCTTTTGCTTTTCCTTATCTAAAAACTCCCAATGATTTATTGATTGTATGGAGTTCAAGGCGTTTTCAACGGTATTTCGGTTACACTGCAGCAGCAGGGATTTTAACGCTAGATGTAAAGATTTTCTTGACTTTATCCCCGATGACTCGTTACATGCTATTTTTGGAGACCCTTGCTACGAAGGCGATACATTCAATTTACCACGAAATACTAAAGACACTGCTCGATATAATACATTTGGAGTGTCGCTTATGGAATTATGCTGTTTGTTTGATGTTCATATCTTGAATGGACGAACTACTGGAGATATTAATGGAGAAATAACATGTACTGCAAATGAAGGCTGCAGTATTGTAGATTATAATATCGCCTCATCTGATTTGTTCAAACATGTAGAAAGATTTTCTGTGGAAAATATGGATTATTCAGTGCATTTTCCATTATCCAGTACTTTGTTGTTCAAATTGGCAGTCGTATCCCCAATCACAGACAAAAACAGTCAAAAAGATTACAATAAGTCACAGATAAGATATAAATGGACCGAAGAAAAATCCACTATTTTCTACAATAAATTTGTTGATCTGCTAAATTGAGCTAGTAATAGCATTTATGACAATTTTGAGAATAATATCACAAAATCTGCTGATATTATAACCAATATATACAAAAATTCTGCTAAATGTATGAGATTAAAAGTAACTCTACCGCATTTTGAGAACAATCTTAATGCTGTATGGTGGGATGATGAGTGTGAGTGTGCTAAATCCGAAAAACTTGCAGATCTGCGTCAATTTCCATTAACTTACTCACCAGAGGACCTCAATAAATATATTTCAGGGAGAAACCGATTTAAAAATATTTGCAAAATTAAACGTTCACTACATGAAGCAAATCAATGTAAAATGTTAATCAATTCTAGACATAGTCCAGGCAATTTTTGGAAAATTGTCAAACATGGTACATCTACTGTTGCTAATAATAACTCTGACGAAATCTCGGCGTATGAATGGTATAATTATTTTAAAACCTTATTTTCCGATAGACTAATGGGGCCCGTTTATGCGCTGAACTCTGAACAAATTAACGAGGAAAAGCTTGAAGCCGCAAGTTCATTAAATAATCCGTTCCATGAACAGGAAATAGTCTCATCTATTCCCTCAATGTTTTCTTACCTATCAAAGACAAGTACCGTTACCGGAGACACATTTGAATTGTCATATGCAAATGCTTTCAATTTGGACAAGTTTTCATTTTCATCGTGTGGTAAAGAGTTAAGCAGTCACAAGTCAAATGGGCACAGGACGGCAGTTTCTTCGGAAATGCCATGCCAGCACTTTTCACATTAGAAAGTCACCAAGCAGCAACTGGACAGACATTTATTGGAGTGAAAATTTGGCCTCTAGAATGCACACCAGGTAAATTACATAGTTTATTTTATCAGTCTGTGCTTTATATGGGGAAATATTTGCCAAAAAAGGGAAAGATGTGCGAAAATAACGAGAGCCGTAAGGCACAAGTTACTTTCGCAGACCTTTCCCATTTCCTCTGATTATTTTGTCAACAAATGCCACTTTTAAAACTAGTGATCTCAATTATGACAAAAAATGCAGTTCCAGATTTTCGGCAGGAGGAAAATATTCACTGTTACGGGGAAATAATTCCCCAAGTTTAAAGAATGACATTTCTTTACCCATAACATTTCTAAAAATAGACATATGAAATATAATATACACACTGTATGATGCACGACAGACTTAGCACTATCACAAAACCTCAGCCTGAGCACCCTGATTGCTCAGGTAAGCTAAAAGGAGAAAAAAGCATTTAACTTACAATATCACCTCCTCGAGGTAAATCTTTCAAGATTCTAAAGAGAGCATCTTCTGGTTTTCTCCTTTTCTTGTCACAAATCAGATGTATGTATGTTCTTTTGCTTTTCATTGACCTACACAAAGAACATAAAAGAAACTATTGTTATTTTCAGTAATCCAGTTACAGATGACAAATCAGATCATGGCTCAAATGAGTTGGTTTGTAATTAACCCTTTACAACACAATGACTACTTTTGACGAACTTTGGAAAGAAGCCTTTTGAAAACATTGTGGAAAAAGGAGAAAATGCAGGTAACCAGCATTTTCTCCTTTTCCCACATTGTTTTCTACCCTATCACTAAACAATTGCACTGTTTGAGCCACACTAAAATTGTCATCTGCAAATGCTTTCAATTTGGTTGGGGCTATGATTTTGTGGTCTAGAGTTAACTCTCGGTAGAGGAGAAAATGTTGCTTACCAGCATTTTCTTCTATTTCAACTATGTTTTCAGAGTGTTTTCAATTATTTTCTTTCTCTGGGTTGTTAATAGATTGGAATTTTTGGTAAAGGACAACATCTACCACACATCACAAATTTATAGGACTCTGAAGAGAGAGGGTCAAAGCCAGCTAGTTGATTTGAATCTATTTATTGTTGCCACTGGTTGGCCATATGGGCAATGCCCCCCCCCCTTCCAAAGGACTCAATTTTTTTACAAGAGGATAGTGCAGGATACAGGACAAAACCTATGCTGGTTTCTCAAATACAGCACCATCACACAGGACCTCATCCTCATTGACCCAGTTTTGATTCATACCGTGATCGACCCTGGGTTATTTGGCTGGCATTTCCTCATTCTCATGAATTATCCATGAACCATTTTGACTGGTGATCTCAGTTTTTCTTAGAGAAAATTTTAACCATTTTCATCAATATCTCCCCCTGGACATCTTCGCACGCCAAGGCTGACGATTCACTACGCTACTCTACCTTTGGCGGATCGAGCTTGATTTTTACATTCACCCGATGGGCTTTTCATTGGATGCAGCCAGCTCTAGCTGCAACGAATGAAATCGCTCATAGCATGTCATCTTTGATAAAAATAGAACAAGGTCGCTACCTTTCAAATAGAAGGTAAACATGGAAACCCACATAGATGTCTGCTTATCGGTTCATGTGTATTCGTAAGTGGTTTGTAAAACAATAATTCATTTGCTTTTAGAAATATGATGTAAAGGGGGGTAATAACCAGCATCCAATAGAGGGCGCATCGCAGAAATCTCGAAATCAGGCTCAATCAGCCAAGGTAAGATCCACGTAAATATCGTAAACTTGGCTCATGAAGATGTACTACCTAAACTATTGAGTCTACCCTTAAATGCAAGTGCCTGAGTCCCTTTAACTCTTTACCAAAAGATAAAATCTTGGTATGGACTAACTTCAAAACATTAATTTTGCAGGCGACAAATTAACTGTAGCTAACATGGTGATTTCTCTATCTGGTCAGATCGTAAACATTGTGGGAAAAGGAGAAAATACTGGTTTCTAGCCTTTTCTCCTTTTTCCCCATTTGCTTTCAAAAGCTTTCAACTGTGGCGTTGTTACAAGTCCGGATTGTGTGGTACAGGGTTAGATTGTCTCCTTGAGCGACACCAAGAGATAATAGAGTTCACAGCTATACTAAGTGAACTACTAAATAATGTCAAGTTGAATTTTTAGGAATTTCTTCATTTCCCTATAGTGCAAGTAGCCCAGTTTCTTGATGGATCAAAATTTCGCGAATTTTTTTTTTTTAAAATAGTCATCCAAGGAACATCTCATTATTATTTCAAAATCTGACCAGCGGTATGAGGCAAGAAGAATTTTCAATAATTTCTTCATTTCTGTATAGTGCAGGTAGCCCCCATTCACCAGAGCCATGTTTCCTGACAGATCAAAATTTCACGAAATTTTTGAAAAGGAACATCTCTGTGAAATTATTTCAAAATCTGACAGGGCATTTCAGAGAAGAAGAACTTTTAAGAATTTATTCATTTCCTTATAGTGCAAGTAGCCCCCATACACCTGGCCAGAACCATGTTTCTTGACGGATCAAAATTTCACGAAGAAGTTTTGAAACTGGTCACCCAAAGAGCATCTCTGTGAAATTATTTCAAAATCTGACCAGCGGTTTCAGAGAAGAAGAATTTTTAAGAATTTCATAATTTCTGTCTAGTGCAAGTAACCCCCATTTACTAGAGCCACCTTTCTTGACAGATCAAAAATTTAATGAGCAATTTTTGAAAAGGGTTTGCAATGGAACATCTTTGTGGAATTACTTTAATATCTGACGAGCGGATTTTTAAAGAATTTCCTAGAAAATTCCATTTGGTTGCCATGGCAACCAGAGTTTTTGATGGAATCAAATTCTGTGAACATTTTTTAAAGAGGACCTCCCAAGGAACAATCCAGCCAAGTTTGGTCCAAATTGGCCTAGCAGTTAAAGGAGAAGATGTTTGAAGAATTATTGATGACGCATGACACACTGACGCATGAAGTAGGACGGACACCGGGTGATCCTAAAAGCTCCCCCTGAGCATGTTGTGCTCAGGTGAGCTAAAACAGATTTCAAGATAAACACTTCATTTAATTCTTTGACACATCATCCCAAATTTTACCAATCCTATCAAAAGAGCTTTTTATCATGACAGTTATTCTGACCAAATTCTGGTTCATTTTTGCAATAAATGTGGCCTCTGGAGTGCCCACAAAGTATTATTTCAATTTGACCAAGAGACCTAGTTATGACCCTCAGGTGACCCAATTTTGAATGGACCAAACATGTAAGGTGAGCTAACAAAGTTAAAACAAGTTCACTACATACCAAATAACAAAGCTCTATACCAGTTTTAAACAAGAAGAATTTCTAAATTTTAATTCTTTGTTCCTATGTTTAAACTAGTGACACACAGGGTGGGGCCAGTTTTGACCCCAGGGGCATCATATGAACAAACTTGGTAGAGGTCCACTAGATGTTAACTGCTAACTATCAAAGCTCCAGGATTTAAAGTTTCAGAGAGGAATTTTAAAGTTTTCTTTGGTCATTCCAATGTTTGAACTTGTGACCCCTGGGGTGGGGCCAGTTATGACCCCAGCAGCATCATTCTAAAATTTGGTAGCGGTCCACCTGGAGATGCTAGATGCCAAGCATCAAAGCTCCACGCCTTCCATTTTCAGAGAAGAAGAATTTTAAAATGTTCCTTCTTTGTTCCTATGTTAAAACTTGTGACCCCCAGGGCAGGACCACTTTTGACCCCAGGGGCATCATATGAAAAAACTTGGTAGAAGTCCACTAGGAGATGCTACATACCAAATATCAAAGCTCTACGCTTTCTAGTCTCAGAGAAGAAGATTTCCAAAGTTTTTGCTATTTTATCCTTCTCTGTTTCTATGGCAACCACAGTTATGGGCGGCCCAGTGGTTTAGTAGGAGAAGATGTTTAAAGGAATTGTAGACAGACGGACGCCAGACAATGACTGACCACAAAAAGATTTTCAAAGTTGTCTCAATAAAAGGCCCTGTAAAACATGAAACCCATGACACAGGGCTTAATTTAGTAGCCCTAGTCTTTATTATCGTTAGTAACAAGATGACTTTCATTACTTTCATCACAACTAGAGGCGCTTGAGCGCCTGTATCGCTCCACAGGCCTGATTTTTCTGTAACAGTAAAGAGAAGTTTTTAACAATTACCATTCATTCCTACATTTTAGGTCACTACAGAAAAAAAGCTATGAAAAACATTGTGAGAAAAGAAGAAAATAATAGTAAGCTGCATTCTCTTAGTTTTACACAATAATTTCTACCCTTTTTGATACAAGTTTTACTAATTTGAAGATTTATCATGTTGTCTGCAACATCTTTCAATTATGACCAGTTATAAAAATTTTGTCTTCTGGTTATAGTTAACTCATTACCAAATGACAACATTTTAGGGTTGTCCAAATGGAAAGCATTAATTTTGCAGATGAAAAAATAAAAGTGACTGAAAATTTGAAAGTTTTGTGAAGGGTAGATAACATTGTGGAAAAGGAGAAAATGCTGGTTACCACCATTTTCTCCTTTTCCCACAATGTTTTCTAAAGTCTTCTTTGTCAGGGACGTCAAAAGTAGGGACTGTGTGGTAATGGGTTAAAAAGGGTCTTGTTACAAACCATTTTGGGTTGGAAAACATCAAAATATAGAAAATATGTATTGTAGCAATTGTTTTATTGAAGTTGCATGTTCAGTTTGATTGGATAACAAAATGCCTTATCACAACAGAAAAGCCCTGTCCCCTTTGTACAAGGTCACCAGTAGGTCAACAAACCTTTACCAGAATTAATCAAAGTGCAGGGGTTCTCTTGTTTTATATGAAAAGGATTATAGATTATGTAAAGCAACCATCTTTAACGCTTTATAAAAAGACAAAATTTGGGATGTGACCAAACTGAAAGCATCTGCAGACAACAAATTAAACATTGATGAAATGATGATTTCTCTCTTTGATAGAGTAGAAAACACTCAAGGAAAAGGAGAAAATGATGATTACCAGCATTTTCTCCTTTTCCAAGAGTCTTTTCCAAAGACTTGTTCTTTAGGGTCGTTAAAAGTCAGGATTGTATGGTAAAGACTTACCACCATAGGAACTCGCCTGCAATAAACAATGAAATCAAAACGAATAGTTTGAGAGAAGAAATGTTTCAAAGATTTTACTTCATTCCATAAAAGGAAAATGAGTCTTCCATAAAAGCCATGTTTTTTGATGGATCTTTTTCTTTTTAAGGAATTCTGTAGACCTTTATCTAAGGAACATCCCTGCAAAAGAATAGTGCGATCCAACTAGCGGTTTGGGAGGAGAAGATTTTTAAAGGTTTTTTACTTTGGTTGCCATGGCAACCAGAATTATTCATGGAACACAATTATTTGAAGGAATTTGAAAGAGGACCAATTAAGGAACATTCCTGTGAATTTTGCTAAAAATCCAGTCAATAGTTTCTGAGGAGAAGTTTTTTAAAGAAAAAGTTTACGGACGCACGGACGGACAAACGGACGGACGCACGACGGACACAACGCCATGACAATAGCTCGCTGGCCTTCGGCCAGTGGAGCTCAAAGCCCATGTAAAACTTGTGACCCCTGGTGTGGGGGCAAACTTGACCCCAAGGCTATAATTTGAACCTTCCTGGTAAAGGCCCACTAAATAAAGCTACATGCAAAATTTGGTAGCCTGGGCCTTCTGGCTAGGTACAAGTGGATTTTTTAAAAATTTCCCAATATGAGCCCATGTAAAACTTGTGACCCCCAAGGATAGGGCCAAATTTAATGCCAGGGCTATAATTTGGGCACCTTTGGTAGACAACCACTTGATAAAGCTAGATGCAAAATTGAGTTGCCCTGGGCCTTATGGGTTGGTATGAGAAGATTTTCAAAGTTTTCCCTATATAAGCCCAAATACAATGTAAAACTTGTGACCCCAGGCCTGGCCAAATTTCACCCCTGGGCTATTATTTGGGCACTCTTGGTAGACAATCACTTGATAAAGATTCATGCCATATAAAACTTGTGACCCCCTGGGCAGGGCCAATTTTGACAACAGGGCCAATTTTGACAACAGGGCTATTATTTGAAGGAACTTGGTAGAGGTCCACTAGATAAAGCTTCATGCCAAATTTGGTAGCCCTGGGCCTTATGGTTTCAGAGAAATAGGTTTTTAAAAAAATTCAATATTTTTCAGTTTTGTTGCCATGGCAACCAGAGTTTTTGAAGGAATAAAATTCTTTCAAGGAATTCTGAAGAGACCCTTGGCAGGATCATTTCTGTGAAGTTTTATCAAAATTGGATAAGTAGTTTCACAGAAGAAGATGTATGAAATAAAAGTTAAAGGACGCATGGATGGATGCACACACGACAGACACCGGGCAATGACCTAAGCCAGCTGGCCTTCGGCCAGTGGAGCTAAAAAAGTATTGTCTGGTAAAGGGTTTTAAAAAGATAGGTATAGATACAGTAGTCACTAGTCAATAACTCTAAACTGAATACAACTAAAAATGAAATTGATTATTGTGCTTCAGTAGAGCTAAGCTGACACATGACTAACCTTTTACCGCATAATGCCAATCTTTAATGACCCTGGGAAAGAGGCCTTTCAAAAAGACTGAGAAAAGGGGAAAATGCTGGTAACCAACATTTATCCTTTTTCCACATTTTCTACCCTATCAATGGACAATTACATCATTAGAGTCACACTGAAATTGTCCTATTCAGATGCTTTAATCTTGAACAAGGCTAAAGGCTAAAATTTTGTCACCTGGTAAAGGATTAACTCTAAGAGCACCAAATTAACCTATCAGACACTTTCTTCCTATGATATAATCATATATGACCCAAATAATTGCAGTTTCAAAGTTGATCTGACAACAGTGTTTTAGCAAAGTGGACAGTCAAAGATCGGGCTACATGCTTTCATGCAGCCAGATCTTCATCTACACCGGCCGCAGAGAAATCGTGAAAGGCATGTAAGGTGTAAATATCTATAGAGTATGGCTTCTTCAAACAATGGGCCCCTACATCATTTCCTTCTCCATTAATTTTGTTATTTGTCCTTCTTCCATCTCCACTCCTTTGACAAATTCATTCTCACTTCCTTTGTCTCTCCCTCTCCTATTCATATACCCTTATTCCAGTATTTTCTCCTTTAATCACATTGTTTTCCATTTTAACAACAACAGATCCCATCACTTGAGACAAGTTTAATATGTATTCTGCAAATGCTTTCAATTTTATGAAATTTGAAATTACCATTTAGTAATCCACAAATGGAAGGTGTTAGCTGACAACAAATTACATGTGGCTTCAATGGTGGAATCTGAGGAAAATTTCGTTGTTTAGAAAGATTCAGGTCTTCACGCAAAATCCTGCGTTTAAATGAAGCTGGAAGAGAATGTTCTTGCAAAAGTTGTGGGAAAAGGAGAAAATGCTGGTAACCAGCATTTTCTCCTTTTCCCACAATGTTTTCTACCTCATCAAAGACAGAAATCATCATTTAAGCTAAATTTCTGCAATTCCTTTCATTTTAGTCCATCAATAATTTTTTGGCATATATTGTAGCAACTCGGATCTGGATCTAGGTTACAGATGTTTATAATAAGATAATGTGACATCACCCTATTTCCCTTGACATAACCAGTGTGTGCCCCAAGATGTTACATGATAAACAAAACATGGAGGAAAACAGCTTTTTGATATAGCATTGTTTACATCCTCATTCACTGCTGGGCATTTGCTTTGTATCGTTGAACAGAGTTAAATCGACTGCATACAGGCTGAACAAAAGAAAATATCGCTGACAGAAATTTTAGAAACATTGATTCAAACTCCAAAATATTTGTATACAAACATTATTAAAAGTAAATATCAATTCTGTGATTTTGTATTCAAGATCTGACTGCTTATGACAATTCTTAAAGCCCAGGTAGCAGCCAAAAGTAAATAATAGCCCTGGAAAAGAGGCAAGGAAAGGGAAAGAAAGGGAAAGAGAAGGAAGTGGAAGCAATTAACCCATTACCAAACGGCAATATTTTAGACGGGTCCAAATTGAAAGCATTTGCAGACGACAAAATAAAAGTGACTGAAAATTTGAAATTTGTTTTGTGAAGGGTAGAAAACATTGTGGGAAAAGGAGAAAATGCTGGTAACCAGCATTTTCTCCTTTTCCCACACTGTTTTCAAAAGGCCTCTTTCTCAGGGGCGTCAAAAGTAGGGATTGTGTGGTAATGGGTTAAGGATGACAAAGGAGCAAGTATTTCTTTGAAAGAGGTTATAAAAAATGACCAAGGGCATGGAAAAGGTAAATCAGAAGGTGCAAAAGATTAGTAGGGATTGACCGAGAAATCAGCAGAGATGACTTGGTATGAGGCAAAAAGATTGGATGTGTTTAAAAAAATTGCAACAAAAAGGAACAAAGATGACTACAACACACAAGCAAAGATGGATATGATAAAGATAACTATGAAAGTAAATAAAATGACTAAGAGAAGGATGTTTCAGGGTTGAGGGGATGACACGGACAAAGGATTACTAAGAAACAGGTTTAAAGATGAAGGGGGCCACAGTGACCAAAAAAGTGCCAAAGATAATATGAAAAAGAGGTGATTCAAAGATTTGGGTTGACCACTTTGTTGGCGAAGTTGACACTAGAAGGAGAAGACAAGCAATTGGATGCAAAGACTGGGATGCCAAAGATGACTATTATAGATTGCAAAGTAATAGGACTAAGGAAGTAGCAACAAAATCTTGGAGAAAAGTCATGAAATAAGAAAATATCAGTCTAGGTCACATTTTACTAAAGTAACTAGAGCTATCACTAAATGTGATCATACGCCCCCAACAGCTCCTTGTCACAAAACAGATTAATGTCACAGGAATGCAAAATAAGTGACTGGAGAGTCAATTATACCAGAGCTATCACTGAAGGTGATGAATATCCTGCAATGGCTTCTTGCCAAAGAATTACTCTTTGTTACAGACTGAAGACTTGGTGAGAATAAAACTTAATACATTCTTTTTTACCAGTTGGACAAATTGAGACTGGTTTAAATGAAAAGGTTTTGCAGACAACAAATGTCTTTTCATGGAATGTTTTTGACCAGACTCTACATCTTACTTATACAGTACGAAAACTAACGAAAGCAACCTCCGAACCGAATCAGAACCGTAATAGTAACTGAACTGAAACTGCAAAATTTAAAAGCAAAAAGTTCTGTCAAAACGTTAAATAGGCTGAATGAATGTTAAAAAGACCGTAATAGACTTACGAAAACATTGTAAAAACAGAAGTGGACAAGAAATTTCATGAAAGGGCCATAACTCAGTGAAAAATCAATGAACCATAACCAACATTTCATATGCACATCTCTGCTTGATACTGAGTCTACCTGTGAAGTTTGAATAAAATTTGTCCAATAGTTTATGACAAAAAGCAACAGACCGACCGACGGACGGACAGCTGTGTTACAAGTATTCTATCAAAAGTATAATTTATTTTCATCAATTCAGCAAGGGCACCGTCATAAAGAGAACGACAAAGAAGGGCTTAGCTCTTGGAAATTTTATTTAATTAAATAAGAACAATTTATGATATGCACATCTTTGCTGAGTGCAAAGTCTATCCATGAAGTTTGAAAGAAATTTGTCCAGAATCATCAAAGGGCCATAACTCCATGAAACCAAAATAGGATATGCACATCTCTGCTTGATACTGAGTCTATTTGTGTAGTTTGAACCAAATCTGTCCAATAGTTGATGAGAAAAAGAGTGGACAAGAAATTTCATGAAAGGGCCATAACTCAGTGAAAAATCAATGAACCATGACAAACATTTCATATGCACATCTCTGCTTGATACTGAGTTTACCGGTGAAGTTTGAATAAAATTCGTCCAGTAGTTTATGAGAAATAGAGCGGACAAAAAGCTACAGACCGACCGACGGACGGACAGACGGAAGGACCGACCGACAAGCTGACTCCTATATACCCCCCAAACAGAGTTTTGGGGGGTATAATTACATACAAAAGAGTGTAAGTTTTACACATTTTTAGTATGGTGGCATATTTGTGCCACAAGATTCAAGATAACTATCATGATTATTGTAGAAAACTATAGTGATATATCAAAGTTTCCTGGAAATGCTATCTTTTCACCTTGTCTAGATAGATTTCCAGGAAATTTTGATTTATCACAATAGGTCTCTAAAATAATCATGACAGTTATCTCATATTTCGTGGC
The DNA here is from genome assembly GCA_943736015.1 of Tridacna crocea. Lineage (NCBI taxonomy): Eukaryota > Metazoa > Mollusca > Bivalvia > Cardiida > Cardiidae > Tridacna > Tridacna crocea. Next base: position 12,419,761 of record OX031072.1, read on the forward strand.
AGGAATGTGCCACCATGATAACGTATGTTCTAGTTAACTGACAGAAATTTTATCAGTGTGTACCGTAGTAACAATGGGCTCAGGGCAATGAACTAGAGGCGCTAGAGCGCCTGCATCGCTCCACAGGCCTGATTTTTCTATAACGGTGAAGAGAAGTTTTTAACAATTACCATTCATTCCTGCATTTTAGGTCACTAAAGAAAACAAGAGGACCATGATGGTCCTATATCGCTCACCTGAGTATATTTGTAACTTATATGGTTTATCAAGGGCAGGCTATTAATTCTTTTCAAATAAGGCATACCCTGGGGTTTGTCACAAAAATATGTTTACAGATTTTCTTCTTTGTCTTTGGCCAGTGGAGCTAAAAGCTGCTGCTTATCATCAATTTTTCTCTTCACAGTGTCTTGTTCCCTTTTTGACTTGTAGTTTAGCCATTACCAGACGACAAAATTTTAGACCGTTCCAAATTGAAACAAATTGCAGACGACATTTTAAAATGTATCTAAAATGAAAAATAAGTGATCTATATGGTAGAAAAGATTGTGAGAAAGGAGAAATTGCTTGTTACAAACAATTTCTCCTTTTTAGATGGAATTGATTTTAAAAATTTCCTTCTATGATTCCATGTGAAATAGTGTGCACCAGGGCACAGAGCCAAAATATGACCCCAAGGGGATAATTCTAATTATTTCTATAAAGGGTCACTAGATGATGCTACATGCAAAATATGAATGCTCTAGCCTTTATGGTTTGTCACAAGTAGATTTTTAAAAGATTTCCTTCTTTGTTTCTATGTAAAATAGGGTGTGCCCGGGCAGAGCCCAAATATGACCGCAGAGGGATAATTCTAGCAATTTTGGTAGAAGATTATCAGATTTTGCTACATAGCAAATATGAATGCTCTAGCCATTACGGTTTGTCAGAAAAAGATTTATTAAAGGTTTCCTTCTTTGTTTCTATGTAAAATAGGGTGTGCCCGGGCAAAGCCCAAATATGACCCAAGGGGAATAATTTTAACAATTTTGGTAAGGGGTCACCCAATAATGCTTCAAACAAAATATGAATGCCCTCCGCCTAATGGTTTGTCACAAGAAGATTTTTAAAGATTGTAAAATAAGGTGCACCCGGGCAGAGCCCAAATATGACCGCAGAAGGATAATTTCAACAATTTTGGTAGAAGATCATCAGTTAATGCTACACACTAAATAGGAATGTTCTAGCCATTATGATTTGTCACCAGAAGACGTTTTAAAGATTTCCTTCTAAATTTCTATGTAAAATAGCGTGCGCCCGGGCAAAGCCCAAATATGACCCCATGGGAATGATTTTAACAATTTTGGTAAAGGGTCACCCAATGATGTTTCAAACAAATTTTGAATGCTCCCAACCTTATGTTTTGTCACAAGAAGATTTTTAAAGATTTTTAAATAGGGTGCGCCCGGGCAGAGCCCAAATATGACAGCAGTGAATAATTTTAACAATTTTGGTAGAGGATCATCAGAGAATGCTACATACCAAATATGAATGCTCTAGCCATTATGGTTTGTCAGAAGAAGATTTTTTAAAGCTTTCCTTCTTTGTTTCTATATAAAATAGGGTGTGCCCGCGCAAAGCCCAAATATGACCCCAGGGGAATAATTTTAACAATTTTGGTAAAGGGTCACCCAATGATGCTTCATACAAAATATGAATGCTCCCGGCCTTATGGTTTGTCACAAGAAGATTTTTAAAGATTTTTTCCATTTTCAGCCATTTTGTTGCCATGGCAACCAGAGTTTTTGTTGGAATTAAATTCTTTTAACAATTTTTGTAGAGCTTCACCCAAGGAACATTCCTGCCAAGTTTTATCAAGATTGGCCTTCTGGTTTTGGAGGAGAAGATTTTTAAAGAAATTGTTAACGGACGGACAGATGGACGGACGGACGGACGGATGCCGGACGATGACCGGTCACAATAGCTCCCCCTGAGCACGTTGTGCTCAGGTGAGCTAAAAAGCTATGTGAGAAAAGAAAATAATAGTAACCTGCATTTTCTTAGTTTTACACAATAATTTCTACCCTTTTTGATTCAAGTTTTTTTAATTTGAAGATTTATTATATTGTCTGCAACATCTTTCAATTATGACCAGTTATAAAAATTTTGTCTTCTGATAATAGTTAAAGAGGGTCTTGTTACAAACCATTTTGGGTGGGGAAAAATCAAAATATAGAAAAAAATATGTGTTGTGGCAATTGTTTTATTGAAGTTGCAGGATCAGTTTGATTGGATAACAAAATGCCTTATTACAACAGTAAAGCAGTGCTCGCGCTGCCAATCGACATTATCGACATTTGTTGATTTATCAATTCAGATGTCGATTAATTCTTCCAATTGTCGATAAAAATTGTCGATTAATTTATTCCCAAAAAAGTCGGGTAAAATTTCCTTTACATGCCTGATCACAGGGGAATTTGAGCCGGAAATGTGTGGTAATCGCTTGTTTCACACCTCGGCGGACGCAGACTTGGGCAATCAACAGGTCACAATGACTGGTATATTTTACAACACGTGTCATATTATAATAAGCCGCTAATTGGCCATTACTGATTGTTTCTTCTTAAATTTTGATTGACCACGTTAACTGACGTGGTGATAGAAGGGAACCAATCAGATGTAACTAGGTTGACATTATAGAATTGAAATTCACGTAACAAATTTTGGTTACTTCACGTAAGAAAAAACGAAAAAAAAAAACATTATCTGCTTAACCTTTGTAAAATGACAAGATTTGAACTTACTTGCTACCCTTATTGATAATTATAGTCAAGTCACGCGAAAATACCTATCCACAAATCAACACACGTGAAAAAATGCTCGATGCAAAAAACACGGAAACCCATGACACAACAAAATGTTCCTTGTGACATTGACCGATCAGTGTCACTTTAGACCGTCTTTTCAGCTTTTTAATGACTTTAAGTAGTAAATTTCCATAGGTATCTTACTTTAACAGGGTTTTGTACAGCATATCATCAATATTGACTATTTTACCTCTAGCTGAGAACAATTATTGTCATACTGTATTATGACATCTTACCCCTAGATTTACAGCTCAGTGGGTAAGTGTACCCTTGAAACAAAAAAAGCTACTGGGATCAATGTTCACTTATATAAGTCTACCTCAATGTTTTTGTTCTATCGAGTGAATAACTTTTTGTTTACATAGTCTGACTCGCCTACCACACTGACTTAATTTGAAAATAATTGGGGTTAAAATATAACAAGAGGGCCAAGATGGCCCGGGATTGCTCACCTGAATTTTGGAGATGACCATAGCCTATTTTTTTTTTTTGAGGTATTGAAACATTGGAACCAAATTTATAATTTTGCTAAGCAATTTTCAAAAGGTCACCTGTAAAATTCATTTCGAAATCTGACCATCAGTTTCAAAAAGAAGAATTTTTTAAGAATTCTTCATTTCTGTATAAGAGCAAGTATCCCCCATCCACGAGAGCCATGTTTCTTGATGGATCAAAATTTATGAACAAGTTTTCAAAAGGGTCACCCAAGGAACATTTCGGAATTTTTTTTTTAAAATCTGACCGGGGGTTTCAGAGAAAGAGAATTTTCAAGAATTTCATCATGTCCATATAGTGCAATTAGCTCCCATTCACAAGAGCAAGGATCACCCAAGGAACATCCCTGTCAAATTATTTTAAAATCTGACTGGGGGTTTCAGAGAAGAAGAATTTTCAAGAAATTCTTCATTTGCATATAGTGCAAGTAGCCCCCATTCACCAGAGCCATGTTTCTTGACGGATCAAAATTTTGTGAACAGTTTTTGAAAAGGGTCACCCAAGGATCATCTCTGTGAAATCATTTCAAAATCTGTCCAGCCATTTCAGAGAAGAAGAATTTTTAAGAATTTCTTCATTTCCCTATAGTGCAAGTAGCCCCCATTCACCAGAGCCATGTTTCTTGACCAATCAAAATTTCGCGAAAAGTTTTTGAAAAGGGTCATCCAAGGAGCATCCCCGAGAAATAATTTCAAAATCTGACCAGCGGTTTCAGAGAAGAAGAATTTTTAAGAATTTCCTCATTTCCCTATAGTGCAAGTAGCCCCCATTCACCAGAGCCATGTTTCTTGACCAATCAAAATTTCGCAAACAATTTTTGAAAAGGGTCACCCAAGGAACAACTCTGTGAAATTATTTCAAAATCTGACCAGCAGTTTCAGAGAAGAAGATTTTTTAAGAATTTCTTCATTTCCCTATAGTGCAAGTAGCCCCCATTCACCAGAGCCACATTTTTTGACGGATCAAAATTTCACGAACAATTTTTGAAAAGGGTCACCCAAGGAACATATCTGTGAAATTATTTCAAAATCCAACAAGCGGTTTCAGAGGAGAAGATTTTAAAAGAATTCCTTGATTTCTGTATAGTGCAAGTAGCCCCCATTCACCAGAGCCACAATTTTTGAAGGATCAAAATTTCACGAACAATTTTTGAAAAGGGTCACCCAAGGAACATATCTGTGAAATTATTCCAAAATCCAACCAGCGGTTTCAGAGGAGAAGATTTTTAAAGAATTTACTAAAAAATTCCATTTGGTTGCCATGGCAACCAGACTTTCTGACTGAATCACATTCTGTGAACAATTTTTAAAGAGGACCTCCCAAGGAATATTCCTGCCAAGTTTGGTCCAAATTGGCCCAGTGGTTTAGGAGGAGTTGATGTTTAAAGAATTGTTGACGACGCACGACGGACGACGCACGATGCACCCAGTGACCCTAAAAGCTCCCCTTGAGCACGTTGTGCTCAGGTGAGCTAATAAAGGGAGGTAATCATGTAATAGAAAATTTTCTCTATTTACTTGTGCATATCATTTATTATGATAATAAAAAATGTTGCTTGGTAAAGAAGTACTCTCAAAAGTCCTTATGCTTTTATGCAATATTGTGGGAAAAGGAGCACTGCCCCAGGAAGAAGTGCTTAACAAATTTTCCTTTTTTCCCCTCAATATTTTCTGCATTGTAAGATTAAAATAAAATTGTGTTATATGTTAAAAGAGTAACCTTTCATCAAAAGAAACCAAAAAATCAGCCTTTGCTTTTATGCAAATCTTGTGGGAAAATGAGCACAATCCCTGGAAATGGTAGATCTATAGAGAAAAGGTTCCTTTTCCCCAAATATTTCTAAAATGTAAGATTGAATATATAGATGATTTATTATTATTATTATTGATATAAATATGTGAATAAAAGTTTGAAACTATGAGTAACAGTGAAATTTGTTCAATGCTACATGTGCATAAAACCAACTTCACACGCTTATTTCGTTGATTATTTTTAGTAAGAAAAAGTTGTTGGCCATTATTTTACTTGGGCCAGAGCTAGCAATGGTAAAGCCCTCTCCGTCTTTGTACTAGGTCACCAGTAGGTCAACAAACCTTTACCAGAACTAATAAAAGTGCAGAGGTTTTCTTGTTTTATATGAAAAGGAGTATAGATTATGTAAAGCAACCATCTCTAACTCTTTACCAAATGACAAAATTTGGGATGTGACCAAACTGAAAGCATTTGCAGACAACAAATTAAACATTGATGAAATGATGATTTCTCTCTTTGAAGAAACACTGAGGGAAAAGGAGAAAATGCTGATTACCAGCATTTTCCCCTTTTCCAAGAGTGTTTTCCAAAGACTTCTTCTTTAAGGTCGTTAAAAGTCAGGATTGTATGGTAAAGACTTACCACAATAGGAACTAACCTGCAATACAACAATGAAATCCAACAAACAGTTTGAGAGAAGGAATTTTACCAAGATTTTACTTTATACCATAAAAGGAAAATGAGTCTCCCATAAAAGCCATGTTTTTTGACGGATCCTTTTTTTTTAAAGGAATTCTGTAGACCTCTTTCTAGGAACATTCCTGCAAAATAATAATGCTATCCAATCAGCGGTTTGGGAGGAGAAGATTTTTAAAGGTTTTTTACTTTGGTTGCCATGGCAACCAGAATTATTCATGGAACACATTATTATTTGAAGGAATTTGAAAGAGGACCACCTAAGGAACGTTCCTGTGAAATTTGGTAAAAATCCAGTCAATAGTTTCTGAGGAGAAGTTTTTTAAAGAAAAGGTTTACGGACGAACGGTCGGACGGACGCACGACGGACACAACGCCATGACAATAGCTCACTGGCCTTCGGCCAGTCGAGCTAAAAATGGAGTAACTCAAGAGAAACAGGGAATATTAGATACACAAAGCTTCTTTTGAGCTGATTTTCCCTGTCCGAGTCACATTTACCAGGATAAAAACAGTTGTCTGCAAAAGCATAAGCAGACAGTTTTTTATGGTCTTAACTCTGGTTACCAGTATTTTTTTCTTTTTTCCAAACTGTCTTCTAAGATCTAACTATCAAAGACAGAAGTCATCATTTGTGCAATTACTTCTTTGACATATGTAAATCCTTGCAATTTAGTTGAGACCAAAATATTGTTGTTTGGTCAAAAGTGACAACATTATTCTATGATCTAGCACTGAGGTACATGTACAGGTATGTATCACTATCATCCTACCACCACCTACCTGTATCCCTCAAACATAATTTTGACGTTTTCTCTCTTTTTGAAAGCATAGCTATCATCATCAGAATCATCTTTGTCATCATCATCAATTGGAGAGTATTTGTCCAATAAGAAAGTGGCATTCTGATTAAATCCGAGAGTGTAATAGTAAGTCCGTCCCTCCTGCTTCGAATACTTGCAAATCTGTGATAAGAATAAACAAAACCCATTTTCAATTTCCTGAGTAATTATAGCAAAGTTGTTGACTCAGAGTGAAATAAATTTGGTAATACATGTAGATTGGTTTCTTCGGACACCACTTTTGTCATAAAGTGGTTTTATAGTTATGTAGAGCGGTGTTGTCATTGAGTGGTTTGTAGTTATGTAAAATGGTTTTGTGATACCGGTATAATGGTACAACGGTTTTGCCATAAAATTGTTTTGTAGGTATGCAGAAGGATTTATCAGACCTTTAACAACGAGAATTTGGTAAATATGGTGGAAAAAGAAAGAATGTCGGTAACCAGCATGTTCTCCTTTATCCAAAATATTTTCTACTCAATCAAAGGAAATCTCATCATCTGAGCCAGAGTTAAAATGTCGTCTGCAAAAGCTTTGAATTTAGACAAGTCTAAAACTTCAATGTATGGTAACAAGTTTATTATTCACCAAACAACAAAATAGAAAGCATTTACCGATGACAAAATAAACATGACTCAAAAATTAAAATTTGTTTTTGAAATGCTAGAAAACACTGTGGGAAAAGCAGAAAATGCTGGTTATCAGCGTTTTCTCCTTTTCCCACAATGTTTTCAAAATGATTCTACACATTGGCCATAGGAAGTTGTGATCATGTGGTAAAGGTACAAAAATAAGTTTGTGAGGACTGAAAACTAGCACATTCCATACAATCACCATGATGTGCATGAATGATGTATCCACACATTATAAACAGGCATGTGCTAAAATTAACCCTTAGGCTGCTAAGCACAATTTGCTGACCTTTTGCAGTCACTGTAGATCAAGATCAGACTGCACAAAAAGTGCAGTCTGATCTTGGATCTAAACTGTTCAACGAGGAGATGTTATTCCCCATAACATAACTTTGACATCATAATATTTGGGTTGCTACTTTTGAAATGAAACTTTCATTTTTAGTTATTCAGCCAGTGCTCTCAATAAGGGACCATTTCAGGAATTTTTGTAATTCCATGTTCAAATTTCAGGAATTTTTTTTAAAAAATCAGGAATTTTTTTCCACATCAGTCAATTTGGTCTTGAGCTTATGATTTATTTTGATTGTGTTGCTGAATGGCCAACCTTATATTGTGGTTACTGTAAAGTTTTATCCAGGAAGACATGTCCTTAGAATAACCATAAAATGGGGGTAAAAAGGAAATAAGAATTACCTCCCTTTTCTGAAAAAAGAACAAATATCGACAAATATCTTCAAGATGGACATCAAATAAATTTCTGGTCCATCAGAAATGTGCAAAAATATTATACCAGTATAAATCCTTATTCAGTGCTCTCAATAAGCGGACGTCAACGTGTATTACGTCCAAATATTTAGGAAAAACGTCGGCATTTTCCAAGTCGGACGTTTTTTTAACGTCCATATTTTGACAGAAACGTCCGAGAATTTCAACCCAGACGTTTTTTTTTTTAAATGCACAAAGGGTTTGACGCGTGTGGAAAACTTCAATAACGTCCATTCAATGTAAGGCAGGCGCTTTACAAAGAGCCTCTATAGCCATGTAAAAGCGTTTTGGTGATCCAGATTACTGTGTACAGATGACAATTACACATATGCGATTGTTTATCCAATTTATGACCGGATTATGGTACGTGTTTAATTGGTCCATCAATTTAAGATCGCTTAGTAATCAATCGTCTTTAATTTGACTGCAGCGATAGAAATTAATGGACAAATGCAATTAATAGAGGCATGCAATCGAAGATCGGGGAATGTTGTTTGTTTGCAAAAATGCAACATGAAAGAAATTCAAATAATCGGGTAGATCTAATAGATCTACTAATTATTTGTCCGACTCTTTAAAAAATCAGCAGCTTATAGTTTCGTTACGCATTTCTTTCGGGAATTCTGCAGCGTACTTAAGGAGTTTTTTTTTTTTTTAAATAATCACTGTACGACTTGATCGTCGTTACAAAGGAATTCACGTCTGTCTGAAATATGTGTCTTCCATAATCCATTAGGAATCTGAAAGAAATTCATGCACATCAAAATACAACATGGATGGTTTCGCATGTTCACTTGGTTTGAAACAAATGACGAAAGAAACAGGCTTTAGTGCAATGTTCACGGCATTTTAACAATTATAAAACATGGATATGGTTATAATTCTTCAGTTATTACCATCCCAACACCTCTAGCGCAAAATGGAATGAAATTTCTTATTAATTGATAAATAAGGATTTATACTGGTATAATATTTTTGCACATTTCTGATGGACCAGAAATTTATTTGATGTCCATCTTGAAGATATTTGTCGATATTTGTTCTTTTTTCAGAAAAGGGAGGTAATTCTTATTTCCTTTTTACCCCCATTTTATGGTTATTCTAAGGACATGTCTTCCTGGATAAAACTTTACAATAACCACAATATAAGGTTGGCCATTCAGCAACACAATCAAAATAAATCATAAGCTCAAGAACAAATTGACTGATGTGGAAAAAAATTCCTGATTTTTAAAAAAAAATCCTGAAATTTGAACATGGAATTACAAAAATTCCTGAAATGGTCCCTTATTGAGAGCACTGCTTATTTATCAATTAATAAGAAATTTCATTCCATTTTGCGCTAGAGGTGTTGGGATGGTAATAACTGAAGAATTATAACCACATCCATGTTTTATAATTGTTAAAATGCCGTGAACATTGCACTAAAGCCTGTTTCTTTCGTCATTTGTTTCAAACCAAGTGAACATGCAAAACCATCCATGTTGTATTTTGATGTGCATGAATTTCTTTCAGATTCCTAATGGATTATGGAAGACACGTATTTCAGACAGACGTGAATTCCTTTGTAACGACGATCAAGTCGTACAGTGATTATTTAAAAAAAAAAAAAACTCCTTAAGTACGCTGCAGAATTCCCGAAAGAAATGCGTAACGAAACTATAAGCTGCTGATTTTTTAAAGAGTCGGACAAATAATTAGTAGATCTATTAGATCTACCCGATTATTTGAATTTCTTTCATGTTGCATTTTTGCAAATAAACAACATTCCCCGATCTTCGATTGCATGCCTCTATTAATTGCATTTGTCCATTAATTTCTATCGCTGCAGTCAAATTAAAGACGATTGATTACTAAGCGATCTTAAATTGATGGACCAATTAAACACGTACCATAATCCGGTCATAAATTGGATAAACAATCGCATATGTGTAATTGTCATCTGTACACAGTAATCTGGATCACCAAAACGCTTTTACATGGCTATAGAGGCTCTTTGTAAAGCGCCTGCCTTACATTGAATGGACGTTATTGAAGTTTTCCACACGCGTCAAACCCTTTGTGCATTTAAAAAAAAAAACGTCTGGGTTGAAATTCTCGGACGTTTCTGTCAAAATATGGACGTTAAAAAAACGTCCGACTTGGAAAATGCCGACGTTTTTCCTAAATATTTGGACGTAATACACGTCGACGTCCGCTTATTGAGAGCACTGTTCAGCAGGATAATGGTTAAACATTTTTTCTCTATTCTTTACCCATTACAACAGTGAATATTGTTCCCTCCTATAAATACCCTAGGGAAGAAAGCTTTTGAAAACACTGTGAAACAAGAGTGCCGTTGTCACTATATAATTATGCTACCACTCAGCTGCAATTTCAAGCAGCTAGCTGTAGCGTCTAAAGTGTGGGAATTTCTAGCACCTGCCTGGATAGCTCTATGCAGAGCTCCAGATAGGGGGGAGTGATGGTTTTCTAAATCCATCATTTCTCTTTCAAACCCTATGTTGTGGGTACTCATTGAATCGTCTCATAGAGACGATTCTAATGAGTACCTATAACATAGGTTTTGGTGCAGAATAATGTATACTTTTAATATCTACATCAAAATCACTCCCTGTATCTGGAGCTTGTGTTACTTGCGATCCATACAGTTAACTCTTTACCACAAAATTATAGATTAGTTCAAATTGAAAGCATATGCAGACGACAAAATAATTGTGGCTGAAAAAATGAAATTTGGTTTGGGAAGAGTAGAAAACATGGTGGTAAAGGGAATAAGGGTAATGGTGATTACCAGCATTTTCTCCTTTCACCACAATGTTTTCAAAAGGCTTCTTTCTCAGGGTCACCAAAAGTAGGAATTGTGTGGTAAAGAGTTAATGCACAGACAGTTGGATGGACAGACGGCTGCATATAAAAATCAGAAAATGAAGGTACCCATACTTGCTACAGTCTAACCATGATCTTCCCTGAATCTAAAGAAGCTTTTAGACAATACTGTTGCAAAGTCATCATTTCTATACGCAGACCACTTCTATAACTATTGTGGCAAAATGAAAATTGCTTCTATGAAATCATTTGTAATTATGACGGCACGTTTCTACATACTAAATATATGGTATTTGAGAACTAACACAAATGAATATATTACATGTATTACCCATTTCCACACAATCCCTACTTTTGATGCCCCTGAGAAAGAAGCCTTTCGAAAACACTATAGGAAAAGGAGAAAATGCTGGTAACCAGCATTTTCTCCTTTTCCCACTGTGTTTTCTACCCTTCCCGGAACAAATTTCAATTTTTCAGCCACCTTTATTTTGTCGTCTGCAAATGCTTTCAATTTGGACCGGTCTAAAATTTTGTCATGTGGTAAAGAGACTTTACACTAACTCATTACCAAATGACAAAATTTTACGTTTGTCCAAATCGAAAGCATTTGCAGAAGACAAAATAAAAGTGACTGAAAAATTGAAATTTGTTTTGTGAAGGATAGTAAACATTGTGGGAAAAGGAGAAAATGCTGGTTACCAACATTTTCTCTTTTTCTAACAATGCTTTCTAAAAGCTTCTTTCTCAGGGGCATCAAAATTAGGGATTGTGTGGTAATGGGTTAAATACAGAACTTAGGCTGACATTGATAATCTACATTTTTCTACCCTGTACCAAACAATACTATGATTGTACAGGCCTGAGGCTGATGGCTTTTTCCACAATTCTTTTCTCCTTTTCAGTTCCTTTATAGGAACCTCAGTCACCTTTAACTCTTCAACACAAAGTCCTGAGTTTTCACAACTCTGAAGAAGAAGTCTTTCTGAATACAGTGAGAGATATGGAAATGGGGAAATTGGTAGTAACCTGTATTTTTTTCCTTCTCCCTCAATGTTTTCTACTGTTTCAAACACAGATGCATAATTTGTTTAACTCTTTACCCCACAATCCCGACTTTCAACAACCCTGAGGAAGAACCCTTCAGAAAAAATTGTAGGGAATAGGAGAAAATGCTGATTATGTGCATTTTCTCTTTTTCCCACAATGTTTTCTATCCCATCACAGATGAAATCCACAATTTGAGCCACACTGAAACTGCCATCTGCCAATACGTTCAATTTGAACAGTTCTAAAATTCTGTTGTTTGGTACAGAGTTAGAGTAGGACATTCAATTTGTCTTTTGCACATGCTTTCAATTTGAGCCAGGCTATATTTATTGTTTGATAGCGAGTTAATAATGATATACCATCTTAAGCTGCTTTCAGTTATAAACAAGAATTAAATTTGGTCAATTGTTAACTTTTTGCAAAAGGAACAAAATCTAAAACCTACCCAGATTGAAAACATATATAAAGACATCAAATGTGCCCAAGTCAATGGCATTTGAATTTAAAGGAAAAGGACATATTGTGGGAAACAGAAACACTTCTGGTTATTTGCACTTTCTCCTTTTCCTGTTTTGAAAAAGTCTTCTTTTGCAAAACTGTTAACCCTTAACCATACAACAAGATTTTAGACCTGACCGAATTAAAGGCCTTTGCTGATGATAGTTTCAATGTGGCTCATATGAAATGATTTCTTTGATAGGGTAGAACACATTGTGGGAAAAGGAGAAAATGCTGGTAACCAGCATTTCCTCTTTTTCCCACAATGTTTTCAAAAGCCTTCTCTTTCATGGGTGTTAAAACTCGTTGTTGTGTGGTAATGGGTTAAAACTCAAGATTGTTTGGTAAAGCATTAGATCTTGAAGAAAATAGGCTAAAAATACTTACAGCTACAGATAGACAAGAGTCCCCAAAGGCTGCATATGGGTTGTCTGGTTTGTTGAATCCAAAACATGGTTTGTAACTGTAGTTCCAACCATTGAACTGTGTATTCAGTCTGAAAGTAAACAAAATGCATACTCTAGAACTGAATCAAAGGTACTGGGTAGTATAGGGTGGGGAGTTCATTATCTAGTTAGCAAAAGAATGTTTTAAATTATACTGCAAAGAAATTTCTCGTGATCTGATTGGATAATATGTCCCGAACATATATATTATGCACACTGGCAAAACCAACGTGAAAGTAGTTTCCTTTTTTGGAGCCCTGTATACATGATTACACTGTCAACACAACATCCAAAATGGTGGCATCGATCAAGATTAACATCAAGATTATGCGCCAAGCTGCATGTTTTAGCATGTTATACCAAGGTTTCAGTGGCATCAGCGTTCACTGAATTGGGGTACTCAGAAGGGTAATTCTACTTTGTCAACATATTCATTTTTCCAAACCAAAAAACAGGTACAATTTTCTTAACAAATGTTGAAATGGTAAAACTTTGCAGTATAATAAATCCAAATTCATGTATATGGTCAAGTGGCAAGGGACTTTATTATTGTATGGTCAGGTAGCAGGGGACTTGGAAACTTGTTCATGGCTGTGGTATATTATGTTGCCTCCAGCCAAAGGCGAGGTGGCGACATGATTTGACACAGCCGTGAACAAGTTTTCAAGTCCCCTGCCACCTGACCGTATAACGAATTTATTATACTGCAAAGTTTTATCCTTTCAAAGCGCAATAAGCGAGATTTTCCTGTTTTATAATCTCACAAATCGTGTATGCTGACATAGAGAAAATCCTTTCTGAGTGCCCCAATTCTATGAAAACTGATGTCACTGGAAAATGATGTCACTAAAACTGATGTCACTGGAAAATGATGTCACTAAAACATGCAGTTTGGTGCATAAACATGCAGTATAGTGATCGATCAAAGCAACCATTTTGCATGTTGAGTTGCTAGGGTAGTTGTGTTTACAGGGCACTCAAAAGGGAACCTGGCTTCACATGTTTTTTGCCAAGGAACATGATATATGTTCCAGGCATGTTAACCAATCAGATCACAAGAAATTTCTTTGCAGTATAATAAAGAAACTTGTTCACAGCTGTTGTGAATCATCACGGCGGGGAATCACGTGACACAACAACAACAAAAATGACCCGCCATTTGAAAAAATTCCCCAACTTGAGGTAAGAAAATCTTCAATAATTCCGTTAATACATGACCGATTGGAATTTGGTTTGAAGCAGAGAAGGCGGAAGGACTCCGGGGATTTGCTTGATGTGTTAGATTTTTTAAACAACACCCGATAAAAAAGTTATTGACGAGCAAACAAATTTTTTACCCTGGATAATTTGTTTGCTCATCAATAACTTTTTTATCAGGTGTTGTTTAAAAAATTTAACACATCAAGCAAATCCCCGGAGTCCTTCCGCCTTCTCTGCTTCAAACCAAATTCCAATCAGTCACATATTAACGGAATTATTGAAGATTTTCTTACCTGAAGTGGGGGAATTTCTTCAAACGTCGGTCATTGTTTTTGTTGTTGTGTCACGTGATTCCCCGCCGTGATCATGTTGCCTACTCGCCTTCAGCTCAGGACAACATGATTCAGCAGAGCCCTGAACAAATTTCAAAGTTCCCTGACGGATTTCTATTCTATAGATAAACAAATTTACAAATACGATCATCTTTGCAAATTTGCCATCAAAAAATGTTTTTCAAAGTCGGCCACTGCTGTAGAGTTCACCCCTCTTCTAGTGCAAAATCCTATGTTCAAACAACTTGTAGGAATAAAGCTTTGGAAAATTTTTGTTTGAAAACAATAAAATGCATATATTTTTTCCTTTTCCCCCAACGTTTTTTACCTTTTCAAAGTAAATCCTGTTACTTAACTCTTTACAAAAAAAATATTCCTGGTTTTTACGACCCCAAGATAGAAGAGTTTTGAAAACATTGTGGAAAAAGTAGAAAATGCTGGTTTCCAGCATTTTTTTTCTTTTCCCACAATGTTTTCCACCCTGCTGGAAACAAACTTCAATTTTTGAGTAACATTTATTTTGTCATCTGAAAATGTTTTCAATTTGGGATAAGTCTGAAATTTTGTTGTTTGGTAAAGACAAGCCACATTTGTCATATGCACCCATTATCTCCCGCTAGATGGCATTCTATAAATACTCATCTATCTAATTTAGGCATCCTGGGTACAGAACCGAACCACTTTCCTACGCGACAACCGCTACTTTGAATTTCAAACTAAAATAAACATTTACTCAATAAAACACTACCTCGTGCAATTCACTCAGCTATGATCAGTAGTCTAGAGAAATCTGGAGCTAAAGTAGGTTTCATTTCTCCTCAAACGTATTGATAAAAGCTATTTTCTACATTTCTACTTTATAGATCGTAATATTACAGTCAGCCCGCTTTTGGGGCTAGTGATGCGTCATATAAGACAGTCGAATCTTCGAAGAATATGACATGCGCAGACAACGATATGCATCATTTCACTTTGGCCAAGTCTTAAAGTTTGTCTAAATTTTGTAAAATTTGTTAGATCTACAGGGAGGTTTTGAAACTTAAAGATTCAATCAAAATTTTGTATGAGGTAGACCTAATAGACCTACCTCTTGCCAAGCAATACCAAGTTATGAACCTGAGAAAGAAGGCTTTTGACAACACCGTGGGAAAAGAAGAAATTGCTGGTTATTCTACTTTTCTATAGAAGTTTCCTCAATTTTGGCCACATTCAATTTGTTGTCTGCAAATGTTTTCAATATGGACAGTCCAATCAAAATTGCATTGTCTGCCAATGACTTAATTCTTCAAATATTATATATCAGGGATCAAAATACAGGGCAATGTCGGCAGAGACCTGACTTGACTTTACCTTGTCAAATTTGTATTGCATAAACTTTGCCTAAAAATTTCCTGACCTGGGGTGTTTCCATGATGTATAGGCTGAAATCTTAGTCTACAGTGACAAAAAAAAAAACAGTGGAAGATTTCATTTATCAACTTCTCAGCATGTTTTTGTTTCATCATGCTGGTTTTTTTTTAGACCTACTTTGGGTTTAAATTTCCATATCCT
Organism: Tridacna crocea; assembly: GCA_943736015.1. Taxonomy (NCBI): domain Eukaryota; kingdom Metazoa; phylum Mollusca; class Bivalvia; order Cardiida; family Cardiidae; genus Tridacna; species Tridacna crocea. The sequence goes on from OX031072.1 coordinate 12,435,695, forward strand.
TTATGTGAAATATAATATTATGGCTCATGTTAAGTCAAAATGCTTTACCAAACAATAAAATTTTACAATCATTCAAATAGAAAGTCTATACAGGCGGCACATTTGGTGTGACTAAAAAGTCTAAATTTGTTCTTGGTAGGGAAGAAAATATTGTGGGAAAAGATGAAAATGCTGGTTACCAGCATTTTCTTCTTTTCCCGCAATGTTTTCAATAGGATTTCTCCCTTAGTGTTGACAAATCTCCGGACTGTGTGGTAAATCCCAATCCCAAGTTTTAAAGACCCTGAGGAAGGGAGCTTTTGAACAGATTGTGGGAAAAGAAGAAAATGCTGGAAACCTGCATTTTCTCCTTTTCCCACAATTTTTTTTCTGTCCATTTCCAAACATCCCAGGCTCCCAGCACTTCATTATCTCCCACTAGATGGCATTCTATGAATACTCATCTAATATGGGCATCCTGGGTACAGAACCTACGCGACAACCGTCGCTTTGAATTTAAAACTAAAATAAAGATTAACTGAATAAAATGCTACCTTGTGCAATTCAATCAGCTATGATCATCAGTTTAGAGAAATCTGGAGCTAAAGCAGGTCTCATTTCTCCTCAAACTTATTGATAAAAGCTATTTTCAAATTGTTACCTTATAGAGCGTAACATTACAGTCAGCCCGCTTTCGGGGCTAGTGATGCGTCATATAAGACAGTCGAACCTTCGAAGAATATGACATGCGCAGACAACGCCCAGCACTTGGTTTACAATTATTTTGTTGTCTGCAAATGCTTTCAATTTGAACCAATCCAAGAATTTGATGTATGATAAGGTGTTGACTCTTTACTTGATGACAAAATTACAAACTCGCCCAGTATTGAAAGTGTTTGAAGATGACACATCATTTGTTGATTAACTCTTTACCAAACGACAAAATTTTAGACTGGTTCAAATTGAAAGCATTTGCAGACGACAAAATAAAGGTGACTGAAAAATTGAAATCTGTTCTGGGAAGGGGTAGAAAACACTGTGGGAAAAGGAGAAAATGCTGGTTACCAGCATTTTCTCCTTTTCCCACAGTGTTTTCAAAAGGCTTCTTTCTCAGGGGCGTCAAAAGTAGAGATTGTGTGGTAATGGGTTAACTCTTTACCAAACGACAAAATTTTAAACTGGTCCAAATTGGAGGCATTTGCAGACGACAAAATAAATGTGACTCCAAAATTGAAATTTGTTTTGGGGTGGGAAGAAAACATTGTAGGAAAAGGAGAAAATGCTGGTTACCAGCATTTTCTCCTTTTCCCACAATGTTTTCAAAAGGCTTCTTATTCAGGGTCGTGAAAACCAGGGATTGTTTGGGAAAGGGTTAACCCTTTCTTTTGCGACAGAAGCCTTTTTAAAACATTGCAGGAAAAAGGAGAAAATGCTGGTGACCAGCATTTTCTCCTTTTCCCACAATGTTTTCCACCCTACTGATAACAAATTTCATTTTTTGAGTTACATTTAATTTGTGGCCTGCAAGTGCTGTAAATTTGGACCAATCGTAAATTTTGTTGTTTGGTAAAAAGTTAATTGATTATTCATGGGATTAGTCATTAAAAGACTAGGAAACAATGTGGGGGATAGTATGTTTTTTCTTCTTAATCCTTTACCAAACAACCAAGGTTTAAACTGGTCCAAATTAAAAGCACTTGCAGATGACAAAATAAACAAAATTTAACTCAAAAATTAAAATATGTGTGCAGCAGGGTAGAAAACATTGTAGGAAAAGGAGAAAATGCTGGTTACAAGCATTTTCTCCTTTTTCTTCAATGTTTTCAAAGGTCTCTACCTAAGGGGTGTAAAAATCCGGGACTGTATGGCAAAGGGGTAAGTTTAGTATCAAGAGCAGATATTCAGCCTGCTGGACTGAAACCTTTTCTCCTAACCTTTTTATGGAGGTCTGTATCTTCTCTAACTCTTTACCACACAAGAAAATTTTAGACTGGTCCAAATTGAAAGCATTTGCAGACGACAATTTCTAAGTGGCTCCAATGTATTTTATTAATAGGGTAGAAAACATTGTGGTAAAAGGAGAAAATGCTGGTTTCCATAATGTTTTCTAAAGGCTTTTTCTCAGGGTCATTAAAAATCGGGTTTGTGTGGTAAGGAAATAAACATTGTCATCTGTAGCATTTGATGTACATGTAGACTGGCTTGGTGAAGCTGGGATCTTTCACATTTCTGTAAATTTTGACTTGGACAGCATTTTGTTACAGTTTATCAACAGACAATATAAAATGACTTCATTAAAAGCTAAAACAGGTAACTATCCCCACAGGCAATGGTTTTTAACTGGTCTCCTCTAGTGCAAATTGCAATGCACAAAAAAATGCCCAAATAAGACAACAAGATTAATTCCTCTCCTACCGCTGATCATTTTTCGGCGATGGTTATGTGGGAAAGCAGCAAGTGGCTTGGAACATAAACTGTGTGGAATACTGGTAAAAGAGACTCTAGGAGAGCATGAACAGGTGCACTGGCTGCCATAGTATAAATAAAATGGTGTTGAAAACGGGGTTCAACACGAGACAATCAGTCAATCACACCACTAAGCTACTCTGGCTAAACTCTTAGCCCTTTACCACAAGAAGCTTTTTGATAACATTGTGGGAAAAGGAGAAAATGCTGGTAAAAAGCAATTTCTCCTTTTCCCACTATGTTTTCTTCCCTTGCCAAAAGAAATTTCAAATTTTCAGTCACTTTCATAATGTCGTCTGCAAATGCTTTCAATTTGAACCAGTCTAAAACTTTGTTGTTTGGTAAAGAGTTAAGTGAAAGTGGCTTACAGCATATCATTGCTTTACTTCAAAAACTTTGTAACTGCAGCTTGTAAATAGATTTAGTTATGAGGTTTTTTAATTAACCAATAATATGGAACAAGTAAAAAGGATAACACTTACACTGGTGCTTTACTTTGTCCCAGAGGTAACAGATTAATGAGGCCTTTTTCTACATGTGCAGAGCAGGCGGACACCTTGTTCACAAATGATCCCTCTACTTCCAGCAGCAGCCCTGACGAAAAGACAGCCATAAAGGCTATCCACATGCTCGAAATTTGGCTCTCCTTCTTTGGCTCCATCGCCATCCCCACACACAACCAGGGTAGGATTTTGTCAGCATGTGACGTAGCCCTTTGTAAATACTAATTTGAATGAGATCTATGTCCCTACTAGACAATATGGGACTGATGTATACAGATGTAAAAACCCAATGGTTGTTACATGTATTTCGAGACAATTCACTTTCTAAAAAACACTGATAGTAAAATTTGTTACATGTATTTAATGATCATTTACCTATCACACACCATGTTATTGTCTCTACTCAATCCACTTTCAATCTCTAAAACTCCTTCACTCCGTTTCACAGTCATCAATAAACAAGAATTACTTGATCAAACACTATGGTAGGAACATCATGCACTGAATTGTAACAGTAAAGACAGCTGTAGACTACATCAATTTACATCGGACCTTGGCCGACTGCAGAAATATCTGTGTATATTAGAACACTTGTAAGAGTGAAGATTATGTCCTGCAAGTCCATACCTACTTTATAAACTTAGCTTTAGATCCTCATCAATATTGTAACTCTGAATGAATTTTCAACTGTACATCAGTGCATAATAAAAGAGTGGTTTTACTGCTTCGGGATGGTGAGTATTTACACAATGTGTGATTACAGAAATGAAAATCCTTGGTTGTAAACAAGACACCGATCTCAGCTGATAAATGAACTGAACTTTTACAACAAACAAGTCCGAGTTATTCCGAACATCTGTGACCTCGTTATGGGGTTACATGTACATGTCTATGACCTACATTTTGAATCGCTTGCTGAACTGGGGCTAAATTGCAGATACGCTACCGTAATCAAGTGAAAAGCGTTTTTGCTTGCAGATCGAGATCTTATCATGATATTTTACCTGTAATTATAGAGAGTATTTGGTAAATATCGTGTCTGAAAACCAAGTCTTTCCAGCTATCCATATTAGATTTTCACGTGCTTAGTGCGTGTCGCGGGAAAAGTATTCATCAGACTAGTCTACTATGGCGGCAAATGTGAGAATTATTTTCATACTGATCTAACATTACTAGATACTGGAAAAAAGATCTGTCTAGATAGGTATAGACCCGGTCGGTCCGAACTTGTTTATTAGATCTAGAGATGGAGTAGACTATAGTGGACAGTTTATAGACTAGATCAGGATAGTGTATCTAGATCTACATGCTACCAGGGATCGTAGGCCTATCAGATCCCTGATGCTACAGATTACATCTATATACGATCCCTGTGTAGATAGACAGAGATCCAGAATTTATCAAAACAAGGTCTAGTCTATTATATCTAGACTTACTAGATGTAACGTAGGCCTATATAAAACCCAGATAGATCTACCCATCAACAAGGGATTCTACATTCCAACATACGATCCCTGCATGATCACACGGTCCCATGATAAAAACAACCCCGATAGGCAAAATTTGTAAAAAGATTCTGGGACAAAGAGAAAATGCCGATACCAAGCAATTTTTTTTTTTGTCGTGAATTCTAGATCTACACCAGGGATCGTAGGGCCTACACACATTTCCCTAGGTATACAATCCCTGTCTACACATACATGTATCGCCAACACGCGCCTTAGATTAGATCTCTATAGAATTTGTGACAGTAGAATTCTTTGTGCAAAAATGAAAGAATGCTAGATCTAGTCTACCTGGATTACCAGAATCCAGATGCATGCATTTCTTTTTCCAAAAAGGTTTCAGTTTTAAGCTTTCTTCAAGTCAGGGTTCGTACATAGATAAACGATCCCTCTTCAATTCAATAGATTAGATCTACAGGATTTAAGGAATTTAAAACTTTACCAAACAACATAATTTTAGACTAGTCCAAATTAGAAGCATTTGCAGATGACAAAATCTAGGTGATTCAATCAAAGCGTTGAGAACGCTGAAGTGGTATTTGTCAAGGAAACCCGTTGTGTGGAATTAATAGTTCATTATCTCCCGCTAGATGGCATTCTATAAATACTCATCTATCTAATATGGGCATCCTGGGTACAGAACCAAACCACTTTCCTACGCGACAACCGTTACTTTGAATTTAAAACTAAAATAAAGGTTTACTCAATAAATCTCTACCTTGTGCAATTCACTCAGCTATGATCAGCAGTTCAGAGAAATCTAGAGCTAAAGCAGGTCTCATTTCTCCTCAAACGTATTGATAAAAGCTATTTTCAACATTGCTACTTTATAGAGCATAATATTACAGTCAGCCCGCTTTCAGGGCTAGTGATGCGTCATATAAGACAGTCAAATCGTCGAAGAATATGACATGTGCAGACAACGATTAACAGTTTGAAAGAAATAGAGATATATTGTTCAAATATTGGCTTAAAAGTCAACCCACTAAGCAAATAAATACCTTTTGGGTTGAAGAGAGAGTATTCATGACAAAAGTTTGGTTTATTTTTGTATAAGTGCTCTCCCTTTGATCAGTGGGAGGAAGCAGGAGTAATACTCCTTGACAGTAGGATGCATGACGAACAGAGAAAAATCTTGTTAATATATATAACAAAAATAAGTTCTTTCCTGAAAAATGTAATTTTGAAATATCTCTAGCCTTTTACATTTAATTTCAATCAATTTCCTCAATCTATAAATATTCATGAGCAATCAAATGGAGTAGCACCCAATCATAGGACGAACAAGCCATGGAACGAATTGGTTTTGGAACGAAAAAGCCAAGGGTCAGTAGGCAAATTTGCATCATTGCGCCAATAAAAGGCTATGAGCGAGAGAAGCTATTTTCAATCAAAACTAAGTATCTCAACGATCGATGGCCTCGCCCAATGTATTTTAATATGCCATTTCAAATTACGTATCTGAGGGCCACCATAAAACTCATTTGCCAGAGAAAAAATGAGTTTAATCAGGTTTATTTCCTTCAGCTTTGCACAAGTAAGATACATGGTTATCAAAATTCAATCTTGAACTCATAGTGGTATTGTCTTCGACAAATACCACAAAAACTGAAATTTGATTTGGGAAGGGTGAAACATCTAGAATTGTGTTATTAAAGTGTTTACACTACCTGTACCAAACATCCAAATTTGAGACTGACAAAAAAAAAATGAAAGCATTTGCAGTAGATCTACACAAATGTTACTCAAAACATGTAATTTGTCTTTCATATGGTAGAAAACATTGCAGTGAAAGAAGAAAATGCTGGTTACCTGCAGTCTTTGCAGGCTGACATGAGTCAATAGGTTTTACCAATGATAAACTTTCTACATGACAAAGGAACATTCTACCTTTAGATCCAGTTGATTGGTAAACAAAATGGATTTTATGGTCCATATTTATGTGAAAACTTACTTGGTTTAACCCTTTCCCAAACAAGCCCTGATTTTTACGTGTTTGCAATAAAAGTCTTTTGAAAATACTGTGGGAAAAGGAGAAATTGCTCTTAACGAGCAATTTCTCCTTTTCCCACAGTGTTTTTACCCTTTTTTGAGAACTTTCTGCCGTTCTCTCAAAATCTAAAATTGTCGTCTGCAAACTCTTACAGTTTGAAAGAGTCCAAAATTTGTGGTTTTGGAAAGGGTTAATGCATTACAGAGATGCAGTAACTTTTTACCAAACAACAAAATTATAGACTGGTGTCCTGGTCCAAATTAAAAGCATCTGCAGACAGCAAATTAAATTTTGGTTACATGATTTCTTACTTTGATAGGGTAGAAAATATTGTGGGAAAAGAGGAAAATGATGGTTACCAGCATTTTCTCCATTTCCCACAAACTTTTCTCTAGGCATCTTTCTCGGGGTCATTAAAACCTGGGATTGTGTGGTAGAGTTAAGGTCCATTTTTCGAGAGCATAGCACCTTAATCTTACCTTGGAACCAGTTTATCTTATCAGGAGATATTTTTCTCCAAAAAATAAGCCTGACACAACATTATTCAGGTTTTTACTATTGGCCAGAAAGTTTTATTTCACTTATCTAGCAGGATAAAGGGTAGTATGTAGATCAACCTTATCCTGCTCGATAACTAATTAAATTTGCAATTAAGCAGTAAAAAAAAAACCTAAATATTGTTATTTCACAGTTATTCATTTTTTTTTAATAATATCTCCTTATAGGACAATGTAAATCCAAGATCAGTCTGCAAGTTTTGTGCAGTCTGATCTTGATGTACACGGTCTGCAAAAGGTCAGTGAGTTAAGATCAGATTGCAAGTTTTGTGCAGACTGATCTTGATGTACACTGTCTGCAAAAGGTCAGTGAGTTAACCCTATACCCAATAATATCCTGTTTTTACGACCCTGAGGCAGAAGCCTTTTGAACATCACTGTGGCAAGTGGTGGTAACTAGCATTTATTCCCTTCTCCACTAACTTGTGTTCTACACTTGCAAAAAACTTCAATTCATAAGTACTGCATTCAATTTTGTTTTTGGCAGATGCTTCTGATTCCGATTAGTCTGCTATTTGTTGTTTGAGAAAGGGTTAACTCTTACTAATCAGTCACATGTTACAGCAATCTTGAGGTAGAAGGATTCTGAAAACATTGTTGGAAAATGAGAAGATGCATGTAAAAAGGCCTTTCAACAGCATTTTAACCCTTTACCAAACAATCCCTGGTTTTTACGACCCTGAGATAGAAGCCTTTTGAAAACATTGTGGGAAAAGGAGAAAATGCTGGTAACCAGTATTTTCTCCTTTTCTCACAATGTTTTCTAACCTACTGGAAACATATTTCAATTTTTGAGCCATGTTTATTTTGTTGTCTGTCAGTGCTTTCAATTTGCACCAGTCTAAAATTTTGTTGTTTGGTATAGGATTAATATTGGGTTTTGCCTAAAAAGATTAGAAAACATAGTTTGAATAGTAGAGGGTCATTAAAAGTCAGGATTGTTTGTTGAAGCAGGGATCCCTGGTTAAGGGATTAAACTATTACCACACGATCCCTATTTTTGACACCCCTGAAAAAGAAGCCTTTAGAAAACATTGTGGGAAAAAGAGAAAATGCTGGTAACCAGCATTTTCTCCTTTTCCCACAATGTTTTCTACTCTTCACAGAACAAATTTCAAACTTTCAGTCACTTTTATTTTGTAGTCAGCAAATGCTTTCAATTTGAACCTGTCTAAAATTTTGTCGTGTGGTAAAGAGTTAAAGCATGTGCTGACAATAATTCAAATATTGCTCAAACTTGTCTCAGACTGGTTACCAGCATTTTCTCCTTTTCCCACAATCTTTTAATGAAGCTTCTTTCTCAGGGTTGTTCAACCTGGTACGGCAAAGTAGTAAAAAGGTAAATTACATGAAAAAAAATCAGGTGAAGCGTAGAGATACAGTTTGTAGTGATATCTAGTTACCTCTCTTGATGCAACACATACATGTATATCAGACCTAGTTTTAATGTGTTTTTCTCCTTCAGACTTTTTTGTCAAGCATTTAACCCTTTACGTGATATGCCAATTTGAGGCTCTTCCATTTCAGCAGCAAATAAAGATATGATGTCAAAAATATGGACAAATGAGGACACAAATATCTGATTGAATGGAAAACGTTGTGGGAAAAGGAGAAATTGCTTGTTACGAGCAATTTCTCCTTTTCCCACAATGTTTTCAAAAACTGTCTGTTGTTGAAACGTCAAAATGAGTATCTATGGAATAAGGGTTAACTCTTATCCAGCCAAATAACTTGATTAAATTTTCAATTCAAAATTAAAACCTTAATATACCTGTTTCAAAGTTATGTTTTGGAGACTAATATCTCCAAATATATAATGTATAAGTATTTTTTTCTTTTCCCCAAAATGTTTCCTAAGTCTGCGTCCCAGCATCATAAAACTAGGGCTTGTTACAAGAACTTGTTTCAAAGACGTAGAGAGCTAACCCCTCTCAACACTGATACTATAAACTTGTCCTAACACAGCAAGAAACCTTTGAAAATATTGAGGGAAAAGAAGAACTGAGCAATGATTGCTTGTAGCAGAAAAAAATACCCTTTTCCCGCAATATTTTTTATGCCACTCTGAAAGGTTATTTCTATACAGTTTCAATAACAGTTCTACTTTGTGTGTTTGTTTGTCAAAAATTTGTTGGTAACCAAGCCTTTTTTCATCTTCCAACACTGTTTTATACCCGGTCAGAGAACTGCTCTTTTGTACCAATTCTAAATATGTTGTTTCTTGATGTTTTCAACGAGAAAAAGTAAAAATAATTTGTTTGGAAAAGGGTTTACTCTACACCACACAATCCCGACTTTTTACAACCCTGTGTAAGAAGTCAATAGAAAACATTGTGGGAAAAGGAGAAAATGCTGATAATCAGCATCTTCTCCATTTCCCACAATATTTTCCATCCTACCAATCCAGCAATCATCAAATCATTAAAAATCATTAAAAAAAAATCATTTGTTTTCTGCAGATGGGTTTAACCCTTTACTCCATAGATACTCATCTCTACGCATTGCTTGTAGGAGCCTTTGGAAAACATTGTGGCAAAAGGTGAAATTGCTAGTCACAAACAATTTCACCTTTTGTCACAATGTTTTCTATGCTATCAAGAGGTGTCATATACATATTTGAAACAGCTTCATCCTTGCTGTTATTTAGGGTCAATTAGAGATACCATACAAATGCCCTTGTGGGGTAAAGGGTTAATTTGGTCCTGTCCAAAAATTTGTTGTTTGGTAAAGAGTTTAATTTATGATGCAAAAACTTAGTCCTTTATCACACAATCTCAGATATGAAGAGCCCTGAGATAGAAACCTTTCGAAAACATTTGGGGAAAAGCAGAAATGATGGTAAACAGCATTTTCTCCTTTTCCCACAATGTTTTCTACTATTTCAGATAGAGTCATATCATCTGAACAATATTAAATTTTGTTATCTGCAAATGCTTTCAGTTTGGACCAGACGAGAATTTTGTCCTCTCATACAGGACCAGATTTTACCCAGTGTTTATACAGAGGTAAAAACGAAGGTCATTTGATCAGCCGACAAGATTGTAAATCTTCTACAGACTACTTGACACAATGATGTGCAGACATGTGTCTTTTTCTACGGATATGCAACATCTCTACCATGTTCAAATTCAAATTCATTCGCAGACAACAAATGTAAATGTAGTTCAAATGGTGGAATTTGTCATTGAAAGGGTAGACAACATTGTGACCAAAGGAGAAAATGCTGGCATTTTCTCCTTTTCCCACAATGCTTTCAAATGCCTTATACCCCAAGGTCATTTAAACTTGGGACTTTTTGGTAAAGGATTAAGAGATATTTATTTGAGATAGTGGAGGTGAGGAAACTGTACATACCAGTAATTACAGATGAGCTATCACATTAGTCTACCTACTATTTTTAGATGTATCACATTCAAGTAAATCTTTCCCTTTTTCAAAGGTTTGAAAGAACTGAGAAAGAGGGCTTTTAACTCTTTCCCAAACAGCAAAATTTTAGACTGGTCCAAATTGAAAGCACTTGTAGACAACAAAAGAAACTAAAAAAATGAAATTTGTTTCCAGCAGGGTAGAAAACAATGTGGGAAAAGAAAATGCTGTTACCAGCATTTCCTCCTTTTCCCACAATGTTTTCAAAAGGCTTCTATTTCAGGGTCGTAAAAACTACGGAATGTTTGGTAAAGGGTTATAACATTGTGAGAGTAGAGGGAAACTGTGGTAACAAACATTTTCTCCATTTTCTAAAATATTTTCTTTCTTTTGAAAGACACTTTATATCATATGAGTCACATTTTTGTTGTCTGCAAATTGCCTTCAATTTGAAGAAGTCAAAAATTACTTATCAAGTAAAGCATAATCCCTTAGCCCCTTTTCTGCTAACATACAAGTCATTCAGTGCCTGTTTTTTTATAGCTTTGGAAAATATAGTGGAAGAAAAGGATCACTTGGTCCAAATGAAGTGCTCCTTTTTCAAACATTTTTTCCCTTCCATTGAAAATCACTTTTTACATACATGTACTTTAAAAGCTTAATTCTTCATGATCATTAAAATATAGGCTTGTAAGCGTTTACTCTTGACTAAACTAGAGCTGTCACTGATTGTGACTTAATTGCCCCCCCCCCCCCCCCCGCTTGACAGGAACAGGCATTTACCTGTATTTTGTACACAGACGGATGGACGTACACACTGACAGATGGACGAAAACACAGACGGAAAGGCTAATTCCAGTATATCCCCCAAAACATTTGTCCAGTCCAAATTAACGCTTTACTCCACAATCCCAACTTTAAATGATGCTGTGACAGAAGCTTTTCAAAAACATTGTCGAAAAAGGAGAAAATGCTGGTAACCAGCATTTTCTCCATTTCCAACATTGTTTTCTATCCTGCTGGAAACAAATTTCAATTTTTCAGTCACATTTATTTTCTTGTCTGCAAATGCTCTCAATTTTGTTGTTTGGTAGACAGTTAACCCTTTACCACACAATGACGACTTTTGACAACCCTGGTAAAGAAGCCTTTTTAAAACATTGTGGGAAAAGGAGAAAATGCTGGTAACCAGCATTTTCTCCTTTTCCCACAATGTTTTTTACCCTATCAAAGAAATACCATTTCATATGATCCAGACTGAAACTGTCATCTGCAAATGCTTTCAATTCAGACTGGTCTAAAATTTTGTTGAGTGGCAAAGGGTTAAAGCATTTGCTGACAACAAAACAGATGTTTTTTAACTCTACCAAACGACAAAATTTTAGACTGGTCCAAATCGAAAGCATTTGCAGATGACAAAATAAAAGTGGCTGAAAATTGGAAATTTCCTTTGGGAAGGGAAGAAAACATTGTGGGAAAAGGAGAAAATGCTGGTCACCAGTATTTTCTCCTTTTCCCACAATGTTTTCTAAAGGCTTCTTTCTCAAGGTCGTCAAAAGTAGGGATTGTGTGGTAAAGAGTTAATTGCAGGATTTCTATTTGAAAGGCTGGAAAACATTGTTAACCCTTAGGCTCCTAGGCCTGTCTCACTGACCTTTGGCCGATACTGTAGATCAAGATCAGACTGCACATTCTGTACAGAATATGCATTCTGATCTTGCACCCACACTTTTCCCACTATGTTTTTCAAAAGGCCTCACACTGCCTCAGGGTTGTTTCTCTGGATTGTTTCTTAACTCTTTATCAAACTACAAACTTTTGGACTGGACGAAATTCAAAGCATCTGCAGACAACAAATTAAATTGTGTTAATATGATAATTTTTTACTTTGATAGGGTAGAAAATATTGTGGGAAAAGGAGAAAATGCTGATTACCAGCATTTTCTCCTTTTCCCACAATGTTTTCTATTGGCTTCTTTCTCAGGGTTGTTAAAAGTTGGGATTGTGTGGTACAGAGTTAGAGGGTTAATTCTTCACCAAATGACAAAATTTTAGACTTTTTCGGATTGAAAGCTTTTGCAGACAACACATTCAATATATGTAGCTCGATATGATATGATTGGATTTTGAAAATGGTAGAAAATATTGTGGGAAGAGGAAAAAGTGCTAGGTGACATGATAAATATCACACAAACTATTGATTTATTATATCTCTTTTTCTTTAGATTTATTTAACAAAATAGAGTTACAATCTGCTCAAAAAGCCATATACATATACAACAATGATGCACTTAAAAAACATGTTTTACAACTTAGAGGCTAAGTATCAAATACTGAAAAGTTACGGTACATCAAAATTTAATGGTTTTGTATAAAATCGTTTCATCTGGATTAAACTTTTTATAAGTCCATTTGAATCTTACAGCAGAAGTGAAAAGTAAAAAGTATGAGAATGAAAAAGAGAAGTTTTCAGAAATTTGATTTGAAATTTGATTTCTGTACATTTATTTGTAAATAATCGCCATTGCAACAAAGAAATATTGAGGAACTTGTTCCATTTGAATAGAACTTTGATTTTTATGGAAACCGAATGGACTATACCTCTGAAGTCTCTAACTCTTTACCAAACAATCCGTGGTTTTTACGATGGTGACATAGCTTTCTGAAAACATTGAGGGAAAAGGAGAAAATGCTGGTAACCAGCATTTTCTCCTCTTCCCATGATGTTTTCTAACCTGCTGGAAACAAATTTCAATTTTTGAGTTACTTTTTTTTTCATGGACTGTTAGTGCTTTCAATTTGGACCAGTCTAAAATTTTGTTGTTTGGTAAAGGGTTAACATACAACAATATTCTGGACTGGTCTATAGTTAAAGCACTTGACAAAAACAACTAATTAAATGTGGCTGAAATGTCTGAATTTGTTTCTGCAAGGTAAGAAAACATTGTGGGAAAGGGAGAAAATGCTGCTTTTTCTCCTTTTCGCACAATGATTTCAAAAGTCTACTCTATGAGGGTCATTAAAACTCAAGATAGTGTTATAGGTATGACATTGGAATACATATTTTACTCTCAACCAAACAACAAATTCTTGGCTCTTCAAAAATGACACAGACTGCAAGTAACCATGTACCACACAATCCAGATCTTTCCCTACCCAACACACAAATAAAAAACATTTAGAAAACATGGTAGGAAAAGGAGAAAATGATGATTACCAGCATTTTCTCTTTTTCCCACAATGTTTTTATCATATCATAGACAAATCCCATTTCTTTGAACCACATTTACTGGTTAAGTGCAATGCTTTGAATCACTGAAAAGGGGTGTGGGATTCCTATGCCCGACTTGCCAAACTCAGGACTTTTTGCCTGCGGACAAGTGAATTTTTCCAGAGTTCTTGTTCATGGGCAAGTAAATTTTTGAGCCAAACCAGATGAGGAAATGTCATATTTACATCAATGACGATCCTCAAATGCTCCATTTATTCCAAGTTTTGCATTACCAGTGTTGAAATAAACACCTTCAAGGTACAAACTAAATGTAATGACTCAGTGTGAGGCCTCTCGCTACATGCAGTTGCTGTGGGTGGAAAAAAAGGACAAGTACACTTTAAATGCGGACAAGAAGGACATTCAGTCCAACTTGTCCGTGGGCAAGTGGGAAAATTCCAAAATTGCACACCCCTGCTGAAGCAATGACAGCCACAGAGAGAGGAATTAATCCTGTCACAATGACCATCATCAATCTGCTCAAAGAAATCAGCTTAGCCAGGGATCGAGCAGCGACATCCTGTTCTCAAGTCCTGTAGGCTTTTGAATTCAGACAAGTGTAACATTTTGTTATATGGTAAAGAGTTAACCCTTTAATGCACGATGTCAACGACCCTGAAGAAGAAGCCTTTTGAAAACATTGTGGGAAAAGGAGAAAATGCTGTTAACCACCATTTTCTTCTTTTCCCACAATGCTTCATGCCCTATCAAACAAAAATTCCATTATTAAACAACATTGAAATCGCCATCTGCAAATGCAAGTCTAAATTTTGTCGTTTAGTAAAGAGTTTACTTCATTTATTGTAGAGTGCTACACATTTAGCATATCTTCAAAAAAGCAATTAAAGAGGAAAGACTGGGACTAGATAAACACCATTCGTGTTATAATTGCCAGTAAATGAAAATTGCACATCTTCACTTCTGTTAACTAATTATACATATATGTAAATACTCCAAAAACTATTATGCAAATAAACTAGACAATACAGTAGAAATACATCTTTTGTTTTCTGATTGTACAATACAAAGAAATACACACGCAAGTAAAACAAACAAAAAACACTATTTAGACCATTTTTATCCTTGCTTTCAAGTTTTGTTACTTATAATTCTCAACATGTAACTCGTTAGCATTATGGGGAAAATAAGAAAATGCTGGTAACCAGCATTGTCTCCTTTTACCCACAATGTTTTTTACTCTGTCTAAAACAAACACTACTGCACGAGCGCCCTTTTATTCACATTTGATTCATTATCTGCAAATGGCTTGAAACTGAACTAGTCTAGAATTTTGTTCTGTGAAAATTTCAGTGGACAGTTGTGGAAAACTCATGTAATGTACATTTTTACGAGGTAGGATCTGAAATATCTGAACAAGGTGGGAGGTATTTTGCATACAATGTATGCATACAGGCATATCGTATGTCATCCAGGACAGATAAATGCCTGTGTAATGCAGATAATTGACCTTCCCCTACAAAATGACCCATAGGTCATTTCTCTACATAGAGGAATGACCCAGGTCATTATTCTGCATAGAAAAATAACCCTCTGGGGTCATTTCTCTACATAGAATAATAACCCTGAGGTTATTACTCTATGTAGAAGAATGACCCGGGTCATTATTCTACATTGAGAAAAAACCCTGTGGGGTAACTTCTCTAAGTAGAATAATGACCCTGGGGTTTTTTCTCCACATAGAATAATGACCCAGGTCATTCCTCTATGTAGAAAAATGACCCATGGGTCATTTTGTAGGGGAGGGTCATTTCTCTGCATTACACCTGCTTACTAGATGGGCTTAATAGATAATACTTACCCATATCACATTTAATCCTTAGGCTACTAGGCAGGAATCACTGACCTCTATCAGACATTGTACATCAAGATCTGACTGCACAGTATGTGCAGTCTGATCTGGGATCTATACTATCCAATAAGGAGATTTTATTTGCAAATAAATAACTTTGTAATAGCATTATTTGGGATTTTACTATCCAAGACCATTTGAAAGTTTCATTTGACCCTTTATCAGAAGACAAAATTTAAGCTTTGTCCAAATTAAAAGCATTTGCAGACAACCATTTCAATGTGGCTCCAACAGTGCAATCACTTTTTGATGGAGTAGAAAACCTTTTGGGAAAAGGAGAAACTGCTGGTTACCAGCATTTTCTCCTTTTCTCAAAATGTTTTTAAAAGGCTTCTTCCCCAGGGTCGTTTAAAGTCATCATTGTGTGGTAAAGGGTTTACTTATTTAACAGGATAAGGTTTAACTATATACAAAACAACAAACTTTTAGACTTATCCAAATTGATTGCATTCGCAGACAACAAATCAAATGTGGATCAAATAATGGAATTTGCTTTTGAAAGGCTAGAAAACATAGTGGGAAAAGGAGAAAATGCTGGTTACCAGCATTTTCTCCTTTACCCATTATGTTTTCAAAATGCTTCTTCCTCCTTGTTATTAAAACACAAGTTTTTTAAGTTAAAGTTTAAAACAAATGCGACTTTCTTCTGTATGATGCTTAACACTTTGCCAAACGACAAAATTTTGGAATTGTCCAAATTGAAAGCATTTGCAAAGAACAAAATAAATGTGAATCAAAACTTGAAATTTGATTATGAAAGGGTACAAAACTTTGTGGGAAAAAGAGAAAATGCTGGTTACCAGCATTTTCTCCTTTTCCCACAATGTTTTCAAAGGCTTTCATTTTCAGGTTTGTCAAAAGTCAATATTGTGTGGTAAAGAGTTAAATGGTCTTGCATTTACATTGTATTGCTTTCCTCATATTTATGTGCAGAGTTTTTCAGTCACAATGGTAGTATATAAACACAGGATTTCTTTCGGTGAAATGGTTAAGTATTTCAGAAACCTCATAATTACCTCACACTAAATGATTTGAATCTCCATGTAGAACTAAAGGATTTGAACTCAATGAAGTTTGACTCCTAGTAGAAGAAAAATATTGTATCAATATTTATGCCTTTTCTGGTTGATAGGCAGTTTCATAAAAGAAATTTGTTCAATGAAAAAAGAATTATGAAAAAAAAAATCTAAGTAAATAAGAGATTCATATATTCAAGCTTCAAACAGCGTACACTAAATACACAGAGTTGTAAGCAACTAGAGAAGGACAATATAAATAACAACAATATAATTAAATATATAAAAGAAATGTCTACTAGCAAAAATGATTAACAGAAAGACATAGAGTGGTTTTGTTTTGTCACTGTGTGTTACAGACAATTCATCAATTTTTTCTCTCTACTGTTGGACAAAATTTGACACAATCCCGACTTTTAACGACCTTGAGAAGGAAAGTTTTTGAAAACATTGTGGGAAATGGAGAAAATACTGGTAACCAGCATTTTCTCTTTTTCCTACAATATTTTCTACTCTCCAAAATCAAAATTTATTTTTTGAGTCGCATTCATTTTGTCATCTGCAAGTGTTTTACATTTGGACTAGTCAAAAATTTTGTTGTTTGGTAAAGAGTTACGACACATCAATAATACAGCATAAATTTTGTCTTTAAAGGTAAGATAACCCTGTGAAAAAAGAAAATGCTGATTACAGGGTCTAAATAGCCTTATTTTACTACTCAGATATGGGTTAACCCTTTTCCAAATGACAAAATTTTAGACTGGTCCAAATTGAAAGTATCAGCAGACAACAAAATAAATGTGACTCAAATATTGAAATTTGTTCTGGGAGGGTAGAAAAAATTGTTAGAAAAAGAGAAAATGCTGGTTGCCATTATTTTCTTCTTTTCCCACAATATTTTAACAGGAGTTCTTTTTCAGGGTTGTGAAAACCAGGGATTGTTTAGGAAAAGAATAAACAGAGTTCAAAAGAAAAATGGTCCTGCAAAATAGGGTGGGCAAGATATTCAACAAAATGATTTGACAGTAAAAAATGTGACAACAGTGAAAAGTAGAAAAACAGTTTTAAACACTCAAAAATGTTCTACGTAAAAGTTGCCTGACTTGTATCTTAAAAGAGATTGGAACATAAAACACAAAAATGATAAACTAAAATCCTTAATAGAAAACCAATGTTTGTAAAAATTGTAAAAGTAGGTTATGATCAGTGACCCCTTTCTACACAGTCCTAAGTTTAACCCTTTCCCAAATGGCAAATTTTTGACCAGACCAAACTGAAAGCATTTTGCAGATGACAAATTAACTGTTGCTAAAAAGATGATTTTTCTATATGATAGGGTAGAAAACATTGTGGGAAAAGGAGAAAATGCTGGTTACCAGCATTTTCTCCTTTTCCCACAATTTTTTCAAAAGGCTTCTATTCTCGACCCGTAAAAACCAGGGATTGTTTGGGAAAGGATTAAATGAACTGCACTTTAAAGATGTTGTGAAAACGCTGTGAAAAACAGAGAAAATGCAGTTTCCAGCATTTTCTTCTTTTTCAAAAATATTTTCTTGCCATCAAAAGACAATTTTTAACATTTGATTGACATTAAAGCTGCTTTTGATTTGGACAAGCTTAAAATTTTGTTGTCTAGTAGAGTTAAAAGTGGTAAACTACCCATAATCCTCTCTCTCCTATTTTCTTTCTTTGTACTGGACAAACAAACTTCTCCTTCTGCCACACTTTCTCACAAGCTTCTATGACACAAATATTACTTTAAGTCGATTAAGACCCATGTTTTACAAGGATTTTTTCAAATTCCTCCTGCTACAGCTTTAATACAGGAGGGAATGACTTAATGAAACAGTGGACTTCCGTTTGGACCAGGGATTTCAATACCAGCTTGAGACATGATAAACATAATGATAATAACTCCGCCTACAACCAAACTAGTCCCGCCTACAGATTTCAAGGTTGACACCCAAGTGGATTTGAAGAAAGCTGGAGCAAAAGTGCTCAATAAAGCTGTACAAACAGTGAGAGAATATATAATACAGACTGAAGTGTTTATGGCAATGATTTGGCCAAATTTAGCAAATGGTTGAATGGTGGTCTGAGTCAGTGGGATGGCAGCAATGATGGTGGTGAGGGCGGAGCTAATGATTGACACGCCTATGTGTGTAAATGCTGCAGATGTCCTCCATTTTCTGGCTTTGACAGCATCCTGAAATACATGGAGTAAATGTTCTCTAGCCTGTGAGAATGAATTGTCATAAAAGACTGCATATAATAATTCATTTTCTATTTATTATATTGTGTACACATAAAAATGTAAACAAATAGAAACAGCTTCACATTTTCCTTACTGAATGAAATTGTTGGGACAAACATAGCTAAGACCTATCTACTTAATATGGATTTAACCCATTACCACACAATCCCTACTTTTGACGCCCCTGAGGAAGAAGCCTTTAGAAAACATTGTGGGAAAAGGAGAAAATGCTGGTAACCAGCATTTTCTCCTTTTCCCACAATGTTTTCTACCCTTCACAAAACAAATTTCAAATTTTCAGTCAATTTTATTTTGTCATCTGGAAATGCTTTCAATTTGGACCAGTCTAAAATATTGTCGTTTGGTAATGGGTTATGTAGACTTGTAATCATATCTCTACCAATTTTCAAAAATTTGGACTAAAGTAGAAAACACTTGTTTTCAGCTGGTTAACAGCATTTTCTCCTTTTCCAATAATATTTTCAGAAGCCATCTTCCTCTAGGTCATAAAAAACAGGGACAGCATTTTCTCCTTAACAGCATTTTCTTCTTTTCCCACAATGTTTTCAGAAGGCTTCTTCCTCTGGGTCATAAAAACCAGGGATTGTTTGGTACAGGGTTAATTCTTATCCTATCAAAAAGATCCACAGATCTCAGAAAAACAAAAAGAAAAAGTAGTTCTTACATCTTTCTCAGGGCAAGCTTTAGCTGCTAGAATATATCCTTCCACCAGATGTACGCAATAATCTACTGATGAGCCAACAAGAATGGATAAAGATATAGCCTCTACCCCACCAATCTCCCAGCCCAGCACATAAAATATGGCCACCACTAGACATACCATCTCTACAAAGAAGTACAATAAGATTACAATGATTTCCATTCAAAAACTTAATTCTTCCAGTTTACCAAACGACAAAATATTACGAATTCTACAAACTGAAAGCACCTGCAGATGACTAAATAAATGTGACTCAAAAATTGAAATTTGTGCTGGGAAGGGTAAAAAACATTGTGAGAAAAGGAGAAAATGCTGGTTACCAGCATTTTCTCCTTTTCCTACAATGTTTTCAATGTTAGGGTTGTTAAAAGTCAGGTAAAGAATTAACTTCTGGTAGATTGCTTTTTTTTCTCTCTAGTTCTTTCTGGCACTTTATACATGTATCTTCGGAAAACATTGTTGAAGCAATTCCCATTTCTAATTTAACCCTTTACCAAACAATCCCTGGTTTTTACGACCCTGAGATAGAAGCCTTTTGAAAACATTGTGGGGAAAGGAGAAAATGCTGGTAACCAGCATTTTCTCCTTTTCCAACAATGTTTTCTACCCTGCTGGAAACAAATTGCAATTTTTGAGTTATGTTTGTTTTGTAGTCTGCAGGTGCTTTCAATTTGGACCAGTCTAAAATTCCGTTGTTTGGTAAAGGGTTAAGCAAATCAGAACTTTTGCTTCATTATTTTGTGAATCTAAATGGCCTTCTCATTCTTTACCAGAAAACGGAATCACAGACTTATCCAAGTTGAGAGCATTTGCAGATGGAAAATCAAATAGAGATCAGCTACATGCACCTTTGTTTGATTCACAAATTACAAAGTCCCTATCCCAAACATTTTGCACTAGACATGTTGTCTAAGCACAAGCCTTTGAAGCTCTAAAGGTCCATTACGGAACACTAAAACTGTTCTTGGTGGATCATCAAACACTTAACTCTTTACTAAATGAGAAAACTTTGGACTAGTCCAAATTGAAAGCATTTGCAGACTACATAATAATTGTGAATCAAAAATTGAAATTTAATTTGGAAAGATTAGAAAACATTGTGGGAAAAGGAGAAAATGCTGGTTACCAGCATTTTCTCCTTTTCCCACAATGTTTTCAAAGGTTTTCTTTCTCAGAGTCGTTAAAAGTCAGGATTGTATGGTAAAGAGTTAGAGCACATTGGTCCATTGCCTCTATATCAAAGAATAAACTCGAAATTTCATTAACACTGTCTTTATTTCACTATCCCTTTGAATCGTACACAGTATATACAATACAGAGAGAATCCCCAATGTGCTATTTATAGCAATAGAGTCCAATAATGAAAATTTCGTTATCTGTTGATAGACCCATGAAGTTGCAGAGGCTTATGGTCTATATACAATACAGAGGGAATCCCCAATGTACTATTTACAGTAATGGAGTCCAATTATCAAAATTTTGTTATCCCTTGATAGACCAATGGAGTTTCAGAGGCCTATAGTCTAAGTTGTCACTGTCAAATTACATAATTCTGTAACGTGCAATTACCTGGTCACCCATCCAGGTACTAACCTAATGCACGTTGCTTAACTATCACAGAGAGAAATGCACCAAACCGCATCGCTGTAAAAGCTAGCTCAACAGCAAGGCTGGTTCTAAGTGCCTATATGTATAACCTCTCTCCGTGACATTATTCCCCCCGCCAACAAGTCTCGACCCCGAGACTGATATACAAGCATGTATATACCAATAAACCAGGGGAATGAACATGGGTAAGGCAACTCCAGTCCGGCAGTTGTCATTATCCCACCTCTGCCACCAAAAGTAACTTGCAATTACCTGGTCACCCATCCAGGTACTAACCTAATGCACGTTGCTTAACTATCATGGAGAGAAATACACCAAACCGCATCGCTGTAAAAGTTAGCTCAACAGCAAGGCTGGTTTCAAGTGCTTATATATATAACCTCTCTCCGTGACAATTCTCTCCCTTTTTACATCAACTATTATTATCAATTTCTCTATAAGCATAGAGCTACTTGCTTTCACTCTAACAATTATCGTCATGATCTGTGTTTCTGTTAATGATCTCTGTGCTGCTATTCAGTTAGATGTTTGCATTGGTGTTGTTTTATTATTTCTTTGTAATATATAACGAGAAACTGTTAGGTCTAATGCAATTAACGCTTTATCAAATGACAAAACTTTAGATTGGTCTAAATTGAAAGCAATAGTAGACAACAAAATAAACGTAACTTAAAAATTGAAATTCGTTTCCAGCAGGAAAAAAACATTGTGGGAAAAGAAGAAAATGCTGGTTATCAGCATTTTCTCCTTTTCCCAAAATGTTTTCTCCTTTTCCCAAATATTTCAGTGTCGTAAAAACCAGGAATTGTTTGGTAAATGGTTAAGTATGTATATTGTGTTAAACTTATACTTACCTAGGATGCAAATAAATATAACCAGCAACAAGAGAACATGCCCAGTGAAGATCATCACAGCAACCATACAGATTATTAGGGATAGGGCAACTCCATATATGGCACTGTTAACTGCAACTATTTCCATCAGTACCTATAAATTAGATAAAATACTTCATTTTTCTTGCTTGATTGGTACACACATAGATTAGTATTTCAAAACTATACCACATCACAAACTTTTGCACTTTTGTGTTGTCAATTCTTATGAACAAATTCCGTAAAAAAGAAACAAGTGAACAAATGCAGAGCACAAATATAGGGACCTGGCAGGATTTGAACTTAGAACGCCTGGACAAAAGGCCAGCATCATAATCACTTAGTGATAGAGAATTCTCCCTATTTAAATCCGGATGAAGCCATGCATGAAATAGATATCGTCCGTAACACAGTCAAAATACTAAAACAGATGTGGCTGAAAGGATGATATTTGCCCATGATATACTATTAACTTATTATCTCCTGGGCAAAAAACAGCATATGACTTTAAAAATATCTTTGTAAAATGATTAAAAAGAATAGATGTTAAGGTTTGATACATGAATACATAAGAAAACATTATGACAAATGGAGAAATTGCCTGTATTTGCATGTAATTGTAATGTTTGTAAATACAATCCAGGAATATTTGTTATGCTACCTACAGATTTTTTTGTTGGACTCTAGATATGCACGTACCTCTGGCCAGAACTCTGAAGCCTGGAACATATCTTTCAGTGGACTGGAAGGATCCATTTCTTGTTTTAAGTCTGACAGAAAAGCTTCCCACATCTGGTACTCCTTGTAGGCCTCAAAATAGGACTTCCCTTTGGAGGTTGTCTAAGAGAGATAGTGATCAATAGTTGTATTGGTTGTATTGGGGTTAACGCCACTTTAACAGCTAAGGTAATGTCACGGCGGTCGGTGACGCAAATGTGTTTCCTGACTTTCTCACACCAGTACCTACTACTATTCTCACATGCTTCATCAGAGATGAGAGGCGAAAATACATCGGAAAGAAAGACCGCCTCAACCTGGTATTGAACTCACAACCACCAGATCATGAGTCCGACACACTCACCATTAAGCCACCCCTGCGGGCAGTGATCAATAAATGTTGTTTGTTTGTTTTCAGGGTCTGTATTCACCAACCATTCTTAAGAACATTCTTATGTAAAACTTGTGACCCCTGGAGTGGGGCCAAACTTGACACCAAGGTTATACTTTGGGCCCCCTATGTATCGGCCTACTAGATAAAGCTGCATACAAAATTAGGAAGCTCTTAAAATTCGATAGGCCTTATGGCTAGGTACAAGTAGATTTTCAAAGCTTTCCAATCCCTATGAAATCTAATGGAAACTTGTAATCCCTGGGGTTGGGCCAAATTTGACCCAGTACTATAATTTGGGCACCCTTGGTACAGACCCACCAGATACAAAATTTGGTAGCCCTAGGCCTTATGGCTGGGTACAACATGATTTTTAAAAGTTTTTCCTAAATTAGCCCATGTAAAACTTGTGACCCCTGGGGTGGGGCCAAATTTGACCCCAAGGCTATAATTTTGGCACTCTTGGTCGATGTCCAGATATGGTAGCCCTTTGCCCAAGGTACCAGAAGATTTTTATAGTTTTCCCTGTGTAAGCCATTATAAAACTTATGAACCTGGGACGGGAGCAAATTTGAAGGACTATTACTAGTATTTGAAAAAACGTGGTAGAAATCCACTAGATAACACTAAATGCCAAATTTGGTAGCCCTAGGCCTTATGGTTTCAGACAGGTAGATTTTCTATGTTTTTCACTTTGTTACCATAGCAATCGGAGTTTTTAATGGAATCAATTTTTTTCAAGGAAATTATGAAGAGGACCATGGCAGGATCATTTCTGCTAAAAAATGGAGCTAAAAAACAGAAATAGAGAAACTTACAGATTCAAATGCAAAACCAAGCCAGAGGACTGATGTAGCATCTTCTGTGAGACTGCCAAGAGAATGGGCCGGTTGCTCACTTCCATAGATGTAAGTGACCTTGGGCAAGTTATGGCATTCCTTCACAGACGTCAGTAAGAGTCTTTGGATGTATTGAGGAATGGAATCTGTTTGGGAAAAAATTAAGCCTTAACCACACAATCCTGAGTTTTAACAACCTTGAGGAAGAAGCCTTTTTAAAATCATTCTTGAAAAGGAGAAAATGCTGGTAACCAGTATTTTTTCTCTTTTTCCCTTAGTGTTTACTACTTTTTCAGAGTTAATTTCCACATTTTGAGCCACACATATTTTGTCATCTGCAAAAGCTTTCAATTTCAATCAGTCTAAAATTTTGTCAATTGAGAAAATATTAAGTCATATGCATGAGCTGTATTTTTTTTTCATCATCTTTATATCATTTAAAATACTTTTAATCCTTTACTAGAACAGTCTTGTCATTATCAAACAACAATATTTTAGGCTTGTCCAAATCGAAAGCATTTGAAGACACCAAAATAAAAGTGATTGAAAATTTGAAAATTTGTTTTGTGAAGGGCAGAAAACAATGTGGTAAAAGGAGAAAATGCTGGTTACCAGCATTTTCTCCTTTTTCCATAATGTTTTCAAAAGGCTTCTTTCTCAAGGTCATTAAAAGTCGAGACTGTGTGGTAAAAAGTTAAATGATGTATCAAAAAAGAACACACACAAATGCTTTAATCTTTTATGAAATAGTCACCAAGTTCTGTCAATAATTCCATTGATCTTTACTTGCCATAGATGATACACACACTTTTTTGCAACACTGTTTTCAAGATAAAGCAGTCTTACCTATAGGTAAACGCTAAGCACAACTATTCCTGACTAGTTGCATACTGTTGGCCATTCTCTTACATATTTATGCAAGTCTCTCTTCCTTTCTAGAATCTTTGGGCTACTAAATTAAAAAACAAAAATAAAATCCCTTTTGCAACACTGTTTTGAAAACTAATCCATCTTACCTGTAGGTAAACACTGAGCACTTCCATTCCTTACTAGTTGTGTATTGTTTGCTATTCTCTTACATAGTTTACACAGCTCTCTCATTCCTTCCAGAATCTTTGGGCTACTAAAGTTGAAAAGTTTGGAAAATCCTCTGTCAAACTCAATAGTGCCCTAAAAAGGAAACATATATCCATGCTAGATAATGAATTGAGATTCTGTGTCCTGTATAAACTGTCTCTATCTATCAATAACAATTGTGTCCATAGAATTATATTTAAATATCTGATACCTGTAAAGCTATCTACTCTTCCAAAAATGACTTTGAATTGAGTCACAGTTTCTTTGTGGTCTGCATATTCTTTCACTTAGGACAAAGCTAAAAAAAATGTGTTGTGGTTTGATAAGGAGTTAAGATTTAGTTTAAGTTGTAGACCTTGTTTAACAATCAAAGTACTGCAAATATTTTCATATATTCTAGCTAAGCTTGCATTAGTCCTGTAGTTGAGCCATGATGTGGAAATAGACTCTTTCCATGAAAAACAAGAGCGGCAAATTGTCGCAAGATACGCCCGTCTTACCCCAAGTTGTAAAGCTGGGGCATGCACCAGACAAAATTCAAGTATGAAAAACAACAAAGGGCAATAACTCAAAAATTAAGCAAGCAAGAGTTGTGATTTCGGTGCACTGCACTCCCCCTTGATGAGATCTATCCACCAATGAAATTTCATAACCCTAGCTAGTATAGTTTTAGAGATATGCTTCGGACAAAAATCAAGTATGAAAAACGACAAAGGGCAATAACTCAAAAATTAAGCAAGCAAGAGTTATGATTCCTGTGCACTGCACTCCGCCTCGGTGAGATCTATCCACCCATGAAATTTCATAACCCTAGCTAGTATAGTTTTGGAGATATTCACCGGACAAAATTCAAGTATAAAAAATGACAAAGGGCAATAACTGAAAAATTAAGAAAGCAAGAGTTATGATTCTTGTGCACTGCACTCCCCCTCAGTGAGATCTATCCACCCATGAAATTTCATAACCCTAGCTAGTATAGTTTTGGAGATATGCTCCGGACAAAATTCAAGTATGAAAAACAACAAAGGGCAATAACTCAAAAATTAAGCGAGCAAGAGTTGTGATTTGTGTGCACTGCACCCCCCATTCATGAGATCTATCCACCCATGAAATTTCATAACCCTAGGTAGTATAGTATTGGTGATATGCTTCGGACAAAAATCAAGTATGAAAAACGACAAAGGGCAATAACTCAAAAATTAAGCGAGCAAGAGTTATGATTCCTGTGCACTGCACCCAGCCTCGGTGAGATCTATCCACCCATGAAATTTCATAACCCTAGGTAGTATAGTTTTGGAGATATTCACCGGACAAAATTCAAGTATAAAAAACGACAAAGGGCAATAACTCAAAAATTAAGCGAGCAAGAGTTATGATTCTTGTGCACTGCACTCCCCCTCAGTGAGATCTATCCACCCATGAAATTTCATAACCCTAGCTAGTATAGTTTTGGAGATATGCTCCGGACAAAATTCAAGTATGAAAAACAACAAAGGGCAATAACTCAAAAATTAAGCAAGCAAGAGTTATGATTCTTGTGCACTGCACTCCCCCTGAATGAGATCTATCCACCCATGAAATTTCATAACCCTAGCTAGTATAGTTTTGGAGATATGCTCCGGACAAAATTCAAGTATGAAAAACAACAAAGGGCAATAACTCAAAAATTAAGCAAGCAAGAGTTGTGATTCTTGTGCACTGCACTCCCCCTCGATGAGATCTATCCACCCATGAAATTTCATAACCCTAGCTAGTATAGTTTTGGAGATATGCTCCGGACAAAATTCAAGTATGAAAAACAACAAAGGGCAATAACTCAAAAATTAAGCGAGCAAGAGTTATGATTCCTGTGCACTGCACTCCGCCTCGATGAGATCTATCCACCCATGAAATTTCATAACCCTAGCTTGTATAGTTTTGGAGATATGCTCCGGACAAAGAACTGGACGCCGCCCGCCCGCCCGCCCGCCCGGACGCCCGCCCGCCCGCCCGCCACGGGTGATCCCATAATACGTCCCGTCTTCGACGGGCGTATAAAAATCCATCATTCGAGTCACTTTCAGTTGGTATGTGTTTTTGACATAGAGGCCTAAGTCCAAAATTTTGTCTTCTGGGAAAGGGTTAATAAACCCTTTGCCTTTCCCCAAGTTTTAAATGCCCAGAGGAAGAAGGCTTTCTGAAAACATTGTGGGAAAGAAGAAAATGCTGGCTTCCAGCATTTTCTCCTTTTCACACAATGTTTTATACCTTTTCAAAGACAAATTTCACAGTTTGAACCACACCTTCTTTTTTATTTGAATTTGGATAAGTCTAAGATTCTATCATTTGGGAAAGAGTAAGGTTAACCCTTTACTCCACAGATACTCATTTCTACACATTACTTGTAGGAGCCTTTGGAAAACATTGTGGCTAAAGGTGAAATTGCTTGTGACGAACAATTTCACCTTTTGTCAGTGTTTTCTATGCTATCAAAAGGTGACATTTACACATAAGAAACGGCTTCATCCTTGCTGTTATTTAGGGTCAATTGGAGATGCTACAGGAATGCCTTATGGGGTAAAGGGTTAAGTCAATAAAATATAAAAAAAAAAAAAACTGTATACCATGTCATCTGACATCACATGGCCAATATCCTGCTGTGTCCAATGAAATTTCTTCACTCCAAACATAACATAGACTGTGGCCCCTGATTCCAATAATGGCCTCTCCTTTAAGTGTGTGCAATCACGATTCTTACACACATCATAATTTTCTGGAACACTCTGAGGCTTTTGTGATGATGTAGCCACCGGCAAAGGCTGTGAAGTAACATGGGCTTGTGTAAGTGGATGAACCTGTTCTGCAATTCTTGGAGATACATTGTGCTTGATATTTGTCATTTGTTGCTGGGGCAATAAAGTCATAGGATGACTGGTGGAAGTATTCAATAAAACTGGTTTGATAGTAAATGAAATATTAGCGGTGGATTTGGTTTGGTGGGTCAGGTAGGCGCTGGATTCATTACATCTCCCTGTAAATATATCAAGCACAAAGTGTTATTTCTATCTCGTGGCCACAGAAAGACGGCATTCCAGATACTGATTAACAATTTACATAATAAAAATTTTTCATTGAAGTTGGATCAAACATTTCTATTTAAGTACCAGGAAATTACTTCCACAATGTTTTCAGCCCAGCCAAATACAATAATATTTATTTGATCTGCATTTAATTTGATGTCTGCAAATGCTTTGTAATTGGACAAGCCCACATTTTCAATGTCTAGAACAGATTTAAAAAAGTAACAAGCCCTGAACATTGCCACTGAGCTATATGGTCCCAGCTTTAGAGTATGTTTTTTTTTAATTCTTTACTGTACGGTTTGCAACACATGAAAAGAGGCATTCGGACATTTGCGCAAAATGTAATCTCAGATCAGCCTGCCCAGTCAGCGCAGGCTAATCAAAACGAAACTTTCCGTTTTTACGTAATCATCTGTTTTGTGCAAGTCTGCTGAAGAACAAAATCCACTGTAGTCGTAAAATGCAGTGTCAAATTAGCCTGTGTGGACTGCCCAAGACGAAACTTGCAAATGTACAAATGCCCTTTTTGGTGTTTTATAAGCCGTATGATCTTAACTTTTTGTGACCGTGCAGAAAAAACTTTTCGAAAATCTAGTGGAAGAAGGAGAAAATGATGGTAACCAGCATTTTCTCCTTTCCATTAAGGTTTTCCAAACTTTCACTGACAATAACCAACATTTCAGTGAACTTAACTCAATGCCAAACAACGATATTTTAGGCTTGTCAGAATCGAAAGCACTTGTAGACGACAAAATGAAAGTGATTGAAAATTTGAAATTCGTTTTCTGAAGGGTATAAACAATTGTGGGAAAAGTAGAAAATGCTGGTTATCAGCATTTTCTCCTTTTCCTACAATGTTTTATAAATGCTTCTTTCTTAGGGTCGTCAAAAGAAGGAATTGTGTAGTATTGGGTTCAAAATGACGTCTGCAAATGCTTTCAATTTGGACAAGTCCAACATTTTGCGTTTGGTAAGGAGTTATGGAAAATTGATATAAAAACCTACTGCTGGTAAAGTTTCCGTGTTTGGGTCGACAATACACAGGTTCGTCAGTTAAGTACAAACAGTCTTTAATTCCATCACAAAATTTATCATTGGAAACACAACAGTCTTCCTTTTCACATTTAAAGTGATCATATGGGCATACAATTTGTTCCTTTGGGGTTGTTTTTCTGACTGCAAAGAAAGATAAAGAAACAGTGAATTTCTTCCTGTGAGGTTGTTAGTTGAACTGTAAAGAAAAGACAAAGATGGAAAACTTCCTCACTGTATATACATGTATGTAGTGATTGTACAGTGTCTAACTCTTTACCACACAATCCCCTGCTTTTAATGACCCTGTTGCAGAAAGCTGTTGAAAACATTGTGGGTAAAGGAGAAAATGCTGGTAACCAGCATTTTCTCCTTTTCCCAAAATGTTTTCTACCATGTCACATACAAATTTCATCATTTTAGTCACATTTATTTTTTCCTCTGCAAAAGCTTTCAATTTAGACGAGAATAAGATTTTGTCATTTGGTAAAGAGTTAATGCCATTTTCAACATTTTTTTTTATTTATATTGCAACATTTTCTCCTTTTCCCACAATGTTTCCTAACCTATCAAAGAAAAATCCCATTATTGAGCCACAATGATAATGATGTCTGCAAATGCTTCCAACTTGGAAGTGCACCTTAATCCTTTCCATGCTTTCCTGAATTTTCTTCCACCAGTACTTTGCACAAAATATTTGCCCAAAGCAACTGGCTGCTGACCCACATAACAATCATCAAAACAATGATCAGTAGTGACAGAGGGATAAATCATGTAGCACTATCATCAATCCGCAGAAAGAAGGTGGCGACTGGGATTCCAATCAGTGACTCCCTGTTCTCAAGTCCTGTATGCAACCGATTGCACTATCCAGGCTTTGAAAATGATCTAAATAGGCTCCTATGAAAGTATGCAATCAATTTGACGTGACATAAAAAATATTGATAAACTCTGAATTACATATAGACACTTTTAACCCTTTACCAAACAATCCCCGATTTTTACGACCCTGAGAAAGATGCCTTCTGAAAACTGGTAACCAGCATTTTCTCCCTTTCCCATAAAGTTTTCTACACTTCTAAAAATAGTTCATACAGAAATGACAGGTGATCATACTTACCTGTAAGTGCTTCAGTTACTTGAGGTGCAGGACTAGGTGTTACCTTTGAAAAGCATGATAAAGTATGTTATTTAGAATTCACACTAACATGGAGTCAGGGAGGGATCAAGAGTCAACAGGGATATTCAAAATATTTCTGCTTTTACTTTGGAGAAATATAAAATTCTGTTTGTTCTAAAGTACACTTGGTTGATTGATTAATTGTATGGTATTTAACACTGTTTTCAACTTTATTTCAGATCTATTGCTGCCGCCAGTACACCTTCCCATGCTTTCCTAGAGTTACAAGTTCTTCACACAATATTCTTTCCAAGCCACTTACCCACATAACCATCGTTGAAACAATTGTCAACAACAAGACAGCAATGAATTCTGTGACAATGACTATAGAAAGAGATTGACCAAGCTGGGGATTGATCTAGTGACCTCCTGCACTCAAGCCCTGTAGCTACAGAGCTCTGCATAAAATGTGCTTGGAACAGTAAAAATTCTACATGGTACATGTAAAAGTTGATAGCATTAAATTAAATATTGACAGAGTAAGACAAACAATAACAAGAGGACCATGATGGTCCTATATCGCTCACCTGAGTACCGAGCGGCACAGGTCTAAAATAAAGATATATACCAAATAACAAGGTTCAAGTCCAAATGATAAGGAAACAAGAGCAGCACATTGTTGCAATTTAACTTGAGACTTTGAAGTTCCGTTCCATACAAGCAAGAAAATACAGTAGAAATGAAGATCAAAGTGGAATTACTCAAAATTCGCACTTGGTAGAGTTACTGTTCCTGCGCACTGTACTCCTTAATATTGCAACAAACATGCAACACCAAGTTTGAAGTCGTTCTGACTTAAGATGACAGTTATATTCAGGGCAGGCACTAAATGCTGTAAAAATGACATTCGAAGGGAAATAACTTAAAGACAGCACAAGGTACAGTTACAATTCTTAGGCACTGCACTTCCAAATATTGCAACAAATAAGCATACCAAATTTCAAGTCATTCCTCCTTAAGATGACAAAGTTTTGCTCCGGACAAGCAAGAAATGCTATAAAATGAAGTCAAAAGGGTAATAACTCAAAATTTGTGCTAGGAAGTTATGGTTCTTGTGCAATGCACTCCATAATTTTTCAACAATCATGCATAATTATCAAATTTGAAGATGCTCAGGCTGTAGATGACAGTTATATTCCAGATAAGCAGAAAATGCTGTAAAAATTTCAATCAAAGGGAAATAACTCATAGCCAGTATGAAATAGAGTTATTCTTCTTTCACACTGCACTCCGTATTATTGCAACAAACACACATGCCAAGTTTCAAGTAAATTGGACTGGAGATGACAAAGTTATGCTCCGGACTAAGAACTATTCTAAAGAACTTTCTAATTCAATGGCAAATAACTCCAGTTGTCCTGGTCTGATTACACCCATAATCAAACTCATCTTAGATCTTAGAGTCGTATATCTTTTGACCAAGTTTGGAACTAATTGGTTGATATTTGTAGATGCTAGAGTGTAAACAAAGTAAAATATAGGAATTTTTCGAATTCAAGGGCAAATAACTCCAGTTCTTCTGGTCCGATTAAACCCATAATCACCCTCATCCGAGATCTTATGGTCATGTATATTTTGTCCAAGTTTAGTGTCAATTGGTTAATAATTGTAGATGCTAGAGTGAAAACAAAGTCAAATATAGTAATTTTTCTAATTCAAGGCAAATAACTCTGGTCGTTCTGGTCCGATTACACCCATAATCGAACTCATCTGAGATCTCATGGTCATACATGTATATATTTTGATCAAGTTTGGTGCTGATTTGTCGATATTTGTAGATGCTAGAGTGTAAACAAAGTGAAATATAGCAATTTTTCGAATTCAAGGGCAAATAACTCCAGTTCTTCTGGTCCAATTAAACCTATAATCACCCTCATCCGAGATCTTATGGTCATGTATATTTTGTCCAAGTTTGGTGTCAATAGGTTAATAATTGTAGGTGCTAGTGTGAAAACAACATCAAATATAGTAATTTTTCTAATTCAAGGGCAAATAATTCTGGCCGTTCTAGTCCGATTACACCCATAATCAAACTCATCCGAGATCTTATAGTCATATATATTTTGATCAAGTTTGGTGCTGATTGGTTGACATTTGTAGATGCTAGAGTGTAAACAAAGTGAAATATAGCAATTTTTTTAATTCAGGGGCAAATAACTCCAGACGTTCAGGTCCGATTAGACCCATAATCGAACTCATCCAAGATCTTATAGTCATATACACTTTGACTAAGTTTGGTCCTGATTGGTTGATATTTGTAGATGCTAGAGTGCAAACAAGGAAATGTGAACGGACGACTGACGGTAAGTGATCACAATAGCTCACTCTGAGTACTTTGTGCTCAGGTGAGCTAGAAAGTGAAAAAAATGGATGTTAATCTTCACTTAACTCACCTTGCCCAGGTTGTAAATGGCTGAACAATCAAAACAATGGATATTATCTATTGCACTAAACTTGGCTTTCAGGTCCAGTAATCTTTGGATATTGGTGTACTCCTTGAAGAATCTTGGAGGTTTGGTGGAGGTGTGCAGCTGTGTCATGAACCCAACAGAAACACACAATAGTATACTGGAAATAGCTAGAAGAAAATGACAAAATTGGGAGGGTTTTTATACCTACCAAAAAATTACTTTGCAACATAATCCCAATATCTAACAATACTGAAAAACAAGGCTTTTGGAAACACTGTCAAAATATTTCTCAATGCTACAATAGTTTCATACCGTTTCCATGTATTTCCTTTTAACAGGTGTATAAAAAATAATTTTATTTTTTAAATCACAATCATAATCAGATAGAGTCCTTGATCAAACTAAATGGGCCATACTCTAGCAAAAGGGGGCTTAATGCATGATACTAAGCAAGCCATCACATCATAGATCCATAAAATCCGATGTGTTTAACAAGTTCCTGAATCACAAGGTAAACTGGTTGCTTTTGACATGCAACAGCAAAAAGTGTCGACCCATGTAAGCCTGTGCAGAGTGCACAGGTTGACATGGGTCGATGCTTTCTGAAAATGCATAAAGCCCACTTTTCACACAACATGGCTCAAATACATGTACCACCAAAAATCATCAAAAATCATTATTACCAATGATGACCCAACGACCTTTAATAAAAGGCACAACCATCACACTGTAGATAAGGGCCTGTAACTGAGCACCAAAGTAACTCTGTGGTTTGTGTTCTGGTTCATCATCATCATCATCATCAGGAATAAAAAGTGGGTCAGGGTCTATATGTAGCAATTCTTCATCACAGTCATCACTGTCACCTGTAGTGAAGATGAATACTAGAACATGTACTTGATTTTTTTGCAGAGGACTATCTGTCTTTTGTTGCAGACCTAAATTGAAAGAATTGTGGAAAAAGGAGAAAGTTAGTGCAGCCAACCCTTTACCAACTTTAAATTTTAGGCTTGTCCAAACTGGATACATTTGCAAATGACAGATTAAGAGTGGTTGAAATGACAAAATTTTTAATTGATAGAATAGCAAACATTTTAGGACAAGGAGACAATGCTGGTAATCAGTATTTTGTCCTTTTTTGACATTTTTCACAATGCCATTGAAATTAGGGACAGTGCGGTAAATAGTTCATTCTTGATCTTATAATCTTGCATTTTAATGACCCTTTTTTTCCTGGGTCTTACCAGTGCTAGGCATGGGATCTAAAGTTTCTTGCCCAAGGACAATCCAACAAAATATCCATCAGATTCAGTGAGAATTGAATCTTGGGTCTTCCAGTCACATGTCCTATACTCTACCACTGAGCAAACAGTCGTAACTTCTGACCATATTGCAACTGATGTACTTTATTTCCAAGAATGCAACACTCAATGCAAAAATAAATTTAACCCATCCCCACACAATCCCTACTTTTGACGAACCTGAGAAAGAAACCTTTAGAAAACAATGTGGGAAAAGGAGAAAATGCTGGTAACCAGCATTTTCTCCTTTTCCCACAATGTTTTTTACCCTTCACAATTTTCAGTCACTTTTATTTTGTCGTCTGCAAATGCTTTCGATTTTGGACAAATCTAAAATCTTGTTGTTTGGTAAAGAATAAACACATACCTATATACTGTGTGCCAGGTGTGTCCATGGACAACATTGGAACATCTGCATCTTCATCAGTTACCTCCCTTGTTAGAGTCACATGACTAACACATTGTCTGCTGCTGTCCATAAAATGTGCAATGTCTTCTGGGACATTGAGACAACCTGCTGGTTTACATGATGGTGCACATCTACATCTGAATATGAAAAACACAGCAGTTTCAGTTATTGGCCAAATTTTACTTTTAAGTTATTTGTCTATCAATAGAAAAATATGGTGGTCTTTTCATCAGTACAGTAATAATGGTGCAGATACCATATTCACACCATCCAACTCTAAGTCTTATTCAGACAGCAGGTCAATTTATAATTGGATACAAAATGAACTTCTTTTCTTTATTAACCAGATGAAAAATGTCTTTATGAATTGTTGGTGATATGGATCCAAATGTCTAATAAATTTACTTGTCTACACTTGTTGAAACACAACAGGGAAAAGATATATAATAATTTCAGGCATCTTTGCCATTAACCCTACACTAACTAGTTACAAGAAATCATTTAACTGCTGGATCTCAGCATTTTCTCCATTTCCGACAGTGTTTTCAAAAGCATTGTCTTTTACGGCCTTTAAATGTCAGGGTTGTGACACTGAAGGACAAAACTTTTGAAAACACTGTAGTAAAAAACAGAAAATGCTGATGAACAGTTAGTTTTCTCATTACATATCCAAGCCTCTAGAAGGTTAAATCTGTACTTTCAGTCATGTTCAGTTGTGATTTCAAATGCTTTGAATACTAACAGGTCTAACATTTTGTCAACTGGTCAAGGGTTAAGATCTAATTATAACAGCCATTTGTCGTCATATGGGTACATCTGATAATATTCCAAACAGACATATCATCACTGACTTTGGGACTCAAATACCTTGCTCTCAAACATTTGACATACAAGATCTATCTTCAACTTACATTAGCTGTCCAACCCTGGCCTCACAATTAGCGAAGGTGATATACCAGATATATAGAACAGGTGGCATGATCAACATCACTGTTATCCAACAGTTAGCTACAATCAGGGACATAAATAATCCAAAGTCATGTACAGCTGGTATCTGAAATACAAAACAGACAGCTTGAAAACAGACATACGAAAATTAAAATTGCATCTTACACATTATAAAGTGTATAGTATGAAAGAAGAAATGCAGGTGGGCATTATTTATCCATGGTCTGACAAAAGGGGGCAATGTGATGCACAATACCAAGCAAGACATCATATACATGTAGCTAAGAATCCTTTGACATGCAGAAAACTGACCAATAATAGAAAGTTATGACCCAGGTCAGTCTCTCTGAACTGCACAGGCTAATCTTGCTACATACTTTCCTCAGATGCATTAACCCTTTCCCAAACAATCCCTGGTTTTTATGAGTCAGGAATAGAAGCCTTTTGAAAACAATGTGGGAAAATGAGAAAATGCTGGTAACCACAATGTTTTGTACCCGATCATATAGAAAAATCATATTTTTAGCTACTATTAACCCTATACCAAACAACAAAGTTTTACACTGGTCCAAATTGAGAGCATTTGCAGACGGCAAAATAAACGTAACTCAAAAATTGAAATTAGTTTCAGCCAGGGTAGAAAACATTGTGGGAAAAGGAGAAAATGCTGGTTACCAGCATTTTTGTCCTTTTCCCACAATGTTTTCAAAAGGTTTTTTCTCAGGGTCGTAAACACCAGGGATTGTTTGGTAAAGGGTTAAGTTGTCATCTGCAGAATGCTTTCAGTCTGGTGCGGTCCAAAATTTGCTGTTTGGGAAAGGGTTAAGCTCCCTTTTCACACAGCATTCTACATATTGAAAGACTGATATCAGTTTATTTTATCCACAAAAAGTTTATCTTGTAGCAAATAAAATGGCAGTTTTAATTATCATCATTTCACTTATATGATTTGTTTTTGATAGTGTAGAAAACATTGTGGATAAAGGAGAAAATACTGATCACTATCATTTTCTCCTTTTCCCACAACATGTTCAGGGGCTGTCTTTGTTGCTGAACAAACATTTCTACTGGGGCAATGACAAAGTAATGATTTGAAAAATCTAATCCATGGTCATTCAACATTCCTAGATCAAATTTCAAGACTAGACTTCTGTTTGGCCTGACCACAAGCTGAGTATCATCTTGAAATTTTACAATAAGAAGAAAAGAATTCACAATGGCTAATGAATACCAGTTACAAGACTTACCATAGAGGCTATGTTTGCTGCAAAAGCAGCAGCTGTAGTAAAAGATGTGAAGAAAGTAGCTTTGCCGGCAGTTTTTATAGTATACAGAGTTCTGGCCCTTGCATCTTTGAGATGATTAGCTTGACGAAATACATTTATAAATACAAATACATCATCCACACCTGAAATAAAATTTTGAATCAGTTAACTTTACCCGTACTTGACTAGTTATTTTCGGACACAAACTGATCACTACAAGACTTCATATTGCAAACAGAAAAATTCTAGTCTCAAGAAAAAGAGAAGGATAGAGCAAGATATAAAATACTGCTTGCTACTAGCAAATACCCTTTTTCTTGTCATGTTTGAATGTAAAAAAAAGATATTTTTCTTACACCTTGAGATACTGCTTGCTTGTACTGAACCAATGAAAATTGCAGGAATAAAAAGGCAAGAAGCATATAATTACATGAACAAGTAAATACACAGGAATATTAAGTCAACTGATAGAAGAAGCATTTAAAATACATGAAAGAAAAACCTTTAACTTTTATTAAGTTTTAGCTTCATCCACATTGAATGTATTTATATACAACAATAAAACAAGAGCACCAATTGCAATGCTCAGCTGCAATGGCTTGATTTTCAAAAAGAATTATAGCTTAAAAGAAAAAAGGCATAAGTTTATCAAAAATATTTTGATGGCTTCCTATGAGATCTCACTGAGACAGTTAAAAATGTGGGGAAGTTTGAAGTAAATATCTTCAATGATCCTAGAGATATTACAATGTCAAAGTTTTTCCACAACAATAATGGAAATGCAACCAACAGCTACACCTCAACATTTTCTTTGAAATAAGCCAAGCTAAAACTGAGATATAAACAATGTGATTTTTTGTGAATTATTAACCAAGATTTTCTCCTCTACCCACACTGTATTAAAAAAAGTCTACTATCTAAGGGACATTGAAATACAGCATTGTTTCATAAATGTTTACTATCTACCACATAAACCCAAGTTTTAAAGACCTTGAATAAGAAGCCTTTTGAAAACACCATGGGTAAAGGAGAAAATGCTGGTAACCAGTATTTTCTCCTTTCCCCACAATGTTTTTGACTAACACTAACAAAGACCAAGATTATATCCAGCTGATTTTTTTGTCCTCTGTAAATGCTTTCAAATGGGTGGAGTCCAAAATTTTGTTGCTTGGTAAAGAGTTAAACAAACTTGTTTAGAGTCATAATTGAGTAACTAAGTCTGCTGAACTCACCTATTCCTATAATAACAAATGCTGCAGCACCGTTCAGAATTCCCAATGCCCGGACATTGAACACGATTCTATAGAAAAATATGGCAAGAGGAGCACTGAGTAATATACTGGCCAGTCCCCAAATTGTCAACCAGAGTGACCAAGAAGAAAGTATTAGCATCAAGATAAAAATGACCATCACAGCGTACACAGCCAGTTTGATGTCGTTCCAGAAGGTAGATTCCACTTCATAATCAAATATTTCTCGACCTCCATATAGCACAGATATATCTCTGAAAGATATGAAATAGAAAAAAATTTAAACCTGGTGCCAAGCGTGACTCAGGGACCTTTTGCGAGAGTGTAGAGAAAGATCAGACTGCATAGAATATGCAGTCTGATCTTGGATCTACAATGTCCAATAAGGAGATGTTTTCCATCTATGCAAAATTTGTGATTTTACAATTGGCCTAAAAGTTTCATTTAACTTATTTAGCAGTGCCAATCCATTTCTGCTTAGGAAAACATAATTGGAAAAAAAGCAATTGCTTGTTATATTCATTTCATTTTCATAATATTGTCTATATAATATATGAGCCATGGCAGGGGAGGGAGGACATGGTGAAACCAGTTTACCCCCCCTCACTTGGCAGGGGGAAGGTATAATGATCTCTTGAAAAACTTAATTTTACAAAAGTAATGTAAGAAAAAATGAAAACTGTCTCACCTTGTAGAGGACTTTGAAAGTAGATCTATGTAAGTTATCACAAAATCTTTGAACTTTTTGGCTTGTTCATCTCTGTTGTTATTCAGTGTATATCCTGTAATTATACATAATAAGGGCATTTATAACTTGTAATATTGTCAGAAAATAGTTCAACAATTATAAACTTATGCATTTCTAATTAGAAATTTCAAGTTTCTGGCAAAAACTTGATACTCATAAAGTAATTTAGAAATCATTAAGCATGCATACCATAGCAAATATTCCTACAGTGACTCTGTATCAAATGACAGAACTTCAGACTTTGTGATATTGAGAGTACCTGCAGATGATAGATTTAACATGGTTAACCCATTACCACACAATCCCTACTTTTGACAACCCTGAGAAAGAAGCCTGTAGAAAACACTGTGGGAAAAGGAGAAAATGCTGGTAACCAGCATTTTCTCCTTTTCCCACAAGGTTTTCTACTCTTCACAAAACAAATTTTATATTTTCAGTCACTTTTATTTTTTCGTCTGCAAATGCTTTCAATTTGGACAAGCCTAAAATAGTGTTGTTTGGGAAAGAGTTAATATGATGGTTTCTGTTTTTGGATGGATAGAAAACATTGTTAGAAAAGGGCAAGCATTGTCTCCCTTTCCAACAGTGTTTTCAAAAGCCATATTTCTCAGAGTTGTTGAAAGTCGGGATTGTGCAGGGCAAAGTCTTCAACAAGCAAATCCTACTTTTTATGTCCATGAAAGAGAGGGCGTTTGAAAATATTGTGGGGAAAAGGGAAAATGTTGGTAACCAGCATTTTCTCCTTTTCCCACAATGTTTTCCTCCCACCCTAAAATAAATTTTAATTCTTTAGCCACATTCATTTTGTTATCTGCAAATGCTTACCAGTCTACCCTTCCCAACCAAATTTCATCTTTTAGGTCACATTTATTTTGTTGTCTGCAAATGCTTTAAATTTGGACCAGTCTAAAATCTTTGTTGTTTGGTAAAAAGTTAAACAATCCAAGTTTTTTAAGTTCCTAACAACCACCCATCACTTTCTCTATGATGCTTTCTACTCTTTATGACAAATATTATCATTTGAAGCTCATTATTAGGTGAACGGTCAGGTGGCAAGGGATCTGGAAACTTGTTCATGGATTTGATAAATTATGTCGCCCAGAGTGGAAGGCGAGGTGGTGACATAATTTCCCCAGTCACCTGACTGTACAACATATTTATTAAACTGCAAAGTTTTACTATTTCAATATTTGTTAAACAAATTTTACCTGGCTTTTGGTTTAAAAAACTGAGTATGTTGACGAAGCAGAATTTCCCTTCTGAGTGTCCAAATTGAGTGCTGACCAGCATTTTTTCCTTTTCCCAAAATGTTTCCTACTCTTTTCTAAACAAGTTAAAATTTTCCTGTCACAATTTATAATATTTATGTTGTCTGCAAATGCTTTCAATTTTGACCCATCTATAACTTTGTTGTTTGGTAAAGAGCTATACATCCTCTCTAGTTTGTAGATGAAAGCTATAATTAACTTTTTACCACATAATCCCGACTTTTAACGACCCTGAGAAAATAAGCCTTTTGAAAACATTGTGGGAAAAGGAGAACATGCTGGTAACCAGCATTTTCTCCTTTTCCCGCAATGTTTTCTACCCATTCCAAACCAAACTTTAATTTTTCAGTCACATTTATTTTGTCGTCTCCTAATGGTTTAAATTTGGACTGGTCTAACATTGTCTCATGTGGTAAAGAGTTAACCAAAACAAATAAATAAACCACTAGTGTTACCTTTTAAAGGAGCACCAAACAACACTTCTGTACGTATAAGCCGACTCTGTAAGTTTGAGCTGTTAATCTTGTCATCGACATAATAATAAAAATGGGTGGACGTCATTGCTAGTTTAAGGGCACTTTCAACCTTATCCATGTTATCTCCAAGACCGTCGTAAAATACATTTCCTTTACTGTCGGTTGACGGGAAAAAGTATGTGAGCAGGGAATTCAATGGGGCACAGCCATTTATGGCCTTAACTGCAGGGTCTTCTAGAACACTGGGATGTATATCTTTGTAGCAAAACTCTGGAAATTTTTCATGTTGCATGATTTTCTTTTCTATGAAATGTATCTCTTGAAGTCTTTCTTTGGTCAAAATATTTTCATTTTCACCCACCAGAAATACAACCTGGGAGAATAAACAGGAAAAAAAAAAATACAGAAATAAGCAGCAAAGAACTAACCTGGTTTTAACCCTTTCCCAAACAAGCCCTGGCTTTTACTTGTCTGCAGTACAAGTCTTTTGAAAACACTGTGGGAAAAAGAGAAATTGCTCATAACCAGCAATTTCTCCTTTTCCCACAGTGTTTTCCACCCTTTTTAAGAACTTTCTGCCATTTTCTCCAAGTCTCAAATTGTCGTCTGCAAACTCTTTTGGTTTGGAAGAGTCCAACATTTGTCTTTTGGGAAAGGGTTAAATAACTCTGTACTGATATGAAAACATTTTAGCAGCAATGCATTTTAACAATGAAAGGTTTTTACAACCCTGAGGAATAAATCTTTTGAAAACTCTGTGGTGTGGGTAAAGGAGAAAATGCTGATAACCAGTATTTTCTCCCTTTCCCACAATGTTTTCTACCCTTTTAAATTCCATTGCTTGAGTCTTATCTTCTATGTTATCAGATGCTTTCAGTTTGGACAAAAAAGTAGAGCTAAAAAAAGTTTAAAAACAAATACAATTGAACCTGTATTCACAAACAATCCAAAAATTGTTTTAGTCAGTTTCCACATGGCAAAATTTTAGACCTATCTCAATTGAAAGCATTTGCAGACAACAATTTCATAGTGGCTCAAATGAGCCTCTGAACCTAGATTCAAAAGCAAATCCAATACTTGTTTTAGCCTGTTACCACATGGCAAAATTCTAGAAGTATCTAAATTGAAAGCATTTGCAGACAACAATTTCATGGCGGCTAAAATGACACTAATTTTCTTTGATAGGGTAGAAAACTTTGTGGAGAAAGGAGAAAATGCTAGTTGCCAGCATTTTCTTCTTTTCTCACAATGTTTTCAAAAGGCCTCTCGATATTAGCGTCAGTTGATATGTCATCTGTAAGTGCTTTCATTTTGGATGTCTAAAATTTTGTCATTTGCTGAAGAGGTAACACTGTTTTTGCTAAGCT
Source organism: Tridacna crocea (assembly GCA_943736015.1). NCBI lineage: Eukaryota > Metazoa > Mollusca > Bivalvia > Cardiida > Cardiidae > Tridacna > Tridacna crocea. Next base: position 12,477,417 of record OX031072.1, read on the forward strand.
ATTTCATTTACCTGACAGTTTAATTGACTGTTTAAATTGTCTGTTAAAACAACTTAACCCTTTACCTGATATGCCAATTTGTGGCTCTTGCATTTCAGCAGAAAATAAAGATATGGTGTCAAAAATATGGACAAATGAAGATACAAATATCAGATTGAGTGGAAAACATTGTGGGAAAAGGAGAAATTGCTCGTTACGAGCAATTTCTCCATTTCCCACAATGTTTTCAAAAGCTGTCTGTTGTTGTTGCGTCAAAATGAGTATCTATGGAGTAAAGGGTTAAGTTAACTAAGGACAACACTGGATAATCTAGAATTAACTTGTACCTGCATTTTCCACAATGGATAATACTGTGTGGGAACTGCTACTAAACGATTACTTCTTTTCAATCTCTTCCTGCCTTGATGCCAGTTTTTTCCACCTATAAATAAGGGTAAAGGGTTTTGTCTAGAACCTGCTTTATAAATTGCTATTACCTTATTATAATTATTCTCCATACAGTAAAAATGCATGTATGTATGGCGCAGTGATCACTGTTTCTAAGAGGAATATGTGGGAAAGCCGCCAGTGGCTTGAGGCAATTTTGGGATAACTAATGGCCACAGAAACTTCTGGTAAACATGGTTACACTGGCCATGCAATATAACTGAAATAATACTGAAAACAGCGTTCAACACTATACAATCATTCATAACTACGTAAATTGTGAATTTCAAGTCCCTTAACTCATTACCAAATAGCAAAATTTTAGATATGTCCAAATTGAAAGCATTTGCAGATGACAAAATAAAAGTGACTCAAAAATTTGAATTTGTTTCTGGTAGGGCAGAAAACAGTGTGGGAAAAGGAGAAAATGCTGGTTACCAGAATTTTCTCCTTTTCCCACAATGTTTTCTAAAGGCTTCTATCTCAGGGTTGTCAAAAGTCGGGATTGTGTGGTAAAAGGTTAATGTTTTCTGTTGGGTTGCTTGTTTAACCAAGAGATTGTGTAGTAAAGGGTTAAACATATCCTTGAACTCTATATTTTCAACAGACCACTCTTTTTATCAGGCAGCAGACCACTCATGAAAACATTGTGGCAAAGACAGACATTGTTGATCACTAGCACTTGAAAGCATTGTGGAAAGGGAGGAAATGCAGGCAACCAAAATAAATCCTTTACTCCATAGATATTCATTTCTACTGATTGCTTTTAGGAGCCTTTGGAAAACAATGTGGCAAAAGGTGAAATTGCTCGTGATGAGCAATTTCACCTTTTGTCACAATGCTTTCTATGCCATCAAAAGATGTCATGTGTATAAGAAACTGCTTCATCCTTGCTGTTTTTTAGGGTCGATTTAGAGATAACATAGAATTGCTTTATGGGGTAAAGGGTTAATTTTTTCTTCTTTAACTTTTAAGTTTTCAACCTTTTCCAAGACAAATTCTATCATTTTAGCCACTTCTACGGTGCGTAGTACATTTCATTTGTCCCCTGCAAGTGCTTTCAATTTTGATGACTTAGTCTTTTTTTTTTTCTTGAGATAAAAATCACAAAATAGCTAAAAATGCATCCCAACATACCAATTATATGAGCAGACTCAGAGCTGTTCTTGACATTGAACCCAAAGTCCTTCATATGTCCGGTGTCTGTATAAGCCCACTTTGCCAGTAATTCATACTTCATTTTCCTGAATGGTGTATAATGTGTCTTGGCTTTCTGTAATGCCCCGAAGTTGAGAGACGCTTTGTGATTTGGAATTCTGAAGGCTTGATAGGATTTGTCGATCACAAGCTCTGGTTTACGAACTAAAACAGCATAGTATCCCAGTGACAGACATGTTGCAGTGACAAATAAAAGACAGAATACTGATAAAACAATGTCAATAATTCTGTGCTTCTTTGGGGACAGCCTGCACGGGCTCCCCAAACAGCAACAGTTACAAGTCCTTAAAAACTTTTGAATGCATCGAGTTAAAAAACCGGTTTCATTTTGACTATGACAGCTATCATTATCATTGTCATGTTCATTTGTATCTTCGAGGACATCATTGACATCATTCAACATGACATCGTCAGTGTCATCCAGGAGATAGCTGTTCCTTGAGCTGAAAAATAATCTTGACATTGCGCTGGCTCTGTCTGGATGAGCGTTAAATGTCTGATAGTCCCACCGTCACACAGGTCTGTAGAATCATCTTTCAAATATCTAGAACAGTAAAAGAAAAAAATAAAAAAATAATAAGTAAAGTCAAAGAATATCAAGCAAGCTCAAACTATTCTAAAAAGTTCACTCTTAAACTCTTTACCATACAATCCTGACTTTTAACTTTCCCCTTTAAGTAAGAAGGCATTTGAAAACATTCTTGGAAAAAAAGAGAAAATGCTGGTAACCAAACTACAGTTTGTTTCATGGTGAAATCGCTTCAGGACCTTAGGTCAGTGTCACAGACATGATGAACTAGTGCAGTACAGTATAACTAACCTGCAACAACCCAAAAGCGGAATATAAATATTTGCATAAAGTATTGCATCGGATCAGCCTGTGCAGTCTGCACAGGCTAATCTCAGACAGCACTGCATGTTGATTACGATGACAGTTTAACCCTTTCCCAAACAAGCCCTGGTTTTTAAGTCTCTGCAGTAAAATTCTTTTGAAAACACAGTGGGAAAAGGAAAAATTGCTCGTAATGAGCAATTTCTCCTTTTCCTACAGTGTTTTCTATAATTTTTGAGATGTTTCTGGCATTTTCTCCAAATCTAAAATTGTCGTCTGCAAACTCTTTTGGTTTAGAAGAGTCCAAAATTTGTCGTTTGGGAAAGGGCTAAACAAATTTCCATAAGCCCCTTTTTTGTGTGTTTCAGGCCAACTATTCATTTATAGCTTTCATTCATATGTTGAATACCTTTCATGGAGTCGTTTATGGGAGTGTTCACCATCTGACAAACACTTGAAATATTTAATGCCATCCATGATCCAGGCATCTCCTATGTCAAGGAACATTGTCCCGACTTGTTCATCATACAAAACAGAAACAAAAATCATCATATTTTTTCCATAGGAATGCAGTTTATGAGAAGATGTGAAATTTCATTAATCATGTCTCCAGCCGAAATTCCAGATCGACTCCACGATTTGTGACAAATGTCAACATGGAAATTTTGGTAATGTTTCGGGCATGTGCGTGAATATAGGTCAACAATAACTGCCAAAACAACAGTAAATATATAATCAAAACCAAGTTATCCTTACCATGCGAATTATGAAAAAATCTGAGTTCAAATTGCCTTTTTTCTGTGGAATAGTCTTTGTCTTTTTGTTTTTGTTATGATTTTCTGATAAACCCAGAGGTGCTCCGAGTGGTCATCATTTCCACCCCCCCCCCAACACGATCCGTGGTCTAAGGGAGAAAACTCGTACAAGACTAAAGCTTAATCTTATACGAGTTATTGCTCTTATTAAGAGGGGGAATATTCCGTACTTCCATATTCTATACAAATTTTAACTAAATTTCCATCATGTTACTGCGTATTATCCTTTCAAATATTGGTTAAACATAGATTTGACTTTTTATTAATGCATCAAAAGAGGTTGAATAAATTGAATCTACTCACGAAAATTTTAGTTTTAATGTTTACCTCTTTACTTTTCTAAGTACCTTTTTTGTCATCTGCAAGTGTTCCCAATTTGAAACTGTCGGGCATTTTGAGGTCTGGTAGAGGGTTAATAGTCACAGTCTTCTTTAAAAGAAAATAATGTCCAGGTGAAATAGGTAGCAAAAAGAAATGACGTCAAGTGAAATTATGCGACTTTTTGATAACTTCGAATAGTCTCAATTATTTCTACCCTTCCAATTATAAATACCATACATGCACACTTTCAGTTTGGATGAGTAAATAATTTTGTCCTTTGGTAAACACTTAACCCTTCATCTCAATCTTCAGATCTAATAACCCTCAGAAAAGGGCCTGTATTGGGTATCTAGAATTTTCATCTCACCAAATTAAAATATATACACATGTATCACTGAAATTTATATGAAAAAAACATTACAAATTATCAATAATTAAGAATCATGAAATTATAAAATAAGAATTTTTGATAGTGTTCCCTTAAAAGGCTACATAGCCTCTGTAGGTATTTTTAGATTTTGTGCCAGAAATTAAAAAAAAAGCAATGTGCGAATGTCTCTTAAATTCTGTGACATAATAAGCATGTAATTATTTTCCATAATGTCTTCTGAAGACACTGTCTTTGAAGATTCGTCTGTGCCTTTCTGGTATGTAAATGACTGAGTTGCTCATGTAAAAATAGACCATGTTTCCCATCGTTGTTGACCTGGGCCATAGTAAATCTCTAATTTTTCTTGTTGCCGAATGGTTTTTTGAATTTTTATGAGGTTTTATGGGGTTTTATGAATGAAAATTAAAAGGCTTTGGGAATATAAGGCTATTCTTTTGGTATTTTTGTAAAATTTTCTTCCCATATTCTGAGTGGCCACCTTTAAGGCAAACGTTGTGGGAAACCAGCATTTTCTCCTTTTCCAACAAAGTTTTTTATCCTTCCAGAGGTGAATTTCCATGTTTAGTTGCAATAACTTTGTTGTCTGTAAACTCTTTTAATTTGGGCAAGTCTAAATTTTCTGGTTTGGGAAAGGATTAATATGAACAGGGCCATAATTCTGCAGTCATTCATTCCATGGTAACATACTGACCCTTGACACTACAAGATATCTTATTGAAGACTCCTGTAAAAATTCATCACCTTGGGATTGGGCATTTATCCTTTACCACACAATCCTTTGTTGTAATGGCCTCAGGGGATCTAGGACTACGAAAACATTGTTGGAAAAGGAAAAAAAATGCTAGTGACAAGTGTTTCTCCTTATCCCACAATGTTTTCTACCCTTCCCATAACAGAATTCAATGTTTGAGTCACATTTCCTTTGTCATCTACAAAGACTTTGAAGTTCAAAATTTTGTCATTTGGTAAAAAGTTAGATCTACCCCTAAAGGACAAAATTCCGCCTTGTAACGTCCCTGTGAAAAGAAGACTTTTGAAAACATTGTGTTTTCTACCCTTCCCAGAACAAATTTCAATTTTTCAGTCACTTATATTTTGTTATCTGCAAATGCTTTCATTTTGGACCAGTCTAAAATTTTGTCGTGTGGTAAAGAATTAAACATTATTTCAGTCATATCACGGCTGCAGCTTATTGGGTTTCACCAGTGCTAGGCTTGAGCTCTGAAGTGTCTTGCCAAAAGACACTCCAACAAAAAGTCTCGCTTCCTGTAAGGCTCCAACCTGTCCTACACTACACTTTTGCACTGAGCTACACAGAGCCCCTCATCCAAATCAGACCAAATCTTTCTAAATGTGAAAGTTACACAACTTCTGATTGGCTTAATGAAATGGTTTAGCCAATCAGAAGTTGTGTTACTTTCACATTCCAGAGAATCTTTGAATATAAGACAAAGAATATTCTTAAGAATGGTTGGTGAATATGGACCCAAGTGTTTAATAGGGTAACAGCTAAAAGTTACCCCTTTACCGCCCAATCTTGACTTTTAACAACCTTGAGAAAGAAGGCTTTAGAAAACATTGTAGAAAAAGGAGATAATTGTAATAGGGTCATTTTCAGATGACAAGTTCCTTTTGGTCAGTTTATACCAAACCTTACCTGTGTTTCGCTTCATTGATCCCTCTTGTTTGGTCACATGACTTTCAAATATTCTTATTCCCGCTTCAGTCTTCCAACTGTTTACTTGGTAAAGAATTGATGAGATTCTTAGAATTGATTTCTTGGGAAAAAGGAAACATTGTGCCATCGGTTGTCCACTATCTTCTGTGCTCTCTATAATGTTTATGTTTGCACAAATGGTCTCTATCAGTGGGTTTGTATCAGTATTGCTGCAGATGGCTTTTACTACATCATTTCTTATTTCTTTGATTGTGTCTGTCTTTTCATCCAGCTTATCATTTGGATACCTTGACATTGCATCTGCATCTGAGTTGTTCATGCCAGGTCTGTATTTGATGTCAAAGTTGTATTCGCCTAGAGCTGATGCCCATCTTTGTCCTGTGGCATCCAATTTTGCTGTCTTTAACACATATGTTATTCCTGAGGCCCTGGGTTTGAATCCCAGTCGAGCCGCGATATTTTTCACCACCTGTTACATAATGCTGGTAGCCAGAATTTTTTTCCTTTTTCCCAATTGTTTTCTACCCTTTGCAAAACCAATTTCATATTTGATTCACAATCATTTTGTTGTCTGCAAATGCTTTGAATTTGGACAAGTCTAAGACGCTAAGATTCTGTCTTTCAGTACAGAGTTCAGGGTATGCAGCCTTTGCCACAGGAGAGAGTGTAGGGAAGATAGCAGAATATACAGAAAGAGGAAAAGCAGCCTTTGCCACAGTAGAGAGTGTAGGGAAGATAGTAGAATGTACAGAAAGAGGAAAAGCAGCCTTTTGCCAACACATGAACTGGTACCCCCTTTCAAGCAGGAATAGTAGATGCAAACTATAATATTTCAAGGAAAAAAACACCAATATTTTGAAATTGTTAATCACAAAATGCGTTGAAACGAACATGCATACAAGTCTAACTTGGTTGTAGCATGAGCCATAAAAATTTATAACTATTCAATGGGTTATAAATAAGCTGACACAGTTTCTTGAGAAAAGAATGTTTAATGTCATAATGACTATTTCAATTAAAGAAAATACAATATATACATTGTATGAACATTATATAAAATTAACACTTTATTAAATGATAAAAATTTAGACTTGTCCAACTTGAAAACATTTGTGGACGACAGATTAAGTCTAGCTCAAGTGATGGTTTTGTGTCTGAACATAAAAAAGCTTTCACAAACATTGTGGGAAAAGGAGGAAATGCTGGTCACCAGCATTTTCTCCTTCTTCCACAATGTCCTCTATCCTGCAGATGACTAATTTGAATCTCTTACAGACAAGCTGAAGTTCTCTGATAGGGAAGAAAACATTGAGGGAAAAGGAGAAAATCTCTTACAGACAAGCTGAAGTTCTCTGATAGGGAAGAAAACATTGAGGGAAAATCTCTTAGGGAAGAAAACATTGAGGGAAAATCTCTTACAGACAAGCTGAAGTTCTCTGATAGGGAAGAAAACATTGAGGGAAAAGGAGAAAATGCTGGTTACCAGCATTTTCTTCTTTTCCCACAATGTTTTCAAAAGCCCTCTTACTATAAGGCTTGTCAAATTTCAGGACTGTGTTGTAAAGGGCTATATCAATTGTGATGTGTAAACTTACGATGTGAATTTAAATCTAAATCAACTAAGTTAAAACATGAAAATTACCATAGTATACATGATAAAAAACATCAAAATTCTATCGATACAGAGTATATAATGTCATCCATATCTCTACATAAGAAGTATGATCCTTTACTGCCGAATAAGTTTTGAGTAAACTCTCGAAAATATGGAATCAATTTTAGTAACAAAGCGATAACTCCTAACAAAACCCTTTACCAAACAAATAAATATAAGCCTCATTTCTGTGCAATGTTTTCCAGAGCACAAAAGCGGAACAGTCCCTTCCTTTGAACTTTTTATGAGTGTATCATTTCTAGTAACTACACATCATGGCTTAGTTTGTACGCCTTAGGTTTAACGTTTAATTACACAATCCAAAAATTTAACAACCCAAAGGAGGAATTTAGGCTTTCAAAAAACAATGTGTGAAATAAAGAAAATGCTGGTAACCAGCATTTTCTTTTTCCCCTAACGGTTTTCTTCCTTATCAAAGACCTTTAGTTATTTCTTAGCACCATTAAATTGTCATCTGCAGGTGATTTAGAGGGATTTCAAAAAGCAATGCTGGTAACAAGCATTTTCTTCTTTTCCCACACTGTTTTTTTCCTTATCAAAGACCTTTAGTTAATTTGTAGCCCTGTTGAATTTGTCATCTGCAGGTGATTTAGAGAGGTCTAAAACCTCTTCTTTGGGAAAGAGTGAATGTTACAAACAACACCTACATGAATATACATGTACATGTATTTTTTTTTTTTTTAACTCCAACCAGAACATTAACAATTGAAAATATTCTTCGTTGACAGTCTTTCAGTCTTTCTTTTATCTTTATCGCATGAAAAACAGTCTTTTGCAAATGCTGTCTTCTTTGCATGAATGACAAACTAGTATCTATTTAACATATATCTATGTTTGACAACTATTATAGGTACATGTGAAATACACAACAGTAAAAATTAACTATACAAAATATATCATTAACGTGATCTATTATTAACACAATTTTAACCAAAACATTAAAAACGCTGAAGTGGTATTTACCGCAGAAGCCATTGTGTGGAATTAATAATTTGACAGAAAAAGAGAAATATTCAAATATTGGCTTGACGGTCAACCTACTAAAAAATGAATACCTTTTTGGTACTCATGACAATGATAGGATTATGTGTATTGGTGGTTTCCCTTCGCTCATAAGGAGTCAGAGTAACATCCCTTAACAAAAGGATGCATGATAGATAGAGGAAGATCCATGTGAATAGATCAAAGGAAATTAAGTTTAACTGAAAACTATGATTTTGAAATATCTCTGGCTGTTAACATTTAATTCCCAATACAGTAGATTCCGCTTATTTGCAAATCCTATTTGTCAGAGAAAATATTGCGAATAAGCGGTCGGCCCGATAATCCGATGGCTCTTTTCAGACCGGAAGTCAAACCAGAGTTGCAGACGATCGTTTCGTTCTAATGATAGACGTTCAGCTCTTGCATCCCGATCATTTGATTAATGTTCATAATTTTTTAAATATGTGTATTTCAAACTAAACAAGTTTTAAAAAATCATTTGTTTGCTTACTTTATTTACCTATCAAGTGCACAAAGCACCAGAAACGATCCTGGCTGTTAGCCATGGTGATGCTTCGTTAGACATAAAATTCAACACAAACTTTTTGTCTACACAGGTTTCGACGCATATCTGCAGTTTCCGGTTATCTAACATTTACTCCATGTGTACATGTACATTCTTACACAACATGATCGTGTACTGTGCACCTGTATAAACCCCGACTCGCCACCTGTTAGGTTGAATGGGTGGGTAAATTTTTTGTGACGTCATAGACTGATTGTCGCGCAGACGATTCTATTTTAACGCATCAATTTAGGCCATACCATTCAAAGCAGACCTAAATAAGAAACGGTTTTCTGTGTTTTTCACAGTTTACATTCGGTACACCTTACTTTCACGCCTGTAGTCAAATTGTTTGTCACAAATTGGATTATCAACGAGACACTAACAAATAGATAAGTTTTTTTTCCCCCAGTGTGTAATTATCGGATCGGTGATAGGTTATTTCGATCGGTCTTTCTTGTAACGGGTAAAGTGCCGAATTCGTCTGCAGTTGCTTTCGGGGAGCGTAGATAAAGATGGGACTGCACAGAATGTGCAGTCTGATCATAGAACGTCTATGTTTTTTTTTTTTCCGAGTTATACCAAGACAAGATTTAAGTACATGTAGTCATCTTTTCGCCAGTTTTTCTGTCCTAAAATTACCGTTTTATTAATCGGTGCTCTTGGTGGTGAATGTACAGCCTGGTACCCGAAATCATGCGTAACCGTCCAATAGTTTAAAAATCGGCAACCAGTGAGGCTCCATATTCAGAATGTCGGCCATTTGCAGCTGTTTTGTAACCGTTATTACACTTTCTTAAATGAAAACAATAACATGAAATACGCCAAGAATTTTTATATTTAATGATTAAATTATGAAAACGGATCATATCGGACTCGTCGTTTGTATACTGCTACATAAGTTTTTAATCTGCGATTCTCCGTACGCATTGAAATTCGACTTTTATCTTTTTGAGTAACCTTTTTTTTCCCGGAAAGATTGAAATTTTTCGCTGTCTTATCCCACGGAATTGCTAATAAACACTAGAATTTCGAATAATGTGCTAATTTTTCATTGCAAAAAACCGGAATGTTCTATTTACGGGATCCCGATTAAGCGTTGAAATTTACGTTGTCTAAATAGGAAATGGATCGGTGCTGGACCAAACCTTGCAAATAACCGAAAATCCCGATAAACAGGGTTGCGATTAAGTGGAATCCACTGTATTACAATCAATTATTTTGATCCATTAAAATGAACAAACCGTGGGATAAACTGGTTTTGGAACGAAAGAGCCCAGGCCCAAGCAATCAGTCATAAATCATTTTGTATCTTTGCACCATTCGAAGGCTATGTGCGATTAAAGCTATTTTCAATCAGTAATTAGTATTTCCACAATCAATGGCCTCACCCAGTGTAGTTTAATATGCCATTTCCAATTACATGTATCTCAGTGCTACAGAAAAATTCAATTGTCAGAAAAAAATTGAGTTCAACTGGGTTTATTTCCTTCAGCTTTGCACAAAATATGATACATGGTCTTCAAAATTTAATATTGAACTGATAGTGGTATTGTCTTAGACAAATACCATAAAAACTATATGTAAATACCTTACAAACAGACCATACTGTCTCTCTCTCTCTCTCTTCTTTGCTCTCTCCCCCCTCCCTCTCTCCTCTCTCTCTTTCTCTCTCTCTGTTGTTCTCTCTGTCTCTCTGTCTCTGTCTCTCTCATCATTACAATAGTTATTTTGCAGCCAATAGAAAAAAAAATGATGTATAATAATTTCTGTACATGAGTCTATACATGGTCATTCATTCAACAAACCAAAGGGAGCAGGTTTTGAAATACTGGTATGGTACATAAAGCCAGTCCCAAATAACCAGTTTGATACCTTTATAAATTGAAGGCATCTGTGGACAACAATGCAAAGTTTAATACACATGCATGTAAGTTCCTTGAAGGGATAGAAAATATTGTTGGAAAAGGAGAAAATGCTGGTTATCAGCATTATCTCCTTTGGAACAATGTTTTCAAAAGCTCTCTTCCTAAGTTGTTTTAAGACATGAATTTGTGTGGTGAATGATTGGAACGCAAACTTTGCTTTTCATAAAATAAAACAATTTTTCAACAACACCTCTGGTTCAGTTTTCACTGTGTTATTATGACAGTGACTTCTAAAAGAACTTAGTTTTTTTTGTGCAAGTCCATTACAGAATAAAAGTCTAAGCAATTGATAAAAGTCTAAGCCTGTTAAAAAGTTTATAAAAAAAAAAAATGTTTACTAACACACAATCAAAATGCTTTTCATCACATTAACAAGAAAATTATTAGAACGCAACATGACCTGAGACATTAATTCTATACCAGATGACAAAATCTGAGACAGCGTCATACTAACAGTGTTTACAGATGTCAAATAAAATGTGTCTCGTATAATGGGATTTGTTTGCAAAAGAGTTGAAAATATTGTGAGAAAATGCTGGTATAAACCAGCATTTCCTCCTTTTCCAACAATACTTTTAAAAGCCTCCTTCCTGCAGGGTTATCAATAACCCTTAAAAAATTCTTGTATAAAATTTGAGATATAAAAGCGTAGAAAATCACATTTACTGCAATGGATAAAAATCTTATTTACAGAATTCTTATTTAGAGAATTAAAAACAGGCATAAATAACCCTTTACTGGACAACACAATTTTTTTTTTTATGACATTGTAGAGGAGGCTCTTGAAAACATCATGGTAAACAGAGAAAATGTCAGTAAACAGCATTAAGTATAGGACACCTTAATGGGATTCATAGGTAATCGATCGGGGGAGCCAGCATCTAGTGAATGATCAATTATGGAATTCCAGAGGTTTAGCCAATTCTGCATGTTTTTCAGCGATGAAAGATGTTACAGGAATCCACATTAGGGTGCCCTATCCTTTTTTTTTTTCTTACAATGTTTTGTAACTCTTTCAGAAACAAATTCCATAGTTTTAGCTACATTTAAGTTGTTGTTAACAAAACTAATGCTGTAAAAATAACCAAGGTAAGATTTGTATTTTATCACATAACTCCTGACATTTTCAACGTAAGACAGCCATTACAAATTTTCTTGTCTCACTTCACACTCTTGTGAGATAAGAAAATAGGGCTGTATTTGGTAAAACTTCTCTAACATTATACAACTTATGTCTAAAACATTGCCAACATAGGTTTCTAAATGAAATTAACTGTCAAAATTTGTAATCATAAAAAGGTTGATAAATTAATCACTTTTTGATTCAAAACAAGATCAATATATGCAAGTCTCTTTGGAACTACTTTCTGTTCATAATGTACAGGTCTGTCAAAGAAGCAAGTAGGCTTCATGTAAATTTCATCACACATTATACACGTATCCCTACGTTTAACCCTTCACCACACAACCCCGACTTTTAACTACCCTCAGAAAGAAGCCTTCTGAAAACATTGTGGAAAAAGGAGAAAATGCTGGTAACCAGCATTTTCTCCTTTGCCCACAATGTTTTCCTTCCTTCCCAAAAGAAATTTCAAATTTCCAGCCACTTTTATTTTGTTGTCTGCAAATGCTTTCAATTTGGACCAGTCTAAAATTTTGTCGTTTGGTAAAGAGTTAAACACATTATGCACGATAATTCTTGTATTACAGTTATGTGATAAACATGATCTGATATTTATTGGCTTTTGAGGTACAAAATTAGTAAACTCGTCCACAAAAAATGTTATTAAGTTCACCAAAGGCTCACTTAGAAACATTTTTGTAAACTTGTTTAATAGTTTTATCTCACAAAGATAGTACACAAAGATTGTTAGTGTCGTCCCTGTATTGCATAATGGCATATCTCACAGGTGACAAGCATGCTGATGGACGCCATATTTGTTGACAATCTCGTTTTTTTCTTCCTCACAGTTATTTTTTGTAACAGAAGAAATGAAATTACCCTCTCTATCTACAAGACAGTATCAATATGTTATCTATCTTTCGACTTGCTATTTCGGTACTTCCGGAGTATATGAGTATTCATAAGAAATGACGATTTGCTAATCAATTTTCCTGGGAATGAAGCATGGAGAGTAACATAATGCTTCAAACCTTGGTTCCGAGGATGTGTGGTGTAAAGCTGTAAAATTTCTCAAAGAAACTGTCAATACCATGTATACAATCCAAAAGGTATCATTTGAGGGCACAACTTGAATGGAATATTTACAATTAAGATGGGCACATAACATAAATATACTATATTAGTATATTACATGTTAACACTACTAATTTTACTATAGAGTGTTCACTACAAACCATGTTGATATGTCCTATGAGCACATATATTTGAGCCATGCTTGATACATCCTCAAAAAGTATAGGCCCAGATCAGCCTGTACAAACTGCACAGGCTGACCTGGGGGGAAACTTCCTGCTATTGGTCAAATTTCTGCACGTAAAAGGACCAATTTATCTTCATATCCAATAAGCTGTCAGACTGAATGCATTTTATGGATCCCTGGTTTTCAAATACATGTAAATTGCTTGGTATAATGCATAGCGAATATGCATTAAGCCCCCTTTTGCCAGAGCCAGGCTCATTTATTAATGAATATGAGTCGCGCTCTATGCACGATACTAGGCCAAGTCCTCACATCATTATGGTTCCATAGGAGCCACTTTTTTCAATAACCAAGTAGCTTGGTCCTTTGACAAACAGAAAATTGACAAATGGCAAAAAGTTTCAGCCCAGGTCAGCCTGCGCCACTGGGCAGGCTGGCCTGAGCCAACACTTTTCAGAGATGCATTAAGCCCCTTGTTCTCAGAGCATACCTATCTATACAGTATGTACAGGGTGTTTCACAATACATGTGTACATGTATCCTACATTTCAATACATAATCCTTTACCAAACAATTAATCCTACATTTTAGCTACCCCATCAAGAAAGGCTTTCAAAAACACTGTTGGAGGAGGATATGATGCTGGTAACCACTTTTCTGTTTTATTGATTGGATCAAATCTTCATAATGTAGAAAAAGATTACAAAAATATATAAAATACATGTATTACAACTGTTCAAAAAAAAAAACCAAGTGTTAACCTTGTCCACATACATTATTACCGGGTAGTTGTATGGTCAGGTGGCAGTGAATTTGTAAAATTCTTCATGGCTGTGGTGAATCATATCACCCTGAGACAAAGACAGGGTGGCAACATGATTCTCCACAGCCATGAACAAGTTTCCAAATCCCCTGCCACCTGATTGTACAACAAATTTGTTATACTGCAAAGTTTTACCATTCTAGCGTGTGTTAAGCCAATTTTACCTGTTTTTTCGGTTTAAAAAAATGAGTATGCTGACAAAGTAGAATTTCCCTTCTGAGGAAGAAGCCTTTTGAAACCATTATGGGAAAAGGAGAAAATGTTGGTAGCCATCATTTTCTCCTTTTCCCACAATGATTTTTACCCCTCCCATAACATGTTTTACTTTTTCAGTCACATTTAATTTGTAATCTGCTGATGCTCCCAATTTAGGATAGCCTTAAGTTTTGTCATTTGGTAAAGAGTTAAGAGGCCAAAAATTGACAAACTACAAAAAGTTTCTCCTTTTCCCACAATGTTAATTACCCCTCCCATAACATGTTTTACTTTTTCAGCCACATCTAAATTGTCATCTGCTGATGCTTTCAATTTAGAATAGCCTTAAATTTTGTCAATTGATAAAGACTTAATCCTTTCCAAAACAACAAACTTTTGGACTAGACCGAATTGAAAGCATTTGCAGACGACAGTTCAACTCTTGCTGAAAAGATGATTTCTGTTTATGATAGGATGGAAAACATTGTAGGAAAAGGAGAAAATGCTGGTTACCAGCATTTTCTCCTTTTCCCACAATGTTTTCAAAAGGCTACTATTCCAGACCCATAAAAACCAGGGATTGTTTGGGAAAGACTTAAGAGGCCAAAAATTGAAAGTTTCTGCATAGGTCAGTCTGCACTGACTGTGCAGGCTGACCTAGACTGATACCTTTTGCAGATGCAATAAGCCCCCTTTACTCAGAACAAGGCTCATATATGTATGCAATTAAAAATCTTGTGCAGGATACTCCCAGCCATCAAGAAAAGGTAATATTGCACTACTTTTTCTGTTAGCATAATACTACAAAAATCTTGTAACTGCCATCAATCAGAAACAGCAATCATTCATTTTTGCGCTAAGTCCATCTATTCATCTCTCATCTTACATGCTAGACATGTAAAAATACCTAAAATAGCTTAGCCAGAAAATACGAAATTAACAAAGAAACAAATGCGAAACTAAGGCTTTGGATCCTAACTGCCGAGGACACTTCTGCTGAGCATAAATCTGTGTTGCAGACACACTGGTTTCCATAGAAATGAGTAACTTCCAGGTCTCCAGACAGGAAAGATAGCCTGTCTTGGAAAAAGTTTTTGATGTCGTTGTATCCGAGGTTTGTATCCCTGGGGTAACATCTGTTTTCAAGGGACGGTGTGTTCATACAGTTTCTTACATGCATGTTCAACATCACTGGAAAAGAAAATAAACATAAAATACATTTTGATGTACAAACAGTTCAGGAGACAATCACGTGGGTTTTGCTTTGATACACTGCATACAAAGTGGCATAGCAGACTTACTCTGTTTCTGAATTTAGAAAGTAGAAATCTAGCACAATTTCTGATTAGCTACACTATTTAACTCTTTACCACTCAATCCCGACTTTTAACGAACCTGAGAAAAAAGCCTTTTGAAAACATTGTGGGAAAAGGAGAAAATGCTGGTAACCAGCATTTTCTCCTTTTCCCACAATGTTTTCTACCCTTCCCAAATCATATTTCAATTTTCAGTCACATTTATTTTCTTGTCTGCAATTGCTTTCAATTTGGACAAGTCTATAAATTTGTTGTTTGGTAAAGAGGTAACTCTTTACCAAACAACAAATCTTGGACTAGTCTAAATTGAAAGCATTTGCATATGATAAACTAAATGTGAATCAAAAATTGAAATTCAATTAAGGAAGGGTTGAAAACATTGTTGGAAAAGGAGAAAATGCTGGTTACCAGCACTTTCTCCTTTTCCCACTATGTTTTCAAAAGCTTTCTTTCTCAGGGTCGTTAAAAGTCAGGATTGTGTGATAAAGAGTTAATTAATCTGGTCAATCAGGAGTGCCATTTGGCATTGCCAACAAATCCTTACCTAGATTCAGGCATGAAGATTTTTATAGATTTTAGTATTCTTACGAACATAGTTCGTAACAAAAAAACAAAAGCATAGCAGAAATATAAACGGCATCCGTTAGGATTCTAACCCATGGCAGACATATATCCTTGCTTTTTGAGGCTAACAAGACCAATACCATTACCAGTGACCTAAAGAGATATCTTCTCATTGCAGTCGTTAGGTATTGGTTTTAAATTGTGGCAAAACCATGTATGAGGGAGTGGTCTCCAATAACACACCCCCTCTTAAAAGTCATCATTTATTGTTGACTCGAAGCCTTATCAGGCAGACTCAGGAAGTTCATATTTGGATAACAAATAGTATTTATTGCTTAAAGGCCAATCCGTAAAAAAAGAAACAAAGGAACAAATGTACTGCAGAAATACAAACAGCAACTGTTGAAATTTGAACCCATGGCTGACAAATATCCTCATGTTTTCGAGGTTTAACTCATTAACAAACCACAAAATTTTACATTTGTCTAAATTGAAAGCATTTGCAGATGACAAAATAAAAATGACTGAAAATTTGAAATTTAATTTCTGAAGGGTTGAAAACATTGTGGGAAAAGGAGAAAATGCTGGTTACCATTTTCTCCTTTTCCAACAATGTTTTCTAAAGGCTTCGTTCTCAGGATTGTCAAAAGTAGGGATTGAGTGGTAATGGGTTAAAAGACCAGAATCATAACCAGTGAGCTAAACAGCTATCTCTCCAAAGCAGCCGTCAGGTATTGTATTTAAATCTGGTCAGAGCCATGCATGAAGAGCAGTCTCCCGTTACAGTCCATATTAAGAGAGACCTTTTGAATTCATTACCACACAAGAAAAGTTTAGACCAGTCCAAATTGAAAACATTTGCAGACAACTAAATTAATGTGACTAAAAAATTTGGTTTGAGAAGCATAGTAAAAATTGTGGGAAAAAGGAGAAAATGCTGGTTACCAGCAAATTCTCCTTCTTCCACGATGTTTTCTAAAGGCTTCTTTCTCAGGGTCGTCAAAAGTAGGTATTGTGAGGTAATAGGGTAATGAATGGTCCAAGTTATAAAATGCTGTTTTTTGCCCTGATCCTCATAATTATATCTATTTACCAAATAATTTTGAGCTTTAACAACTCTCAGGAATAAGACTTTTAAAACATTGTGGCAAAAGGAAAAAATATTTATAAATGGCATGGTTCCAAGATCAGATTGCATGTTAAGTTTGATTTTTATTCACTATCGCCTATAAAGACCCTGATATTTAAGTCTGATCTTCATCTATTCCCTCCTCTACAGACCCTGATATTTAAGTCTGATCTTTATCTACTTCCTCCACTAAAGATCCGGATATTGCCTATGATACTGAAAAGGCGTAGGGAAACACAGAAATACAACCAGACAGACTAGATTAATTCTTTACCACACAAAAAAAATAAAAGTAATTACAGGTGACAAATCAGAGGTACATGTAGCTAAAACAACAGAATCTGTCTTTGACATGACAAAAAACATTGTGGAGAAAGGAGAAAATGCTGCAGCAATTTCTCCTTTTCCCACAATGTTTTGAAAAACTGTATTGTTAAGGTCATTTAAACTTTGTATTATATGTTAAAGCATTAATGAAGATTGATCACAATAATTAATTTCCCTGCCCTCTGCGCTCC
This sequence comes from Tridacna crocea, assembly GCA_943736015.1. Lineage (NCBI taxonomy): Eukaryota > Metazoa > Mollusca > Bivalvia > Cardiida > Cardiidae > Tridacna > Tridacna crocea. Next base: position 12,495,179 of record OX031072.1, read on the forward strand.
GGTGAGCAGAACAGGCGACATATTGGGATATAAATGTACTTACGTTTTGCATTGTAAGTTCTCAAGTTCACTTCGACATTTCCAAAGATGTAGTTACATCTGTTAGTATCACTAATTGCAGGGCAAATGGTCTCGCCTACAGCATAGTTGTTTGGAGCGAAAATTTGTGATTGCTGTTGGTTCTGTTGTTGTTGTAGTTGTAGTTGTTCGTATGCACGTCTGTAATAATTTAACAGAAGGCGAGTTAATCATGAAAAGCTTATCTTGACTGAAACTCTTTGCTATTGGTCAATTTTCTACATGTCTGAGGACAAATCTACTCCATAATTCAGTTGTTTGTTACACAAAGTAGACTTTCTGGATTCATAATAATGTGATTTCTTACTTGGTACAATGAAGACAGACAGCCATTAAGCAGAGCTCCAAATAGGGGGAGTGATTTTGATTTCAAAATTGAAAATATTAATTACATGTATTCTCCACTTAACCCTATGTTGTGGGTACTCATTAGAATCGTCACATTGAGACGATTCTACTGAGTACCCATAACATAGGGTTTGGAAAAGAAATATAGGATTTAGAATACCATCACTTCCTCTTATCTAGAGCTCTGCATTAAAGTCTCCTTTTGCAAGAATATATCTCATTTCTTTTTTTTTGATTATTTTTTTCAAATATTGCTCCAGAGGCCATAATCACCCAACCTGTATAAAATAATTTTTATGTCTTATTTCTAAGACAAGCCTCCTGATTGGCTTATATAGAATGTTTAACTCTTTACAACACAATCCAGACTTTTAACAACCCTGAAGAAGGAGGCTTTTTTAAAACATTGTGGAAACCAGCAAACCAGCATTTTCTCCTTTTCTCACAATCTTTTCTACTGTTCAAAAAACAAATTTCAACTTTTCAATCACATCTATTTTGTCGCCTGCAAATGCTTTCAATTTGGAGTTGGACCATTCTAAGTTTTGGTCATTTGGTAAAGAGTTAAGCTAAATAGAATGCTAGTCTTGGAAATTAGAATCAAAATAATATTTACAATAATCAATGACGAATACAGCCCAGGGCCATAATTATTATGTTTATGTGTATTTTCATTTATATAACACTGATAAATTTATGCATCTCATTTGAACATTTGCCAAATTATCCAATGTTTAAGTCTTTATCAAACAAGATAATTTAAATTTTTAGACAATTCCAAATTGGGAGCATTGGCAGACGACAATTTCAATGTGGCTCAAATGGTGCAAATTTTCTTTGATAGGATAGAAAACATTGTGGGAAAAGGAGCAAATGCTGGTTACCAGCACTTTCTCCTTTTCTTACAATGTTTTCACAGGCTTTCTTTCTCAGGGTTGTTTTAAGTCGGGGTTGTGTGGTAAATGATTAAATGGCCATGTAAGGAAAGGAGCTTTGGAAACAATGTGAAACCGGAGAAAATGCTGAAAATCCATCATCACCGGTATCTTTTTATTTTCTCAGCTCTATCAGGGACAAACCTCACCACTTGATTCAAATTTAATTTCTTTTCTGTGAATGCTTTGAATTTGGAACAGCTAGTCTAAAATAATTGCTATTTGATAAAGAGTTGAAAACAGTTAATATCTATTTGGTCCATCGACAAAGAGCCTGCCCTATCATTCACTTAACCCTCTACCATGCAATCTGAGTTTTAATGAACCTGAGGAAGAACACTTTTAAAATTTTGTTGGAAAAGAAGAAAGTGCAGGTAACCAGCATTTCCTCCATGAATTCAGCTCTATAAACACAGTGCAACGAAAGTGAGGGAAAATCAATGTTATTCTATATAGAATGACATCATTATGTATGGAGAGACCTCATGAAGTAAGTAAGAAAGTTATTTAATTGAAAATAATCTGCATTTACGTTTTTACTTCAAGTATGAACTTGTTTACTTATCATTAAGAGTTGGTCATGTTAGAATCGAAATAATCTTCTGTCTATCATGGTTTATCATTCAATAAACCATGTTGTGAGTTATGAAATGCAATGAATATAAACCACATTGTGAGTTATGAGAGGCAATGAATAAACCACTCAGGCTAACCATCATTAATTTTGGTGGTAACCATCATTTTCTCCTTTTCCCACAATGTTTACTACTCTTCCCAATTTAAATTTCTATTTTGATTCCCATCTTATTTTGTTGTCTACAAATGCTTTCAATTTGGACTAGTCCAAAATTTTGTAGTTTGGTAAAGAGTTAGCACCAATTATTCCTTCCTCAAGTAAGAACTGTGTAGATAAATTTATTGCAGATATTATTTCTATTTTCAGCAACAAGGATTTTGACCCATAATTCAGTCTAGACAGAAAAGATAGTAATTTGCATAATCTTTACCCTTTACCCCATAAGGCATTTCTATGGTATCTCTAATTGACCCTAAATAACAGCAAGGATGAAGCTGCTTTTTATGTGTATATGGCACCTTTTGATAGCATAGAAAACATTGTGACAAAAAGTGAAATTGCTCATGACGAGCAATTTCACCTTTTGCCACAATGTTATCCAAAGGCTCCTACAAGCATTGCGTAGAAATGAGTATCTATGGAGTAAAAGGTTAACTTAACTCTTTACCACATGAGAAAATTTTAGACTGGTCCAAATTGAAAGCATTTGCAGACGACAAAATAAAGGTGACTGAAAAATTGAAATTTGTTCTGGGAAGGGTAGAAAACACTGTGGAAAAAGGAGAAAATGCTGGTTACCAGCATTTTCTCCTTTTCCAACAGTGTTTTCAAAAGGCTTCTTTCTCAGGGGCGTCAAAAGTAGTGATTGTGTGGTAATGGGTTAAACTTATTATAATGCATTGAAGGGAAAAGTGTTCTAACTGTTTACCACACAATCCTGACTTTTAATGACATCGAGAAAGAAACCTTTTGAAAAAGTAGGAAAAGGAGAAAATGCTACTGGTAACCAGCTAGGGAAGGGGGGAAAGTGGGCAGGCCCTTGTAATGCTGAGAAATGACCCTCATTACAAAATGACCCATGGGTCATTTCTCTACTTAGAGGTATGACCCATGGGTCATTTCTCAAAGTAGAGGAATGACCCATGGGTCAATTCTCTATGTAGCATAATGACCCGGGTCATTTTTCTAAGTAGTGAAATGACTTCTGGGGTCATTTCTCTACGTAGAATAATGAACCGGGTCATTTTGTAGAGGAGGGTCATTGCTCTGCATTACACCCCTCCCCAATAATTTTGAATATGGGTGAAATGACTGTGTCAGTGTATGGCAAAATTTTGCTAGACAATCGTTGTATATAAAGAGAATAAATTAATATTCATATATTAATATTAATCCCTGTTATTTCAAAGTAGCTTGCTGATGATACACTGACAGAAAATTTCAAACTTATTAAAATAGTTCTAAACAAACGGCGGCGAGCCAAGGAAATTTTTCATCTACTTTTATTATCTGACAGACACAATTTCTGATGTCACATTTTATTCAGTGTGATTTTCTGCTGTATTTTTTCTCCAAATCTCATACATCAGATTGTTGAACAAATTTCCTTCTATTTCAGTCCCTAGTATTAGTATGTGGGTTATTTCTCACTGTATAACCAAACACAATACAGTATAATGGGATTAGTTTAAACATATTTTAATGCCAATTGTATACATAGTTTTCTATATAACAAAGACAGTAATCATCCAAATAAGGCAAAAGGGTCTGGCCACAAGTTCTCACAACTTAGATTCGGCCGCTCCCTTTTGTTTAACTTACCCAGAATAAGGTCCTCAATAATACCAGAAATATTCAAAAGAAAACCATACAATAAATAACTTTCAGGCTAGTATGTAGAGAAGACAGTGTCTTTCATGGATAAGCCAATTCTGAAAATTTTGACACATCCCCCCAATCCATAATTGCTTCCTATGGGCCTGAATTATCCCCAGTCTAACGGCTCTCGTGAGAATTCCATTTCTAATAAGCATCTAACAAGCAGCTTTCTTGGTATGGGCTCCTACAACAGATCGAGGGGTGTATGAAAAAATACCTGTCTAAGGGATACTGCATGGCACAAGCTGGGTTATATCGTTGAAGTAGTATATCATAGATTTGTTGACTGCCAGGGAATGTGACAGATGGATCCCAGGATATGTGAGTGCATTCTATACATCTTAAATATGCGGACACTGCAAAAAAAATATGTAGGAATTAAGAAATCAACGATCACAGTTTAACCCTTTCTCAAACAATCCCTCGTTTTCATGGCCCTGAAACAGAAGCCATCTAAAAACATTGTGGGAAAAAGAATATATCCTGTTAACCAGCATTTTCTCCTTTTCCCAAAATGTTTTCTACCCTACAGAAAACAAATTTCAATTTTTGAGTCACCTAAATTATGTCATTTGCAAATGCTTCCAATTTGGACTCGTCTAAAACTACTGTACATCTCCTAATAAAAGCTTATTAATCATAGCTCCCCACCCTCCAAAAAAACAACTCAAATTATGATAATCTACTGTACATTACTTGATTAGCATGACAATATTTGAAGAACTTAATGAATATTTTCTCTGGTTTTAATAAGCACTAAAACGCAAAGAAATACAAAGTTGGAAGACTTTCTGCTTTACAAATTGGGTATAAAATAAGGGCACCCTATCTATGTTTTGCCATTATCTCCCGCTAGATGGCATTCTATAAATACTCATCTATCTAATTTGGGCATCCTGGGTACAGAACCGAACCACTTTCCTACGCGACAGCCGTTACTTTGAATTTCAAACTAAAAATAAATGTTTACTCAATAAAACGATACCTTGTGCAATTCACTCGGCTATGATCAGCAGTCTAAAGAAATCTGGAGCTAAGGCAAGTCTCATTTCTCCTCAAACCTAATGATAAAAGCTATTTTCTACATTACTACTTTATAGAGCCTAATATAACAGTCAGCCCGCTTTTGGGGCTAGTGATGTGCAGGGCCGTAGGAACAGGGGGGGCCAGGGGGGGCCGGGCCCCCCCAATAATTTGATCACCAATAAAATGACTGTGTCAGCATTTCGCTGAATATTGCTAGACAATCATTGTGCATAAAGAGGATGAATTATTAGAAAATTCCGAACGATTTAAAATAGTTCTAAACAAACGGCAGTGAGCCATGAAAATTTTTCTTCTACTTTTGTTATCTGACAGACATCAAACACTTTCTGACGTTACATTGCATTTAATGTGATTTTCTGCTTTACTTTTTTCTCCAAATCTCATAATTCACCACATTGTTGGACAAATTTCATTCCTTTTCAGTCATTAGTATTAGTAGGTGGGTTATTTCTCACTGCATAACCAAACGCAATATATGTAAAATCAAGACAAGCTGGTTCTCAAATGATGTTGGCCCCCCCAATCCAAAATTGCTTCCTACGGGCCTGATGTGTCATGTAAGACAGTCGAATCTGCAAAGAATATGACATGCGCAGACAACAATGTTTTGCAAAGCTCCTGGGAGCGTTTATTTAGAGAAATATGGTATTTTTTATGGTAAGGAGTCGAAAAACAGTATTTCCATCTACATTTTACAATACAGAGCTAGAAGTGCAATCAAACTGACTAAAAATCAAATAGTTCATCTTTACCCTAACCCTTTACCACACAATACCAAGATTTTAAGACCTAGCTTAAAAACAGTGTTGGAAAAGGAAAAATTGCTGGTAACTATTATTTTCTTCCTTTCTGACAACATTTTCTATCCTTTCTAGTAAAAATCTCATCGTCTGTGTGACAGATAATTTGTTTCTGAAAATGATGTTGTTAGGTAAAGATTCAAGATTCATAACTACAACTGCCTTAGCTGCAAGAGTAGATTATTCAAGATAAGACAACATAAAGTATGCAGCCTGATCTTTTATCTATACTGTCCTTTTGCTTAGACATTCTGGTTAACACTTCACCAAACAATCCCTGGTTTTTATTCATGACCCAGAGGAAGAAGCCTTCAAACCACATTGTTGGAAAAGCAGAAAATGCTTATTATGAGAAAATGCTGGTAACCAGCTTTTTCTCCTTTTTTCACAATGTTTTCTTATCTTCTATGGTCAAGTTTAAAGTTTTCAGTCACATTTATTTTGCCATCTGAAAATGCTTTCAATTAGGATACGGTAAGTCTAAAATTTTGTGGTTGGTAAAGATTTAAGGTTACCTTGATATTACCTTATCAGCATCTTACTTCTGGATTGAAAAAGTCTATCATATGTTTGTTCTTGAAATTTAACTCTTTACCAAACAATCACAAACCCTATGAAGAAACCTTTTTACACTAGAACGTACTGTCACAAACCTGACAAATATCCAACGCTATTACCTTGTCACTAAAGCAAGACAATCTGGGAACAGAAATAATTTTCAAAACAAAGATGAGTTTTTAACCCATGCAAGCCAAAAACAATAGAGCACATCTTTGGGTCAAAAGCAAAGCGACACTTGTATTAAGTTTAATGGTCTTAGGTCAAAATGGCTTTTGAATTAGTGCATGGAAATGATTTTCAAACATATTTCACCTGTGACCTTGACCCATGCAACCCAAAAACAATAAGGCTTATCCTTGGGTCATGATGAACACTTGTACAAAGTTTCAGGGTCTTAGGTCATAATTAGCTTTTGAGTTAGAGCACCAAAATGATTTGCAAACAAACTTTACCTGTGACCTTGACATTTGACCCATGTGATCAAAAAATAATAGGGCACATTTTTGGGTCATGAGCAACACAGATAGCCAGCCAGACAGACAGACATGGTGAAATCTGTATACCCCTAGATTCTTCTAAGGTGGGGAATAAAAAAATAATTCTGGAAAAGAAGAAAATGCCAGTAACCAGCATTTTCTTGTTTTCATACAGGTGTTCTACCCTGCAAAAGAACTTAATTATATTTGTACCACAGTCATATTTACCTTCTACACATAGTTTCAATTTGTAAGGGTCTAAAATTTGTCATTTGGGAAAAGGTTAAAAATCAGCCCTTATATTGTATGAAATACTTTCTTTTTCTTCAATTAACATAAATCATTTGAACTATACTAAAGGGAAAATAGGACAAAAGAATAATTGAGAAAACTTAAAAATTGCATGAAGGAAATGCCAAAAGCATTCTTGAGAAGTACCTTACACTAGATAGAGGACTTACTTTAGTTTTTCAATGACCTTCTGAATTCTTTTGCTAAGCGAATCAATGTGGGGAAAGGAGCACTTGATCATCATGGACAAATAGGATTATCATTTTGACAAGCTCAATTTATGAGAATTTTATCATTTGACCTCCAAGTTTTTGCGACCCGGTCCTTCAATATAAATGGCAAATGATCACATGAGCCTTTCACTTTTCAAGAAGAGCTGTCTCACCAAATGAAATGAAATTCTGTTTATATATATATGCAGAAGTTATTTGCATGCACAGTAAGACAGACAGATGGACCCAGTCAGGAACAAAAATAAGCTAAACTGAAGTCCAACAGGATGTCACAACGTTCTCTTACAATCTCCAAGCAGGTTTGACAAAACTTTTGTCTATTTGATATGGCAAAGCCTATACACTTACTAAAACATTCCAAAGATGTATGCTGCAGAGTTGTCAAGTGATATGTTATGACAAGCTATACAGTCGGGTTATCTCTTTACCAAATGACAAAATGTTAGATCGATCAAAATTGAAAGCATTTGCAGAAGACAAAAATAATCATGAACCAAAACTAAATTACCAACAGTTTCTGCTTTTCCAACACTGTTTTTGGGGTCAATAGAAGTTGGGATTTTGTGGTAAAAGTTAAATATTGAACAATACTAAATACTTGGACTCCTTCAGTTTTTTGGATAACTTAACCCCATGAGCACATAAGACACTTGTCTGACATTTTTCATCCCAGAAATAAGACAATGATAATTGCAGTTTCATGATAGCTTTTGTGTACAGTAATTCAGCAAAGCAGACAATGTAGATCAAGCATCAGGCTGCATGTTTTGTGCGGATGAACTGGGCACAAACGCAACAGTAGCTTTGCAAGAGTTTAGGTACCTTAAATCTTTACCAAACAACAGAATCTTAGATTTGTCCGAATTGAAAGCATTAAAATTTTGCAAATGACAAATAAAAGTGACTGAAAATTTTCAATTTTTGAGCCATACCGGTATATATATGTCGTAGTCCAAACTGGAATCTAGGCAGATCCGGAATCTGCCTAGACCAAATTGGAATTCTATTTTGGTCCAGACCAAATTAGAATTCTATTGATCTAGACAGATTCCAGATCTGCCTAGACCAAATTAGGATTCCAGTTTGGCTAGGCAGATCCAGAATCTGCCTAGACCAAACTGGAATTTTTAATTTAAACCCAAAAATAAAAGAGGTTGCTCATCAGAAATTCAAAGTAAGACTTAGTTTTGAATGTTTTGCACTTTAGCAGGAAAAAAATGTAGGAAATGGAGCAAATGGGGGAAAAAAGATTATGCATTAACTAGAAATAACGTACATCTTAGTTGTAAACATATGTGGATCTGTTTGATTAATAGAAAGAAATAATCCAATAATAAAGTAGACTAGTAAGGATTGTTGGAAAAGGAGATTTTTTTTTTTTTGTAATTTCCTAAGAATTCTACCACAGAGTTGTATTTGTAAACCTGTTTTATTTTTATTTTTGTAGGACTGATATTGTCAAAATGAGAAAAATGATTAATAAATCTGGTAGAAATTATGATGGGAAAAGGAGAATCATTCATACTGTATTTTCTTTATATCTTTTCCCAATAAATGGTAATTTATAATATGTGATGTGTCAACCTGTCTACCTGGCACAAGTATAATTATGATGTGTGAACAGGCCCGTCGGAAGGAAATTTCATTTGGTCCGGCCAGTATGGCGAGCGACAAAGTCGCAAAGCCATGCTAGGGGGGTCCGGGGGCATGCTCCCCCGGAAAAAATTTGAAAATAAGACGCTCTCTGGTGCATTCTGGCGCATTGTTTTAGGTTTATATTACGCATTAAGCCATGCTGGTAGGGGGTCCGCAGGGGGCATGCTCCCCCGGGGAAAATTTTGAAAAATAAGACGCTCCCTGGTGCATTCTGGCGCATTTTTTTAGGTTTATATTACACATTTAATCCATGCTAGTGGGGTCCGGCGCACGCTCCCCCGGAAAAATTTTGAAAATAAGACGCTCTCTGGTGCATTCTGGCGCATTTTTTGAGGTTTATATTACGCATTTTTTTTTCTCGAAAATTGGCCTGGCCATTTTTCATTTTCGGCCGAAAATTTGGTCCGGCCATGGCCGCACCGGCCGGACCGCTTCCGACGGCCTTGGTGAAGACCAGTGAAAGTTGAAATTGTGAAAATATTGATAACCCTTTACCACTGAATGCAGACTCTTAACGAAACTAGGAAAGGAGCCTTTTGAAAACATTATGTGGATAGAAGAAAATTTTGGTAACTAGCATTTTCTCCTTTTCCCATAATAGTTTCCACTTTACCAAAGAAAAAATGCTCAATCTTAACCACATTGAAATCGTTGTCTTCAAATGCTTTCAATTTGGACAAGGCTAAAATTTTGTCGTCTAGTAAAGGGTTAATTGCCAAAATAGTTACATGTAGCTGTAAAAGTATGAATTGTGATATCTTTTTGACCAATCACACATATAGGGACCACCTGGCTACCCCTTACATGAAATTAGAGAGATCACAGACAGTGTAACTGTACATATATCTGGGTTAATAGTTTCAAACATATGACTGTTTATTAGATAGGTAAACATATCATCTACAGAAAATCTACGTGAAGTGAAATTGTAGTCTTGGTCAGCCAATGCAGTCAGTGTAATCTGACCAGTGTCAATACTTATTGCAGTTTCTGCATGGTCCTTTTTTACATGAAGGGTCACATGTACTAAACTGTTTTTGTTTTTGAAATAATTCATTGTAATTAATTGCATTGTTCATGAATAATAAATGCCTAAATAATAACAATAATAATAATAATAATAATAATATGTAGACAAAAGACCAATCTGTAATAATGTACATGCTGATCTTTGTCTACACTTCCTACAAAATATATGATTTAAGATGGGAACTACATAAACAGAAGAATGAGGATAAATGTAACTTACTACTTTTTTTTCCTTTTGTATGAAAGTGTTTACTTAATAAACCATTTACAGAAAAGGTGTAAAAATCAAAATTCAAGTGATAAAGAAATGCCTTTTTTTTGTGTTAAAATGGTATTTACTGAAAAGATTCCAAAAAAAAGAAAAGATTCCAATTTGGTCTAGGCAGATCCTATATCTGCCTAGCCAAACTGGAATTCTAATTTGGCCTAGGCAGATCTCGAATCTGCCTAGACCAAACAAGAATTCTAGTTTGGTCTGGACCAATCTAGAATTCTAGTTTGGCCAAGGCAGATTCCAGATCTGCCTAGGCCAATTCCGGATCTGCCTAGATTCCAATCTGGCCTACAACATATACATTTGTTGTTGCTTGCAAATGCTTTCAATTTGGACTGGTCTACAATTTTGTCGTTTGGTATAGAGTTAACTGGTGATTGTAACTGAATTGTTTTGTAAGATGTTTTGTAAGACTCTCCATGTTTAGTTACAATAAACATTTTTACATGACCTCTAGATTAATCTGGGTAACTGACCTCTGGGTCATGTACCCTAAAAAACGCTGTTTAAAAGAAATAGATCTATTTTGTACCACTGTCTTTCTTTTATGGAAATTTGATATTTGGTTAGATGACATTATGTGTTTATAATGTGCAGAATTGCATCCACTGTGGTTGCTTTAATTTTACATTTAAAATAATTCTTATGGTCAAAATGATTATGATCAGGCCCCGTATTCACCAGCCATTCTTGAGAATATTCTTAGTCTTATTCTCCAATTATTCTGATTGGTTTAACCAATCAGAAGTTGTGTTACTTACAAATGTAGAAAATTCTGAAGAATAAGACAAAAGACATTCTTAAGTATGCCATGGTTGGTGAATACGGGTGGTTTACTAGCATTTTCAGCTTTTCCCCTGATGTTTTCATAGGATGTCTTTTCCTCTGAATAATGCAAAGTTGTTCAAAAAAGGCTAACATTCTCCATATGGAAAGATCCAAGAACAAGAGCTTTGAAAAGTGGCAGATATATATTGTACAGGCATGTAGGAAGCATTTCAAGAGTGGGGGGGCTAACTTCGAAATACTGAGATTTTTTGTGTGGTTGTTGCATTTCCCTAAAAACTCATATTCTAGTTTCTATAATTTTCAAAATAATTGGGGGGGGGGGGGGGGGGGGAAAGAGAGATAGAGAGACAGTGACAGACAACAGGGCCATCACATAGTACAAGTTCTCTTTGGGTGTAAGAAATAAAGTCTTTTTCAAATGGTTTGAAAAAACATTGAGGGTATGGGAGAAAATCTGCTACATTTAAACAAGTCAAGAAGCAATTTCTCTTTTTCCCACAATTTTTCCCAATGGCAATCAAATCACATAGTGTAAAAGAGTCATTATCCTATGCAGTAAAAAGTTATCATATAGTTATTAACTTGAAGACTTCTTCAGTGTTCTTAACATGACATCACTCCTGCTCTTTATCTTGATTTTTATCAACTCTGTAACAGCTAGGCCACTATATATAAATTTCAAATTCTATAGGCCTGGTAAAGAATTGACAGAATTTACAGACAAAGACTTACATTTGACTCAAAACAAGAATTTTTCCTTTCACAGGCTAGCAGACAATTTAGGAAAAGGAGAAAATGCTGGTTACCAGCATTTTCTCCTTTTCCTACAATGTTTTAAAAGCCTTTCTTCCCCCAGAGAAGATGTTAAAACTTGGAATTTTTGGTATAGGTCTTGACAGATCTTGTCCTGATTCAACTCTTTACCACACAATCCCGATTTTTAACGACCCTGAGGAAGAAGCCTTTTGAAAACATTGTGGGAAAAAGAGAAAATGCTTGTAACCAGCATTTTTTCCTTTTCTTACAATGTTTTCTACCCTTCCATCTACAAACCTCAATTTTTCAACTTCATTTATTTAGTCATCTGCAAATGCTTTCAATTTGGATCTGTCTAAAATTTTACTGAGTTGTAAAGGGTTTAGCTAGGTTTCTCTCTGACATAAAATGGAGGAGCAAGGAGTGGTTTGAACCTGTGAGTATGAAATTACAAAATGTGGTTTGCTTTGATAGTACACTCTGGCGATCAACATTCTTATTATACATCTTAACAAAACCATATTTAAAAAGCATGAGCTGATCAATGACAAAAATGAAACTGTATTGCAGGTCAACTGATTGGATTTTCTTTAACCTTTTACCACACACTTCAGACTTTTATAGATCCTGAAAGGGAAGGCTTTGCATGGGTGGATCCAGAGGGGGGGACTGGGGGTCCGGACCCCCCCTGGAAATTTGGCAACAATGTGGTTATCGGATTCGTGAAGTGGTAATGGTTTGATATTGCACAGCATTTATGTAGAATACAGTCATAAATGTAAAAAAAAAAGGTTCTAAATGTGGAGACCTCCTCATGGTTAGAACTGCAAACGTTGACTTTGCATATAAACGGGTTACATCCCCTCAAATCCGAAACCAAAGTATCATATAATGAGACGAGTGCGTTTTCGGTGGGACCCCCCCGCCCCGAGAAAGATATCTGGATCCGCGCATGCTTTGAATAGCACAATGGAAAAGAAAGAAAATGCCTGTGACCAGTTATCTTCGTAAGCCAAGGCCGACGATTACTACGTTACTCTACCCTTGGGGGATCGCGCTTGATTTTTACGTTCACCCGATAAGCCTTTTCATTGGATGCAGCCAGCTCAAGCTGCAACGAATGAAATCACTGGTAGTATTTCATCTTTGATAAAAATAGAACAAGGTCGCTACCTTTCGAATAAAAGGTAAAACATGGAAACCCGCATGGATGTCTGCTTATCGCTTCATGTGTATTCGTAAGGAGTTTGTTAAACGATATTTCATTTGCTTTTAGAAACATGATGTAAAGGTAAGTAATAACCAGCATCCAATTATAGAGGGCGCATCGCAGGAATCTCGAAATCAGGCTCAATCAGCCAAGGAAAGATCCATGTAGTGATCGTAAACATGGCTCACAAAGATGGTGACCAGTCCAACCCTTCCCAAAACAAATACATATTAATTTTTAAGTCATGTTTAGCTTTTTGTCTGCAAATGCTTTGTATTTGGAATAGTCGGAATTTTTATTGTTCTAATAAAGAATTTATAAGGCTTAACCCATTACCACACAATCCCTACTTTTGACGACCCTGAGAATGAAACCTTTAGAAAACATTGTGGGAAAAGGAGAAAATGCTGGTATCAAGCATTTTCTCCTTTTCCCACAATGCTTTCTACTCTTAACAAAACAAATTTCAAATTTTCAGTCACTTTTATTTTGTTGTCTGCAAATGCTTTCAGTTACGACAAGTCTAAAATATTGTCGTTTGGTAATGAGTTAAAAGAGAGAGAAAAGGAGAAAATTCTAGTTACCAACATTTTGTCCTTTTCTCACAGTGTTCAGAATCCTTTCTTATTAGGATCTTTAACCCTTTCCCAAACAACAAAACCTTAGCCTTGTTTAAGTCGGAAGCATATGCAGACCAATATTTCAGTGAGGTTCAAATGGTATAACTGCATCCTTCATAGGGTCGAAAACATTGTTGGCAAAGGAGAAAATGCTGGTTTTTAAAAGGCTTCCTTCCCAGAGTCATTCAAAGTCAGGATTGTGTGGTAAAGAGTTAAAACAATGCATGATTGCTTGGTGAATCATAGTTACAGGATTGCTTGATAGTCATTAACTTAAGGCATGGTATTTAATGTCATTTCCAACATTATTTTAGTCGTATTGTGGCGGTCAGTGCACCTATCCATGCTTTCTGGTAGTCTCTTAAGTCCTTCACTAGTAATCGTCACATTTTCCTTCCCAAGTCAATGCCTGCTTTCTCCCAAAACCATCATCGAAACATTGGTCAGCATTGAGAGAGGATTGAATCCTGTCACAATGACTATCATTGATCATCAGTGAGAAATTAACCAAGCCAAGGGTCGAACCTACAACCCCCTGTTCTCAAGTCCTGCATACTACAGACTGAGCTCCTGGGGTGAACGGTTGAAAACAGTTGGAGTAATACTAAATCTCTCGGGATTAACCTTTCACCATACAAGTTTTAATGACCCTGAGAAAGAAGCCCTTCAAAAACACTTTGGGTAATGGAGCAAATTCTTATCCCCTATGTACAAAACTGTCCCATATTTACACTTTCAATTTGGACCAGTCTAAATTTTTGTTGTCTGTTAAAGGTGGCCCTTCAGATTTTAGGACGAAAATTTTACACGCATACAAAAGAATAATCCTTATACTCCCAAAGCCTTGTAATTTTCATTCATAAAACCCCAGTAGTCGAAAACTATCAGACAACAAGAGAAATTAGAGATTTACTACGGTCCGGGTCGACATCGAAGGGAAACATAGTCTATTTTTATATGAGCAACTCGCTCTCTTACATACCGGAAATATACAGACGAAGCTTCAAACATGGCGCCCAAAGAAGGCATAACGGAAAATAATTACATATTTGTTATGCTATGGAATTTCAGCGTCATTAGTCACATGCCAGTCATTTACCATTCCCACAGTGCTTTTTTTAAAATTTTTGGCGGGAAATCTAAAAATAGCTTAAGAGGCTACGTAGCCTTTTAAGGGAATACCATCAAAAACATTTTTTTCTGTAATTTTATGATTCTTAATTATTGATGATTTGTATTGTTTTTTTCATGTAAATTTCAGTGATATATATATTTTTTAAATTTGGTGGGATGTGAAAATTCTAAATACCCACCTTTAAAGACTTAATAAAGTTAGTTTGAAGGGGGTTAAATGACCCAAATATAATTAAGCAGTACAGGAAGGGGAGAAAATCCTGGTAATACACAGCACCTTCTCTCTTGTGAAACCCATGCAAAAATAGACTCTTAATGATTCTGAGAAAAAAGCCATTTTAAAACACTGTGGGAAAAGGAGAAAATGCTGGTAGGCCTCACTTTATCTTTTTCTCTCAATGTTTCCTACCCTAGACAGGAAATCTTTCATCATCTGAGCCACAATGGAATTATTGTCTGTCAATTGATGCTTTCAATTTGGACAAGAATTACATGTTGTTGTTTGTCAATGGGATAAAGCACAGGAATCTGACATTCTATAACCAAAATAAATGATAAAATATGGAAAAAAAATCCCCCCCCTATATAATATAAACACATGGAGTGCAACGTCTCGATTGCTGGCGCGAGCACCTGACAACCTTTCCCGACCAAAATCACCCACGAAACAAACATTGATCATAATCTCCTTCAGCCTAGCGATAGACAAGACATTAATGTACCTGTGACATCCGGCGATATCTCAGTAGACACCTTTCAACTGGAGATATCCGTCATGTTTTACAGCTCTATCAGGACATTTTGATTTATCCGGGTGGCCATTCGCTGACGTCACAGAAAGTAGCAGGTAGCGTATTTTAGTATTACTTATTACTATTATTTTTTTCGTTTTTAAGATACTTATGGACATCACATGATACTACAGATTTTTCTAGAATCTTTAGTATCATTTGATGTCCATAAATGTCTTAAAATCGAAAGAAATAATAGCAAATAGTAATACGAAAATACGCTTCCGTGCACTTCTTGTGACGTCAGCGAATGGCCACCCAGATAAATCAAAATGTCCTGATAGAGCTGTAAAACATGACGGATATCTCTGGTTGAAAGGTGTCTACTGAGGTATCGCTGGATGTCGCAGGTACATTAATGTCTAAAAATGTCTATCGCTAGGCTGAAGGAGATTATGATCAATGTTTGTTTCGTGGGTGATTTGATTTTGGTTGGGAAAGGCTTTTGGGTGCTCGCGCCAGCAATCGAGACGTTGCACTCCTTGTGTTTATATTATATATGGGGGGGGGGGGGGGGGGGGTGTGTGTTCCATATTTTATCATTTATTTTGGTTATAGAATGTCAGATTCCTGTGGATAAAGATGTTTTAAGACCATGGTTTCATGGACAAATTTTATCACAATAGTCAATTTAAGTTGTCCTTTGTATAATTAATAATGTTTTCAATATTATAATAAATGGAATTATAGTTTTGTCTCCTTGTTCAATAGTTGTTTCATGTTGATTTTAATTAAGGTACACGTAACGTTACATAATTTTATTAAGGTCATCTGGACAAAAAAAAAAAAATGTCTCGAAATCTTCAAATTAATGCAGAAAAAAAAATGGTATAAGTAATGAAATACTTTTCTATGGAACGCCGTAGCTGTCTTTTCTTCAAAATAGTTATGTTGCTCAGTTCACTTTTAACTTGTATGATTGAATTGAAATGATGATCAGTCAGACAGGATTAAAGTCTTCTCTAAATATCATTTTGTTCTGTTGCCAAGCCATTAAGAAGTATTGGTTGGACATTTTGTTCTGCCTATTTCTCATGATGTCAAGTTAGATTAACATTTTGTTCACTTCACTTTTATCTTCTTGGGTTGAATTGAAATGATAATCAGTCAGATGGGAATGAAAGTCTTTTCTAGATATCATTTTGTTCGGTTATCAAGCCATTAAGAAGTGTTGGGTGATCATTTTGTTCTATATATTTCTCATTATGTTCAGTTAGATTAACATTATGTTCAGTTCACTCTTATCCTATTGGGTTGAATTGAAATGATGATCAGTCAGCTGGGACTAAAGTCTTCTCTATATATCAATTTGTTCTGTTGCCAAGCCATTTAGAAGTAGTGGGAAGACGTTTTTTTCTGTTTATTTCTCATTATGTCCAGTTAGATTAACATTATGTTGGGTTAACATGTTATTTGATTCCATCAACTGGTAATGAAGTTCAGCTGACATAGCATTAGTTTTGCTTTACTATAATATCGTGTTCATTACAAGGGTATTTTATTCAGTTTATTGTTTATCATAATATGTTTACTCGTTAACATCTTACATCAGAGAGACTGGAATTATGTTAAGTGCTCATTTAATTTACAAAGTACACATCATATTTGACAATCTTATCATTGTGTCTGGGTATAAACAATTATGCTTAGAAAGGATGATGCTATGTTTAGTTGAGTGTGTATTACGTCCAGGTAGGATAGTATTATGTTTCGTTACCCCGATATTCTGTTTGGTTGATTGTCATTGTATCGAGTTGAAGTAACATTATGTTGAATAAACTTATGTTCATTTGGAAAACCTCAGTTTTAATCCGCAACCCGAACTTTTCCTCTTGTCCGGCGAAATATGGCGGGAAACGAGGAAAATACTCGGACAATTTTAAAGAAAGTCCTGCAAGATTTAGGACTGCCAACATTGATAACTTCATTTATAATGGAGCGGATCGATGATGAAACAGCTGTTTACGTAAGCGACAGGGATCTGGTCAGACTTGGGATCGAGACAATGGGCGATCGACACTGGTTCCGTTCACACTTGAAAAGTTGCAAGGCGGTCTACAAGTCGATTATTTTCTAGACGTATCCAGCATGAATTATAAACTCCGGTGCAGCCCGATGATCTCTAGTTCCACCACTCTTAACATTTAAAATCTCGCATTTGTTTGAAGGATTTCATTTACCAAAGGATTATTTTTCATTCTTCAAAGTATATCAAGTCCGTTCGCCCTAAAACACGTTCGCCTTATTAGGCCTAAGAAAAAAAATCAGTCCGAGATGCCATAGGTAGGGTAGGTAGGGTTTTCTTTTTTCTCTAAATTTCTTTTACATGGACCATGTACTGAAATTCCACCTAAACATTTGGGGCCGGTTTGACCTCCCCGGGGATCATTTGATGACAGGCCGGTTTGATTGCTGCCCAAATAAGGCCTAAGAAAACAAAGTTCTGTGTTTTGGGTTTCCAAACCCTACCTAAAAAATGCTGTCGACCCTAAACTTTTTACCCTACAGTTGAAAGAATATTTTTTTCAGGTGGCATTTCAGTACATGGTCCTTGTAAAAGAAATTTAAACAAAAACAAAAACACATGAAAACCCTACCTACCCTACCTATGGCATCTCGGACCGAAACCCTAAACACTGATTTTTTTCTTAGGCCTAATTAAGGCGAACGTGTTTTAGGGCGAACGGACTTGATATACTTTGAAGAATGAAAAATAATCCTTTGGTAAATGAAATCCTTCAAACAAATGCGAGATTTTAAATGTTAAGAGTGGTGGAACTAGAGATCATCGGGCTGCACCGCAGTTTATAATTCATGCTGGATACGTCTGGAAAATAATCGACTTGTAGACCGCCTTGCAACTTTTCAAGTGTGAACGGAACCGGTGTCGATCGCCAATTGTCTCGATCCCAAGTCTCACCAGATCCGTCGCTTAGGTAAACAGCTGTTTCATCATCGATCCGCTCCCTTATAAATGAACTTAGTCTTTGTCCTACTTTTCTATCCAATCAGAACGCTCATATTTGAAAATTTTTGACCGTCTATCTTCCATAAACTACCCAACGCAGGTTTATTTTGATCATTTATTCATTTAAACGTCACAGTTTATCTGGATTTACTGCGCATGCGTACATAAACCCTACGCCCTCATTAATATTCAACAGTTACTTAGATTAGATGTAGCACATGCCAAGTGGTAAAACAGAGATCTATACAAAAATTATGTAATAAAAGCCGATCAATCTAGATGGTCGGTTTTCCTCTAAAACCATACCACCTGCAGTTTGAAACAAGCTGTAGAACTTTACGAGGTTTAAAGGTTGGTATTTAGAGTTTTCATATCTCACCAAATTAAAAAAAAAAAAAATCTATATATCACTGAAATTTATATGAAAAAACAATACAAATCATCAATGATTGAGAATCATAAAATTACCAAAAAAATTTTTTGGTGGTATTCCCTTAAAGGTGGCCCTTTAGATTTTGGGACGAAAATTTTACA
The DNA here is from genome assembly GCA_943736015.1 of Tridacna crocea. Classification (NCBI taxonomy): domain Eukaryota; kingdom Metazoa; phylum Mollusca; class Bivalvia; order Cardiida; family Cardiidae; genus Tridacna; species Tridacna crocea. The sequence continues at coordinate 12,514,164 of OX031072.1, forward strand.
AAAGTACAAAAAAAATCATCATTATACTCCCAAAGCCTTTCAATTTTCATTCAATAAACCCAAGTGGTTGAAAACCATCAGGCAATTAGAGAATTTAGAGATTTACTACGGCCAAGGTCAACACCGACGGGAAACACGGTCTATTTTTACATGAGCAGCTAGCTCATTTACATACCGGAAATAGACAGACATAGCGTCAAACATAGCGTCCGAAGAAGACATTATGGAAAGTAATTATCAGTTATATGTTTGTTATGTTATGGAATTTAAGCGTCATTAGTCACGTGTTAGGAGCATAACATTCCCACAATGCCTTTTTGATTTTTGGCGGGAAATCTAAAAACAGCTTAAGAGGCTACGTGGCCTTTTAAGGGAATACCATCAAAAAATGTTTACCGTGATTTTATGATTTTTAATTAATGATGATTTGTTTTTTTTTTTTCCATATAAATTTCAGAGATATATTTATATTTGAATTTGATGTGATGTTAAAAACCTAAATAGCCACCTTTAAAAGGCTACGTAGCCTATTAAGGTATTTAAAGATTTCGCGCCAAAAATGAAAAAAGGATTTTGGGAATTTCAAGTGACTGTTACGTGACTAATTCCATAACATAACAAACATGCAATTATTTTCTATAATGTCTTCTTCGGACGCTATATATTTGAAGCTTCGTCTTTGTAGTTCTGGTATGTAAATGAGCGAGTTGCTCATCTAAAAATAGACCGTGTCTCCCGTCGGAGTCGACCTGGGCCGTAGTAAATCTCTAATTTCTCTTGTTGTCGGGTGGTTTTGGATTACAGGGGTTTTATGGATGAAAATTAAAAGGCTTTGGGAGTACTAAGATGATTTAAAAATTGTGTATTTTTGTAAAATTTTCGTCCCAAAACCTGAAAGGCCACCTTTAAGAAGTAAATCGACGATATGTTGGAATTTAAAGAAAAAATATTGCTGTACATAGTAAATCAGTAGACATTTCCATTAGTTGAGTCTAGCCGTTACTTCCTCAAAATCTTGGTCAAATTCTGCCATATTTGACATTGTTTAACACTGGCGATAGTAAAGTGTGAACTGGAAAAGATGCTGATAATGAAGGTTTATTAATCGTTTCCCGTACGACAAATTTTAGACCATTCCAAATTGAAATCATCTGCAGATTGCAGATGTCAAATTTTGAAAGTGGAACAAATGAAGTTGAGGTTCTTGACAGGGTAGAAAATATTGTAGGAAAAGGAAAAAATGCTGGCAACCAGAATTTTCTCCTTTTCCAACAATAATTGCAATAATCTTCCTTCCCAGGGTCGTTAAAACAATGGATTGTTTGGTAAAGGGTTAAATATCACGTGGTCGTGTGCGAGTTGTTTAGCCCCGATTACGTCATATTTTAGCGATGATGCAATGATGACGTTTCTTGCGGAGTGAAACCGAGGTTTTCCAAATGAACATATTAAGTTTATTCAACATAATGCTACTTCAACTCGATACAATGACAATCAACCAAACAGAATGTTGGGGTAACGAAACATAATACTATCCTACCTGGACGTAATATACACTCACTAAACATAGCATCATCCTTTCTTACCATAATTGTTTATATCCAGATACAATGATAAGATTGTCAAATATGATGTGTACTTTGTAAACTAAATGACCAGTTAACATAATTCCAGTCTGTCTGGCGTAAGATATTGACGAGTGAACAAATTATGATAAACAATAAACTGAATAAAATACCCTTGTAATGAACACGATATTATAGTAAAGCAAAACTAATGCTATGTCAGCTGAACTTCATTACCAGTTGATGGAATCAAATAACATGTTAACCCAACATAATGTTAATCTAACTGGACATAATGAGAAATAAACAGAAAAAAACGTCTTCCCAATACTTCTAAATGGCTTGGCAACAGAACAAACTGATATATAGAGAAGACTTTAGTCCCAGCTGACTGATCATCATTTCAATTCAACCCAATAGGATAAGAGTGAACTGAACATAATGTTAATCTAACTGAACATAATGAGAAATAAACAGAACAAAATGTTCACCCAACACTTCTTAATGGCTTGATAACCGAACAAAATGATATCTAGAGAAGACTTTAATCCCATCTGACTGATTATCATTTCAATTCAACCCAAGAAGATAAAAATGAACTGAACAAAATGTTAATCTAACTTGACATCATGAGAAATAGATAGAACAAAATGTCCAACCAATACTTCTTAATGGCTTGGCAACCGAACAAAATGATATTTAGAGAAGACTTTAATCCTGTCTGACTGATCATCATTTCAATTCAACCCAACAAGTTAAAAGTGAACTGAGCAACATAACTATTTTGAAGAAAAGACAGCTACGGCGTTCCATACTTTTCGCTGAAAAAGAAACCGGAGTTAGGAAATGTTTCAAATATGGGCGATCGAGATAAAGAGTATTTGAATCGATTACTTCGAAATTTCTCCACCTATCTTGCTGTTTATTTTGTAACTTGATCATTATGCTTTTACCTTCGGTGATTTACATAAATTTGACAACTTATATAAATGTAGAAAATCGATCCGTTTCTTCCAAAACCGATCTCCTCGTGTAATACATGTACTTTTAAACATTCATCAATACAGGAAATATACATCTATATGTAAACATACAGGTGTAGATCAAACTAGAGCAGTCAGGCACATACCATCAAAATCTGTATAATTAGATCAATAATAAATACCTGTATTAAGACACAGGACTGCTATTATCACAGATAAAATAAAGTTAATTTCCATCTTTAGAACAGATCTACGTCACCCTTATACAATGTAGTAAAATATTTCTTGTTGTGTACTCTACTTTTCACAGGTAAATGAATTGATTATACACGCTTGCAAGACGACACTTCCGCGACTTAAATGAGTCAACAAACCGAAATTATAGCAAAACATAGTTCAATTCAAAGTGTATGAGTTTATACTGCTAAACGCGACTCACTGACCTTACGCAGACTGCGTAGATCAAGGTCAGAGTGCACAAAAGTGCATTCTGATCTTGGATCTACATTGTCCGCTAAGGAGATAATTCATTCTTCAAAACATATCTTTGATAAAGCAGTATTTAAGCTTTTACTATCGAACAGTAAATTTCATTTAAGTTATTCAGCAGAAAAGGATTAGATTCCTGTTATGACTTCCTTGAATATTGATCGCGTTAGGTACGTTTTCGAATTAATTAAGCTTTTCTCAATCTAGTAATTTGATTTTGGCATATTGAAAGGGCGGGGGAAAAAATCGTTGTAAATCAAGAATACAGGGGGTACGAATGCTTCAATGTTTGTTGACAAAAATCACCTTTAGCTATATCGTTGTAGTCTGGACCAGTGCCTGATCTCGATCTGCACTGTCTTTAAAAGCCCTCAATAGAAGGACATGCACCAACTCTCACAGCTCCAAAACTCAAAAAGACACCTTCACTAAAATAAAGTAGGATCTAAATAATTGTTAATTTCAACGTTCCTAATTGCCTAGAATGCAAGCAAAGCAGACAGTGAGAAAGATTCCATCTGGTTAATCTTTTTGCTAATTAATTTTTGTAAGTTCCTAGGATATTTGCAAGATTTTTAATATGTTAACACGCGTTTTCCAAATAAAAGTAACATTTTTCCACCAAAAGAATTATTAATCTTGCTTATTCATAGAACTAAACAATTCCGTTCATATGTATGCACATTATTTAAACAATTCATCTAGTAAAAACGATTCAGCTTCTACAATATTTGGGAGAAAGGGATAATATATCTGCTTAATGGATCATATTTGACGGCTGCTGTTTCATGCGAACGATAACATTTATAATCGAAAATTAAAAAGCAGATATTCTGACTTTACACGACTTATGTTCCAAGCAGTTTGATCTGTAATTAGCTGTGCATGCATACTTACGGCTTACTTGGAAACTAGATGTCTTCGTCCAAATACCATTTCTTCAAAGCGCTGATTTGTGATCTATTTTTCACGTGATCAGATGATCACTTATCCCATCCCTCTTTGGTCGGGTATTCCATCCCTCTTTGGTGGTTATAGTTTAATACGGGATACTGAGGGGTGACGTATAGGTTATATATGGTTACCTTATACAGGTAACGCGTCCTCAAATAGGTCACACGAGACCATTCATCGGATAAATAACTTACTATCATGAACCTGTGACATCATATTGGTATAAATTGACATTCTCTATCAGCTTTCTGCAAAGGAAGGATATTGCCTCGCAGGCTGTGATATTCACAACCCTAAGAAAAAAAAAGTAAGCACTCAATCCATGCACCGGAATGTACCTATTTTTTCACCTATCGAAAAACCTGGAAGTTATTAGTCTTTCATTATTTGGCGAAGCAAAAATGCCTGCTAAAAATCAGATTCTAAAAGCATAATGTTAGCTATTTTTAACTGGTGGGTGCAAATGTCCTGAAGTCGTTAAAAGCTGACCGAGTATTTTTTACCGGACGAAGTTTTAGACCCGTCCAAAAAATTCTGGATACCACCATTTTGCTCCTTTCCAACAATGTATTTTAAAAGCTTCTTCCCTATGGTCGATGAAATACGGGGTGTTTGGTGTAAGGAAAAGTCATTGATAGGCGAAAAACTGGACACGTGAATTTGTAAGCGCAAATTTAAACGAGTGATGCTTGAAATGACAGAAAATGCCAGGACTGAGTAAGACAGCAGATTACTAGTAGCCCATCATCTCAGCAAAATAAGTTTGTTGTCTGCAAATTCAGTCAATTGGACTAAGCTAAAAACTTAGTCATCTTGAAAAGAGATAAACCGAACAAATTCGTAACAATAGAGATATGGATTGATGACAGAACTGAAGCAATAATCCTCTGTTACAGTTATAACATGCTTTTATTTATACCATTATCATATTCTTTATCTCATTACCTTCTGATACAGCTTACAATATTAACTTCAAACTGCTAAATAAGTGAAACAAAAATTTCAATTCGACAGTAATAGCAGTAGTTCTGCTAAGTCCAGGGTAGTTTTTGGGGAAAGAAACTGGTCAAGAAAATATAACTAGTATAACAGGCATTTCAGTCATTCTCAAAAATTAGGTACAACTACAATTGAAAAAATGCCCACATTTTTAGTTTCTCAAATGAATATCATATCTACTGGACAGTAAAATTCAACTTGAAAAAATGTCCACATTTTTAGTTTCTCAAATGAATATCATATCTACTGGACAGTAAAATTCAACTATCGAATAAATTATCTGCAAAGTTTGACACAGTCAACATCAACCATCTCGCAGAAATGTGCCGGCAAAATAATTAAGCATCGGGCTCTGTTACGGATGTTACAAACACTTCTTTAAAATATATTCAATAATATTAATGTGCCTTTATGGCAGAGCCATGTTAAGTTCCAGATTTTGACCGATGATTTCATAACCCTTATAGAGATCAGCAAATATTTGGCCAAGTTTTGGAACAACATCAAAAACACACTATCATACGAATTGGTATTTTGAGAAAACATTTATTTCAATAAAATATTGTCCAATGGTTGTAATTTAAGTACTCTAAATGTTCGTGTGATGGAACATATCTTTAACTTAGTATAATTTTAAAATTAAAATCGGCATGATTGCAGCATTATGAAGTCATAATTTCGTCATTCGTCAGTAATTTACTGAGATTGTTCGAGCCAGAGGAGGAATGGGGGGCGGGGGGATGGGCTGTCCGGTGGCTACGAACGGCTTACTTTCATACTGTGACGAGTCTTTACTGAATTTCTTGTATAGATTTTTTTCTTTGTTAATTCTTATCGGATTATTTATCTATAAGATATATATATGCAATTGTCAGATATGTTTCTTGCCTCTTATCTGATCCCCCTTTTTTTCTCCTTTCATCTTTTGTTATGAAATCTAGACATAATACATTTCTAGCATGATATTCTATCACTCACCGATGTTTGTGGTATGGCTATAGGTAGGCCTTCATGGCAAAATTTATTTTGAAGTAAAAATTTTCTTCCCGATATATGTGTTTTCTATGCAGGGTAGAAATTGATACATTCTCCTTTTGCCAACAATGTTTTCTACCGTACCAAAGATAAATACCTTCATTTTTTGCAACATTTGATTTGTTGTCTGCAAATGTTTTCAATTTCGACATGTAACGCTCATGTTCAAGGAGAGAATGTTTCATTGTTAATATATAAGGCAAATCTTTTTAAAAACTGTGTCATGCACATCCCAAGATTCTGGTATATTTGGATAAGGTTTCCAACATAAACACAACAAAGTTGTTCATGAAGCCAAGGCTGCGTCTCAAAATAAAGGAGCCACTCTCGAGAAAAGGGGTTTCATGAATTTGTGTGTGCTCTATATCAAGTAAGTCCTTGCTTAATTATAGGTCTGTAAAGTGACAATCTTCGAGCAGCGTTGTCGTTCGTTACTCTCACCACACATCTCTGCAACGGGCAAAATGACAACAATCTTGTTAAACCGAGGAAAAACATGTTTTGTTATTGTTTAACTGTTTCATGTGTAACATAATAAAGCAGAAAAAGGAAATATAATTCCGGATACATTATAGGTGCATTCAAACTGATGAATTTACCTGTTTACAATTAACCTATTGTAATTAAGTTGGATTAGCCGTATGCAATTTGAACAGCACACAAAACAATCTATGAGTCTTTCTTTCACCGTTGTCTGCGCATGTCATATTCTTCGAAGATTCAACCTGTCTTATATGACGCATCACTGTCCCCGATATCGGGCGGACTAGTACTGCGCGCTATAAAGAAGCAATGGAGAAAATGGCTTTTATCAGTATGTTTGAGGAAAAATCAGGCCTGTGTTAGCCCCAGATTTCTCTACACTGCTGATCATAGCTGAGTGAATCGCACCAGGTAGAGTTTTATCGAGACAAAGTTTAATCTAGTTTGAATTTCAAAGTAACAATTGTCGCGCAGAAATGTGGCACGGTTCTGTACCCAGGATGCCCTAATTATACAACTCAAATTTTGATAGGGATCACCTACATATTTCAGTGTGAGTATATTGTGTTCAACAGTTTTGCATTAACACTTTGCCACACTATAATATTCTGGATTTGTCCAAATTGAAAGCATTTTCTCCTTTTCCAACAATGTTTTCTGAAGGCTTCTTTCTCAGTGTCTTTAAAAGTATGCTTTGTGAGATGAAGGGTAAAAGATCCATTTTCACTGGTGATTTAGTTTATCAGTGTGGCATTGTAACATATTTTACATTCATACACAATACATGCCACTTATAGATCTAGTGTTACTCTGATATAGTGATCCCTAGCAAATTTTGAGTAGTATAGATAGATGAGCATTTGTAGAATGCCATCAAACGGGAGATAACGTTCTTTCACCGGTCTTTGTGCCGCCAATTTGAGTTATGGTCATGTGACGAAAATATCACGTGATGACGGACTACTTTCTGAGCCAACCACAGAGGTGAATGGGAATTATCCGTAGTGCAAGAGTGACGTAAAGTGATTGTCTGCTAATATGGACAAGGCTAAAACTTGGTCGTCTGTTAGTTAACTCATTACCAAACAACAAAATTTTAGGTTTGTCCACATCGAAAGCATTTGCAGGCTATAAAATAAAAGTGACTAAAAAATCAAAATTTGTTTTGTGAAGGGAAGAAAACATCGCGTGAAAAGGAGAAAATGCTGGTTACCAGCATTTTCTTCTTTTCCCACAATGTTTTCAAAAGGCCTCTTTTTCAGGGGCGTCAGTAGTAGGGATTGTGTGGTAATGGGTTAAACCTAACAAAACCGCATCAAAAGAGAAATGGATTGATGACTGGACTGAAGAAATAACCCTCTTTTGATATTATAACATGTTTTTATTCATACCAATTATCATATTTTTTTGGTTTGTTCCATCTCATTGCCTTCCGGCACAGACTGGCAGCCAACATTAACCCTTATCCTGCTAAATGATGAAAATAATTGTGACCCATCACGCAAACAGGGACCATCTGGGAATTCTGTACATTAATTAGATGAAAACAAATCAGCGATACTGCAGGTCTGGTTAAGTTGATAATTCAAAAATGATTGTAAAACAGGTACAATGACCACCGTTCTATACAGAAAATATTAAAGAGTGTCAACCCTGGTAAGACTGCCCAATTTACCCAGTCTGACAAGAGTTGACACTTTTCGCAGTTCCAAGAAGGTTCCCTTTTGTGTGATGGGTCACAAATCTTTCAAGCCAACGCTAAAAGCCTAGATTCTGTTAATTCACAGGTAGTTTGGGGGGGTTATATGGAGTCTGATCTCAACCTATACTATCCGGTAACGGTCCTTGAGTTGTGCTGATCAGAATGAGGGTTAAGTCTTCACCACACAACACAGTTTTAGACCAATTTCAAAGCATTTGCAGATGACAAATCAAACTAGACTTTTAATTGTGCAAGTTGTCTTTGACAGTGGAGAAAACATTGTTGAAAAAGCAGAAAATGCTGGTTACAGCATTTTCTCCTTCTCCCATTATGTTTTTAAAAGGCCTCTTGTCCAGGGTCGTCAAAACTTTGAAAAGTCTGCATTGTATGATAAAGGGTTAAAGGTCCCTCATAAATTATTGACAATCAGCAAGAACTTAGGATAAATAGTAAAGGCAAAAGCACTTGTGCTTTTCTACTTTTGTCACACTGTTCACTAAACTGGTTTGCCATGTGATGCATTGGGTTATCTGTAGAAGATAATTAGTTAAAAATTGAACACCTCTAGTCTGGAGGAAGTAAACAGATTTATTATAGCATGTTTCCAGATGTAATCTCTCTCCATTCAAACTACATCAGCACTTATTTGTGATACTTTTTACATGTTGCCATTGTAAATCTGTTGTAAATCTCAAAATATTAAAGACTGTTAGAAAAAAGTGAACAGTGTAGATCTAAGATCAGGCTGCACATTCTGTGCAGTCTGATCTTGGTCAACTTTGTCTGCAAAAACAACAATAGCTGTGCTTTACACTCTTTAAATTAACGTAATTCTGTGTTCTAATTGTAGGTCATGTATCTTGGGGTAGAGCTAAATTTAGCATAGGCTTTGATAACTTTGTTAACAGCTTCCAAAAAGTCTTTTTCCGTTGCCATCTTTCTTCGAGCTCTGATGGCAAACATTCCTGCTTCTGTGCACACACTGCGAATCTCAGCACCTGAAATTTGGGACAGAACAAATCTAATGATACTTATTTCCACATAGACTCATTCAATCTAGTTTCTAGTTTAGCATTTTCTCTTAACCCTTCACTAGACAAAAATTCGACAGCATATGAACACAACAAATTAAATAGGTCTCAAATGCTGAAATTTGTCTTTGATAGGGTAGAAAGCATTTTAGGGAAAAGAAGAAAATGCTGGTGTCCAGTGTTTTCTCCTTTTTCCACAATGGCTTTTGAAGTCTTTTCGAAGGAATGGGGGTGACTTTGTTAAACTTGTGAATGTGTAGTAAAAGGTTTAAGGCTTATTCACTTGCATTGTGGGAAAGGCAGAAAAGGCTAGTAATCAGCAGTTTATCTTTTCAAAGACTATTTCTACTTTTCCATACACAAACCCCATCACATATGCTACAAATACTCTGTTGTCTGCAAATTCTTTCAAGGTGAACACACATACAATATGTTGTCTGGTAAAGTTAGCAACTTTATTTCCACTTAACTCTTTACCAAACCACAAAATTATTGACTGGTCCAAATTAAAATCATTTGCAAATGACAAAATAAGATGTGACTGAAAAAACGAAACTTGATTTGGGAAGAGTAGAAAACATTGTGGGAAAAGGAGAAAATACTTATTACCAGTATTTTCTCCTTCTTCCACAATGTTTTCAAAAGTCTTCTACCCCAGGGTCGTCAAAAGTCATCAGTGTGTGGTAAAGGTTTAAACAATTCTTCATTTTCTGTTAGTGACTAGAATTATATTGATAAGATTACAAGACAATCCATTGAAAATGGATAAAATAATGGTTTTTGCACATGAAAGAGTAGAAAACCTTGTAGGGTAAAGAGAAAGTGCTGGTTACTAGCATTGTCTCTTTTCCCACAATATTTTCAAACTATTTCTTCATCTGGGTTTTAACCCTTTACCACACAATGACGACTTTTGACGACCCTGAGAAAGAAGCGTTTTAAAAACATTGTGGAAAAAGGAGAAAATGCTGGTAACCAGCATTTTCTCCTTTTCCAACAATGTTTTATACCCTATCAATAAATTTGAGCCACATTGAAATTGTGGTCTGCAAATGCTTTCAATCTGAACAGGGCTAAAATTTTGTTGTTTGGTAAAGAAATAAAAGATGTTTTTCTGATAAGTGTAAAGACCGGAATCATCAGTTGCAAATGGTACCTGTACTGTTTGGACATAATCTGGCGAGTAACTCATATCTGATATCTTTTTCCACACTCATAGATCTTGCATGTATCTTGAAAATGTGTGCTCTGCCCTGAAAAGAAAACGGAGTCATGATGTAACTCATATGATAAAACCTTTGAATAACCAATTCCATGATTTTAAAAGCCTAAAGAAAGCTTTTGAAAAATGTTGAGAAATGGCGAAAATTTTTATCTTTTTCTCACAATATTTTCTACCCTACTAAGAACAATTCCCATCGTTGAGATTAGTTTTATTTTGTTGACTGCAAAGTATTTTCAACATGGTTGAATCTAAAATTTTGTCATTTGCTAAATGGATATGTAATACAGTACAAGCTAGAGCTGTCACTGAATGTGACTTAATACCCCCGCCAGTGCTTTGACTTTTGAAACAGGCAATTACTAGTATTTTGTGCACAGACAAACACACGGACACACAGACAGGCGGATTTCAGTATACCCCCGAAAACATTTGTTTTGCGGGGGTACAAAATACTGTAATTAAACACAGCAGTATACATGTACCTTAAATATCCCTTACAAATTAATTTCCTCATTAAAAGCATATTCAAGAGATATTCACTATTTACAAGACACTGTAGGTTTCAACTTGTCCATAATAAAGCATTCATGAGTGACATATCATATTTGTTTATAGGGACTGTATGTATGTAATCTGTCACCCAAAAAGGGACTGTCCGGGAACTGCAAAGTATCGACCACTGCGCCAATGCGTAGGCTGACCAGGGTCAACACTTTTCGCTTTTATGATATTTTATATGTGAAAAATGGTCATTCCACCTTATTATACAATCATTTTTCAATGATCATCTTAAATTGACCAGCACTACCTTTGATTTGTTTATATCTAACTGATGTACAGAATTCCCATATACTGTAGTCCCTTTTTGTGTGACGGGTCACTTATGGAAAAGACAAACTGTTCTTCCTTTGGATTCAAAAAACGTACCGGTAACTACATGTATATGATTCTGGGTGGAATCTGTTAACCCTTTCGCAAACAATCCCTGGTTTTTACGGGTCTGGAATTGTAGCCTTTAGAAAACATTGTGAGAAAAGGAGAAAATGCTGGTAACCAGCATTTTCTTCTTTTCCCACAATGTTTACTACCCCATCAAAGACAGAAATCATCTTTTCAGCAAGAGTTGAATTGTCGTCTGCAAATGCTTTCAGTTTGGTTTAGTCTAAAAGTTTGTCGTTTGGGAAATGGTTAAGCCTTCTGAAACTAAGAGCATCAACCATGTTCAACATTTTTAGACATATATCTGGAAGCTATACAAGCAGACAAACACAGGATGATTCCTGGTTAGTTTACCATTTAAACCTTTACCAAACAATCCCTGGTTTCTAAAAACTGAGAAAGAAGCCCTTTGAAAACATTGTGGGAATAGGAGAAAATGCTGGTAATCAGCATTTTTTCCTTTTGCCACAATCTTTTCTGCCCTACTGGAACATATTTCAATTTTTTAGTTACTTTTATGCTGTCGTCTGTAAGTGCTTTCAATTTGGAAAAGCCGAAGATTTTGTTGTTTGGTAAAGAGATAAAAGATTCACTGAGGAAATGTAAACATCGGTAAGTTACCTCTAGGTCAGGTAGACCAAATTCAATCTTTCTATCCAATCTTCCTGGTCTCATCAAGGCTGGATCTAGCGTGTCTGGTCTATTTGTTGCCATGAGAACCTTGATGTTACCACGGGGATCAAACCCATCTAACTGGTTGATCAGTTCTAACATTGTTCTCTGTACTTCATTGTCACCACCTGCTCCATCATCAAATCTAGCTCCTACAATATCAAAAACACAGTGATATAAAAATTACAAGAAGAATCAAAAGTACTGCCTTTGTTCTTCACTTAAACCTGTACTGTCGGTGCCTGTTTTCTCCCAGATAATTCTAATGAATAGTAACAACACAGGTTTGAAAAAACAATCAATGGTTCAATCTTATCTAAAAGATGGCATAATAAAAAGGTTACAGATGAAGGGCAATATTATTAAGGTTTAATTAATTCTACCAAACGAAAAAAATTGTAGACCAGTTTAAATTGAAAGCATTTGCAGATGACAACATAAATATGGCTCAAAAATAGAAATTTGTCTTGGGAAGGGTAGAAAACACAGTGGGAAAAGGAGGAAATGCTGGTTACCAGCATTTTCTCCTTCTCCTACAATGTTTTCAAAGGGCTTCTTTCTCAGAGTTGTTAAAAGTCGGCATTGTGTAGTAAAGAGGTAATACGTTCTTCTTTCACTAGAATTTAGGTTATGGACACCCAACAGAATTGTTCCAACAGCCATAATACATTAAGTACTTGAATATGACCATGTATCTTGATCCCTGTTTTATAGTTATGAATACAATTATTTACAAAGTTTCCATTACTCATGCATGTTACTATTTAAACACATGACTATCACACAATTTCAATTACTAAGGTGCTTACCTAAGCACCTTCACCACCTTGTGTTAAAAAGTAAGCCAACAGGCTCTGTATTCTCCAATCATTTCAAATTGCATTTTTTGTCTGAACATCAGTGAAAAGGAGATATTAATATATCTAAATAAAGAATCAACTTGTGTCAGCCTGCCAGGACTGCACAGGCTGATATGAACTGAAACTTTTCGCCTTTTGCAAATTTTTTGCATGTACCAAGAACCTTTCTACCCCATGATTTAGTCAGTTGTCAGACTAGATGGATGTAACGCATCTACAATTATGTGACGACTTGCTCGTTTTAACACATCTTAGAGCTACATTCAACCTCCTTTAATTCATTACAAAACGACAATATTTTAAGACTTGTCAAAATCGAAAGCATTTGCAGATGACTTTATAAAAGTGACTGAAAATTTGAAGTTTGTTTTGTGAAGAGTAGAAAACATTGTGGGGAAAGGAGAAAATGCTGATTACCAGCATTTTCTCCTTTTCCCACAATGTTTTCTAAAGGCTTCTTCCCCAGGGTCGTCAAAAGTAGGGATTGTGTGGTAATGGGTTTACCAGAGCATGGCTCATATAGATATAAAAAGTAACTTGATTTCTGATTAGCTAAGATTTTTCGTTTAGCCTTTTTAATGAATACAGAACCAGTCCTTGCAGCAGATTTCAAACATTATTTCTCATTTATTTTTTGTCTTCCCTTTCCTGTGCAGGTAATTTTTTACCTTCAAAAAAAAGTAAAAGCAACAAATTACACTTGGAGGGAATGAAAATATTGTTCTCCATTCATACACTAAACATTGAGAAAAAAGTTTACAATGTATTTACATGTTGCAAGCATTTGCTTCTTTTGCCAGGATGCTTCAAAGCTGAAGGAAAGTAAAACTTGTAGATGTAAGCCTAATCATAAACATGCTTACCTCCAACAGCATCTATTTCATCAAAAAATATTATACAAGCTTTTTTGTTTCGTGCCATCTCAAATAATTCTCTGACCATTCTTGCACCCTACAAAAATATTACAAAATAAAATTTAAAGTTCATGACCCAAAGCTCATTTCTACAATGTTTTTCCTTATTTTCAAAGTTAATTTTAGAAGAATGTCTAATCAAGTAAATGACCTCTTTGAATGTAATGAAAAATCACATTACTTTAAACACATTTCCCAAGCTAGATCATTGTATACACCATTTTCAGACCAACAAAAATCTACAAAAAATTGATATTGAAAACATCATCATCTAAAGACAACTTTGTCATTTAGCAGATGACCTTGTTGAACGTTGTGACAATTTTTTCTTTCTCTTCCATAAAACACATCTATTTTACAAATATAGTTTTACCTACTCAAGTTTGTTTCAAGACATCATAAGCAATATATCACACAGCTGCTATAACTCACCTCTCCCACATATTTCTGTACAAGTTCAGATCCAATAACTCTAATAAAACAGGCATCTGTTCTGTTAGCTACAGCTCTGGCACACAATGTTTTACCAGTTCCAGGTGGACCAAAGCATAAAACACCTTTTGGTGGTTCAATGCCTAGGTTTACAAATTTTTCTGGCTGTAATACAAAAACATTTCAACAGTGAAAACTTTACCTCTTTACCAAATGACAAAATTTTGAACAAGTCCAGACAAATAGTATTTGCAGAGAACTAATGAAAACGTAAGTAGGCCAGAATCAAAGTATTTGCAGACAATAAATCATAAGTGGCTGAAATTAAGGTTTGACTCAAATCATTGGATTTGTCTTTGACAGGTTAGAAAACATTGTGACAATAGGAGAAAAATCTTGGTCTGTATTAACCTACCATTTTTAAGAACATTCTGTGTCTTATACACCAGAGTTTTCTTAACTCATTACCAATTGACAAAATTTTGGACAAGTCTAAATTGAAAGCATTTGCAGACGACAAAATAAAAGTGATAGAAAATTTGAAATTTGTTTTGAAAGGGGGTAGAAAACATTGTGGGAAAAGGCTTCTTTCTCAGGGTCGGCAAAAGTAGGGATTGTGTGGTAATGGGTTAATTTGAAAGAAACACAACATCTGATTGACTAAACAGTTTGGTTGAGTGAGTTTAACCAGTCAGAAGTTGTATCACTTTCAAGTTTAGGACATCTTAGAGAACAAGACTAAGAATACTCTTAAGAATGTTTGGTAAATACTGGTTACCTCTATGGTAAAGGGTTAAGCCTTTCCCAAACAACATACTTTAGACTCTTCTAAGCTTAAAAAGCATGAAAATGGCAATTGTAGATTTGATAAAAATGACAAAATATTTTCCAATAGGGTAGAAAACACTGTGGCAAAAGAAGAAATTACAGATTATGAGAAAGTTCTCCTTTTCCCATGGTGTTTTCAAAAGATTTTTACTACTGACTGGTAACACATAAAAACACAGGTTTAATTGGGAAAGGTTTGAATGACGGGATTAGTCTTTTGAAAGGGTTGACATCATTGTTGGAAAAGAAGACATACCAGTATGCAGTTTACAAGCATTTTCTCCTTTTCCATAATGTTTTAAAAGCATCAGGGTCCATAAATAATAGGACTGTTTGGAAACCTGATTAAACTTACATGTAATAATGGAGTTTCTACGACTTCTCTCAGTTTATCAATCTGTTCCTTACAACCGCCTACATCACTATAGGTGACATCTGGTTTCTCCTCTACCTGCATCATTGTGACAGAAGGGTCTATCTTTGGTGGGAGGGGAATGTGGATCTGATACTTATTTCTGTCAACCCTGATAATAGATTGAAATGAAATGTCATTTTAGTCAGTATGTGTCATTTTAGAACATCTGATACTGAGGCTCATTCGTTTGTCAATCAGATGGCTAATGGTTGTGCCACTCATGAAAATACTATCAGTCTACCAGTAAAATTTACATTATGTAAAAAGATTCAATCTTTCACTGAGCAAAACAACTATATTCTACATAAACTTCTTTAAAATCAAACTGAACTCGATCATAACTTCAAATGAACTCTTTTTCAGATGCAAATTTTTTTGACTTGACCAAATTGAGGCTATTGAAGAAAATAAACTGACAACAGCTCAAGTTAAAGAATTTATCTTTAGACAGGTAGAAAACATTGATAGTTGGGAAAATTTTCCGAAATAAGACGGGGGATGCGCGCGCAATTCATTGAGCTAAAAATGACATAGAATTTTCTGAGGACTGCTTGCATAATATGTATCTCTGGATTGAAGTCAATTTGTAAAGATCGTCTCTGTTGCTGGACATATTCAGAGCTTAGTACTGTAAAGAAGTTCAAGTTTTAAAACTGAACCCAACCTCAAAAACAAAACTTTAACCCTTTACCACACGATGATGACTTCTAACAACCCTGAGGATGAAGCCTTTTGAAAACATTGTGGGGAAAGAAGAAAATGGTAATCAGCATTTTCTCCTTTTCCCACAAAGTTTTCAACCCTATCAAAGAAAAATTGTGTCATTTGAGCAACTATAAAATTGTCATCTGCAAATGCTTTTAATTGAGATAGGTCTATAATTTTGCCGTGTGGAAAAGGGTTAATAGGAAGGTCTGAATCACATACCCAACTCTCATCCCTTCTTCTATATCTGTGGGAGCTACTTGGTCACCCAGATCTACCACAAATTTAGCAAACTGTTTCACATTGATGATATATTTAGGATCATCAGAGTCAGCATTGATAATTTTTGTGCATCTAGCAACCTGCAGTGGTTGTTCACCTGTACAAGATATAAAGATACAAAACTGTAGCATATACTAGTAATACATGTATGTGATTTTCAGAGTACTCTAAAGGCTAGAGAAAGGAAGGGCTGCACTACATCAGTGAGTGAAGTATACTGGTCTATCCCAGAGATAGATACAGATGTATAGCTTGTGTTTGTATGAGGGGACATCTATACAGGCCCACACAATGTTTTCCACCCTTTCAAAGACAAATTTCATCATGTTAGCCACAACACATTTTTTTTATCTGGAAAAGGTTTCTTGGACAAATCTAAAATTTTATTGTTTGGTGTAGTTCAGAGGTAATTTTAAGGCAGGCATGAAAGGTTGTTTTAACTCTTTACCAAACGACAAAATTTTAGAGTGGTCCAAATTGAAAGCATTTGCAGACAACAAAATAAGGGTGACTGAAAAATAGAAATATGTTTTGGGAAGGGTAGAAAACACTGTGGGAAAAGGAGAAAATGCTGGTTACCAAAGCAGTGTTTTCAAAAGGCTTCTTTCTCGGGGGCATCAAAGGTAGGGATTGTGTGGTAATGGGTTAATACAGTACAAAATTAACAGAATAAATATTCATGAGAAAATAGATAATGCAGAACTCTAGATATGAGGGAGTGATGGTTTTCTAAATCCTTTATTTCTTTTGAAAACTGTTTGTTGTAGGTGCTCATTAGAATTGTCTCGTTGAGACAATTCTAAAAAGTACTCAGAACATAGGGTTTCGAAGAGAGTAAACAATATTTTCGATTTTGAAATCATAATCACTCCCTCTATCTGGAGCTCTGGATAATGACAAACCATACTTTCAGCATTACTGATAACTTACTTTGTAGTGTCTGTTTGTCTGCGGCTAGATCCCATAATGCTGGTGGTCCTAGACCTGTGTCAGATTCTTTGATGCCTATAACATAAAGTCAGATATGATATTAACTCTTTACCAAGCAACAAAAAAGCACATGTAGAAAACAAAAGAAACATAACTCAAAAATTAAAATTTGTTTCATGCAGGGTAGAAAACATTGCGGGAAAAAGAGAAAATGCTGTTAAAACATTGTGGGAAAAGGAGAAAACGCTGGTTACCATCATTTTCTCCTTTTCCAACAATGTTTTCAGAAGGCTTCTTTTTCAGGGTTGTAAAAACTAGGGATTGTTTGGTAAAGGGTTAAACACTTTCGAGCCAGAATTACGGTCTGTGAAAAAGGCTTTTTAACTCTTTACCCAACGAAAAAATTTTAGCCTATTCCAAACTGAAGGGATTCGCACACAACAAAATAAAGGATGCCCCAGAATTGAAAATTATGTTGACAATGGTAGAAAACATTGCGGGAAAAGGAGAAAATGCCGGTTACCAGCATTTTCTCCTATTCCCAAAATGTTTTAAAGTCTTCAATGTCAAGGTCAGTGAAACCCTCAGAATTGAGCGGTAGAGTTAATGAATCTGCTAAATGTATCATCCCATGTCAGTCTGTCTGATGTATGCAGGGCCAGGCTGACATTGGTTGCAACTTTTTGGAATAAATAAATGCATGTTCAAGGATATTCTGCCTCATGATTCTGGAGAACACAGTGATAAAGGTAAAAATGCTGGTTGCTGACATTTTCTCCTTTTCCTTCAATATGTTTTGACAAAAATGATTTAATGGTTTCATTACAATGTGACTTCCATTTTACAATGCATAAAAAGGATGCATTTCATCTACTTTATACCAGATTGTCACTCTCATAGACAATTTTTTGAAATCACTGTAAGAAGTGAAGTATTTCCTCTTTACATGAAATTTCTAATTTTTTTTTACATCAAATTTATTTTATTTATCATAATTGTCATTAAAAATTTTAGTGTACAGAGGAAACTAAACATGGTTCAAATGATGAAATTTGTATTTGAATGATATGAAAGATGTCGGGAAAAGAAGAAAATGTTGGTTTACCAGCATTTTCTCCTTTTTCCCTATATGTTTTCAAAAGCCTCTTTCATTAAAGCTGACACCGTGTGGTAAAGGGTTATCTGGTCTTAACCCTTTATCAAACAATCCTGGGTTTCCACGACCATGCACAAGAGGACTTTTAAAAACATTATGGGAAAAGAAGAAAATGCTGGTAACCAGCATTTTCTCTTTTTTCGACAAAATTTTCTACTCTTATCAAAGCAAGATTGCGCCATTTGAACCACACTGAAATTGCTGTCAGCAAATGCTATTAATTTTGACATGGGTAAAATTTTGTCATCAGGTAAAAGGTCAACTGCCAGAATACCAAATAGGGCAATGAACTCAATTGGCATTTTTTAAAGTCATACATGTACCTGATAACTCATTGACCTTCTTCAGACAGTTTTGTATGTCTTCTTCAACTTGTTTGATAGATCTGCTGTACTGACCCACTCCCTGTTACAGGAAAATAAAAAAAAAATTAAAGCCATAATCATTTAACCTTTTAACAAACAATCTCATACATAACACCACCACAGATGAAACCTTTTGAAAACAACATAGGAACAACAGCTTTGCAGAGAGTTGCATATACGCCTGAACTGAAGGGGCTTGTCAGTAAAATGTGTTAAAATCTGGAGCGCCTACTGACATCCAAATTGTAAGAGTCATATGCACATCAACAAATTATAAAGATTCATTGCAGTAAGTTTCAAATTTTCTTATGGAAACTGCTCACAAGAAATTGCTAAAGGATGGACAGACAGACATACAGATAACTGGGACGATAACATAGTACTACCCCTCAGGGATATAAAAAGGAAAAAGTGTGTGAAGCAAGTAAATTTCTCTTCTTCCCAAACTGATTTTAAGTTCTACTTGAAATCGTGAGCTGATTTGTGTCAATTTCAACTTTTTGCTTGTGGATGATATCAATTTGAAACAGTCTAAAGTTTGTTATGGGAGGGACAATTAACTAGCCCCTTACCATACAGGCATTTAACACGCATTTAACTGTAGACAAATGAAACAATGGAATCAAAATAATTGCTGAGCTAAGGACTTGATCTCACAATCCCAATAGATGTAGATGGCCCCACACAATATAACTATGCTCTAAACTATGAACTGGAGAGAACTAGAGTCAAGCCTAGAATAACAGGAGCACTGTATGCAGGTGCACAAAACTTTGTCGTTTTCTTTGACAACAGCCACACTAAAAATCCACAAAGCATTTGATTAAGACACCAATGGAAAAAAAAAGCCCTTGAAATGACAGATATTGATGTGAGATTCCCAAGTCATATTTCAAAGAACAAAAAATATGGATAAAAGTACATGTACTTACATATGTTTTTAAAAGGGCAATATCACCTTCATCGAGAGCTGCAATTAAAAAAATAAAATACACGAGGATCAGTAAATCAAGGTGGAGCATCCTCTTGTCATAGGATGAATATTGTTACTTTGTTTGACAAAGTTCTCCCTCTTTATATTCATTTTCGATTGACAAATCTTTGGGGCCATGTTACCTTCAGTCTGAAGGTGTCTGCTCCGGTGCTATTTTTGTTACTGGTTTTCACATACCTTCAGGGCAACATTCATTCAAAGTATCTAGAATTTATATGGTTTTACCCGCATCTTTTCGATTGGCTTTGTGCTACAAAATTTCCAATGACAGCTAATAAAATGATAAATAATTAATCTTTAACATCACACACACTGTGCTACAAAATACTAATTAAATCATTGGAAATTTACCATTTTTCCCAACTTAAATAAATCCAGTGTAGTTTGTAAACAACTAACACAGTGACTTCCGTTAAACAGGCATGCACACTCAATGGAATTTGAAGTTTGTACAGTCTGGTTCTCTAACCCTAGCAACCATTTTCGCACAAGGTGCTTTTGTAACAGCAAAATTCGCAACTAAACTGTCCTGTAGTGTGTCAGAGATACTGCGATTTCTGCAGAGACATGCGTATTGATGACATCGTGTTTTGATTTCTGGTGAAGTAAGTCAACGGTTATTTACGTTGAAAAGTACATATTAGCATAAAGGTAAGATTTAGATATTAAGATCATTATTTTTTGTAAAGATTCATCATTTCTCTAACGATTCGTACCCATTTTACTAGCTGTAATTGGAAATTTGGTCGCATACAGCCTTTCCGCCCATTCGAAAAGATGCGGGTAAAATCATATTAGTTCCAGATACTTTGAATGAATGTTGCTCTGAAGGTGTATGTGAAGACCATATTAACAAAAATAGGTAACAGGCTTTTTTGTCCCTGGGCTTGTTCATCTGGGCTCATTCGTCCGGGCTTGTTCGTTCCAACTGATTTTTCATTGATCCAGGCTTGTTTGTCCCAACTTATGTATCTGCCAACCAAAGTGTTCATAGCGAATTATTCAACGATTTTGATTTTGAAAAGGTTTTAACTGCGCATTATCGCCTTCCATTTTACTCAACCAGTTATTTGTACCTGTACAAAAAAGATCCCCATCATGTTTATAGAAGAAACCAAAGTAAAAGAAATGTGGTGTCGGTGGTTGTGATATATAGCGTCGGCCTCGTGAGCAAAAGGTCCCGAGTTTGATTCCCGGAAACGGGTGTCAACTTAAGGATTTATTATTGCCCGACACATTCGGCGTGAGTACTGGTGTAGTTCCCAGAAAGCAGAATCGAGAGAGATTAGTATAACTTGTCACAACTTGTTTCTCAATCGATGTAAAATAAATATGTTTTAACTAAACTACGTAAAAGAAAAAAACATCAATGGCGTGATTCCCATCAGTACGTTTAGAGAAGAAACTAAAGTACATGAAAAATGCCAATGACGTCATCCCCATCATGGTATTTTAGGAAAGAAATTAAATTACAAACCATATATACATACATGTACATATGGATTTTCAATTAATATGGTGTAGTAAGGCCGCTAGCCTAGGCAAGAGGCGATGCGGAGACATTGTGTGTTAAAGTTTTGAATCATTAATTCAATTTCTGATCTGTTCAAAATGCGACTTCAAGAGAAGCTAAAACAAAGCATAAGTAAGTTTTATTCAACATGCTAACATGTTTAAAATATCAGTTTACTTTGGAGGGTACATAGCAATTATGTTCCAATAAGATCGAAATGGTGGTGTGGGATGAACAAACCCTGACGAACGAGCCGGGGTGAATAAGCCCAGGGACGAACAAGCCCAGGGACGAACTGGTTCTGGGACGAACAAGCCCAGCGCAGACACCTTCAGACTGAAGGTAGGGCCATGTATTTTGGCAATTTATTGGGTTAAAAACATTTCCACCTTCAAGTTGAAATCAGTAAACTGGGAACTTAGAGAAGAGCGGCGTTAAATGAAGTGGATTAACAAATAAAGAGCCCCCACCCACCACCGGACAAGCTCATCCGAGGCTTTACAGAGAAAACAACTATATAACCTTGTATGGGTTTGTCCTCTCCTTTATCTTCTTTCACTTTTCTTTGGTCTGAACCCAAATGATCCGGCATTTCTTAGGAACTTCGCTGCAGAAGGAAATTATTGTAAATGTTTGTATATTTTTGCTGAATCGCTCTCGACCGGAAGCACAAGTTTACATCTCAGTACCGGGTAGGTCTAAAATCGGCAATTGATTTTTGTTTATGAAATTGACGAAATGGAAATCGTCTCTGACTTACAGTGATACCTGAAGGTCGACGTGCCGGTGATATGGGATCATCCCCACACAATCCTATTTTTGACGATCCAAAAAAAAAGAAACCCTTAGACAACATTGTTAGAAAATGACAAAATGCTGGTAACCAGCATTTTCTCCTTTTCCCACAATGTTTTCTACCCTTCACTTTTATTTTGTCGTCTGCAAATGCTTTCAATCTGAACAAACCAAAACTTTTGTCATTTGGTAATGAGTTGATTATGTGATGATATCATTCCAATAAGTTTTTAATGGTATCCAGTCGTTTCGACACCTGGTCTTTTGACACCTGGTCATTTCGACACTTTTTGGTCGTTTCGACCCTAATTTAGTCATTTTGTTTTAACCTATATCCGTGTTTGTGTTTACTTTTTATTGTTTTACTATTGCAGGTGGACCATCATCTTAGTATATGTTTACGAAAGCATGGTCGCACTGAAATAGGGTTTAAATGGTGGAAAATAATAAAAATTATAATAGAAAAGATAATCAACAAATGTATCAATCATCCGATCAATCAATCAATCAATCATTCAATCTGTTGAAATTGATTGATTGATCAGATGATTGATATATTTGTTGAAAATCTTTTCTATTATAATTTTTATTATTTGCAAAACCGAATTTCGACCCCCAATATCAAATCAACAAATGTATCAATCATACGATTAATCAATCCATCAACAAATCAATCAATCAACCAATCAATCAATCAATCATTCAGTCAATCAATCATAAAACACGCAAAAAAACAAAGAAAAGAAAGAAGTTATAATGTCTTGGTAATGGGAAATAACCTCTAAAATTTGGTCATTTCGACCCCCAATATCAAATTCAGTATTGCAAAAAAATTTAAAATCAGCATGTAAACAATACAAAAACACTTATTTCAATCACAAACTTAAAAAATAGATACTGAAAAATGACAAACTTAACATTCAGGTAACTTTCATTTCATGACCTCAAAAAAAAATTGGGGTCGAAACGACCAGATTTTGCAAAAACATTTTCACGGGGGGTCGAAACGACCAAAAAGTGTGTTGAAATGACAGAGTGTCGAAATGACTGTCATTCGTTTATAATGAATATTGCATGATTTATGCACCTTTTCCACATAACTTAGCCATTAAATGTCCTTTTTACCTTTTTTTAAGAAATTGAACTATAGAAAAAAAAAAAGATAGATTCTAAATTTTAAAGAGATTTCAAATGAATGGAACAAAAACTTTTGGTACTTGGTTGTTTTGTTGTTCATACTCGATGGAAACTTTTAAGCGAGAAAAAAAAAGGAAATCAACTGACAAAATCAGGGATTTCTATATATATAGATCCCTGATGAAATGGAAAGGTCTTGAATTCATATTTACTTGTGGTCAAAATAATATCTTAGTAATATCATATCAATATCTTTTTAACCCTTTCCCAAACGGCAAATTTTGGACTAGACCAAATTGACAGCAATCTGCAGATGACAAATTAACAGTTGCTAAAAAGATGATTTTTATATATGACAGGGTAGAAAACATTGTGGGAAAAGGAGAAAATGCTGGTTACCTTTTCCCACAATGTTTCCTAAAGGCTTCTATTCCTGACCCATAAAAACCAGGGATTGTTTGGGAAAGGGTTAAAGAATACTACGCAACATCTGCGATTTTCCACTCAATAATAAGTGTTCATATTTCAGTGTCAAATTTGTCTTGTACTAATGACAATATAGAAATATCAACAACAACGCTGTCCTTATGTATATATGTATTTTTTATTTCTTGTACTAATGGAAATTTGGTTATGAAATGGTAATAGTTTGACCAAATAGAAATCACTGACTTGAATCAGAGCAGGGATATACAATCTCTAATCAGAGGTTAGCCCTGCTGAAATTTTTACAAAATGGCGTTAATGGCAATAAATTTTAATGATTGTAAATTTTAATGATTGTATGCAGATAAAGCTTGTTAAAACTTTTAACTTTTTGCCAAACAGCAAAATGTAAGACTTTTCCAAATTCAAAGCTGTTGCAAACAACAAAATAATTGTTGCTCTGATATTGAAGTTTATTCAAAGGTGGGTATTTAGAATTTTCACACCACACCGAATTAAAACAAGAGCGGCAAATTGTCGCAAGATACGCCCGTCTTACCCCAAGTTGTAAAGGTTGGGCATGCACAGGACAAAATTCAAGTATGAAAAACGACAAAGGGCAATAACTCAAAAATTAAGCAAGCAAGAGTTATGATTCCTGTGCACTGCACTCCCCCTTGATGAGATCTATCCACCCATGAAATTTCATAACCCTAACTAGTATAGTTTTGGAGATATGCTCCGGACAAAATTCAAGTATGAAAAACAACAAAGGTTAATAACTCAAAAATTAAGCAAGCAAGAGTTATGATTCCTGTTCACTGCACTCCCCCTTGATGAGATCTATCCACCTATGAAATTTCATAACCCTAGCTAATATATTTTTGGAGATATTCTCCGGACAAAATTCAAGTATGAAAAACGACAAAGGGCAATAACTCAAAAATTAAGCAAGCAAGAGTTATGATTCCTGTGCACTGCACTCCTCCTTGATGAGATCTATCCACCCATGAAATTTCATAATCCTAGCTAGTATACTTTTGGAGATATGCTCCGGACAAAATTCAAGTATGGAAAAAAAACAAAGGGCAATAACTCAAAAATTAAGCAAGCAAGAGTTATGATTACTATGCACTGCACTCCCCCTTGGTTAGATCTATCCACCCATGAAATTTCATAACCCTAGCTAGTACAGTTTTGGAGATATGCTCTGGACAAAATTCAAGTATGAAAAACAACAAAGGGCAATAACTCAAAAATTAAGCAAGCAAGAGTTATGATTTTTGTGCACTGCACTCCCCCTCGATGAGATCTATCCACCCATAAAATTTTATAACCCTACCTAGTACAGTTTTGGAGATATGCTCTGGACAAAATTCAAGTATGAAAAACAACAAAGGGCAATAACTCAAAAATTAAGTGAGCAAGAGTTATGATTTCTGCGCACTGCACTCCCTCTCGATGAGATCTATCAGGGAGATATGCTCCAAACAAAGAACTGGACGCCGCCCGCCCGGACGCCTGCCCACCTGCCCGCCACGGTGATCCCATAATGGTCTTCGACGGGCGTATAAAAAATATATATCATTGAAATTTATATGAAAAAACAATACAAATCATCGATAATGAAGTATCATGAAATTACAAAAGAAAAATTTTGATGGTATTCCCTTAAAAGGCTACGTAGCCTCTTTAGCTATTTTTAGATTTTCGCGCCAAAAAACAATAAAGCATTGTGGGAATGTCAAATGACTGGCATGTAACTGATAACGCTTAAATTCCATCATATAACAAACATGTAATAATTGTTTTCCATAATATCATCTTCGGACAGATGTTTGAAACTTTGTCTGTGTTTCCTGTATTTAAATGAGAGAATTGCTAATCTAAAAATAGAACGTGTCTATAGAACGTCGGATGTTTTTCGACTACTGGGGTTTTATGAAGGCAAATTAAAAGGCTAGGGGAGTATAAGGATGTTTTTTTTGAATTTTTGTAAAATTTTCGTCCCAAAATCTGAAGGGCCACCTTTAAGGAAAGGTAGAAAATATTTTGGAAAGGAAAAGAATGAAAAATTGGTAACCAGAATTTTCTCCCTCTTCCTCAATATATTCAAAAGCCTTTCTTTTTGGAGTTAAAAAAAACTTGGAATTATGAAAATTACTCACCCGTATATTAATTAAAACCATAGGAAATATTAACAAATCAATGAACAATTAACTCAAGTTAGAATCGCCTTGTTTCAATCTAGACAATGAGTAAACTGAAGTCCATATTTGATCATTAAACTTGATTGAACATTTCACTGAAGACTGAAGAGTATGAAGCTTTAATAGAATTTACCAGTTTAGTACTTACAACTTGACTAGTTTTTGCCATTAAAAGGCACAATTCACTTTATCAAGGCACTTTTCAAAACTTTGTCAAAATTGAAAGCATTTGCAGATGAGAAATAAAAAAAAAATGGGACAATAAGCTGCTTACCAGCGATTTCTCTTTTTTCAACAATGTTCACAAAAGTCTTTTACAGGGTCGTAAAATGTCAGGATTGTGTTGTAAAGGGGTTTAGGCTCTTCTTGACAGTTATTAGAATAGTTATTGTATCATAAGCTATTACCTGCGTTATATTCTAAGCCTACTCTACCGGTAAATAGGATGGCTATTCATCAATTTCAAGCTGTGACAACAGTTACATTTGGGCAAACAATTCGCATTACCAGGTCCATTTTATAACAAAATTTACAGAAAAGTATAACTTTCTCCATATAAGAAATACTGATTTTGTGTAATATATTCTTTCTAAATTTACCATTATAAAGTACAACTATTTTTTATTTAATTACAGCAGAGATGGCTGGTTTCCATTTCCCCCAAAGATTTCATTTTTCTAAAAAAAATAAATCACATACTTAACTCATTACCAAACGATAAAATTTTGCACTTGTCCAAATCGAAAGCATTTGCAGACAACAAAATAAAAGTGACTGAAAAATTGAAATTTGTTTTGTGAAGAGTAGAAAACATTGTGGGAAAAGGAGAAAATGGCGGCATTTTCTCCTTTTCCCACAATTTTTTTAAAAGGCTTCTGTCTCAGGGTCGTTAAAAGTCGGGATTGTGTGGTAAAGGGTTAAGGGAGATAGAGTTACAAAACTATGTTCACATAGTTCACAATAGTTGTAGAAACTTATACACTTCCCAGTGAATAAGCACAATGCTTCCATAGGTCCTTTTTCATTGTCTTTTTCCTCAGTTCTATACTTTTAGTTTACTTTGTTCCATTACAAAAAAGTGCTTTTAAAGTCAGTTTAAAAGGATTCAACATTATTGCAGTATTTCTCTTACATAAGTATTTTCTATCCCGCTTCTAATCTAATATTAATGTCAAGATAAATTCTATTTTGTCAAGCAATTTCCATTTTATGATTTCGTACCATATGTCTAAATTCCAGTAAGAGTTGGGAATGTTCACAAATAAGGCAGGGTCGTAGATCTATATTTTTCTTTTAGCAATTTACTTAAAAAATTTAATAGATCTGCTCATATTTATTTATGAATTCAAATTAAACCTTTATCTGTTTGATCCACCATGCAGGTCCTTTTTGACAGGAAAACGGCATAGGATTTAAAATGAACAAGTTTCTTGCTGAAACAAAGGCAGCCTGTGCTGGGGTAAAACATCCTGTTCATTCATTCATTTATCTAATAATTCGTTCTAGAAATTCATGTATTTCATTAACTCTTTTACTTTCTTTCCGTTCTGTTAACACCGGGTAACATGGTAAGCTCTGTGTGGCAAGAATCGGAAACCGGCTTATAAGGAATAATTTTTATGGTCAGAGGGAGAAAACTCGTATATGCTGACATCGCTTTCAACGTGGCGGAGTTACATCCCTTATAATTGTGGACACCATAAAACGAAAGACGAATAAACATCATTTCAGTTTCTGAAGACGATCTGTATAGATAACAGCTGTCATTATTTCTGGCAAGGTTAAGACAGGATTGCAGACGCTGCACCTACTAAATGTATCATGAAAGTGGACAAAAGAAAGAAAAACATGCGACATGGTTACATGGTAAACAGGTGGTAGTCTCCCTTTGGCATTTGTAAACAGGGCGACCGCCAAAATTCAAAATTTGAAGTAACAATTCGGTTATCAAAGTAAGAGATCACAGAATCTAAGATATCTCTTTCTTTTCTTTTTAGATAAAATTTATCAGCTGATGAATGTATACGATAAATAAGATTTCTTATGTTATGATTTAAACTTATAAACCAACAACATGTTTTCGTACAATCATGTTTTCGAGGTTTTTAATAAATATCATTAGATATAGGCTGAATTGTCCAATTCCAAACATTTCTTTGCTCACTGACCGTAAGGAAAAGGGGACAGAGAGTGAAAGCATGCCCGAATCTTCCAAACTAAATGAGTGATGAAAGCTTTGTTCCTCCCCCCCCCCCCCCGATTTTATTGATCAATGTCGATTCCAATTTGGATCCACCCCTCTTTTTTTCAGAAGAAGTGGTTAAGGCTATAAGAGGGGAGGTCTCTGTCTTTTAATTTGAAAACTTAACGCCTTCCCTTCGACAAAATTCTAATTTATTTTACATAACGCTACAGCATCCTACCTTTGACTTAAAAATACCAGAGCTCTGGCAAACCATAACTTTAAGAACCGGCACAGACTAAACTTGATTAAAAAGATCTTCAATCTACATGGGCCATTCAGTACGTTTTTCCAAAAGAAAATTCCTTTGAAATAGCAAAGATTGTGTGTTTTTTAAAATCGGCTTGAAAGTTTCATTTTACTTATTTAGTAGGCAAAGGGTTAACAGACGGTCCTGATTTTTCGACGGACCGTCGCCATCGGCATAAATTTACCTGGCACCGGTTCTTAAAGTTTAGGTGTGACTGTTTGTAATAGTTGAAAAATGACGGTTCCGAGGTGGGGGGGGGGCATAATAAGGGAGGGTACTCTGCATAACTGATAGATAAGAAGACTGTACGAGTTTTTTCCCTTTGACCATAAAATCACAATGGAATCTGGAATCTGACGGGGACCGTTTCCTGTCCCCAGAGACTGATCCTCAAAGATATTTAAGAGCTGTAAATCTAGACGGATTAAAATTTGATTTTCTTACTACATGTACATAGTTGGCTGGTTAGGACAGAAAGTTTATCTTCGAGTTTGAAGGTAGCTCTCTTGTTAAGTAATAACATTAACAACCTTCTTTTTTATTATTTGTCTGGGGCGCTCTTGCCCAAAATGGAGAAACAAGAACAACTTATATATTTTTGTTTTTGTTTCTTAGGTGGAGAGGGACCGTTTTGAAGCAAACTCCCAAAGAATCTGACAGCTTAAGAGTGCCGCGAATCAATGACATTCATCTGGGTGACCACCAGGATCGGGCAAAGGAACTATACCAATGGGTCAGTTGTTTTATTCTTAACCATCAACGGAAATGACGTAAATTGGCGTCCATTGTAACCATGAAGGCGAACTGAAATCGGGTCACGATGATAATTTACGTTGAAAGCAAGGCCTTTCCCGTTAGTAATCATCTTTTAAATATTTACCTCTAAAGGTTTGAAATAGGTCTTCTCATTTTATTGATCGTATAGGCAATCTTCTGGGATAATAAGTTGTTGAAACGGTTTGTCATTAGCCTTAGCACAGGAATTTGACATTCTATAACCAAAAATAAATGATAAAACATGAAAAAAAAATCTCCCCTATATAATATAAACACAAGGAACGCAACGTCTCGATTGCTGGCGCTAGCACCCGACAGCCTTTCCCAACCAAAATCACCCACGAAACAAACATTGATCATCTCATTTAGCCTAGCGATAGACAAGACAATAACGTACCTGCGTCATCCGGCGATACCTCAGTAGACACCTTTCAACCGGAGATATCCGTCAAGTTTTACAGCTCTATCAGGACATTTTGATTCGTCCGGGACTCCATTCGCTGACGTCACAAGAAGTGCAAGGAAGTGTATTTTCGTATTACTTAATACTATTATTTTTTTCGTTTTTAAGATATTTATGGACATCAAATGATACTAAAGATTCTAGAAAAATCTTTAGTATCATGTGATGTCCATAAGAATCTTAAAATCGAAAAAAATAATAGTAATAAGTAATACGAAAATACGCTACCAGCTACTTTCTGTGACGTCAGCGAATGGAGTCCCGGATAAATCAAAATGTCCTAATAGAGCTGTAAAACATGACGGATATCTCTGGTTGAAAGGTGTCTACTGAGGTATCGCCGGATGACGCAGGTACATTATTGTCTTGTCTATCGCTAGGCTAATTGAGATTATGATCAATGTTTGTTTCGTGGGTGATTTTGGTTGGGAAAGGCTGTTAGGTGCTAGCGCCAGCAATCGAGACGTTGCGTTCCTTGTGTTTATATCATATAGGGGAGATTTTTTTTTTTTCATGTTTTATCATTTATTTTGGTTATAGAATGTCAAATTCCTATGGCCTTAGGCAGGCCTTAAATATGCATTGGAATTTTTCGACGAAATGGAAATCTTTGACGAAATGGAAATTGCATTCTACCTAAACTTGATGTATTAGTGAATTCGGATCACATAAAGTTGTTTGATTTTATCCTTTAAGGGTAGAACTCACTTTAGTGGACTCATTTAATGATAGGTTCACAAATGATTTTTCTTCTGTATACTGACCTTCGAAAGTTCCAAATGCCTCCTGCCGTCAAACAATAGCTCTCATCTCAAAGAATAAAAAATCTTCCATATTTTCCGGATCGCCAATTTAATCGTTATTTGCTGCAGGATTTGAAATCATATGAGATCAGCGCATGGTGATACAGAAAATATGCAAGCTTTTTAATTTTTTAGAGCTGAGAGCTATTGCTTGAGGGCAAGACCTGTTTAGAGCTTTCGAAGTTCAGGGTACAGACGAAACATCATTAATGAACACATCTACAACGGTAACTAGGTTCATTTATCCATTTTCGTTTACAGTATCAGATCTGTCTTACTAATTTGACAAAAATATCATAGACACAGAGATGCTTGAAATCTTCTTAGCTGAGCATAGTTCTGTTACATTTATTTGTTAAGCCCACAACCTCGATATTCACAAATTCAAAGGTTTTTGAAGTTGAGGCGTTGAAAACAGGTAAAAGGGATCATATTATCAAGAGTAATTGAAGTCTAAATTACAAAACTTGTCATCTAATGAACTCTTTACTTGACAGAGTTTTAGACTCGCCCATATTAACTCTTTACCAAACCACAAAATTTTACACTTATCTTGATTGAAAGCATTTGCAGACGATAGAATAAACATGACTCAAAAACTAAAACATGATTTTAGAAGAGTAGAAAACAAAGTGGGAAAAGGAGAAAATGCTGTTTACCAGGATATTCTCCTTTTCCCACAAAGTTTTCAGAAGGCTTTTTCGTCTTGGTTGTAAATAAAATAGGGATTGTTTGGTAAAGGGTTAAAAATTTTTGTAGAGGACAAAATTAATAACCTGATTCATGTGATTTGTAATTTACCGTTTACCTCGCAATCGCCCCTGAGGAAGAAGCCTTTTCAAAACATTGTGGGAAAAGGTAAAAAATGCTGGTAACCAGCATTTTCTCCTTTTTCTGAAAAGTTTTCTACCCTATCAAAGCAAAATAGCGCCATTTGAGCCACTTTGAAATTGTCATCTACAAATGCTTTTAATTTGGATGGGACTAAAATTTTGCTATGTGGTAACAGGTTTAAAGCAAAATTTAATGCAACTTATCCGAGTTGGTATGAAATTTCATCGTCATGTAACAAGTTAATGAAATATTGACTTTGCTTTCTAGTACAAGTCCTTTGTGACTGTAGTGAAACCTGGGGACCGTATTGCAAGGATCAGGGCTCAGATGTTACACATTCTTTTTGAAATTGGCCGTGAAGAGCATCTTTTTAGGTTGAGGTAATATTTTTGTTGCATAACTTTCTCATTTAATTTCTTATGTAAGTAATTACATTTTCCAATTTCTTGTTGATTCAGATGGAAAATTAACGGATGTTTCTGGTTTTATGAATAGAGTTGATTTAATTACTTTTAAAAAAAGTTTAAGTTTTAAAGGTCTATTGTCAGACAAAGTATAATGTATATATCAGTATTTCTGTTGCTCTTGAGCATAGAATTAAAGTTAATAGTAATGGTTCTTTTAATGCCTTTAGTTAGCCATTCCCAGCTTGAAATGTTCATGAAAGGGTATTTATGTAGATCAAGATCGCAGAAAAAGATTATTATTTTCTGGTATCTACATTGTTTTATTATTTGTAAGAAGTCCAAACCAAACCAGGCTGAAAGTTTAATTTATCTGCACATCTTTACTGACTGAAAATGTCTGAGTCATTCAATTTCCACTCTAGGATTTACCCTTTAAAAAATGAATCCTTGTCTTAAGCCTTTACTGACCAATCTCAAGTTTTAATGACCTTGAGATGTAGTTCTGAAAACATTGATGAAAAGGAGAAAATGCTGGTAACCAGCATTTTCTTCTTTTTCCACAATCTTTGTTAGGCTATCTGATTCAAAACCCATTAAATTGTACAGCAGCATATTAATTTTGTCATCTTCAAGTGCTGTCAAATCGAACCTGCCTAAATTATAATGGTTAGGTAAGGAGTAACCAGTCCTGAAGAGAGAGGCTTTTCAAACCATGATTAGGAAAAGAAAAAATTGCTGACAATTCTATATTTCTCAAAATAGTCTCTGCAATGTGGAAAAAAAAAACAACTCAAGTTATGAGCACAGGAATTTGACATTCTATAATAAGAATATATGATAAAATAGGTAAAACAAATACTCCCCTATATACAAATGTTGCTTTATATATAAGGGGGTATTTTTTTTTCATATTTTATCAATTTTTTCATTATAGAATGTCAAATTCCTGTGGTTTGAGTCACAACTGACTGGTTGATTGATTTCAATAAGACAACTGTGAAGCTTTGATGTCTGGTAAAGATGTAGCTATTGCTTAGAAATAATCTCATGGATTTATTAACTTAGAAAAAAAACGGTAGAATTTTAAACTTGTCAAAATGGAAAGCACTTGCAGAGGACATTATAAATGTGACTCAAAAATTGGAATTTGTTTCTAGCAGGATAGAAAACATTGTGAGAGAAGGAGAAAATGCTGGTTACCAGCATTTTCTCCTTTTCTTACAATGCTTTCAAAAGGCTTCTATCTCAGGGTCATAAAAACCAGGGATTGTTTGGTAAAGGGTTAACATATAATTGTATATCTGATTTCAGATATAACGGACAATATCTGAGAGATGCATTTCGACTTGAGGATTATGACATCAAGTCAAATGCAGTCCTTCATATGGTCCCATTAGCAGTGGAATCACAGAAAGATGTAAGTTTAGGAATATTTTGTTTCTGATTTAGATCTACTTGCCAGAGAAAGCGATAAGAAGAATATAAAGTTTCAGGATTCAGAGAACTATATCCCCTTAGTGCTTCTCATAGACCCATGTTTCTTGGTGAAACAAGTCTTAAGGAGTATCCACATCATAGGGTTTAGTGAAGAGATGATGTTTTAAGGACTTATCTAGACTTTTAACATGAATTCATCTGAATACACAATGTATCACAAACTTTATTATTCACATAAAAAGAATTAACATGTCTTTAATGATAAACAAAGAAATTGCATGCATGACCCATTACCTGACATCATAATCAACTACTCAAAAAAGTAGTTTTACCTAAAAATTGACGGCAGCAACTTCAGTAATTTCTGTGGACAAAACCTTTAGGCCTATGCATCAATTTCAGACTGCACAGTCCAGCAAGATCTTTGAATCATGTAAAACTGTCTTATAATTTTTACATAGGTTTTTTTCATTATACAAGGTGTGATTTGTATTTTAGTCAATGTTTGTATCTAAAACTGTCTTGTTCATTCAGTTTGCACTTTCAGTGAAACAGATATTAAAACTTTAGAGCTTCTTTTCTCTTCCTTTTCTGTCTCATTTTTTCACAATGTCTTTCACCTTTATCAGGACTTCTCTGACTTGAGATCAGTGACCAGTAGTTTGACCATGAACTTTGATCCCGAAACAGAAAAAATTCCAACAGTAAGAACTGCTCTGCACTATGAAGTGAAACATTTCAACAGGAGAGAGAGAATGATCAAAGATATGATGGTAAGATTTGTCATGCTTTATCTTGGCCCTTATTAATCAGCCTTTTTTTACCCTTAACCCCCCAAATGCCAACTTTTAATGACCATAGGAAAGAAAACTTTGAAAACAGTTTTGGCAAAGGGGAAAATGCTGGTTACCAGCATTTTCTCCTTTTCCCACAATGTTTTCTACTGTATCAAAGAAAATTGCACCGTTTAAGTCACATTGAATTGTCATCTGCAAATGCTTTCATTTTGGAAAAGGCTAAAATTTTTTTGGCTGGTAAAGCATTAAGAATATTTATCGTCATATTCTGAAGAATTTTCTAAATTGGAAAGTAAAAGAGTCTCTGATTTGGAAAACCAAACGGTTTTCAGCAATTAAAAGTTTTGTTACTGTCTGAAATCCTCAAGAAGAAATCAAGACTGGTTGGTGAATAGAGACACAGGTAGATTAATACACAGTATAGTTGGGACAGAAACAGATTGCTAAGACCCTTTATCAAATAATCCATGTTTTTGAAACTTTGAGGAGGAAGGCTTGTGAAATCATTTTTGAACCAGGGGAAAATGCTGGTATTCAGCATTGTCTTCTTTTTCCATAATACTTTCTATCTTTTCAAAAACAGAGCTCATCACATTAGCTACATTTAATCTGTCAACTGAAAACGCTCTGAATTTGTACAAGCCTAAATTTTCATTGTGTAGTGAGGGGTTAATTAACAACAATTTTGAGTTTAATTCCAATGTTAAAGATATGAGACTAATTGTTACAGTATGTTGCAATATTAAATGGTTGCTTTTGTCTACAGTGTTACAGCAAAATAGAGTAGATCAAAGATCAGGCAGCACAATTTGTACTGCCAGATCTCACTCTACACTGGCAGCAACAGCAACTATAGTCATGAAGGAAGCTGTAAGGGTGAACATAATAACATAAAAATAACATAATTTAACGTTGTTTTTTTTTTCAGACACTGATTTATATCAATTTCCTGACAGTGTTTTTGTCCTTTCTGACCTCATACTGGTACTCTGTGATCTGGTTAACTGCCTTTGTGGCCATTGCATGGTATCTGGTGCCAGGTTACACTAGGATTGGTGGTTATGTTGGAACTGCATTTTATCTGTAAGTAATTTGATTTGTTTGTGAAAGCAAATGGAAGGCTTCAATGGATTATTGCAGAGAAAAAGCAGTAAACAAGGTTTTCTCATTTTAGCTTTCTAATTCTTGACACTGCTATATTGCATAGTGGTTTGGGGCTGGTTCAGGACAGAAAAAAAAAATTATAATACATGTAGTTTATTCATTAAAAAAAAGAAATAGAATTACTTGTACTACCCACAAGATAATATTTCAGCAGATCAATTTGAAAACAGCTTTATATGGTACAATCAACCTGAAAGAGATTAAATACATGAAGGCATATGAAAAAATCATTTGGGAAAAATGCATGTTGTTATTATTTATTCCTTTTGCATCATTGTCTTCAGGAAAACTGCCTTTGATAACATTGTCGGAAAAGGAGAAAATACTGGTAAGCAGCATTTTCTCCCTTACCTACAACCTTTTTTACCCTATCAAAGACAAATTTAATAATTTAAGCCACGTTTTTCATCTGAAAACACTTTCAATATGGACAGATTTAAAATTTTATGATTTGTGAAGAAGTGAACAAGCTTATCTGTTGTTCCAGGCGCTTTTGGTTCTGTGGAATCATTGGGGTACTATCTTTGGTGTTGTTTACAGTGGATATGATCTTTGGTGTCACTCTGTGGACAGGCATTGAAGTAAGTGATGTGAAACAAAACAATGTGCTGTTTTTTAAAAGCATTTTTTTCTTCACGACTAAATTTTTTTTTCTTTTTTCATGGAAATATATTGAACAAATTCAACTGATCAGTACTTTTTTTTGTACTGGTAGCTAGCTGTTGTTTTAGAAGCTGATTGACCAATCAAAATTGTCTATAATTTACATTTCATGGTGGGTTGAGAAAAAATAATTTGCCTCCAAAATTTGCTCCTGTATGGGTCTCATAATAAGAATCCATTTGATTCATTTTGTGAACTGGAGCAAAGATAAATTGCTGCAGACAAAACACGAATTTCAGTTTAGAAATATGTTGAAAATACTGTGGACTTCACTAGTGTTCAGGGGTACTATAGTTGGACACATTGTCTTGTTTATTGCACTATAGAAAGGAAAGTTTATATTATGAATGAAAAACACAAGTGCCTGTGAGAAAAGCAGACAAAGGAAAATCTTGTAGTTGAACCCCACCCTAAATAATACATGTATATTTAAGGGTGCTTACATACAGGTTTTAGGTGTTTATGCATTAAGTTTAGAAAATTACTATGAAATCAAGAGATTTTAGACTCTCACATGGATTATGGATGCGAAATTCAGATTGACACTTTTTTTTTAAACTTTTGAAATCTTAATGCAAATATAAAATGTTAATTTGATAGGAATGACAATTTAATGGCTGACTAGATTTATAGGTTATCATAAATTTCTGATATTCTTTATGCATAATTTTTCAGAATCATGGTTGTA
Source organism: Tridacna crocea (assembly GCA_943736015.1). Lineage (NCBI taxonomy): Eukaryota > Metazoa > Mollusca > Bivalvia > Cardiida > Cardiidae > Tridacna > Tridacna crocea. Next base: position 12,550,728 of record OX031072.1, read on the forward strand.
AAGATGGAAATTTTGAGGGAGATTGCTCACGAAGGAAAGTTTACTCCGCCTGCTTTTTCACTCTGCATGCTCTGATTGTGCTGCTCACAGCTATTCTGTGTGCAGTACTGTATTACAATTTCAGAACTGAAGTAAGTAAGACATATTTTCTATAAGGCTTAAAGGTGGGTATTTAGAATTTTCACATCACACCAAATTAAAAGATGTATATGTCACTGAAATTAATATGAAAAACCAGTACAAATCATCAGTAATTAAGAATCATAAATTTACAAAAAAATTTATTTTTGGTGGTATTCCCTTAAAGGCTACGTAGCCTCTTAAGCTTTTTTAAGATTTCCCTCCAAAATCAAAAAAGCATTGTGGGAGTGTTAAGTGACTTGCACATGACTAATGACTATTAAATTCCATAACATAACAAACTTGTAATTATTTTCCATAATGTCTAGAACTTCGGATGTTATGTTTGAAGCTTCGTCTGTATATTTCCGGTATGTAAATGAGCGAGTTGCTCATGTAAAAATAGACTGTGTTTCCCTTCAGTGTTGACCTGGGCTGTAGTAAATCTCTAATTTATCTAGTTGTCGGATGGTTTTCGACTACAGGGGTTTAATGAATGAAAATTATATGGCTTTAGGAGTATAAGGATGATTTTTTTGTATTTTTGTAAAATTTTTGTTCCAAAATCTGAAGGGGCCACCTTTAATACTCTACTAATCCTTTGTAATGATCCTTAGAAAATAAGCAGCATTTTCTTCTTTTCTCATAATGTTTCCTGTATTTTCATAGACAAACTTAATAATATGAGCCTCATTTACACTGTCATTTGCAAAATGCTTTTGACATGTGTAGATTTTTTTGTCTGATAAAGGATTAAACTAAATAGCTTACCTTTTTGACAAGTAGATTGGAGGTGGCAAAAGCTTTTTGTTTTCTTTGCATTTAAACTGCAAAAAATGCAGAGCGTTTTGAAAGTTAGTTTGGCCAAGTGTAATACATGTACATTTTTCCCAAAATGTTTTCTAAAGGCTTCTTTCTCAGGGTCGTCAAATGCAGTCTGTCGTTTCTAAAGGTGTTTCTAGTTTCATTCTGTAAAGAGTTGAGATCATACCAAGAAGACCTTTCACTTTTAGAAAATTCTGCCTCTATGTACAATAAACAATATTTTATCACAGATAGGGGATGTGATAGAAAAGTATTTGGTACAAGAAAAAGACATCGAGGAGGTGATAAAAGCTGCAAGCAGTGGTAAACTGAAGGAAAGAAGAACTGCAGCCTATGAGATGGCCACCATGGCAGCCTCAAGCGATGACAACAAGTTCAGAATTGTTGCTGAAGGAGGGTAAGCCTGTGACTAACTCTTTACCAAACAACAAAATTTTAGACATATCCAAATTGTAAGCAGTTTGCAGACGACAAAACTAACATAAATCAAAAGTTGAAATTTGTTTCCAGCAGGGTTGAAAGCATTGTGGGAAAAGGAGAAAATGCTGGTTACCAGCATTTTCTCCTTTTCCAACAATGTTTTCCAGAGGAGGTTTCTTCCTCAGGGTTGTTAAAACCAGGGATTGTTTGGTATTTGCCCTTGCAAATACTTTACCAAATAACAGTATTTATACTCCCACAATTTATACTGTCCATGTAAATTGCCTGTTTCTATCAAAGTGCTGGTGGGGGTATTAAGTCACATTCAGTGACATCTCTAGTTTGAACTAGTCAAAATTGAAAGAGTTTGCAGATGACATATTAAATGTTGTTATAATGATAAAAATCCACTTACAAAGGATAGAAAACAGTGTAGGAGAAGGACAAATTGCTGGTAACCAATGTTTTCTATCCTTTATCGGACAACTTTTTCCTTTTCTTGTTCAGCTACATTCCAAAATTTTGTCATTTGGTAAACAGTTAAGGGTTAAAAGTATTTTTACTAAGAGTTATGTAAATCTATCTTACAAAGGAATTATCATTTTAGGCTTGATATCTTGATGAAGATGTCTGTGTGTGATGATGAACCTACGCAAGAATATGCCGTGGAGGCCCTGTCAGAGCTGATAACCATTGAATCTATACAGGTGAGTTTGTATTCTTCTTTTGTCGGTCATTGTATGCCATGCCAGCTAATGTATTCTTCTTTTAAAGGTCATTGTATGCCATGCCAATTAAAAAGAGATCAGTAGATTGGGCCAATATACACCTTAAGAAAGCCATAGATATCCACTGAAAGCATGTTACCTTTGACCCTCTACTCTGTCTTTGATATTGGAGCCAAGTGTCTGAAACTTCTGCTGTGCATGTCATTTTTTTTTACCCAGGGCCAGGTGCATACAAGTGTCACACATTTTATAAATCAGACTACAGATTCAAGTGATAAAAAGTAAAAACAGTTTAAGGACATGATTATGACCTATAAAATCTTCAAAAATTAATCAAATGATACTATATGTCTGTGGATGAGTGGACAAGGTTTTGAGATAAGAATAAAATGCTGGTCACCAACATTTTTCTTTTTACCCGCAATGTTTTACGGAAGTCTTCCTGTTCAGGATTGTTAAATCATTGGATTGTTTGATACTAGGTAAATTTAAATTAACATATGACACATATTTTTCAGGACAACTTTGTAGAGATGGGAGGGGTGAGAAACTTGACGGCACTTTTAAAAACCAACAATGCACATGTTATGCAGGAGGCAGCTAGAGCCCTGTATACAATCTGTCAGAGTGATGAAAACAGGCATGCAGTGGCTGAAGACCATGGGTATTTCATTTTGTTTTAACTCCTAACCACAGAAGTGCCGAGTTCTAAGGTACTGGATTGGAAGGCTTTTTAAAACATTGTAGGAAAAGAAGAAAATGCTGGAAACCAGCATTTTCTCCTTTTTCCACAATACTTTCTACCCTTTTCCAAACAAATTTTGATTTTTTAGTCACACTCATTCTTTCGTCTGTAAATGCCTTCAAATTCAAGTCTGAAAGTTTGTCATTTGGTACAGAGTTAATTCTTGCTTCAAGAAAGAATAAATCATAGAGCTTGTATCAAAAAGATTTTCATTTATCATGCAAATTTTTTTATTGGCAGTCACTACAATCCTAACTTGGATAAGAAGTACATGTATCCTTTAAATACGGTCAAAGTGCTTTCTCTTCGTCTTTAGTTCACCAGAGGTATCCTATTTTATTTATTCCAGACTGTCAGATCTTGCATACGCAGCAAAGTTTGGTTCCTTGGAAACTCAGAAAATGATAGCCAGTATTTTCCTTGAACTGACCTTTAATAGTGAGATACGCACCCAACTATCTACAAGGAACATCCCTGGTAACTTAAGTTTATTGTTTGTCTTTTTTTGTACATTTATTCTCTGAGTCACAATGAGGGTTTTAGTTTGCAGACATTATTGATCAAGATCAGACCAGACTGAACAAAGAATGTAGTGTCATCTTGATCTCCAGTATTCTCTGTGTTGAAATCTGGCCAAGAGTTACCAAAGTCAAGTTCATGTTTCATGTGAAATTTTAATCTAGATTCAAGACTTGTAGCAAGTTTAACCCTTGGATCTCATAGCACAAGTTTGCTTGCTAGGTCAAGATCAGACTAGACAGAGCATGCAGCCAGATCTGTACACTGTATGCTACATTGTAAAATGTTTGGATAAACCCGATTTTATTAATGACTGCAAAAATCTATTTCATTACTCCACCGCTTGAAGGCTGGTCTGAGAATACTGAAAAGATAACTTAATGCTGAAATAGTTTTTTTCTAACCCTGATACTGAATAACACATGAATCAGTCTCAATTTTTTATTCTTTTTATCTTCTAATTTGGCTGTGGATAAATTATGGCAAAATTGAACCTCTTTGTACTATATGTGATTTTGGTACCCATTGCAGAACTTACAGTTAGATCTTGGTCTTCCATTAAGAATTAAATCGATTGGACATAATTAAATTGTATGTTGCAGCTCAAGCCTTGGTTCATCTATGCAGAAGCTATGACAAAGAAACACTGAGGTTTGCACTGTTAACTTTGGAACTACTGGCTATTGAAAGTCCTGATGTTGTCTGTGCACAAGTAAGTCTGGTTTAAATACTGATTTTAGTATATTATTGCTATACTTTGTTTAGAGCTTGCTCACAGATTGTTACTTGAACACTTTATGAAACAAGCCGTAGTTTAATGACCCTGAGACAGAAAGCTTTCGAAAACGTTTTAGGAAAAGGGGAAAATGATTGGTAACTAGCTCTGTCTTCTTTTCCCCAAATTCTTTCTTTCTTCCCTATCAGCATGTAAAAAGCAATACATGCTAGAATTTTTAGACTGTCACAACATACAGCATTTCCCACTGTAAACATGGCCATGGATTTGCATTATTTACTGCATCATTTATGTCGGGAATTTCCTTGAGTAAAGCGCTGCAGATCTTTGGCCTAGCACTGGCAAATTTGGAAAAAAACTGAATCAAATAAATGATCACTGTGATATAGCTACTGTACTTTTGAAAGTAGTGATAATAACTATTCAAACAAGCAGAAACTGAGTGAAGATTCATCCTGCTTTTATACCCCCACCTACAAAGCTGGGGGTATGCTATTTTTTCCATGTCTGTCTGTCTGTCTGTCTTGTTTTTATATCCATGCTCTTAGTAGCCATTTGACCTAGGGTCCTGAAACTATACACAAGCATTGCTTATGGATCAAGATGTTTTATTATTTTTGGGTCAAGGCCATTGATGGACCTTGCTTGGAAATCATTATTCGCTTTGCAACAGTTCTAGTTGGCTATCTGTTTTACAGGAAGAACTTTTGGAGATACTGCTGGATCTACCCATCAGAATAATGGACACAAAGCTGAACCTATTGGCAGGGAAGATTCTTCTGTATTTTGCTGAAAACCCACAGGTATGTGTTAATCTGCTTTAACCCTTTATCAACAATCAAGTTATTAAGAGGGTTTATATTGTTGCAAAAAGAAAGGAAATGCTTGTAAGCAGCATTTTTCCTTTTCCCCAAAATAGTATAGATCTTTCAAAAAAAAAAAAAAAATCATCACTTTAACCCTTAAATTGCTTTTCATTAATATAATTACTGCCTTTGGGACCAGTGATCCTTATTGTTTGATGCAATTTTAAATCTTTTGCTAGCTTGTAAACAATTAAAACATTTCATACACTTTTTATGATAGACCAAGGAAGCCATGATGAATTTGGGAGACCTGAAAGATGCCCTGATGCAGTTTGTCTACAGCAGTGATCCAATACTACAGAAGGTTGTTGTGAAGATCATCTTCTGTATGATGGATACCAAAGAACTCAAGTAAGACTTCTTGGATTTTTTTCAAGTCTTTAACTCGAGACTAAATTTTGTAGTTGTTCAAATTCAAAGCCTTTACAGATCACAGATTGAATTGATTCAAATGATGAGACTGTGAGTTGGTAGAAAATATTGTTGGAAAAGGGGAAAATACTGGTGACCAGCATTTTCTCCTTTTTCAACAATGTTTTCAAAGGCATTCTTCTCTACAATTGTTAAGACTTGGGACTGTGTGGTAAGAAATTAACTCTTTACCACACGAGAAAATTTTAGACTGGTCCAAATTGAAAGCATTTGCAGACGACAAAATAAAGGTGACTGAAAAATTGAAATTTGTTCTGGGAAGGGTAGAAAACACTGTGGGAAGAGGAGAAAATGCTGGTTACCAGCATTTTCTCCTTTTCCCACAATGTTTTCAAAAAACTTCTTTCTCCGGGGCGTCAAAAGTAAGGATTGTGTGGTAATGGGTTAAATAAAAGATTTAAAAATATTTGACAGTTGTAATTTTTCTTTTTGTAAGCATGCATGAACATTAGGCTTTAAAGTGCCTTTTACAACTAAACTATCATTGCTTTTCAAGCTAGTATAGATCAAGATCAGACTGTACAAACGATACAGTGTAATCTTTGATCAGCTGTGTCCACCTTTCTGGAACACCTTTGACAAAAAACAACTATGAAATAACAGTTATAAGCGTCTTATTTAAAGACGGAAAACATGTTTTGGATTTATTTGGCCCTCTTTACTTTAGCACACAACAAAATTTTAGACTGTGTCAAAGTCAAAGCTATTGTAGACAAAAAACTGAATGTGGCATAATAAAATTTGTATCATAGAGGGTAGAAAAAATTGTGGTAAATGGAGAAAATGCTGGTTACCAGCATGTTCTCCTTTTCCAACAGTTTTCAACAAGCTGCTTCTCTTAGGTTGTTAAAGAGAGAATGGCTTTTCAAAACAATGTAGGTTAAAAAAAAAGGAGATCTCTGTAGCCAGTATTTTCTTCTTCTTGTCACTTGAAAATCCCACTGTTTGAGATGGGTTTGGTTTGCCTTTTAATGCTACTTTTGAAATTAGTAAAAATTCATGCGAAGTTACTGAATGATACCATACTTATGTTCTTGAACAGGATGAAAGTTCGCAACCTGAGACTGGACAAAGTCCTAAGCCAGTGTTTAGACAAGGCTGCAGACAGGGATGTTTGGGAGATGGCAGATCAAGGTATATATGTCTTTCATTTTATCAGTATATCTTGTATGTCCTGTTTGTTTGAACTGGGTTTGTTTGGCTCAGCTTTAATGAGTGTGTAAGTGTTGATAATGAAATATTTTTCCTCTGAAAATAAGTGTAACACAGCAAACTTGGATTTTTTCTGTCTGCTTGAAAGTATCATTCAAATTAGGTTGAAATTTGCTAGATTCCACCAGCACTATGCTGAGGACATGTAATAGCTTGCACAAGGACATGCCCTTGTAACTAGCACAACATTCAGGGATCATACCAAAACCACTGGACTACAAATCCAACAACAGGGCCATAGGGGGCTTCTGTAAGATATTGTGACAATAACACATGATACTATACAATAACACATGATACTATACCCCTAGGACATAAATGAATAGACACTCCTTTTTCACAGTAACTGTTATGTTCATAAAACAATGTTTGATTTTGTAACATTTTAAGGCTTTCATCCCACAGATGGTTTAATTCTTTATACTAATTCTTCCTGCATTTTCTTTTCACTAAATCATCATGGCTGTACTCTTACAAGACTAAATTGTAAGAACATGGAAAAAAAAGTGCTTTCAGTATGGACAAGTTTCAAACTATAGTATCATTCACAACTATAGTTCATTACAGCGAGTACAGTCAGAAAACTTGCAGTCTGATCTGTGATCTGGTTTATCTGCTTTACCAAGACATTCTAGGAAAGATCCACCTTGATTGTGCATTTGTTTGAATCTATTTCTAAATTTAAGTGAGCTTATTCTGTACTTTAAGAGTTAATAAGGAAAATAAAGCAAATAAATGCCTTTCTGATAGCATGAAAATCCAGAAATTAGGAATGGTCTAGAAAAAAGCAGCTTTTAGAAACATTGTGGGAAAAGGGAAACAAGTGCTAGATACCAGCATTTTCTCCTTTTCCCACTATGATTTTTTCTTCTTAAAGACAAATCCAGTCATTTTGAGTTACACTGAATATGTCATCCACACATGCTTTGAATTTAGACAAGTCTTAATTTTTTTTTCTGATGTACAGACATAACTAAACATTTTGTAGGTTTGCAAGTCATAAACTCACAGGAGGATGACTTCCCTGCATTACCAGTTCTCAGCACAATGGAAAAGTTGAGTATGGGACAAGGAAACAGCACATTTGGTTCTCGCACATCTCTGAGGTCGGACAACAACGGATCTTTTGAAAATGCTCGAGCCTAATCAACATATATTCCATGTGGAAGTATTTTTCGTAGTGACATGCTGTTTTACTTAAATAAACTTTTTTTTGCTAAATGAAGAAAATTCTTTCACTGAACTATATAACATGGTTAAGGGGAACACACTTTCCTTTACGGTAACTCCTTACCACATAATGAATTTTAGACTGTTCCAAATAAGAAGCATCTGCAGCTGAAAAATTGGAAAGAAGTTTAACCCTTTACCAAACAATCCCTGGTTTTATGACCCTGAGATAGAAGCCTTTTGAGAACATTGTGGGAAAAGGAGAAAATGGTATTTTCTTCTTTTCCTACAATGTTTTCTACCCTGCTGGAAACAAACTTAAATTTTTGAGTTACATTTCTTTTGTCATCTGCAAGAGGTTTCAATTTGGACTATTCTAAAATTTTGTCGTTTGGTAAAGAGATAAATGTATGAACATTCTTTGACAGGGAAGAAAACAAATGGAAAAGAAGAAAGTGCTGGTTACCAGGATTTTTCCCCTGTCCCATTTGTTTTCAGAAGACTAGGGTCATTAAAACATGGGATTGGTTGGTAAGGGATTACTTTGAAGCTCACAAAGGCACTGTTATATTTTGTTAGTGAATTATTAGAGGTTTTTCAGTTTGCTCTGGTAGTCTGATCTTTTTAAGCATTGAATCTTCTGTTTGAGATACATGTACCACTAACTGTTTACTAATTTTTTAGCAAAAGCATAGGATCAACTAATACAACTTGACAAAGTTTCTGTTCAGAAACCAATTTTATCCTTATTTGCATGAACCTTAATCTCTTTTATTTGTTTCTTCACATTATTGTCTTGATTAACCCTTTACCACGCAATCATTCTATGCACTTTGAAAAATCCTTGCGAGAAAGCTTTTGAAATCATTGCGGGAAAAGAGAAAGTGCATGTAACTAACATTGTCTCTTTTTCCACAATGCATTATACTTTTCCCAGAATGCAATGCTATTTTTGGGGACATATATTTTCTCTTCTGTGAATGTTTCAGTTTGAACCTAAATTTTGTTTTGTAAAGAGTTAACTCTTTACCAAACGACATTATTTAGGTTTGTCCAAATTGAAAGCATTAGCAGATGACAAAATAAAAGTGACTGAAAAATTGAAATTGGTCTTGTGAAACGGTAGAAAACATTGTGGAAAAAGGAGAAAATGCTGGTTACCAGCATTTTCTCCTTTTCCCACAATGTTTTCTAAAGGCTTCTTTCTCAGGGGACTCAAAAGTAGGGATTATGTGGTAATGGGTTAACTCTACCAGATAACAATGGACATAAAGCAAAAAATGAAGTGTTTGGGATTTGTCCTTGAAAGGTCAAAAAGTATGCTGAGAAAGCCCACATAATTGGACAATAATTGTCTAATATGTATAAACATGAAATAATTTAAAGTAATTTATTTTTTACGAAAATTCTCTTACACTTTACCACAAAATCCCATGTTATGACCACCCTGAAGAAAAAGCCTCTTGAAAACCATGTGGGAACAGGAGAAAATGCTGGTAACCAGCAATTTTCTCCTTTTCCCACAATGTTTTCTTCCCCGTCAAAGAATAATTGCTCATTTGAGGTACACAAAATTGTCGTCTGCAAAGGCTTCAGTTTAGACAAGGCTAAAATTTTGTTGTCTGGTAAGGGGTTGATAAGGTCATAGATTCAGCTCATCACCTTCTAGTTTATTTGATTCCGTCCTTCAAGTAGTACAAAAAATTCATATCTGTATTTGTTCTTTCTTATTTTATGTACAAAATATTTGTTCTTTCTTATTTTATGTACAAAATACAATGTTAAGTGATTTTAAAAAAAGTATTTTTGGTTAGCATTGTGCTGTTAAAAAATAGACTGGTTCTATTTTGTGTACCTTTATAAAATGTTGTTTTAAGGCAGACTGGATCTGTGTGCTGTTGTTTCTATTTGTTTCACAATACATGTAATGGTATTTAGTTTACAGGAGAGTAATGAAATAGAGCCAGAGTTAAGATTGCTCATTCAGATTATCAGAGACATTACAGCAATTGTCTCTATAAAAAAGTAAAAACAGTAGTCTAAAAATTAACCTTAACTCTTTATCGAAACAACAAAATTTTAGACTTGTTCACAGCCTTCTTTCTAAGGGCAAGTAAATGTAAAACAAATGATAAATCTTTTACCATACAGTAAAATTTGAAACGCAACCATATTGAAGGTACTTACAAATGGCAATGAAAATGCATTTCAAATTATAGCACTTATCCTTGAATAGATCGAAAACGTTGTGGGAAAAGGTGAAAATGCTAGTTACCAGCATTTTCACCTTTTCCTACAGTGTTATCAAAAAGCTTATTTTCTTGTTGTATAAACTTCAGATTTTGAGGTAAAGATTGAAAAAAAAGTGTCCAAATATGTTTGAAGAATCCATCATCATTATTCTTATGTCAAGTGTATAAAAGATTTACAGAAATCCAGTGACAAAAAATATGCACTTACAATTTTCTGCAGGAAAAATCCTGTCATGCCATCAGTGTTTTGGAATAAAATCTGCATTTTCTGGCACTTTTTATTGCTCAATGTAAACTAGATTTATTAGTGTGAACATTTCATTTATAAAGCATTTATTTTTCTTATTAAAAGTAGCTTATTCCATATTTTGTGTTCCTGGTTGGTTTTTAGCTCCACTGGCCTAAGGCCAGCAAGCTTGTGCAATGGCCCTATGTGTGCTGTGTTTAGAATTCTTCAAAGAGTTTGATTCCAGAGAAAAATCTGGTTGCCATGGCAACAAAGCTGAAAAAGTAATTGAAAGACTTTAAAAATCTATCAAACTTAGTTAACCTGTTATGAAACTACAAAATTTTAGACTGGTCCAAATTGAAAGCATTTGAAGAAGACAAAGTAATTGCAACTCTTAAATTAAAATTTGTCCCCAGCAAGGTAGAAAACATAGTGGAGTAAGGAGAAAATGCTGGTTACCAGCATTTTCTCCTTTTACCACAATGTTTTCAAAAGGATCTTCGACAGGGTCGTTAAAGTCGGGCTTGTGTGGTAAAGGGTTGAAGGTTTTTACCAAATTCCTTTCATATTGGTCAAATATGGTCAAACTATGTGTATTCACATTTAGCCATGCCAAACAGAGACCAGTGTCAGCTACATGGAAAACCTGGGCTCGTATTCACCAACCATTCCCAAGAACAGTCTTGGTCTTTTTCTCCAGAATTTTCTGCATTTGAAAGTAACACAACTTCTGATTGGCTAAACCAAATGGTTTAGCCAAGTTGTGATACTTTCAAATGTAGAAAATCTTGTAGAATAAGATAAAAATAAATGGTTGGCGAATACAGTGAATACAGCCCCTGGGATTTCTCTGGCTACTTCCATTTTTTCTAAACTATGTCTCGTGGAAGCAGGTTATTTTTAAACCAGGCCGTTTGCAATTAGCTCTGCAATAGGGACATATTTTCGTAGTTGTTTCTTGGTATAGCTGAATATGCTGGCTGAACAAATAGAAGTTTGAGATACATGTAAGTACAAAATGTTGACATGTTTATTCTAGAGGCCTCTGCCAATTTGCTGGCATTTAACATTGTCTATCATTTTTGAGGATATTGCTTGCTCAATAATTAGTTTTAATAGGAACTATATTAACGTTTATTTTGCAAATAAAACACAAATCCATCTCTTCGGGAGTCTAAATAGGTGGCAGCCTTTGCAAGTAGTCAACCTAAGTTGCAAAGACAGTCTTTGCCACTGTAAGTTTATTTTTGCTCTGCTGGCCAAAAACTTATGTTGTGACCTTTTGTCCATCATACATGTTAACGGGCATCCTTAGTTTTATTTAAACCTATTTTCTTCTCTAAGACTACTGAAACTTGACAAATGACAGATATGATCCTACAGTAGTCTTCCAAAGCATCAGTTTAACCCCTTACCAAACAATCTCTGCTTTTCAACGCTGAGAAAGAAGCCTTCTGAAAACACTGTTAGAAAAGGAGAAAATGCTGGTAACCTGCATTTTCTCCTTTTCCCAATATGTTTTTGACCCTTTCTAAAACAAATTTTATTTTTTGAGCTACCTTAATTTTGTTGTTTGTAAATGCTCCCAGTTCGGACCTGTTTAAAATTATGTTTTTAGGTAAGGAGTTAAAGAATTCAATTTTCACCACGAAGCTTACGCTTATAGTAATTGCAAGGAAATATCCCATTTTATTTTCAACACACTCATTGAATAAAAAGGATGTAAAATGGCAAAACCTTTTGTTTGCATTGAAAACCAAAAATACCTTGCAATCTTTTGATCTGAACTATGTGACTATCTCCCAAAAATGATCAGTATTTCCTCTTGAGTCAATCAGTTGTCTCTTCTTGCCTTGCTGAAGCTCAAACAGCTTCTCTCTACACAAACATGTACATGAACTTCTAAAGAAGTCTATGTTTTTAAAGCTGAAACGGCAAGCAGATGTAGATCTATATTTTGTAACTTAAATCAAAACCGAAACAATCCCAGGTTTCCACAACTTTAAGAAAAAGCCTTTTGAAAACATTATGGGAAAAGGAGAAAACATTGATACCAGCATTTTCTACTTTTCCCTCAATGTTTTCCACACTTCCCAGAGCAAATTTTAATTTTTGAGTCACAATAATTTTGTCATCTGCAAATTCTTTTGATTTCAACAAGTGTAAAATTTTGTAGTTTTGAAAAGAGTAAAAGCACTGAGACATTTTGTCAAAATTTCAATGTTTTCTGGCTGCTGAAAAGTATTTTGTAGCATCATTACTTACTTGCAGATGTTTGTATTAGTGTTTATAAGAGAAAACAAATAACTTCATAAAATTGGTTTTTCTTTTAAGCTTCCATATTCCTCTACTGCAGAATTCAATGTTTAAACTCTTCCTAAGGTAGCATAATGTTTCTTTGAATATGTCAAAATTACCAGTATTCAAACTCTTTGAGATAGTTTCAGAAAAATCCACTTAAGTCTAAATTTTGCTAAGATCTTGTACAATGTTTCATTTTCAGTTAACTGTTTTTTTTTTTTTAAATAAATTTTATGTATAAAAGGGTTCACTTTTCATGGTTTCCTGGCTCTATATCAATTACTGGAAATGGGAAACCATGACTACAGATACTGGGAAGATGTGTATAGATGCAAGAATTTGTGTTTGTACAGTAATAAGTTGGGCTAGAAATAAATATTTCCTATTTGTGCACCCTCTTCCACAAAGCAGCCTCATCAAAACCTCTATTTATGACAAAGAGTATTAGAACTTTAAGACAACTATACTTTATTCTTCTGAGTAAAATAGTATAAAAACCACGACATTTTCAAAATCTTTAAGATAATAATTGTGATATTAGCCAAAAAAATAACAAAACAAAAGTACAGCATGCTGTTGCCAACGCTCGGCTGTGATTGCTTCACAGCAAAATTTCTAACAAAAAAGAGACGCAACTGTATAAAAAGCACTTTGAGTTACCTACCATTGTGGCAAAAATCCACTTTTTAGTAGTTTTTAATAGAATTTATCTAGATATGAAGAAAACGTCTTCAAAGTTACAGAGATAGTAATACAAAGATAGTAATAAAATGTCAAAATTTTTGCATGAAAACACGGACAATGATGACAGCCAAGCTAAAAACTAAGGTGAAACAATTCCATGAACAAGTTATGTATAATATTAACTATTTCATACATGAGGTATGTTATTATTAGCATTAAAATTTTTCTATGGCTGTACGGCTGTAAACACAGAGGTAAACTTGGTGATTATACTGGTTTCAATCTCTGCTGAACCCGTAATATTAACTTTCTGCAACTGAATTTTTTACCCAACAAAAACTTTGACCACAACAAAATGGAAATCATTAATAGGGCTTAAATGATGACATTCTGTCAATTATAGGATAACATTGTGGGAAAAGAAGGAAATGCTAGAAACCAGAATCTCCAATTCCCACAATTTTTTCAAAAGCCTTCTTCTGTAGGACAAAAACCCTGGATTATGTGAAAAAGGGTTAACTCTTTACCATACAACAAAATTTTGGACAAGTCCAAATTGAAAGCATTTGCAGATGACAAAATAAAAGTGGTTAAAAAATTGAAATTTGATTTGCAAAGGGTAAAAAACATTGTGGGAAAAGGAGAAAATGCTGGTACTTTTTAAAGACTTCTTTCTCATGTCATTGTAAGTTGGGATTGTGTGGTAAATGCTGAAATGACAACCAGATCATCTCAGCTAGTACCACTGCTCAGCTGATGTAGAAATACTGGTACATGTAGACTGATCTTCAGTGAAGACAGAAAAGGAGCAAAACTTTGTCAAAATATTTTGCTGTTTACCTTCCCTTTTCGTATTGGACCCCCTTTTAATGGATATAAATTAGTTTGTCTTTGACACAAATATCTTTAATAATGACAAAAAAATTATAAATGCCAAAGTTTCTGCCCAACAAATTCTAAGTTGAAAAAGTGGCATAACTGTGTGAAAAATACTTTTACCTAACCTGATATATGGGTTTCCCTTTTAACCCATTACCACACAATCCCTACTTTTGACGCCCCAAAGAAAGAAGCCTTTTGAAAACACTATGGGAAAAAGATTATGCGCCAAACTGAATATTTTAGCACATTTTACCAAGGTTTCAGTGAGGTCAGTTCCCACTGATGCCAGTTTTCATTGAATTGGGGCACACAGACAGGAAACTCTCCTTCATTGGCATATTTAAAAAAAAAAAAAAAAAAAACAGGTAAAAATTCGCTTAACACACATTTGAATAGTAAAACTTGCATAATAAATTTGTTGTATAGTCAGGTGGCAGAGGGCTTGGAAACTTGTTCATGGCTGTGGTGAATCATGTCGCTACCTCAATTTTGGCTCAAGGCCACATGATTCACCATAGCCATGAACAAGTTTTCAAGTCCACTGCCATCTGACCATCCAACTACATGTAATAATGTCAAAGCTTTTACATGATGACAACAATGACGATAGGGCTATGACAATACCTCAACATCTTCTTCAAAAAAGGCAAGCTATAAATGTGAACAACTAGAAAAACTACAAAACAGTTGTAAACAAATATCACGAGTCAAGGAACTATTGCTTCTAACAAGCAGCCATCAGTCAACAGGGGCATGAAAAGTTGTATTTGTAGGTAAATAGTCTGAAAATAGTCATAAATAACACTTCATGTATCAAGTGCTAAACAGTGAAAAGTATTATAAATTTCTGTTTAACCCTTTCCCAAACAATCCCTGGTTTTTAAGGGTCTGGAATAGTAGCCTTTTGAAAACATTGTGGGAAAAGGAGAAAATGCTGGTAATCAGCATTTTCTCCTTTTCCCACAATGTTTTCTACCCTATCAGAGACAGAAGTCATCTTTTCAGCTAGAGTTGAATTGTCGTCTGCAAATGCTTTCAATTTGGTCTAGTCCAAAAGTTTGTCATTTGGGAAAGGGTTAAGTCTAATTTTCAGTATCAGAACTTGGAAGTAGTTATTTGATACTTTAGAGTAGAACATCTTATATAACATTCAACAGATTTAACAGACCAAATCCAATTTTTAGTTCAATATTTCAAGAAATTGGACAAAAGAAAGTTTAGTAGAAAAGTTAAAGAAGTGAATATTAATAAAAGATATCAAATATGTTCGATCTTTTCAAAAATGAAAAATAAGAACTTTAGTATCAAACCCACTGATATTCATCATGCATAAATTTGTTAAACAAGAAAATATTATACTTGAACAAATTCAAAGCATGTGCAGACGATAAATGTGTTGTAGCTGATGCTACTTTGCATAACAAGAGTAGAAAACATAGTGGGAAAAGGATAAAAAGCTGGTTTCCAGCATTTTCTACTATTCCCTTAATGTTTTCAAAAGCCTTTTTCCTCAAGGGATGGCATGGTAAAAAGGTTTAACAATAATAAACATTGGTATCAGATACCATCAAACATAACAAAATGACACAGTCAAAGCATAACAATTTATGTTACAGAAATGACATTTCAAGCCTCACTTGCCAGCAGCTCTTTTAAATCATTGTGGCAGAGAGAAGTTATTGCTCTTATCAGGAATATTTTCCTTTCTTAGCAATATTTCCATATCATTCCAAGTGGGCAATTACATTTATATCCTATTCCTTTCCATTACATGTGCATGTAAAATCTGTAAAGTAATGGGCCACTTTTAGTCTAGTATCTAAATAACTGTCATTCTATCTATGCATATATGTTCATGTACTTGTGCACCATTACCCTATTGTGAGAACATAAAACTATGTACCAACTATGCCTGCAAGTTAAATAGCATATCAAAACTTCATACAAACAACAATTTCAATATTTGTTACAAAAACTTATAAAAGCCATGAAACAGGTCAAGTCTTGTAACAAAGAACTTGCTACATAAGATATGGAATTATATACTGGTACCCACAATATCATGATCCTCTTTATAAATCAGCTAAGTGTACTAGATTTAATTCACTCTTTACCACACAATCCCGACTTTTAACGACCCTGAAAAGAAGCCTTTTGAAATGGTTACCAGCATTTTCTCCTTTTCCCACACTGTTTTCAAAAGGCGTCTATCTCATGGTAGTAAAATACAAGGGACTGTTTGATAAAGGGTTAATAGGGAGAAAACATTTTGCAGAAAAACAAGATATACTGGTTACCAGCATTTTCTGTTTTCCACCATGTTTTGATTAACCTTTTACCACATTAACATCCATTTAAACAACCTTGCAAAAGAATTTTTTTTTAACTTAGTGGGAAAATGAGAAAATGTTGGTAACCAGCAATTTCTCTTTTTTCTCACAAAGTTTTTTTACCCGTCAAAAAAAGTTTTTCCGTTACATTTATTTGTCTGCAAATGCTTTCAATTTGGACAAGTCTTAACATTTTGTCATTTGCTAAACAGTTAACCATCCTCTACAGGGTGGTTACAACACAGAACGTTTGGTAAAGGGTTGGTTGAAAATGTGGTGGTACTTTTATTCGCCATTCTATGGTATACGAAAAAGGACCTAAAGGAGGAGTTACATCAACAATTTTCATTACTCTGTGTCCTCTTAGATGGCATAAATTTGGCAGGCATACAGTTCAGTCTCTCAAATGCAGCTCTTTCTAGCATCTCCCTGTGATCTGGGTGAGCAATCTGTATAAGCTCGTAAGCTCTCTCTCGTAAACTCTTACCAAACAGGTATGCAATTCCATATTCAGTTACAACATAGTGTACATGTGCCCTTGTTGTGACAACACCAGATCCTGTCAAAATTAACATAAGCAACTAAAAAATTCATACCCTCAAACATTTAGCCATTACTAAAACAATTTGGGTATCATTGTATGCTCTCCAATACATACAAATTTTGTAAACTATGGAATGATCAACGCATAAAATGTTGTATTTAGAAATTTCAGAAGTTATAAAATGGCTACAAATACTGTTAAATTTGAAATTCATCCAATATCTAGATATTTACCTCCAGGATATGCTCCTCAGAATTTATTCCTGGTCCGCATTCTGCAACCAATCATCGCTAAGAATTTATATACTCGTACACTGGAGACATTTCTACATTTGGAGTAACACAACTTCTGATTGGCCATACCATTTGGTAGAAGATGCTGTGTTACTTTCAAATCTCAAAAACTTGAGAGCATTGGACAAAGAATCACACATTCTCAAAAACTATAATTTTCAGTAGATTTCATGCCTGAGTTTCAGGGCTGCAGTTTCATTAAAATATAAATATTTCAGGATTGTGGATAGAGAATGTCTTACTTTTCAAACTACAAGCTACATGCACCTTCCCTTGCATCAATTCTTTATCAGCTGACCAAGTCAGCACCTATCAATACTGAACCCATTTTAACCCTTCACTCCATAGATACCCATTTCTACCCATTGCTTGTAGGAGCCTTTGGAAAACATTGTGGCAAAAGGTGAAACTGCTCGTGACGAGCAATTTCACCTTTTGTCATAATGTTTTCTTTGCTATCAAAAGGTGTCATATACACATAAGAAACAGCTTCATCCTTGCTGTTATTTAAGGTCAATTAGAGATACCATAGAAATGCCTCATGGAGTAAAGGGTTAAGAAGACAAACATATAGCTCAAATGATGCTATTTACCCCTGTAAAAGCTGTAAAAAATTTTTAACTTATTACCAAATGACAATATTTTAGACTTGTCCAAATCGAAAGCATTTGCAGACAACAACTAAGTCATTGAAAATTTGAAATCTGTTTTGTGAAGGGTAGAAAACATGGTGGTAATAGGAGAAAATGCTGGTTACCAGCATTTTCTGCTTTTACCACAGTGTTTTCTAATGGATTTTTCACTGTGTCATTAAAAGTAGGGATCGTGTGGTTATAGGTTAAATACCTTACTCTCCAGGGTTTAAAAATCAGAGTTGTTAGAATTGGATTGATACAATACGTTTGGTGGCAACAGAAGTGCAAGATTTCAAGAGCTGCATGTTACCTTTCTTTAGCGTTGGTACAATTTTGGTTTCCCCTCTCTTGGTGGCAGATGGAAATGCTATGATAGGTTTGCCTTTACCATCCAGGCCCAAGGCAGCTCCTCGTATAAAATCTATTTGTCCACCAAAACCTGTTGAAGAAAATCTCATTGGACTGTATAAAGGCTATTTGCAGACCTATACAATTATGGAAGTAACTGCATGTAACAACAAATCTCTCCTTTTCATTTTGTTTTCTGCTCTATGGATACTCCTTTTTTCCATTCATGAAACTTTTCCAGTTAAAGACACATACATACCTACCACAACAACCAGTATGAACAAAAATTAATGGTATCATATGACCTGCAACACATGGAAAGGGGTAGTCGGACATTTGCATAAAGTGTTGTCTCAGATCAGCCTTTGTAGCCCGCAGTATGAGATTTTGTGCTGAAATAGACTCGTGCAAAACAGAAAATTACATGTAAATGGAAACTGTTGTTTCAGATCAGCCTATGCAGACCACAGCCTGATCCAAGACGATGCTTTACCCAAATGTCAGAATGTCCGTCTTTGCGAGCTTCAGGCCATATGTCAAGTATAATAAAATGCAGCAATGTAACAACAGCTTATTTCATTGAGATACAGTGCATAATGAGTATATCAAAGCTTTCCTTTCTCATTATTTTCCTCAGATTCTAAGGACACAAAATTGTTTGGTTAAGAGCCAACTCACACTGATTCAATTAGTCATCAACTCTTTCAAAAATGACAAAATTATAGATTAGTCCTATTTGCAGGAAACATATCAAATTAGCTGATATGATGGTAGCTGTTTAAGTGTTGAAAACCTTGTGGGAAATGGAAAAAATGCTGGTTACTAGCATTTTCTATTTCTCCCAAAAGGTTTTCAAAGGCATTTTCCTCACTACAAAGTAAAGGCTACTGGTTTCCTAGCAATACACAAACCATTTGAAAAAAAAAAGATACTTTCTAGCTCCAATATGTTCCAATATGTATTACATACTGATATAACGAAGCAAAATGATAAAAAATCCCATATTTTCAGAGTGCTGAATACCATTCAAATATACTATGATGATGTAACACTCATGCCAACTTCTTTCAACTAGATTTCATTTTGACTGGTCAAAACATTACATTATAATACTCTTGCAATACTTCAACAACATTTGTTTGTAATTTCTGAATGTTTTTTTTTACAATGAAATTGCTATTTATTGCAAATTTTGTTGTTTAACAACACAATGACATATTGAATTCCTTAGGGAATAAATTAAAACAATTTGAAAAAACAACAGTCTAATGTTCAATATTTCGAATATTGTCTTTTCAAAACTTTATCCACTAGACCATTCTTTAGCATGTATCAATGCAGCCATATTGTTTTGCTAATAGTAAGTGACATCAACTCTGCTGCACAATGTAACGTCAAACATCAATCAACGTCATATGAAACTGCGCATCTTTGACATTACTACCCAGTAGTTGGACGGTCTGAATTGTAAGTCAGAACTCAAATTCTATTTTGTATGTTCCATATCAGATCCATGTTTCGCTCCTCAGGAGTGTGAAAATTAGCACAGTGACACGTTGAATTCCTTATAGAATAATTCCAATACATTTTCAAATGCAGCTAGGAGCAAATGTTCCCAACATACATTTATCTACACTTACCAGAGTAAATCCTTGTACCAATGGAATCAGCACAAATCTGACCTGTGAGATCTACTTCTATACAAGAGTTAATGGCAGTAACTTTAGGGTTCTGGCAAATAACTGCTGTGTTGTTAGAAAAGGCCACATCACACATTTCTACAGGAAAAGAAGAAAGTACTTGTATTTGTACATGTATTTCTAATACAGTTATAAAGTATGTGTACTGAAAACCTGTCTTAACTTTTTACCACACACTCTGGACATGTATAAACTTTTGTGTTTTGGTAAAGAGTTAATCTTTTACCACACAAACCTGAGATTTAACAACCCTAATAGAGAGGGCTTTAAAGAAAAACACAGAGGGAAACCAAGAAATGTTCTGTAACCTTTCAAAGAAAAAAATCCAGCAATTAGAGTTACCAATATATCTAATTTGTCATCTACAAAAGCTTCCAATTTGGTAGAGTCCAAGATTTTACTGTTTGGTAAATATTTAAACAAACCAGTACAGTGTTGATCAAGATCAGACTGCACAGAACATGCAGTCTGATCTTGCATCTTAGCTCTTTGTTTCTTAGTCTGAAACTATGACAAAAAACCACTTTGACATTGCAACATTTTCATTCTGAGTAACAACAGAGGATTTCCATTTACGAAGATTATTTAGTACTTGAAGCTTTAGCCCTTCATCAAATAACAAAATTTTAATCCAGTCCAAATTAAAAGTATTGACCGACAAAAAAATTAAGTGTGACTAAAAAACTGAAATTGCAATTTGAAGGGTAGAAAACGTGTGAAATGGAGAAAAGTGCTGGTTACCAGCAACTTTTCAAAGATAATTCCAATGGTCTAAGCCATGATTTGTCAGTTGTAAACAGAGTTCAATTTGGGCAATGTTATAATTTTGTCTTGCATTACAGAGTTCTAAATTAAATAATTATGTCCTTTTCTCTAGCACAAACACCTGAGACAAAGTCTGCAAATTCAGCCATAAACCTACAAATTAAGATTTATTGAATGAAGAAAGGAAAAATGTATAGGGTAGAGAATATGTTGCAAGAAAAAAGTCTGACTTATCTAAATTCCTCACCAACAAATGGGTTATTGTTCATAAAGTCATATAGTTTTTTGGTTCCAACAGCAAAGCTACTGACAATTTTTCCTGTCATAATGTTTTTCTGTGAATTTGTCACTGCCCCTTTTTCACACAAATCAACAACCCCATCAGAAAACATTTCAGAATGTACACCAAGATCCTTGTGACCCCCTAACTGTGCAAGAACAGCATCTGGTATTGTTCCAATACCTGAAAGAAAAGAAAAGATATGAGTAATTTTCTGTGATAAGGGGGTTTGATGCTTTTGTAAAAAAGTTTTGACCCATGTCAGCCTGTGCAGTCCGCTCAGGCTGACATGGGTCAAAACTTTTTGTTGTTTAAAAAGTTCCTGTATGTGCAATAACAATGCTACCTCCAATCCCAGATATTAGGACAAAATGGTTTTTATAGATCCAAAATTATATGATTGCATGCTTGGTACTGCAATGCATCTTGGAGATGCATGAAGCCCTCTTTTGCCAAGGCCTGGTTCATGCTCATGCATTTGTGTGTTTGTATGGGTGATATTTTGTACAGCTTTTAGCAGTCTTTCAATTATACTAAGACATGAACAATGTGTTCTATGTTATTGAAGTTTCACACATAGAGGTCTTAACCCTGTCCCACACAGCAAAATTTTAGACCTATCAAACTGAAAGCATTTGCAGATGACAATTTTAAAGTGGCTTAAATGATGCATTTTTTTTTTTTTTTTTATAGGGAAGAAAACTTTGGGGGGAAAAGGAGAAAATGCTGGTTACCAAACATTTTCTCCTTTTCCCACAATGTTTTCAAAAGGCCTCTTCCTCAGAAACATTGAAAGTCCTTATTGTGTGGTCAAAGGGTTAAATGTTGTTAACCCATTACCACACGAGAAAAATTTAGACTGGTCCAAATTGAAAGCATTTGCAGACGACAAAATAAAAGTGACTGAAAATTTGAAATTTGTTTTGTGAAGGGTAGAAAACATTGCGGGAAAAGGAGAAAATGCTGGTTACCAGCATTTTCTCCTTTTCCCACAATGTTTTCTAAAGGCTTATTTCTCAGGGGCGTCAAAAGTAGGGATTGTGTGGTAATGGGTTAATTCAATTTGCTTTCATTTGGTTGAGTCCTAACTTTGTCATTTGGTAAAGAGTTAATAACAGGAAATAAGTTACAGATAGCAAAGTCTCAGCTCTTTACCAAACTGATCCTGCATTTTAACAACACTTGGAAAGAAGGAGTTTGAAAAAGTTTCAGGGAAAATTACAAATACTGGTGACCACGATTTTATACTTTTCCAGCATTATTTTTAACCCTGCAAAAGCCAAATACCATTACCATAGCCATGTTTTACCTCTTGCTGGCAGCTATCTTCAATATTAAAACCTTTCTAGTCCTTCTTTTACTAAAAAAGAGTTTATTCTAACAAATCTGTTCATGAGAGACAGACTCTGACATCCAATTCGAAACAATGTAAGTTTTGTTGAAAACTATTATTACCTCATGAAAATATGAGTACATTCTGGTAGCATACACACATATTGTACAACACATCTACTTCACAATTATTTGGACCATTTACCCATTTGTAAAGTTGCTCCATCTTCAACCAAATTATCTGCAATAAGTTGACCTATTTTTTCCTCCTCTTTGGAGAGTTTTCCAATCACCATTTCATGTAGGGGTATGTCCATGCTAACCATTGCATCTATGTGAGACTGATGGATAATTCCATCTCCAAATGTGCGTGGTAAGTAGGCATTTACTTGGGCTGTAAAGTATAATTATGATTCAAAGATAAATCAATCCTCATTTTCATCCAGTTTTAACCCATTTCAGCTTTTTCAAACTACAAGGTAAGTGTCTAATCATTCTTGTATTTTTTGTACCATATGCTGCCCCTGACCGTTGCAAGGTTTCGTAGATTATGACTGATAGAAAATGCATTTCATTTTCAAGATTTCTAGAGACTATCAAAGAATTCACTTTTGTCATTTCCAGTTTTAAATAAAAAAGTTCTTATATATCGTTACTAGCATCTTCTCCTTTTTCAACAGTGTTTTCTAACTTATCTAAGACAAATCCTATCACTACAAGCACACTTGAATTGCTATCTGCAAGTGCATTCAAATGTGAAATGTCTGACATGTTGCCATTTGGTAAAGATTAAACAGCCTCTGAAAATATTAGGAGCCATGCTCTGTGAAAAGGGGGCTTAGCTCTTGACCAAATGACATGTATAGACTAGTCCAGATTTGGAGCATTTGCTTAAGATGAAATGGATGTGACTCAAAAATTGAAATTTGTTTTCAGAAGGGAAGAAAATATTGTGGGAAAAGGAGAAAATGCTGGATACCATCATTTTCTCCTTTTCCTATTATGTTTTCAGAAGGCATCTTTCTAAGGGTCGTGAGAACCACGGATTGTTTGGGAAAGGGTTAACACATTTGCAAAAAGTATTGACTCCGGTCAGTCTACACGATCAGTGCAGGCTGACCTGGGTCAAAAATTTTTGCTATCAATAATTTTTTCTGCATGTTAACGGACCAAGGTACTTCATGAAGACAAAGTGGATTTGTATGGATCCATAACACTGTGATGACTTGCTTTTGATAATGAATCACTGAGATTCATTAAAGCCCCTTATGCCAGAGCATGGCTAACATGCTTACAGAAACCCAGAATCTGTGATGATTTTCAATATTTCTGTTAACCCTTTCCAGCACAATCCCAAGTTTTAACGATCCTGTAAGAGAAGGTTTTTGAAAACCTTGTGGGTAAAGGAGAAAATGCTGGTAACCAGCATTTTCTCCTTTTCCCACAACATTTTCTTCCCCATCCAAAACAAAAATCATCATTTCAGTTACATTAAATTTGTCATCTGCAAATCCTTTCAATTTGGACCAGTCCAAATTTTTGTCGTTTGGTAAAGAGTTAACTAGCATTTTCTCCTTTTCTCACATTTTGTTCAAGGCTTTTAGATCAGGGTTTATATTGATTTGCTTGTATTGGAGTTTTATGCAATTTCGACAGTTAAGGTCATATCACAGCAGTTAAGGCACCCATGCATGTGTTTCCTAGCTGTCTCACTCCAGTACTGACACAACTTTCTTTCAACAACACTACCAATTTTTCTCAAATACATTTGAGGTGAAAGGTGAAAAATCACCAAAAAAGGGAAGTTTGCCTCAACCGGGCATTGAACCCTCAATCATCAGGCCAAAAGTCATAATTATATGCTAACAACTGAGCTACCAAGCTGACCATCAGGGTGGTAACGGATAAAGACAGTACCTATAATGTATTTAGCATTCTGTATCGCTGATCTTGTACAGTCAACACTTGTGCCTAGAGAACAGAATCCATGCTTGTCTGGTGGACTGACAGTTACGAGCGCTACATCAAGATTTATAAGTTTTCTTCTGAACAGTCTCGGAATCTCACTCAAAAATATTGGTATGGCATCTGCTCTTCCTTCTTGAATAGCTTTCCGTGAGTTTCCACCAACAAACAAAGAATTGGACCTAAAAATTCCTGTAAGCAGAGTGAATATCAACTCTGATAGACAATCTTTGGATTTTCTCCTTTTCCCACAATGTTTCCTACGGTACCCTATTAGAGACAACTTCCACATTTCAACTACATCTCAACTGTGGTCTGCAAATAATTCTAATTTCAACAAGTTTACATTTTTGTTCTTTGGTAAAGAGGTAAAGCAGTGCATTGTTTATAAAGGTGATCTACAGCCCAAACTTTGATTTAAAACTTGGTTAAGAAAATTTTGCATTTTACTTCCTTTTAAGTTGTGTACTTAGACCTTACACAATTATACTAAGATTTCACACTCACAACATGTTCATCATTTTTTTCAAGAAAAGACAACTTTTAAACAATATGCAAAACATGATAAAAATGCTCATTACCAATCATGCTTTCCAAAGCTATAAGCTACAGATGCTTACAAAATCATATCTTTCTGGTAATGTATTGTTTCTTTATAAAAATATAAACCTTCAATTTCTGTCATTAACTATTTACGAAGTATCAAAATTTTAGACCTGTCCCAATTGAAAGCATTTGCAGACAAGAAACTAACTGTTACTCAAAAGGTGAAATTTGTTTTGCAGATGATAAAAACATTGTGAGAAAATAAGAACCAGTATGTTCTTTTTCAGCAACGTTCTCAACTGCTTTTTTTTCTCAGGGTTGTGAAAAGTCTGGATTGTGTGCTAAGGGTAAAAAATAGCAACCTTCAAATTCGGGGTCGTTATACATTCCAGGCCCTTCTGTGTGGATATGAATAATCTCAACATCTTGGATCCCTGCTTTCTTCCCATGATCACACATAGCCTGTATCAGATGAAGAGGAGTGGCCGCAGCACCATGAATGAAAACTCTTTGACCTAAAAATGAACATAAGAAGTACAATATATGGAAAATTTCCAAGCAGTTTCATCAATTCTTAACCCTTTACTCTATAGATACTCATTTCTATGCATTGCTTGTAGGAGCCTTTGGAAAACATTGTGGCAAAAGGTGAAATTGCTTATGACGAGCACAATGTTTTCAATGCTATTCAAAAGGTGTCATATACACATAAGAAACGGCGTCATCCTTGCTGTTATTTAGGGTCAGTTAGAGATACCATAGAAATGCCTTATGGGGTAGAGGGTTAACCAGAAAAAGTTTTAGACCAGTCCAAAATAACAGCACTTGCACACAACAGGTTATATATATGTTAACAAAATTATGGTGACCTGCTTCACCAGAAATCAAAACACGGCGATATCATCTATGCCCACGTCTCGACAGAAATCACAGTATCTCTGACACACTATAGGCTGCTTCATTTGGGAATTCCAGTTTTGACCAAGGCATCGTATACCAAAATGGTCATTACAGTAAGAGAACCAGATAGTACAAATTCAAATTCCCTTGACACCACCGGGAGACACATTCTACTTTTAGATGATCAATTCGGTCATTTACTTACAGGAAAACACAGAAGAAGCTTTAAACATAGCGTCCAAAGAAGACATTTTGGAAAATAATTATCACATGTTTGTTATGATAGGGAATTTAAGCGTTATGAATCATGTGCCAGCCACCTGACATTCCCACAATGCTTTATTGATTTTTGGCGCGTAATCTAAAAATAGCTTCAGAGGCTAGGTGGCCTTTTAAGGGAATACCATCAAAAAGACTTTTGTAATTTTATGAATCTTAATTATTGATGATTTGTATTATTTTTTCATATGAATTTCAGTGATATATATATTTTCTAATTTGGTGAGATGTAAAAATTCTAAATACCCACCTTTAAAGGAACTTGCCATGCAAGTTGTTTACAAAATACACTGGATTTATTTACATACGGAAAAAAGGTAAAATTCCTTTGATTTAATTGGTATTTTGCAGGACAGTCTGTGTTATGTTAAAAATTAACCCATTACCACACAGTCCCTACTTTTGACGCCCCTGAGAAAGAAGCCTTTTGAAAACACTGTGGAAAAAAGGAGAAAATGCTGGTAACCAGTATTTTCTCCTTTTCCCACAGTGTTTCCTAACCTTCCAAGAACAAATTTCAATTTTTCAGTCACCTTTATTTTTTCGTCTGCAAATGCTTTCAATTTGGACAAGTCTAAATTTTTCTCGTGTGGTAAAGAGTTAATCATTTATC
Source organism: Tridacna crocea (assembly GCA_943736015.1). Classification (NCBI taxonomy): domain Eukaryota; kingdom Metazoa; phylum Mollusca; class Bivalvia; order Cardiida; family Cardiidae; genus Tridacna; species Tridacna crocea. The sequence continues at coordinate 12,577,379 of OX031072.1, forward strand.
TAACAATCCATGCCCATTTTATTTGCTGCCATTGGAAAGTTTGTTGCATAGAGGTGTTTGTAAAGATTCTAGTAAAACTGTATTGATTCCAGATGTGTTTATAAAGGGCTGATGTGAAGGTTTGCAGTGACAAATAACAAAACTGTAGGTAGGCACACAGTACCTTCAGTCGGAAGGTGTCTGCTCCGATACTATTTTTGTGACTGGTCTTCGCTAACACCTTCAGTCCAGAAGACCAGTCACAAAAATAGCATCGGAGCAGACACCTTCAGACTGAAGGTAGGCACACAGTAGCCTAGTCCTATTTATAAGACCCTACGTACGTTATTTCACATTTTGACATTCATCGTGTACGTAGGGTCTTATCAGGCCCTTCATAGGTTCCTTTAGCAAACTCCGACATCAAATCTTGTCGCTGTTTGAGCAACAAATTTGGATTCTTAAAATGCAAAATGCTCAATGAAACTGGTATCGGTAACAAGATAAATCAATATTGAACCGATATTAAAGACTTGGTTGTAAAACACTTACGTTTTATGAGTTAAATCTGCTTCTATTTCACACTACCCTATTTTTGAAGTAAAACCGGTATGTAAATGTGTAGTTATCGCGGGTTAACGGCAAGTAAGCGAAATTCTTTAAACGAAATTCCTTTACCTCCATTAAAGTGTTACAGAAAGGGGCAACCCTCATTCACAAATATAATTTTGCCCAGAAAGAAGTACTGAATGGTTTAATGGTCCATTACAGACGGTTATCGAGTTTTAAGACTATTCATAAATAAAAGAAACGTCGAGAGAATTGTCCTAGTAACTCGTCCCAAATCTAGTTCGTTCCCACGTTTTCTGAATCGATTTCGCCGGATTCCCGTCCAACCCGAGTTTCTGATACTTTTTGGATGTTGTGTGTTAAATAGAGTGATAAATTTCTTTAATTATTGGTTGAGTGTTACATATCGGATTTTATGATGTTTTATGTGCATGGCCTTATTTTACGTAGATAAAGACATGGACATAAATGAACGTACGACAGTAAGGCTCCAACTCTTTAGGTAAACTTTAACGTTGGAAAGTGTTGAAAAGCTTCATTTCATTAAAGAGAAATGAGATCTATCGTTGATCGATGTGTTTTCGGGGGGGTGCATGTTTTTGAATCCTAAATGCATCCCAGTTTTCTTAGGCACAATGAAGTGAAAGACGTCACCTTTTTTGACGAACCCCTTATTTAAATGCAGACAATAGTTTCACTGTTGTTTATTTAGGAACTGCAACCAAAACAGGACCGTATGCATATTTTTAAAAGAAAGGTCGGTTTTAGTGGTATTTTATGACGTTTTTCCAGACCACTCGCTCTTATTACTGAGAGTGAATATTTCCAACCAGTCCTACTAACATTCTGTTGTGTCATGGGTTTCTGCGTTTTTTGCACCAATCAATTTTTCATGTCTGTAAATTTATGGATACGTATTTCTGCATAATTTGAGAAAGATAATATCAATAAGGGTGTCAAGTTACTGCATAACTGTCATTTCACACGAGACAATGAAAAAAATGACACTTTACTATTTTTTTTTTTGGCGTGAGGTTTCGCGTGTAGCCAAAATTTATTACATGAATTTCAATTCCACTTGATTTTCGTACAAATTTGCTCGAGCAGAAATACTGCAAAAAGTGTATTTTTTTATTTTCTGGTATTCTAGTGCTGCTGTCAAGAGAAGACCAATAGACGTTAAATTTTACATGTATCCGTCCGTCCCGTTCATCGCGCTTCAAAAACTGAGCTAATTGACTTTGAACAGTTCATTTATATTATGCAAACAGTTACTTCTGGTGATAGGAAGCATTTTACTTGAGTTCTGGTATACAGTATGTTTTTCATGAACTGTCCAATGGATATATAAAGCCATGCAATGAGGCCGGGGTTTCCCATGTCTAAATTCAGCCTCTCGCACAAGACCGAAGGCTGAATATGTTGTTATCGTTGAATATATACATGATTCAAGTAGGGACTATGATTATACAGGCATTTCACATTAATTTATGTTAAGGTTTTAGAAATAATTTTGGTAAACAGAACTTCAGAAAATGGTTGCCAAATCTAAGGTTACAATCCGTGCGGGGGGGGGGGGGGCTAATCGGATTTCGTTAAAAAATCGTTCGGAAATTCGTTTTTTTATTTAACCCGAAATATGCTTGTAAACATGGCGGCTTTTGTGTTGAAAAAGTTACACGATTGAACTCAAGATGAATATATCATGAATGTGGCCCTTTTTCAGAGTCAGAAAAGTAAATTTGTATCCAGTTAAGTTATCTATCATGTTTACTTGCGTGCTTTTTCACCATTATCCCGGATTTTAGGAATCAAATTTGCTACATAGAACTAAGTAGGGCCCGTTTAGACGTAACATGCAAAAGAAAAGTAAAATGTAAAATGTCCGAAAAATAAATGTTGAACGGCAAACAAGCATGTGTACGTCTAAATATTTGGACTAACAGTAGCCTAGAAAATTAGAAAACCACACAAGAACTTTTCCTTCATTATCAATGAAGTATCATCCGATACCTGACTGAATCACTTGCACGGCCTCGTCTGCTGTTTTCCATTCTGGAAATCTGTCCGGTAACGGATGGAATGGCTCCGGGCTGTACAGATAGTAGGTCCTCTTGAAGAAGGCAGATGTCAACTTCTGTTCTGCTGAAATTAGCACTTTACCAAGTTTGCGAAGGGCCATAACGGTTCTAATTTTTGTAGAGTTTATAAAAATTGAACCCTACTCCATAGACTGTGATGACAGTCCCGTTTCTAATGCATACAACACATCTACTCGACCGTAATTTGGTCTGCTTCAGGTCAATTAATTAACAGATAACAACAACAACAACTTGGCCCATCCGCTGGTTCCCAGCTTTGTCTAAGAACGTATTATCCGGGAGCACCCGGTATATGACTGGTGTATACGAATCATACTCTAGTAATAGGGGGTTTAGATGCATGTCCTTGAAACATGCTACGGATCAACCAAGTCATTATAACCTTGTGGATCCATAAAATTCTTATCTAATTACGCGGCCGAATTCTGGTGTAGAATGGCCCTGGAACATGTAGAAAAATAACCAAAAAGCAAAAATTTCGTCTCGGGTTAGCCCGCGCAGTCTGCCCATTTGAAATTGTAATTTTAATGGTTAGGTGTTTTGACTCAAATGCCTAGAGCAAGGTACCCTATTATCGACACGTTAAGCACTCCAACGTGAATTTCGGCACACAATACGTTTTTCCGATCGGAAAACAACCTTGTTTATAAAGCAAGATTTCATTGGATATTTCATGCCATGATAAGGTTCATACAAAGAAAACTCATCCAATGAAATGCCTTGAAATAGCTACACTCAATTTTGTGGAATTCAAAAAAGGTTCCTATCATCGACACCATTCAACTCCTATTATCGACACCCACAAGAATTCTTTACAAAACAGTTTAAACCCTTTCCATCATCATTTATTTCATGATTTTGTAGCCTACAAATGCTTTCAAGTCAGTCTAGTCCAAAATTTTGTCGTCAGGTAAAGAGCTAGATCAGTAATTTTCGTTAATTCCAAAACAAAGTTCAATTGTATTTAAACAGCCATTCTACCTCATTGAAACATCTTTTAACAAAAATGTTTCCTGCTAGGGCCCTGTTTAATTAATATAATTACGTACAAATTTGCACAACTACAGTTTGGCGACACATTTCTGTCACAAGATACGAGACAACTATCATGCTTAGCCTACTTTTGAAAACTATTGTGACAAATCAAAGTTTCCTGAAAGTTTGACCTACATAAGATGAATAGATACAATTTCCAGGAAACTTTGATTTGTCGCAATAGTTTTTTTTTTTTTTAAATAATCATGATAGTTATCTCCTGGTGCTGCTCAGATTGATACTGGTCAGTGGTATGATATGCTTACATAAAACTTGGACAAATTTTGTTCGTAACTACCGTAGTAAAATGAGGCCTAGCTGAAGCGAGGTAATACTTTACACTTTTGATGGGAAGAAATCTCAACTGATACTCAAATCAGTGACACATTGGACAGACAAATTCACATTTTCCCTTTCATCCTCATATGGTAGCTCGTATTCTGAGCGATGTGGGCACATGAAACGCCACCGTGTATCGCATATTTCACATATAACCCAACAGGATGGATGCCGGTCTCCCTTGCACCATACTGGACACATGTCACAGAGGGGTGTCGATAATAGGAAAGTGATGTTAATACCATAACCTATTATCAACACCCTCAATATTTGTCAAACAGAGCGTGGTTATAACTTAAAACAAGGGGACAGAGGTATAATAGGACATTTACATCCGAAAAAATTCAATAATGCATGTTTTACAGCTTGATTTACAACATGGTGTACCTATAAAAAATCATGTCACCTTAGCCAGGTCTGTAAGAACGCCGACAAAAACGCAATTTTTTTCTTTTCTTGTTTATACACATTCCAAAATGGCACCGACGAAGTAAAACATGTGTGACATCATTATTAAACTTCCCTATGTAATTAGATGACATAATAATTATACGTAAACAGAGAAAGGCTGCAGTGTCGATAATAGGAGAGGGTCGAAGTTAGGAGACATTGCTCTAGCTGTTGGGTTTAAATTCAGCTCTAAGGGTTAGCTCTATACCTAACATCAAAAACTTGGAATCGTCCAAATTTTCTAAGCACTTGCAAACGACATTTTAACCCTTTATCACACAATCCCTACTTTTAACGACCACGAGAAAAAAAGTTTTTAAAAACATAGTGATAAAAGGAGAAAATGTTGGTAACCAGCATTTTCTCCTTTTCCCACAATGTTTTCTACCTTTCCCAAATCAAATTTGGATTTTTGATTTACATTTATGCTGTCGTCTGCAAATGCTTTGAGTTTGGACTAGTCCAAAATTTTGTCGTTTGGTAAAGTGTTAAATGAAACTAATATACCCTACATGTATTATGGCTGTAAAAGAGTATGAAACATTATTGGAAAAGCAGAAAGTGCTAGTTACCTGTATTTTCCCCTTTTCTAATAATGTTTTAAAAGTTTTCTTGGTGCTTATTGATCAGCATTTTTTCTTTACACACAATGTTGTCAAAAGCCCGGGCCTATTTTGCAGGGTCGTTAAACCTCAGCCTGCTAAATAAGGCTGGGACTTTTAAGTCGATAGACTAAGCACAAATGTTGCTGTTTCTAAATCTTAGATGGCAATATAACTCCTAATCGGACAGTATTGATCCAAGATCAGACAGCATGTTCTTTGCATTTTGATCTTGATTTATACTGTCTGCAACAGGCCATTGAGTCGCGCTCTCTAGCCTAAGAGTAATTTTCAAGTTGTAAGTGATAAACCAATCCACATTTGAAGATGAGACGAAGCCTTTTGAAAACATTGTGGGAATAGGAGAAAATGCTGGTAACTAACATTTTCTCCTATTTCCAAAATGTTTTCTAGCCTATCAAAGACAATTTCCACAGTTTGAGCCACTTTTAAAGTGTCATCTGCAAATACTTTCACTATTCACGGGTGTAAAAACTTTCACGGTTTGGTAATATTAAAGGAGTACGGGTATCTAGTTTTGTGCAACTTGTTCAAGATCAGACTGCATTAGTGTGCAGGCTGATTTTAGTCTACACCATTCACGTAATAAATCAGAGGTTATAACCAGCAGGATATGAGTAAACCTTTACCACACAATGCACACTCGTAACGAACCTCAGATATCGGCCCTTAGAAAACAAGAAAATGCTGGTAACCCGTATTTTTTCACTTTTTCCACAATGTTTTCTACCCTTTTAAAACAATAGATTTTTGAGTATGATTAATTTTGTCGTGTGTAGATGCTTTCACTCTGATCTAGTTCTAAATTTTGTAGTGTGGTAATATATTAAAAACTGAAATATAACACTTACGTAGAGTGGTAGAGATAGCGGAAATGACTATGGAGATGACAAACACGGAAATCAAATCAAATCTGGATAAACACTTAAACTACACCATACAGATTGAATACAGCGCTTTACAGGCAGGCATTATTATTATCATTATCATTATTATTTTTACATTATTTCTGTCTTCATAATCACAACTGTATGAGTGTCAAAGTTAAAGTTGTTGTCAGTCGTATCTCATAGTCATTATAGTTTGAGAATGCCTCGTACTTTTGTAATGAAGATCGACCTTGCAGCTTCAGCAGGTTTGGTTTTTAACTAGCTCTTCCCCCACCTCCCTCTCTCTCTCTCTCTCTCTCTCTCACGCCTGTACTCTATCTGAACATTTGACATATCCGTGAAAAGTTTTGCAATACTGGTGGTAGAGGGGCTGATCTATTTTTATGCATGAAAAGGACAACTTCTGTGTATGACTAAAACAAATAATTCAACAAGAAAGTAGAGGCAAGGGCAAAAGCAGCCCCTGTCGCCAATCCCGTCCTGTTGCTCAACCCATGTTTGAAGTAACATAATCTAGATAAAATGACCGGAAGTCGGTCATAGCTACGTGAAGATGGGTTGTGGAGGAGGGAGCACCTTTTCCAGCCCCTAGACTGCCAGGTACATAGTATTAACTCTTTACCACACAACTCCGACTTTTAACGACCCTGGAATAAAGCCTTCTGAAAACATTGTGGGAAAAGGAGAAAATGCTGGTAAAAACCAGCATTTTCTCCTTTTCTCACAACGTTTTCTACCCTATCTAAATAACATTTCAATTTTTGATTCAAATTTATTTTGTCGTCTGCAAATGCATTCAATTTGGAATTGGTCCAGAATTTTGTCGATTGATAATGAGCTTTAAACAAAGAAATCAGTTTAAAGATTGGGGGATGAACACAGGTATAGGAGTTCTTGAAGACATCTCTGTGTGATGTCGTCAGCGGAAGGAATAAACATTTACATCGTCAAAAACACTCAGAAATATTAAGAGTCAAATCATAATTTACTGACAGTCTGCAGTGTCCGTAATTCAAACCTGTCAAATTGGTAATAGCATGCTATAAATTGATTAAAAAAAGGAAAACCCGGCCCTCAGATCAGTTAAATACAGTAAATCAACGTTTATGTGACTTCTTTACAGGCTAAACACAGAATAATAAACGTTCTTGAAGGGCTATGGAGTCCACTTCCGTAAAACCTAACACTAGGCAAGCAAATATCACACACGCACATAATGGGCGAACTACAGTCAGTTCTTACTACGATGTATCAGTGGATTCCCCGTCTTTGGTCTCAACGACTCCAGTAAAACAAACAACTAACAGTATAAATGTGTCTGGATACACCACCTCAAACTTTGACAATCGAAAAATATCTAGTAGATCTACGTATTCCCACGAAACGTCAGAAACACAGCCAAAAACATCAGGAAAAACCTCGAATACTTATGGAACAAGGACTGCACGGACCTTTACAAACGGTACAGCTGTTCTAAAACCAAACAGTGCCTTTACAAATAGTTCTAGTTATACAGACACTTCTAGAGCTTCAGTTAGAATGACTTCAACTGGTGAATTTGTAAGTTCTTCATCGAGGACTTTGTCCACTAACATAACGAGTGACGTTACGTCAACGTTTTCTAACGTCTCAACCGTCTCATCAGAGAAATCGACAAACCATACTACATCAGGTAAAAACGAGCCTTAATATTATTACTTCCCTTTGTACGGACACTTCTCTTTTTTTACACCTTTGAATTAAATAGCTTTAATTTAAAACATTGCTGCACACGAAAACAAGCGTTCCAAATCTTGAAGCGGTATTTCCACGAATTACAAAGTTTTCTTTGTTTTTCCGCGTTAGACTTAATACTGTCTGGAAAATACATGTATTTCGCTTGATTTTCTTTACAAACCAAAGATATACAAGTTGACAAAAAATGCAATACAATATGATAAATATACTGAAGAAAGGGATGAGAACGGAAGCCTAGGCTTATATAGTTCCCCAAGCTTTGGACCTTTGGCGGAGGGCATAGATCACGATCAAACTGATCAGAAGGCACAGTTCGCTTTTGGATCTACACCATCTGCAGCCTGGCCGTAAGTCAAGATAAGTCGCACCAAATCGTTATTAAAAACTTACCCATCTATGTTATCCAACAGATTTTTTTCATATATTTCCATCGCGTGGCTGACAGATTTAATCCTACGATCACTACACCGCCTTCAGCTGCCTTTTCAATCAGTAGGCCACATAGACGACTGTATACAATATTTATAGATCTACATTGTCCGCTAATTTGTAAGACATTTTGTCTAATTATAGTTTAAGAGTCTTGAAATTGCAATGATCTGCATCTATTGTATACTGCGGACGCGATATATGAGGTATTTGCTTACAAATGCATGTACTTGCTTATTGAAAGCATGAGCATAGATCATAAGTTGTGACCTTAACCTTTGAAATTTTGTATTGCCAGCATGCGATCAGCTCGTAAGAAGACATTCAAAATTGATAAATTGATCCAGATGGATTGCAACTTCGGGTGTTCAGCTTATACTTGTTAAGAATTGGACCATTCTTTTTTAAAGAACCGATAGGGTTTGATCAATACATCTTGTCTCTAAACTATCATCAAAGTAATTTACAGGCTGAATTGTGTAAAGTTCTATCGTTTCAGATACTCCAACGATGCAGTTAGGCACCAATGAAATTTCCATCGGCAATGATTGCATGCCACTACTGGGTAAGCATTGTTTTCTACTGAAAAGTCAAAGAGGTAGTTAAAATTCCTCCCTAAATGGCACTGGGGTGGGAGACTGAAAAATACAACTATCGGTTTGGTGGCTGTATCCCTCTAACCGACATAGACCAAATCGCGGACTTTTGGGGAAGGCATGGATCAAGATCAAGACTGAAATCCAGTCTTGGAACCATACTGTCTGCGCAAAAAATTGAATATTTTCTATATTTTTTAAAACAACTTTTATCATATTTAAATTTTCTGGCTGAAATCATTTAGTTCGCACACGGATAAAATAACACCCACACTACAAAAAAATCCATATCTGCTCAGTCTCAAATATGGTTCCAAATATGGTATACGTGATGCAATTTGTTTTGTCAGAATGGTGTGCCATGTTATTCATCCGCCATTCATAAAAACGAAGCTTATTACCGACTAATCCCTCATTTCATTTCACTCCGTTTACTGTTTCGAATAAAATACCAATAATTACAATACTTTGCCGTTGAAATTTGTAGGTATAAAATAAAAGGAATTATGTCATAGTACCCCTTTACCTGGTGCTTGTATTTTGCTACTCGCTGCGGAAGAAAATGTTGACGTCTCATTCGACATTTGGCCTTGCGCAATGTCAAATTTTCTCAAGCTTTAGAATCGAATAAAAGGACTAGGAAATTTACTACAGAACCATAATTATTATTTCTTTACAGAGAAGGATTTTCCGACTAGATAGTATTACCCCTTTACCCTACCCTACGGAATAAGTTTTACAGGGACTGAAATACACTACAATATGTTACTGTCGAATTGATGTGATAAATAATCACGATTTATTCTCAATTCTGCAGAATCGAGAGAGATTAGTTTAAGTTGTCAGAACTTGTTTCTCAATCGATGTAAAATAAATATGTTTAAACTAAATTTATTCTCAATGGAAAATCTATTTATCTTGCAGGTATTGTGTCTGCTGTTTCTGCCATTGTTGTCGTCACTGTGATCTTGACATCAGTGTTTTGTATACTAAAAATAAGGCGAAAATGGTAATATTATTTTTTTCTTTTTTTTTCACCCGAACCTCTTGGAATAAAATTGCAGTTAACGACTTTGGAATTATTCCAATAACCCTATACCTCACAATCGACCAAGTTTTAACGACCCTTAGAAAAAAAGAGTTTTGAAATCTTTGTGGATAAATGAGAAAATGCATTCCAAGAAGACATCTCATATAGAATCCAAACAATTCCTGGTTTTTATGACCCTGGGATAGGTCTCTGTCTTTTGAAAACATTATGGAAAAATGAGAAAATGCTGGTAACCACCATTTTCTCCTTCTCTAACAACATTTCTTCCTTTTTTTCACAGGCATATCCCATCATTTGAGCCACTTACAATTTGTTATCTACAAACACCTTTAATTAAAAAAAGTTGGTCTAAAATTTCGTCATTGGGAGATTTTTGATATGGATTATCAATACGTATTTAGGTTAAAAAGCACCATGGTATAACTTATAAGTCCCCTTGCTGCAATTTGTAGCCATTCTTTATAGAAAATATATGCCATGTGGTAGATAAAACAGAAATGCGTACACAGCATATCCGACTTTTCTAATTAAAATTAATTTGCATATTTATTAATATCCGGGAAATAAACTTTTTTTTAAACACCTTTATCTGGATCCTGTTTCTCATTCTTTCGCAAAAACGAGTCGAAAAATGAAATACACACTACATAGGAGAACGGCATTGCAGTGAATGAGTATTCCACTCACATTTTGGTTTGAATGATTCCCGATTTCTGATCTCCTTGCCATCCGTCTAATATGAATTTTACAGAACTGCAAAATAATTTTAATCACCCTACTTACCGATAAAAAACGAATATATAGGTAGACATAAATAAGCTGTTTCAAATAGCGAAAGACCGAAAAAAATCCTTCGTCAAAAACATAGTACCTCGAAAATTGCATTAATCTAAATATAGTAACAACCGAATGAACCTACATAAAGTGTTGTAAGCGGTATGGTTTCATTTTGACTTTGAAGAAGTCCTGAAATGAAGCTTTGTGTGTCAAGGGCGAGTTTTCGATGCACTTGCGCATGGTCTATGACATACAGGGCTAGAAAGCCAGTGGTGACAGGTCATCTTTTTGAATCTCTGCATGACTAAGCACTGCTCGAAGATTGTTGACATAGTCATCGCACAAAAAAAAGCAACTTTTTCTCTGAAAGTAATGGTGAACCTATAGTAACTCCAGGACAACATCAATAGGTGCACTGGCCGCTGCAACTGAAATAATTTCAAAAACTTTTAAAATCAGTACCATAATTAATTTCAATCACTCAATTAGCCAATCAGTTTAGAGGTAGATCTAATTCATGCATGCCACTTTTGTATCCTTTCAGGCGTAACAAGCTACGAGAAGAAAAACTGAAAACAGATATTTGGACTATGTCCACTTTCAACAATACGATTATCAATGAAAACTTTGCAGACTATACTTTGGCACCAACCCCTATGCCTCCGTTGAAAAGAGATAGTGCAAAGTCTAAGAGAAGCTCCCAAAAAACACCTCGTTCGTCAGATGGATCTCGGGATTTGGTTCAGTCCTGGTACAGTGATGGTTCTCATACAAATTCACTTCGTCGGAACACATTTAGTGAACCATATTCTATTGGAAAAGGCAAAAGCCGTGCGCATCGTCAAATGTCAGATTATGCTGATGATAATCAATTTGTCGACGGACCATACGAAAGAGGAAGGACGTCGACATTCAGCGTTGGGTGGAATGTAAAGTCACGTGATCGACGTATTTTGATGCATTACGAAGAACCGATAGATCAGTCATCAGATGATTTCAGGGTTCTGCAGTTTGACACAATGGCCCATGGAAATGACGATATTTTTACAGAATTGTAATATCCTCTGGTCAATATTCCTTTCAGCTCCTTTTGGCATTTATTGATTAATTAACCCATTACCACACAATCCCTACTTTTGACGTCCCTGAGAAAGAAGCCTTTTGAAAACACTATGGGAAAAGGAGAAAATGCTGGTAACACCAGCATTTTCTCCTTTTCCCATAGTGTTTTCTATCCTTCCCAGAACAAATTTCAATTTTTCAGTCACCTTTATTTTGTCATCTGCAAATGCTTTCAATTTGGACCAGTCTAAATTTTTCTTGTGGTAATGGGTTAATCATCTTGGCAAATGATACCTCTTTTTAGCAACATGTATATGAATGCATCTAAATTGTCTTTTGGTAGAAAATCAGGATTTTTATAAACATGAACATTATTTTATGCGGTGCATTTCTATCAGGAGTAGTGATATCGAGTTTTGGCATAGCTGACTGTGCTGGCTTTTAACCCTGTACCAAACGGCACAATTTTAGACTTGACGAAACCGAGAGCATTTGCAGACGACAAAATAAATGTAACTCAAGAATTGAAATTAGTTTCTAGCAGGGTAGAAAACATTGTAGGAAAAGGAGAAAATGCTATTTACCAAATCGAGAGCATTTGCAAACGACAAAATATATGTAACTCACAAATTGAAATTAGTTTCCAGCAGGGTAGAAAACATTGTGGGAAAAGGAGAAAATGCTGTTTGTCAGCATTTTTTTCCTTTTCCCACAATGTTTTCAAAAGGCTTCTATCTCAGGATCGTAAAAACCCGGGATTGTTTGGTAAAGGGTTAACCTACTGTTTTGTACCAACAACAAATAATTAAATAAAACTTTGTGATTGGTCAGGTATGTTAACATGTTTATTCTGAGGGTCACTGTCTGTTTGCCTGCACTTTTATGCTGCCTATCTTTTTTCTAGATAGATATTTCTACGTTTTTTTTTTTTCCGAGTAATTGGTCAATTTCACTGGAGACACATAAACCATCAACTACAAAGTCCAGTGTTCAGCAGATTTGAACTGAATGTATTTGCAAAAAATATCGACCCATGTCAGCCTACATAGGCCTACATGGGCCTAAACTTTCTACTGTTTTCAGTTTTTCTGCATATCAAAGCATAATTCTACCTCAGGATTCAGTCACTTGCTTGACAAAATAGATGTTATGTATCCATAATTATGTGGTGACTTGGTTGGTATCATGCAACACGGAGGTGCATTAAGAACCCTTTTGTCAGAGTGTGCTGGTTTGAATGGCGTTTACAATTTTCTATAGCATTTAAGTTATCATATATCTTGATAGCTAATGCACCTTTCCTTGCTTTCCTGGAGTCTCTTTTGCCAGTATTAAACCCATTACCACACAATCCCTACTTTTGACGACCCTGAGAAAGAAACCTTTAGAAATCATTGTGGGAAAATGAGAAAATGCTGGTTACCAGCATTTTCTCCTTTTCCAACAATGTTTTCTACCCTTCACAAAACAAATTTCAAATTTTCAGTCACTTTTATTTTGCCGTCTGCAAACACTTTCAATTTGGACCAGTCTATAAATTTGTTGTTTGGTAATGAGTTAAAGTAAGACCTGTGTAATGGAAAACAGCTATTTCCACTAAAATATCATCCTGCAAAACTAGCTATAATTAACAAGAGGGCCATGATGGCCCTGTATTGCTCCACTGGCTTTTTAACCCTTTACCACAAAAATTGAAGTGTTCATGACCATGAAAAAGAGGGCCTTCAAAAACAATGAATGCTGTCAGGCAGTACAAGCAGGTTAATTCATTAGCATGAAAGGTAAAATCCTTGGAAAAATAAGCTGAATGATAGAAACCTTACTCTGAATTTATTATTCACCTCATGTGAGCATAACTATTAGTATCAAAAAAATGAATAACACTTGAAAACAGAATATTTTCTATCAAAAAACTTAATGTCCAGCACCAATCATGTATCAATGCAGTTTGATAATCAAGGGAGGTAAATAGTACCAAACTTTATCTTTCATAAAAAGAGTTATTTCCCTTGATTAATGTATAAATTAAAGTGACTATATCTTGAGGCCCATGTTAAACTTGTGATCCCTGGATGGAGCCAATTTTGACCCTAGACCTACAATATGAAACTAGAATGTGTGGTTATAAACACGAAGATTTTTTAATCTTGCCCAATAAAAAGCCCTGTACAACAAGTTTGCTCAATAAAAGGCCCTGTAAAATATGTGACCCATGAGACAGGTTTATAAAGCCAATGTAAAACTTGTGACCCCTGGGATGGGGTCAAACTTGACCCCCAAAGTTAAAATTTTGGCCCTCTTGGCAGAAGCCCTTTAGATAAAGCTACATGCAAAATTTGGTAGCCCTAGGCCTTATGGCTATGTACAAGTAGATTATTAAAGTTTCCCTATATAAGCCAATGCAAAACTTGTGATCCCCTGTGATGGGGGCTAAATTTGACCCCAGGGCTATACTTTTGGGCACCCTTGGTAGAGACCCCATAGATAAAGCTACATGCAAAATTTGATAGCCCTAGTCCTTATAGGTAGGTGCAACAAGATTTTGAAAGTTTTCCCTATATAAGCCCATGTAAAATTTGTTACCCCCCGGGGCGGGGCCAAATTTGACCCCTGGGCTATAAGTTGGAAACCCTTGGTAGAGGTCCACTAGATAAAGCTACATGCCAAATTTGGTAGCCCTAGGCCCTATGGCTAGGTGGAAGAAGAATTTTGAAGTTCTCCCTATATAAGCCCATGTAAAACTTGTTACCCCCGGGGCGGGGCCAATTTTGACCCCAGGGCTATAATTTAGACACTCTTGGTAGAGGTCCACTAAATAAAACAACATCCCAAATTTGGTGGCCCTAGGCCCTATGCCTAGGTAGGAGTTTTAAAGTTCTCCCTAAATAAGCCCATGTAAAACTTGTGACCCCCGCGGTGGGGCCAATTTTGACCCCAGGGCTATAATTTGAAGACACTTGGTAGAGGTCTACTAGATAAAGCTACATGCCAAATTTGGTAGCTCTAGGCCTTACGGTTTCAGACAAGAAGATTTTCAAAATTTTTCAGTTTTGTTGCCATGGCAACCAGAGTTTTTGAAGGAATTAAATTCTTTCAAGAAATTCTGAAGAGGACCACGGCAGGATCATTTCTGTGAAGTTTCATCAAAATTGGATGGGTAGTTTCAGAGAAGAAGATGTTTAAAGAAAAAGTTAACGGACGGACGGAAGCACGACGGACAACGGGCCATGACATAAGCCCGCTGGCCTTCGGCCAGTGGAGCTAAAAATGAGTATTATTGAACTACTTTCACCATTTCATTTTTTCCTTCTTTGAATTATCATTTATAAATCTAAAACCACTGTATTCTCAATTCAAAAAGGGATAATAATTACCTCCCTTTTCAGAAAACTAACAAAAGTATCAAAAAATAATTTCAAGATAGACATAAACAGAATTTCTGATCCGTTAAAAATGTGCAAAAATATTATTACTGCATAAATCCTTATTTATTCTTATTTATCAACCAATTTATAATTTTCACCAGAAGTGCATTACACAGGTCTTACCTTAACCAATATTCTTCCCAAGATACTAGTTGCTTTGCAACATGACCATTTTCAAACAATGAAGGAGCTATGGCTGAACATCATTCAGTACTCTAACATGGATGAATTCTATTGGAATGACTTTCATCAATTCTCTTACAGAAACTGCTCCAGTTTCGGATTCCAACCACTAAACCCTGGTACCTGGTTTCAAACAACTGAATGAGCAACCATGCTCAGTGTTGACCATGACAACCCACTGACATGGTCTTGCACTAAAAATCTGAGACCCCAAAGAATTTCAAGTTATGACCACCCAAAGGAAGATAGACTTTCAAAGCATTTTGGAAAAGGAAAAAGTGCTGGCAACCAGCATTTGCTAGTTTTCTTGAAGCTTTAAAGTAAAAAAAAAAGGGGGTTTCATGTTTTGACTAATATTCAATTTGCTGCAAGTTAGAAAAATCTTAAGACTCAATGTATAGGGGCACTATGGCTGCTATGGTATAAACAAGATAATGCTTAATATCCTTACTCTTCTGTTTCCCATGGCATATAAAATAGTTTTAGGCAGAATGAATCAAGAATATTCATACAACTACCTGAATGTGGCTCAAATTGAGAAAAATGTCTTAGAATGTGTACTTGTTTATTGATAGGATGAAACACATTGTGGAAAAAGGAGAAAATGCTGGTTACCAGCATTTTCTCCTTTTCCCACATTGTTTTCAAAAGGCTTCTTTCTCAGGGTCATTAAATGTGGTCATTGTGTGGTAAAGTATAAAGGGCTGAATGTTATTTTTCTGTCCAATTCTTTTCTCTCAGAATAAAGTAACAAAAGTGTATTTTTAAAACATGTATTTTAAGAATTTTAATACCCTTTTTTAAATAAATATAAAAAAAAAGAAAGGAAAAAAACCCACCTATTTCTAACTACATAAACCATATTGAACAAATGTAAAAAAAAATCCAACTAGGCAAGAAATATACAGGCGACTAGTTTAAACTCTTTCCATGATAAAAACAGAAATTCTGTCACAAGACACAAACTGGAATATTAAATCTGAAGAAATTGTGAAAATCCATAAAACTTTTGCTTAACTTTTTAACCAAATTTACCAATTTTTTTTAGAGCATGCTGAGGACTTCTTTTGAAAAATACATGGGCTTAAACAAAATGCTTGTAAACAGCATTTTCTCTTTTCCCACAATGTCTTATACTCTTTCAACAACATATCAGATCATTAAACTCTTTACCAAACAACAAAATTTTAGATCTCTTAACTCTTTACCAAGTGTTATTATTTAGACTAGTCAAAATTAAAAGCACTTGCAGACAACAAAATCAACATAACTCAAAAATCATTTCCAGCACAGTAGAAAAGATTGTGGGAAAAGGAGAAAATTCTGTTTACATGCATTTTCTCCTTTTCCCATAATGTTTTCTGTAGGCTGTTTTCTCAGGCTTGTTCAAAGTTGCAATTGTGTGATAAAGATTTAACAAGGCTTCAAAATTTTGGACTTGTCCATACTGGAAGCACTTACAGATGACAAACTGCAGATTGTGACCAAAATAACAGGATTTGACCTGGAAAGGGAAGAAAATGTGGAAAACAGACAAAATAATGGTTACTAGCATTTTCCCCTCCTTCCTCAATGATTTCAAAACCTTAATACTTAATCGTAAAAACAAACAATACTTTAGAAAGTGGTTAACTATCATCCCACAGCAGAACAATTTTCAAAACATCATGACAAAAGGTGACACTACTCAAACAGAAAATTTTCAATTTTGCATCAATGGTCTCAATAGAATTATATTTTTATCTATATTGATTACTCTTATTCTCAACCCGCTACAATACAATCCTAACTTTTAACTACCCTGAGTAAGACGGATTTTGAAAACATTGTGGGAAAAGGAAGAAATGCTTGTAATATCCTTTCCCCACAAAGTTTTCAAAAACTGTCTTCCTCAGGATCAATAAAACAATGGATTGTTTTGATTAAAAAATCATTTTTAACACTAAACAAAAGCAAACAAATATTTATGAGCCATGCTCTGTGAAAAGGCACCTGCAAAAAGTATTGACCCATGTCAGCCTGTGCAAAATGCTCAGGCTGACATGGGCTGAAACGTTTTGCCGTTTCTAAATTTTCTGCATGTCCAATGATCCATTCTATCTTCAGATTTAATCAATTGTTAGCATTTTCTCCTTTTCCCACAATGTTTTGTACCTTCCTCAGTATAAATTTCAGATTTTTAGTCACTTCTGCTTTGACGTCTGCAAATGCTTGCAATTTGGACTAGTTTAACCCTTTCCCAAACGACAAATTTTAGACTCTTCCAAACTCAAAGAGTTTTCAGACGACAATTTCAAATTTGATAAAAATGGCAGAAAATTCTCCAAAAAGGTAGAAAAAACTGTGGGAAAAGGAGAAATTGCTCGTTACGAGCAATTTCTCATTACGAGCAATTTCTCCTTTTCCCACAGTGTTTTCAAAAGACTGTTACTGCATACGCCTAAAAACCAGGGCTTGTTTGGGAAAGGGTTAAAAATTTTGATGTTTGGTAAAGTGTAAGCCCTCTTTTCACAGAGCCTGGTTCAATTATACACATAATTGTGAATCATCATGAAATTTCCATTGACACATACCCAACATTGTCCTTTTAATGCCATGGTAGGAGAAAGTTTTCATAAACACTCCTAGGAGATCAGACATTGTTTATGTTGAGCATTAACCTTTTACCGGGCCCATATTCACCAACCATTCTTAAGACCATTCTTGGTCTTATTCTTCAGAAGTTTGTCAATCTGAAAGTAACAGAACTTTTGATTGGCTAAACCAAATGGTTTAGCCAATCAGAAGTTCTGTTACTTTCACAGTCAAGAAATTTTGAAGAATAATACCAAGAATGTTCTTAAGAATGGTTGGTGAATACGGGCCCTGATATATATAATTTTCCAGCATGGTTTTCAAAATTATCGACAAGCCTGGTTTTCAATCACTGCCTTTTTTTTCTGTTTGCAATTTTATAATTGCCTCAATAGTTTTGTTGGTTTCACTCATTACCAAACGACAAAATTTTTGGCTTGACCAAATCGAAAGCATTTGCAGATGACAAAATAAAAGTGACTGATAATTTGAAATTTGTTTTTTAAAGGATAGAAAACATTGTGGGAAAAGGAGAAAATGCTAGTTACCAGCATTTTCTCCTTTTCCCACTATGTTTTCTAAAGGCTTCTTTCTCAGGGGCATCAAAAGTAGGGATTGTGTGGTAATGGGTTAAACATATTTATTTTATATCAATTGAGAAATAATTACTTACAACTTATACTTATTTCCCTTGATTCTGCTTCCTGGGAACTATACCAGTACTTGTGCCAAATGTGTAGCCAGTGGGCCAATGAAAAATCCCAAAGTAGACACCCGCTCCTGGGTATCGAACTCAGGACTTTATGTTGGTCTACCATTTCTCATTGTCTGAACATGACCTATGTAAAAAGCATTTAAAAGATTCTAAGCCTAAAATTCCAGCTTTATAAGCATGATATTTACCAGCATTTTTTTCCTTTCCCACAATGTTTTCAGAAGGCTTCTTAACCAGGGTTGTGAAAACCTGAGCTTGCTTAGTAAAGGGTTATATACCAACATTTTCTACTGTTACAATTGCTTTTGCAAGCTACTTTCCTCGCGGTCTGAAAAACACAAGATTGTTTGGTAAAGGGTCAGAAAATCCAATTTTACTCGTAGTTGCTGGGGACACAGATTATTGTTCAAATATTCAGATAATATATTATTGCTCAAACAAAACTTTTTAAAAGACCCATAAAAAATTGCATGAATATTCATGATCTTCAAGTAAAAGGGTTAACCCAAATTTAATCATGACTAAAACAGCAACTGAATTTGCAAGAATGTTATGTTTTGGTCAGGACTATCTTCAGATCTTGGGGAAAAAAGTCAGCATTTACTTGGCTTGCAGGATTTTCTCTTTTTCCATCAATCTTTTCAAAAGCTCTTTTCATCAGTCTTATGAGAAAACATGAAAGGTAAAAGGTTAATCATAAACCTGGACTCAAACAGCCTTGAAATTGCAATAATTAAGAATGTGATCTAAAAAGTTGAATCTCCTTGTTGCGTTGACGTAGGATAAGATGATTACTTATTTCAAGTTTAATCTTTGATACACAGTCTGCATAGCACCTAATATTACCTATGAATACAATATAAAAAGGTTGAAAAATTGGAAAAAAAACTACTCTTCATAATCAGTGTTTGAAGCCACTGTAAAGTTGTTAGCTGGTTTTTCTACTCCAAATACTTTGTCTTCACAAGCGTAGGGTGTTTCATCAAAGGAAAAAGCCTTACCTAAAATCAAATTGAATGCAGACTGCTCATAGTGGTGACAGCCTGTGTATAAATACCTAGGTTTTTTGGGAATGCAGTAACCAGTCTGTGACCCCGTTGGTGAAATGCATTCCTCAACAAGGGCACATTTTATCCATGGTAACATAACTTTTGATTGTATAAAGTCTGTATTAAAAATTATCAAATGCGTTGTTTTGGCTGCTTTATGGAAGTAATAGTTAAATGGTTTAACATCGAAATAAGTGAACATCTTAGGGTAGGTAATACTAGATGTTGAGTCTTTAATAGTCCACGCAGCAAGGCCATTTTCTTGCGCTGTTACAACACTGCCTGAAATATCTCTAGTAAGAAATTGTTCACCCGGATCAGACCAAATTATTGCACTGTAGTCATTTAAACTCTCCTGAAAAATACAAATAACTGGATTTCACACAAAATGCTTCTTACACAATACATGCATAATGATGGTGTCAACAACTCCACCCATACATCCTTCCAGCTAGAAAGAAAAACTCTGTAAACACTTTAAGTGTGTAGAATGGCTCACCAGTGTCCACATACATGATTCTGGCTCACCAGTGTCCACATACATGATTCTGGCTCACCAGTGTCCACATACATGAATCATTAACTCACTACCAAATGACAAAATATTAGTTTTGATCAAATTAAAAGGATTTGCAGGCAGCAAAATGTAAGTGACTGAAAATTTTATATCTGTTTTGTGAAGGGTATAAAACATTGTGGGAAAAGGAGAAAATGCTGGTTACCAGCATTTTCTCCTTTTCATACAATGTTTTCAAAGGCCTTCAGCAAAGGTCTTTCTTACTTTCTTAAATCAAATCAATTAAAGCTCTAGATTAGTAGAGAGTGAAGTACATACCTGAATGATAATTGGAACATAGCTTCTGAGGTTAAGAGACTTTACATGGGATGGGTAGTTTTGAAATGCAAACTGCCGAACTTCACAGTTGTTTGTAGATATATTACATGTCTTTTTCAACTGTAATTAAAAAGAAATGACAAAAATTAGTGTATACAAAAAAACATGAGCATCGCAAAGCATATACATGTGTACACCCAAAGGAGCCTGTCAGTGAAATGGGATAAAATATAGAATGCCGTTGCTTTGGCAGCCAGTGTAGATCAAGATCTGACAGCACCAACATGCAGTCTAATCTTTGATCTATGCTGTCTGCTTCGCTGAGATATCCTAACCCACTACCACAGAATCCCTGCTTTTGACGACCCTGAGAAAGAAGCCTTTAGAAAACATTGTGGGAAAAGGAGAAAATGCTGGTAACTACCATTTTCTCCTTTCCCCACAATGTTTCTACCCTTCCCAGTACAAATTTGAAATTTTCAGTCACTTTTATTTTGTCATCTGCAAATGTTTTCGATTTGGACAAACCTAAAATTTTGTTGTTTGGTAGTAAGTTAAACAACATCCATCTTGATATTTCCTTTATTTTTGGTCTTATTTCAATACATGTATCTAAAAAGTCTTGTCAGGTTAATATGGCCCTCTAAATGCTAACCCTTTATCACACAGGATTCTAGCCTGGTCAAAATTCAAAGGATCTGCAGATGGAAAATAAATGATTCTTAAAAGGTACATAATTATGTCATTCATAGGGTAGAAAACAAGAAAAGAAGAAAATGCTAGTTTCCAGCATTTTCCTCTTTTCAGAAAATGTGTTCTAAAGGACCCTTCCTTAGGGTTATTACAATAGGGATTGTGTGGTTGGTTGTATTGGTTATATTGGGGTTTAATGCTACTTTTAACAGCTATGGTCATATCATGGCGGTCGTTGTTTCCTGACTTTCTCATACATGATACCAGCACTAACACAACTTTCTTTCCAAAGCCACCTACTACTTTTCTCACATACTTCAGCAGAGGTGAGAGGTGAAAATACGCCGGAAATAAAGTTCGCCTCAACCGGGTATCTTGCCCACAACCACCAGGTCATGAGTCAGACACGCTCACCACTGAGCCACCCAGGCGGGCTGGGATTGTGTGGTAAAGGATTAAAACAAAGGACTGTCTCATGAAACCATCAGACACATTGCTGCTTTACAAATAAGATACAAACCAGTGTAGCTTCTTTCCCTCCAAGCCCAAGATCATAAAACACAACAAATTTTTCTGGCAAGTATTTCTGAACAGATGAGAAAAATTTCTTCACTTCTTCATAAGAAGATGGTTTTGCTGGTACCACAACCACAGGGGAAGTTTTTTTGTCTGTCTTTGCCTTGTTCCTCAGCTCACCATCTGCTGTTAGTTTAAACCCCAAAACATCAAGGTATTTTTGATTAACTGCAAGTCTCTCTGCATCTGTATGGCGAATGTTGGAAGGAATGTTCTTTATATTTGAAATCTGTTTGTGAGTTTCCGAGACAATGGAATGAATGTTTGGAGACGGATAGACCAATAACCATGTTGATAGAGCTATCACAGTTAAAAACAAAAGCATGAAATAGAAGTTTTTTGTCTTCATCAGATCCTGGAGTGATTTGCCTTTGATCTTGAAAGTTGGAAAATATTGTTCTATAGTTTTCATGTAGCCAGCTTGAGGAAATATTTGATTTTGTATACGCTTCAGCTTGATCAGTTTGTATGATACATTTGGTACATGCTTCTGAAAAAGAAAATGATAAACTACTAAATAAATATTAAAGACTCTGTTCACAACAAATAAAACTGTACATAGTCTTTGCCATTTACCAGACAACAAAACATTACACTGGTCCATAGAATGTATGTATTTGGGGAAGACTGGTCAATCCTTTTTCACACAGCATATTTTACATTCAGAACATATTCAGATTAAAAACAATTAAAAAATGACCATGTTACCTCCTTATAGTTCCATACTTCAGAATGTAAATATACGTTGACTTACTTCCCTGGAAATTGAAACAACGCTTGACATTTACTGCACATGTTTCAGAAGTCACTTCTGCTACACAAAAGTTTTTTTTCCCCCACATTTTATCAGCTTCTGTTTTATCAGTTTAGGCATGAAATGGAAAGCTAAAAGTACCGGTACTGGATGTATTTCATTCATGAGGAGTCATATAAATATATCACTTAAACTGCTGATCAAACAATATCATTTTTTCATATCAAAGTGATTAAGCATGCGCAGTGAATTCATAACAAGTGTTTGTTTAAAAATTAGCGAAATGTGTTTACATCAAATAAATAGTAAGTTACAAAAATATGAAGAAAAACCTTGCTCTTAAGTTGGTGTCGACATTAAGTTAAATTATTTATCTATATATAATCAATTATTCATTCATGTCCTTTATCATAGCGGACATGCAAATTAAAGACACCTAAAGCAGACTGAAAGAATGACAGGTAAGTTAAAGATGGGCTGATGTGAGGGGATGCATAAACCCAGTCACAAAAAATAATATCGAAGCAAACCTTCTGACTGAAGGAAGGTATTACTTAACTCTTTACCACAGGAGAAAAATTTAGACTGGTCCAAATTGAAAGCATTTGCAGACGACAAAATAAAGGTGACTGAAAGTTGAAATTTGTTCTGGGAAGGGTAGAAAACACTGTGGGAAAAGGAGAAAATGCTGGTAACCAGCATTTTCTCCTTTTTCCACAGTGTTTTCAAAAGGTTTTTTTTTCAGGGGCGTCAAAAGTAGGGATTGTGTGGGAATGGGTTAAGTCCTTATGGGGTGGTGTAAAGCACCATCATAAGGGACTTTAGTTTAACCACAGGAACTTGGCATTCTATAACCAAAATAAATGATAAAATATGAAAAAAAAAAAATCTGCCCTATATAATATAAACACAAGGAATGCAACATCTCAATTGCTTTACAATTTTTTTGACAATTTAGATCCATCCAGGAAGCCTTTCGCTGACGTCACAGGATTCCCATGAACGGTCGAATAGAGCTAAAGTCTTTAGACTTACCTTGCTTGATGGGAGGGTTTCCCTATTCACAAGAGTCAAATATTTTTTTCTTTAAAAAAGAATATTGTCAAATACTTTTGTTGGTTACTTCTAGAAAAATATGAAGTATCACGTGATGTCCATGAATCATAAATATATCTTAAAAACGAAAAAAATAATAGTGATAAGTAATCCGAAAATACACTTCCTGGGCATCCTGTGACGTCAGAGAATGGCTTCCATAACAGATCGAAATGGTAAAAAAAATTGTGAAACATGACGGATATCGCTGAATGTCCCAGGTATGTTTTTGTGTTGTC
This sequence comes from Tridacna crocea, assembly GCA_943736015.1. Classification (NCBI taxonomy): domain Eukaryota; kingdom Metazoa; phylum Mollusca; class Bivalvia; order Cardiida; family Cardiidae; genus Tridacna; species Tridacna crocea. The sequence goes on from OX031072.1 coordinate 12,601,157, forward strand.
TATCGCTAGGCTAAAGGAAATTATGATCAATGTTTGTTTGCTGGGTGATTTTGGGTCAGAAAGGCTGTCTTGTACTGGTGCCAGCAATCAAGACATTGCATTCCTTGTGTTTATATTATAGGAAGTGTCTATCGGCACGATGGTGGTGCCGATAAGGTCCGGTATTCGCACGACGGTGGTGCCGATAAGGTCCGGTATTCGCACGATGGTCGTGCCGATAAGGTCCGGTATTCGCACAACGGTCGTTGGCCTTCATCAAAAGCGTGTAAATAATAGCCCTAGGGTCGAAATTATTGCCAAGGGTTTATATAGTGAAATCTTCTTGTTACTAAACATTTTAGCTCTGTCTTAGGCCTACAGGGTCTTATGTTTTAAACTATTCCCAAGTATTGTAATGTTTTGTATGAAGAGATCTTGCGTAGGGCTATCAGCCAGAGGAGTGATATGTACAGGGGTGCTGTGGAACAAATCGAGTTAGGGAAGAAACATTTGAGTTTCATTGGAGAGGAGGAGGAACTTGGCAAAAAAAAAAAAGATCCCCGCCCCAGTCAAAGTAGGGGGAAAAATTAGCCATATTATGACTCCTCAATGCTCACAAAATTCCGCACAATCGGCATTATCTTTTGAATTTTGAGAAAAAAAGTAACTGGATTGAAGGGCCGCCGAAAAAAGAAAAGACGAATTTGTAATATGGCAAACAAAATTTCCGGTCCTCAAAACCGTACCTCCCTTTAAAAAACATGGTGAATATTGTTAAAGTACTGTCAGTAGACCATTTACTGTCGTGCGGATAGTGGTGCTTAACAGCACGACTCTCGTGCGAATAAGAATGGTTATCGGCATGACCGTCGTGCGAATATCCTCTATTAAAGGCACGACCGTCGTGCGGATAGCCTCGGCCTATATCATATAGGGGAGATTTTTTTTTCTGTATTTTATGGGTGCATGGAAATACCGGAATGGACCGGAACGGACCGGAATGGACACCGGAATGGACCGGAATGGACACCGGAATGGACCAAAACGGACCGGAATGGACACCAGAATGGATCGGAACGGACCTGAATGGACTAAAACGGACCACGAAATGGACCTGAAGATACGATGAAAAGTCTTGCATTACACCCTTCATTTAATATTCGAATAGAAAAAAGCCTGAACATATTCATGTTAGCTTAACGAGGAACCTGCACCACGGAGGACTAGAGAGAAATACAAATGGCCTTCAACTTGAAGGAAACATATGAGGACAATTGCCCTCCCCCCGGACAATTCCCCCCCCCCCCCCAACAATTGCCCTCCCCCCCGAACAATTGCCCCCCTGAGGACGACCCCCAGGACTATTCCCCGCCGCGGACTATTGCCCCCCGAGGACAACCCCCCCCTCCCCGACTATTGCCTCTAATGACAATTCCTTGTCCACGGGAAGCAATGGTCCTGGGGGAGGGGGGGAATCGTCCTGGAGGGGGGGAGATTAGTCCGGGTGGGGGGGAATTGTCCTGGGGGCAATGGTTCAGGGGTAATTGTCCTCAGGGGGCAATTGTCCGTGGGGCAATTGTCCTACAATCGAAGGAAAAATGGTTTGTTTACAACCTTAAAACATCAGGTAAGGCATTAACCTTGCGTGTAAAATCTGATAAAGAAGGTTACATAAGCTTGAACAGACCTTTATAGGCCATGAAAAGGTGGACATAAGGACTTTAAAAAACAAAGAAGAACTTGGGGACAGTCCTAAAATCTCATATCTTTTTTTTTTTTTTGGAACATGGACTATTGGACGTCGGAATCCTCAGTGGTAGCATGGTCTAAAGTGAAAAATATCTGATTTTGGAGAATTAAAAAACCAGAACGGTCCTGAACAGACTCTAAAACGCAAACCCGTGAATGTAAGAATGAAGAAGAAGCCGAAAAATGACCAATATTTTATCAACAACATAAAATACCTTAAGTCTGAAACGTCAGATTGAACATGAACTGAATTGAAAATATTTGATATTTGAATATAGAAGGACCAGAAAGGAGCCTAACAGACCCTTAATGGCGTACCTGTGAACTTAAAAAAAGGGAGAAACGGGGAAATGGCAAACATTGCAGAATATGAGTATGAAAAACGGTACCTGAAAAGCCTAAACAAAACCTATTTGAAAAAAAAAATCGGGAAAAGACCAAAAACCTTATCAGAAATATGAAATATCGGACGTAGGAATGAACATGAACTGAATTGAAAATATCTGATGTTGGAGTGTGGGAATACCGGAACGGACCTGAACCGAGCTTTAAAAGTCATCAAAAGGTTTAAAAGCTTCGTGTGAAAATCAGGAAAGGACCAAAATCTCATCAGAAATATGAAAAGTCGGACGAAGCTATCGTTAAATGAACATGAACTTAATTAAAAACATCCGATGTAAGAGTATGGAAATACCGGAACGGACCTGAACCGACCCTTTAAAGCCTTCTCAAGGACTAAAAGCTGCATGTGAAAATCAGGAAAGGACCAAAATCTCATCAGAAATATGAAATGTCGAACAAAGGAATCGTTAAATGAACATGAACTTAATTACAAACATCCGATTTTAGAGTATGGAAATACCGGAACGGACCTGAACCGACCCTTAAAAGCCTTCCAAAGGACTAAAAGCTTCATGTGAAAATAGGGAAAGGAAGAAAATATCAACAGGAATATGAAATGTCGGACGAAGGAATCGTTAAATGAACATAAACTTAATTTAAAACATCCGATGTTTGAGTATAGAAATACCGGAACGGACCTGAACCGATCCTTCAAAGCCTTCTCAGGGACTAAAAGCTTCATGTGAAAATCAGGAATGGACCAAAATCTCATCAGAAATATGAAATGTCGGACAAAGGAATCGTTAAATGAACATGAACTTAATTAAAAACATCCGATTTTAGAGTATGGAAATACCGGAACGGACCTGAACCGACCCTCAAAAGCCTTCTGAAGGACTAAAAGCTTCATGTGAAAATAGGGAAAGGAAGAAATTATCAACAGGAACATGAGATGTCAAACGAAGGAATCGTTAAATGAACATGAACTGATTTAAAAAGATCCAATGTTGGGGCATGGAAATACCGGAACGGACCTGAACCGACCTTTTAAAGCCTTCTCAAGGACTAAAAGCTTCCTGTGAAAATCAGGAAAGGATCAAAATCTCATCAGATATATGAAATGTCGGACAAAGGAATCGTTAAATGAACATAAACTTAATTAAAAACATCCGATGTAAGAGTATGGAAATACCGGAACGGACCTGAACCGACCCTTTAAAGCCTTCTCAAGGACTAAAAGCTGCATGTGAAAATCAGGAACGGACCAAAATCTCATCAGAAATATGAAATGTCGGACAAAGGAATCGTTAAATAAACATAAACTTAATTAAAACATCCGATGTTAGAGTATGGAAATACCGGAACGGACCTGAACCGACCCTTTAAAGCCTTCTCAAGGACTAAAAGCTTCATGTGAAAATCAAGAACGGACCAAAATCTCATCAGAAATATGAAATGTCGGACAAAGGAATCGTTAAATGAACATAAACTTATTTAAAAACATCCAATGTTAGAGTATGGAAATACCGGAACGGACCTGAACCGATCCTTTAAAGCCTTCTCAAGGACTAAAAGCTGCATGTGAAAATCAGGAATGGACCAAAATCTCATCAGAAATATGAAATGTCGGACAAAGGAATCATTAAATTTGAACATAAAGTCAATTGAAAAGATCCAATGTTGGAGCATGGAAATACCGGAACGGACCTGAACCGACCCTTAAAAGCCTTCCAAAGGACTAAAAGCTTCATGTGAAAATTGTGAAAGGACCAAAATCTCAGAAATATGAAATATCGGGAGATGGAATCATTAAATGAACATGAACCGAATTGAAAACATTCGATGTTGGGAGTATGGAAATACCGGAACGGACATGAACCGACCCATAAAAGCCTTCCAAAGGTTTAAAAGCTTCATATGAAAATCGGGAAAGGACCAAAATCTCATTAGAAATATGAAATGTCGGACGAAGGAATCGTTAGATAAACATGGACTGAATTGAAAAGATCCGATTTTGGCCGAGTATGGAAATAGCGGAACGGACCTGAACTTGAGATATGTCCAGTAATTAAAGAGATTGGTAAAAAATGAAATATAACATGAAACCCCCTTATTCCATAACGCAGCTACAAATCCCAAAACATTGACAATATGCGTAAGGTCACATGATTCTGTGGAAATTCCATCCCAATCTGTCAAGAAATGTGGAAGGCCTTGCGTTCACAAGAAATAGAATGAAATTTAACACGATGCTCCCTTTTTCCATGACGCAGCTACAGATAGCAAAACCTTGACAATATGTGATAGGTCACATGACGAGAAACATTGTGCGAAAAATCTATCCAAATCCGTCATGAAACGTGGGAGGAGTTACGTTTACAAAATTATGGAATGAAATATTACATGAAGCCCCCCTTTTCCATGACAACACATTACAAAAACAAGGGTATATAACTTTGGTGTGGTACGGTCAATCTGGGTTAAACTTTTTTCCTGCATTTCCTAATGGTGGTTGATAGATATGACAAGTTCAATATAAAAAAACTCTAGTTTTCAAGATAAGACTCATAACATCAAAAATGTACTCGACCGCATAACTTAAAATCGCCCCCAGTCGGTCGTTTTGCATCATATGAAAACAACAACAACAAAAAGAAACTTGTCTCGGCAGAATGGCTTATTGTACACATGTATAAAGTTTCACGAAATTCCGTCCAATGGCATTGAAAATACTCACCTGAACGGACGGGCGGAAGGACGGATGGACAGAAGAACGGGCGGTCGGACAACGCTTTCGGCGGGGGATAAAAACAAAAGAAAATACTGGGAACGTGCCTATATTTAACATTAATATCGGAAATATGAATAATAAGAATGGTTTCTAGAAATGACCGATTGAAAAGACCAGATTTTGAGGCATGGTAAAAACCGGAATGGACCACCAAAGGCCTAGGTATGGTTCTAAGATCTAAAGAGAAAACCGGGATTGAACCTATATCTAACCAGAAACATCAAATAGCGGACGAAGGAATCGTTAGAATAAACATGAATTCAAATTGACAATATCCTATATTTGAATATGGAAATATCCTATCGGATCTGACCTCACCCCAAAAAGCCTGCTTTTGGACTTTAAAACAAGGGGAACATCGGGAATCATATGGGACCGAATTCTGGTCAAAAATATATAAAGAAATCGGAATTAAGCATCATAAGAATGGAGCGGTAATAAATTAAAAAAAAAAAAAAAAAAAAACAGATATTGAGGCATAGAAAAACTGGAACGGACCTGAACGGACCATCAAGGGCCTATTTATGGACTTAAAAACAAAAGACCCGGAAACGGATCTTTATATCAGGTCCATTAGAAACATTAACTGTAGGAAATATGAATCATAAGAATGACTCTGAACTGAATTGAAAAACTCAGATATCTATTCATGGAAAAACTGAACCCCAAGATGCCGATACTTTTTACAAATTCGTTAAGCCCTTTTTTCACAGAGCATGGCTCATTTATAGAATCAAAGAAAAGTTCAGATTATATTAGAGGCCAATTAGCCGCCAAAAGTAAACAACTGTGCCTTTAAAGGTGGGAATTCAGATTTTTCACATCTCATCAAACTAAAATACTAGTATTTATAAATCACTGAAATTTATAAGAAAAAACAATTCAAATCATCAATAATTGAGAACCATAAAATTACAGAAAAAAATATGGTGTTCCCTTAACCCTTTACCAAACAATCCCTGGTTTTTATGACGCTGAGATAGAAGCCTTTTAGAAACATTACATGGGAAATGGATAAAATGTTGGTAACTAGCATTTTCTCCTTTTTCCACCATGTTATCCACCCTGTTGGAAACATTTTTTTTTTATTTTTGAACTCTGCTGATTTTGTTGTCTGCAAGTGTTTTCACTTTGGACCTGTCTAAAATTTTGTTGTTTGGTAAAAAGTTAAAAGGCTACGTATTTTTGGATTGGCGCCAGAAATCAAAAAAGCACTGTGGGAATGTCAAGTGACTGGCACGTGACTAATGACGTTTAAATTCCATAAAATAACAAACGTGTAATTATTTTCCATACTGTATTCTTCGGACGCTATGTTTGAATCTTCGCCTGTGTATTTCCGGTATGTTAATGAGCGAGTTGCTCATGAACAAACAGACCGGGTTTCCCGTCGGTGTCGACCTCGGCCGGAGTGAATCTCTAATTTTTCTTGTCGGATGATTTTCAACTACTGGGGTTTTATAAATGAAAATTAAAAGGATTTGGGGGTTTACAGATGATTTTTTTTTTTTGTAAAATTTTAAGTGGTAAAACGTAGGACTCGTACACGTCAAATTTACTCCAACATCGGATCTTTCCATTCAACTCTTGTTTATTCTAATGTTGTCAGCGTCCAGCATTCAATTTTTCTGATAAATATTAGGCCCGGTCGTTGTTTTGGGTCCGTGCAGGTCCGTTCCGGTATCGTGCTTCATTCTCCAAAATTGGATCTTTTCAATTCAGTTTAACTTAATTCTTATGATTTCTGTGTCCGAAATTTCACAGTGATGGTTCTGAAAAGGTTTAATTACCATTCCGATTTTTTCCTACGTTTTGAAAGTCTATGGGGTCGCCTTTTTTGGGTTGATTCAGGTCCGTTCCAGTTTTTCCATGCTCCGATATAGGATCTTCACTATTTAGTTAGTGGTTATTGTGATGATCGTCCATCGTCCGACATTTATTGTCTCTGGCAAGGTTTAGGTCTTTTTCCTGGTTTTCCCCATTGCTTTCAAAGTCTAAAGGAATGCTCTTAGGGTCCGTCAAGTCAGTTCCGGGATTTGGTACACCAATATCTGATCTTTTTCATTCAGTCCATGTTTATTCTGTGGATTCCTTCGTCCAATATTGAATGTGTCTGATGGATTTAGATCCGTTTTCGACTTTCCCGTTGTTTTCGTACTCCATGTGTAGGTATTTTTAAGTTCACTCCTGAAGGTCCGTTCCGGTATTTCCATGCCTAAATATATGATCTTTTCCATGATTTTCTGGTTTATTTTAATGATTCTTATATCTGATATTTGATGTTTCTAAAAAGAATTTAATCCGTTCCCGATGTTCCGCTTGTTTTTTTAGGTCTATATGTGTTCATTTTTGGGGTCCGCTCAGGTCCGTTCCGGTCTTTCCATATTCCAATGTCGGATCTTTCAGTTCAGTTAATGTTTATTCTGACGATTTCTACGTCTGACTTTTAATCTGATAGGATTTGGGCCCTTTCCTGGTTTTCTCCTTTATTTAAAAGTCCACGTTATAATGTTTTTTAAGGCCCGTTCTGGCTTTTCCATGCCTCAAAATCTGATCTTTTCAATTCAGTTCTGGTTAATTTTAATGATTAAAATAACCAATATTTGATGTTTCTGATAAGAATTTGGTCTGTTCCTAATGTTCCCCTCGTTTTCAAGTCAGTTTAGTTGAGTCTTTTAGGTCTGTTCAGGTCCGTTGCGGTCTATCAAACTTCAAAACTTTTTTTCTTTTTACTTACGTCAAAGTTCATTTTTCTATTCCCGTGTCCTATATTTCGATGTTTCTGATACGATTTAGGTCTTTTCCCGATTTTCTCTTTGGTTTTAGAGTCCATTCGAGGGCCTTTTAGGTTCCGTTCAGGTCCGTTCCGGTTTTTCCATGCCTCAATATTCAATCTCTTCAATTCAGTTATGTTTCATTTCAATGCTTATTTACAACATACAGTTTGAAATGCATAGTATTTATTTACATTTTATATTTTTAATAAAATTTTGGTACGCTCCTGATGTTCCCATTATTTCCCATACTCCAAAATCGGATCTTTTCAATCTGGTAAATGTTCATTCTTCCTATTTGTATACGTCCGATAATTGATATTTCTTATACGGTTTAGGTCTTTTCCTGATTTTTTCTTTGGTTTTAAAGTCCAAAGGCAGGCCTTTTCAGGTCCGTTCAGGTCCGGCCCGGTTTTTTCATGTTCAATATTTAATCTTTTCAATTCATTTCTGGTTCATTCTAATGCTTCATATTTTCGACATTTGATTTTTTTTATTATCAGATTTTGATCTGTTCCTGTATTCCCACCATTTGTTAAGTCCATAGATAGGCCTTTTGTGGTCCGTTCAGGTCCGTTCTGGTTTTACAATACATGATCGGATCTTTTCAATTCTGCTCATGTTTATTCCACTGAACATTATGCGATGTTTCTGATAGGGTTTAGATCCATCTATTTTTCCCCCCCTTCATCTTAAATGACGATAGTGCTTCTTTTTTGAGTGTCCGTTCAGGTCCGTTCCGGTTTTTCCATGCTCGAATACTGATCTTTTCAAATCCGTTTATGTTTATATTGACTCTTCTGACATCGGATATTTGATGCTTCTGATAAGATTTATGTCATTTCCTGATTTGCCTTTGATTTAAAAGTCCATATGTTCACTTTATAGGGTTCGTTCAGGTCCGTTCCGGTTTTTCCATACTTCGATATTAGATCTGCTCAAGGGTCATTTCTTGTTCATTTTGACGCTTCCAACGTCTGGCGTTTATTTAAGGGTGTAGGTCCGTTCCAAGTTTTACCATTGATCCTTTAGTCCATAGAAAGGCTTTTGAGGGTCCATTCAGGTCTGTTCCGGATTTCCATACTCTTTTTTGGGATCTTTTCTATTCATGTTCATTAAACCGATTTGATCAAGGCATTACTTGATGCTTGTGATAAGGTATAGGTCTATTGTAAGTTTTTCCCTTTTTTTTTTTTTAATGTCAATAGCTTGCGTTTTTAGGGTCCAATAAGGTCCGTTCCGTTTTTTCACACATATTGGATTTTTCTCTTTTTTTTTTTTTACTTCAAATTATATTACTAATTAAAAAAAAAAAAAAAAACCCTAATACGATATTTGATGTTTTTGCATCAGGTTTCGGTCTGTCCAATGGTTTCTCTTCGGTTTAAATGTCCATATATTCACTTTTAAAGGTCTGTTCAGGTCCGTTCCGGTTTTTCCTACCTTTTAACTTTCCATCAAGATTACTGTCTTACCTGAACTTTAAAGTCGTATACAAATTGATTTTCCTTCAAGATTAAGGTCTATTCCTTGAAGCTCTGTGTCATGAAAGTTCATCTTCAGCTTACCTGAATATGTTCAGGCGTTTCCCTATTCCAATACCAAATAACTGAATAATTGCTTAAGCGTTTACATCGTATCCTCAAGTCCATTCCGGTCCGTTCCATTCCATCCCAGTCCATTCCTGTGTCCATTCCTGTTCGTTTTGGTACATTCCGGTGTCCATTCCGGTCCAGTCTGGTCCATTCCGGTGTCCATTCCGGTCCGTTTTGGTCCATTCCAGTGTCCATTCCGGTCCGTTCCGGTCCATTCCGGTGTCCATTCTGGTGTCCATTCCGGTCCGTTTGGTCCATTCCAGTGTCCATTCCGGTCCGTTCCGGTCCGTTCCGGTCCATTCCGGTCCGTTCCGGTCCATTCCGGTATTTCCATGCACCGGTATTTTATCATCCATTTCATAGAATGTCAAATTCCTGTGGTTTAACGACATTAACATCTCATCTGAGAGGCTAGTATTAGTTATTTCAGATGGCCAGCCAAGGGAATCAAACCCACACCCAAAGTTGATGTATGGTCAACCAGCCTATTTTCAAATGGTAGCTGTTTACACACCCAAACTGCAACAAACTGTGAAATGAATCATGCCACTGTTTTGTGTGAATGCTTATTTGAATGTGAAAAACAATCTCACTCCTGTAAATTTATGAAATGCCATATAAAGAAGACAGTATGTATGCAAAACTGGAGTCGCGTAAGGTTAATTGCTAGGAGATATTCATTATTCAGAATTAGATGATCTACGAACCGTCAGATGCATTTCGCTATTAAATGCAAGCTCTTTTGATGCAACACACTCTAACTTAAACAATATTGGTTTACAGAAATTTCTTTCTACTTCTATACTTTGTTTTGAATAGAGTAGACTATAGTATTATGCTTACAGATGTCGTTTGTTTACGAGATGGCTTCCACCAATCGATCACATTTTAATTTTCCAAGCATGATGTTGTTGTCGTTAGTTGTTGTTGTTGTAAAGAAAGATAACTCTTAAGTGCCAAAAAAAAAAAATATTTGAAAACAATGGATTGAGATGTAATTTTCATGCCTAGAGGAGACATTTTTTGCAGGGAAAATCCCTAATAACTACATTCTCGTGTCCTTATAGTAGAATAATTTCCTTTAAACACTGTTTAGTATGTTTGAAATAATACTTAACCAGTAAGAGTGTACTAATTAAGGGAGGTAACTAATGTCTTTGTATATGTTTGTAACGAGTACGAGTTGTTTCCCTTTGACCACGAAACTTTTGTGTATAAATGGCATTATCAATGAAGATTTGTTCCATCACCAGTGCACCATACTGTTTATTCCTTATATGCTTCGAAATTGTTGTCTGCTGTTGTTCGCATTTTCAAACAATATTAAGATTATTGTTGTTGACAGTATTAATTTTTTACTCCATAGATACTCATTAATACGCATTGCTTGTAGGAGCCTTTGGTAAACATTGTTGCAAAAGGTTAAATTGCTTCTCACAAACAATTTCACCTTTTGCCACAATGTTTTCTACACTATCAAAAGGTGTCATATACACATAAGAAACAGCTTCATCCTTGCTGTTATTTAGGGTCAATTAGACATACCATAGAAATGCCTTACGGGGTAAAGGGTTTAAGACATTTCCAGCAAAGAAATTCCATAGTACTTATTAATACATCTTCACTTGCCTGTCAGAGAGAATTTCATTACTTTCCACAATACTCTCAAAATGTGCGACAGGATCTCCTCATTGGAGTGTTGAGCACTAGTTGGCAGGTAAGAAAGAACAGAACGGCCATGAGCATCAAGTTTTACAACCTTTTTCCTGGAGACACATTAACAGGTCTGTGTGGCGTTTAACACCACTTTCAAAATTGTTTCAGTTTTATCGCGGTGGCCAGAACACCTTCCCATGCTTTTCTGGGGTTTCTTTCACAATTACCTCACGTATAAATCTTTCCAAGCCACTGACTTCTTTCCCACATCACCATGGTCAAAATAATGGCCAGCAAGGGAAATGAATCCCGTCACATTGACATCAATTCTTTGAAAGAACTTGGACAAGCCTGGGAGCTTACCAGAGATCTCCTGTGTTCAAGTCCTATACGGTACTGACTGAGCTACTAGGTCTTCGCGAACCATTCTGGACATGACCTTTAACCTCGGTGAACCCAGATCAACAGGCTCTTTCTAGAAGATTGTCAAAAAATAAAAATACTGTCATATGATGGTTAAAACATTGTGAGAATTATGGTTCTTATGTTGCTTTAAAAATGTGTGATGTTTTATCAAAATATCTGAAAAGGTTTTATAAAATAGTTATAGAGCAGACACAATTAGTGACAGAAAATAATGACAGGAAAGTAACTCGAAAAATATGAAAGCCAGAAATATGGTTCTTGTGCATGACATTTTGTTTGATAGAGCTTTACATAATTATGTGTAAATTTTTATCAAAATATCTGAAAAGGTTTTTGAGTTATAGACAGACACGGTTTGAGAAGGAAAATACTGAAAGGGAGATAACTAAAATATATGCAACCCAGAATTATGGTTCTTGTGTATGACACTTCGTCTGATGGAGCTTTACAAGAGAGTGAAGTTTTATCAAAATATCTGAGTTTTATCAAAATATCTGAAAAAGCTTTTGAGTTATAGAGCAGACATGATTTGTGATGGAAAATTATCAAAGGGCGATAACTCGAAAAATATGAAAGCCAGAGGTATGGTTCTTATGCATGACACTTCATCCCATCCTTTACAATTGTGTGAAGTTTTATCAAAATATCTGAAATGGCTTTGGAGTTGAAGTGCAGATACCATTTATGAAAGACAAATAGAGAAACGGACTGACAGACAGACGGACAAACGGGTAAAACAATATGTCTCCTGACCCTGAGAGAAGAAGACGTCATGAAGAAAAACTGAACAAATCATCCTTCAATCATGGTTTTATTTTCATCCATTGACTGAAGACAACCACATTATAGTAATTACAACCACATTTAAGGTGAAATGTTAAAATGACACAAAATGTATGATATACATTATTTAAAATCTAACCCATATACCTTAAAGGCTATAAGTATTTGTGCTCCAGACTAATATTCTAGCATTGCCTAAACCAGAAGTACAATCATTTTTTTTTCAAACTCTTTACCACACAATCCTCAGTTAACCACCTTGAAGGAGAAAGCTTTAGAAAACATTGTGGGAAAATAAGAAAATGCTGGTAACCAGCATTTTCTCCTTTTCTCATAATGCTTTCTACCTAATCAAAGAGAGAAAACATCATTGCAGCATAATTTCATCTACAATGCTTTCAATTTGGTCTAATCCCAGGTTTTATCATTTGGTAATGAGTTACACATAATACCATATAATCCAGTTTCTCCCTTTCCAAAACAAGCCCTGGTTTTTACGTGTCTGCAGTAAAAGTGTTTTAAAAACACTGTGGGAAAAGGAGAAATTGCTCATAACAAGCAATTTCTCCTTCTCCCACAGTGTTTTCTACCCTTTTTGAGAACTTTCTGCCATTTTCTCCAAAACTAAAATTGTCATCTGCAAACTCTTTCAGTTTGGAAGGGTCCAAAATTTATTGTTTGGGAAAGGGTTAAAATACCCTTTAACTCATTACCACACGAGAAAAATTTAGACTGGTCCAAATTGAAAGCGTTTGCAGACGACAAAATAAAAGTGACTGAAAAATTGAAATTTGTTCTGGGAAGGGTAGAAAACACTGTGGGAAAAGGAGAAAATGCTGGTTACCAGCATTTTCTCCTTTTCCCACAGGGTTTTCAAAAGGCTTCTTTTTCAGGGGCGTCAAAAGTAGGGATGAGTGGTAATGGGTTAAAAAATATTTTGGGACAAGGAGAAAATGATGCTAACCAGAATTATCCCAATCCAATTTGGACCAGTCTAAAATTATGTCTTTTAGTAAAGAGTTAAAACATCGGATATTTGGTAAAGAGTTTTTGGCTTGATATCTTCATGGAATGACAATAAAATCATATTTATCTAAACATGTGATTTAGTATAGATCTAGTCCAAGGCTGAACAATCTGTTTTATGCAGTCTAATCTCGATCTGCATGATCTACAGCAGCACTGAAATTTGTCATTATCATTTTAATGGTTTGTGTAGTTACAGGTTGACTATGGCAAGAAAGAATCGGTGCATTCAACATACAACATATCTGTACAGGAATATTCTGTTGGTGATCGTTCCTTCACCCTATCCTGCATTTAGAAAATCCTAGAAATTTCAAAAACATTTACCAAATATTTTCATTGGTAATCCATCTCTTCTTCTAAGTCTAAGACAAGCCATCTAAGTGACTTAAGATTTTAACCACACAAGATAAGTCCAAATTCAAAGCATTTGTAGACATCAAAATAAATGAAGCTCAAATGATAATTTTTTGTCTTTGTTAGGATAAAATACATGGTGAGAAATACAGAAACAGCTGCTTACCAGCATCTTGTTTTCCCACGATGTTTTCAAAAGGCTTCTCTCTCAGGGTCATTAAAAGCCAGGATTGTGTGGTAAATAGTTAACTAGCATGTCTAAGAAAATAAGAGGGGTTGTCTCAGAATTCAAAAATAGATAAATTTATGACTTACTGATGACTAAAAAGTCTATGCTTTGACCATTTACTACAAAATCAGTTTAAACCTCCTTATCCCTTTACCAAACAATACCTAGTTTTTACAATCCTGAAGGAGAAGCCTTTTGAAAACATTGTGGGAAAAGGAGAAAATGCTGCTAACCAGCATTTTCTCCTTTTCCCACACTGTTTTCTGTCCTACCCAAAACCAACTTAAAACTCTGAGCCTCATTGATTTTGTTGTCTGCAAATACTTTCAAATTGAACAAGTCTAAAATTTTGCCATCTGGTAAAAAATTAAGGAAACAACTTTTTGAAAACATGGTGGGAAAATAGAAATATGGTAGCAATCAGAATTTTCTTTTTTTCTCATCAATTTTCCTGCCTTACTTTAGACAAAAATCATTATTTGACTTGCAATTTGTTGTCTGTAAATGCTTTCAATTTCAACAAGTCTGGTAGAGTATGTCTGCAACTTCTCGTCTCTCAATTTCAAAAAGTATTTTTTCAAAACAAATAAATGAAAAAGGTCACTTGATTACTTCATCTTTTCTTTCCGAAAATTTCTGTCACTGTGTGCTGTTTACCAGCATTTTCTCCTTTTCCCATTTCTTTTTTTTTTTCAAATAGGCTTCTATATTAGGATCCTTACCAGAGGGAATTGTTTGAAAAAGGGTTTACTCTTTACCAAACAACAACATGGAAGTATTTTGTAGACAAAAAAATTAAAAGTTGAATTCAAAAGTATTTGCAGACAACAAATTGAAGGTGGCTTAAATGATGATATTTTGATTTCATGTACCTGTAGTATATAAAATCATTACAAGCATTTTCTTTTTCCAAAATGTTTTCAAAGGCTTTAACCCTTTACCAAACAATCCTGACTTTTGACGACCCTGAGAAAGAAGCCTTTTGAAAACATTGTTGGAAAAGGAGAAAATGCTGGTAATCAGCATTTTCTCCTTTTCCCACAATGTTTTCTACCCTTCCCAAAATAAATTTCAATTTTTCAGTCAGATCCATTTTGTCGTCTGCAACTGCTTTTAATTTGGACAAGTCTCAACTTTTGTCACTTGGTAAAGAGTTAAATAAAGGGTCATTAAAGCTCTGGTTAGTTTGGTACAGAATTCATTCTTTACCAGACAAATACAGGCTTGAATGACCCTAACAAGGAAGATTTTTGAAGTCATTGCGGGAAAAAAAGAAAATGCTTGTAACCAGCTTTTTCTCCTTTTCCCATAATGTTTTCTACCCTTTTAAAGACAAATCCAATCATACAGTCACCTGCAAACACTACAATGTCATCAAGTCTAAGTTTTGTCATTTGGAAAAGAATCAAATCTGAAAACTCGCTAAGTACTCAGTTTGTCAGCTTTATAAAGAAATGAACAAAGAGAAAATGAGACTATAGATTTACAATACCACATCAAGTAAGCATTTACAAGTCTTGTATTTTATACTAATAAATAAAGTGCAGTCTAACTTGCATTAACAGCCATTTGTATCCAGTGACCCCCTGAACAAAGTACCTGCCATATTTTGTTTAAAATTCATAGACTTTTTTGGATATTAGTAAATCTCTATTAACTTTTTCACAAACAACAAAATTTCAGACTTTTCCAAATTGTAAGCATTTTTAGACTATGAATCAAAGGTGCTGGAATGACAAAATTCCTACTTGATACAGTTGAAAACATAGCGGGAAATGGAGAAAATACTGGTTACCATTATTTTTGTAAGTTTCGAACAATAATTTCAAAAGGCTTCTTTCCCAGAGTTAAAACCCTGCCTTGTTCTTTGAAGAGTAAAATTGAATTCTAATTATCCAGTTCATAATATTTCAGGCTTTCCATATTGAAAGCATTTGTACACAACAAATAAAATGAGGGAATTAATCTTTGATATGGAGGAAAACATCGAGGAACTTAAGAAATTACTGCCTCTTTATCCATTATCTTTTCAAACGAACTTCATTCTCCTGATTGTTGGGTTATACAATAAAAGCTAAGGAGTTTGCTCAACTCTTTACTAAGCAATCCCTGGTTTTTACGACCCCAGATAGAAGCCTTATGAAAACATTGTGGGAAAAGGAGAAAATGCTGGTAACCGTCATTTTCTCCTTTTCCCACAATGATTCCTACCCTGCTGGAAACAAATTTCAATTTTTAAGTTACCTAAATTTTGTCGGCTGCAAGCCCTTTCAATTTGGACCAGTCTAAAATTTTGTCATTTGGTAATGGATTGATATTTTTATGTAAGGTTATATGGCTGCTTCAGGCAAGTTATACTGTACAGTAAAATGAGAGCTCTTACAACAATTAATCATTCATACAAACAACTATCTAACCTTTAGACTGTTAAATCATGACTCATTACCTACTGAAGACTATTTTTCCTACTCTCAAGATATTTTTAGGGGGAAATAATTGTGCCAAACAGAGTAATTACTTCTTTTCAATGATTTCAGTTTTAGCCACATATCTTCCACAAGGTTAAACCCCAATTCATTTGAATTTCTCACATTTAACAAGGATGGGATATCTTTTTTCCTCTACCTGAATATTTTTGACAATAAGTAATGAAATGCTCATCAAACATTGTGACAAGTACAAGAGGACCATGATGGTCCTATATCGCTCACCTGAGTACTAAGCAGTAAAGGTCTACAATGAAGATAAATACCAAACATCAAAGTTCAAGGTCAAATAATTCTGAAAGGCTATGTAACTGTGCAATATGTATCTTCTACTTTTAAAGAAGAAGATTTTTAAAGTTTTCCTTCTTTGTTCCTTGGGTTCAAATTTGTGACCCCTGGGGCTGGGCCAGTTTTGACCCCAGGGGCATCATATGAACATTCTTGGTAGAGATCCACTAACAGATGCTACATACCAAATATCAAAACTTTGCATCTTCTAGTTTCAGAATAGAAGAAGAATTTTAAAGTTTTCCTTCTTTGTTGCTATGTTTCAAACTTGCGACCCCCTGGGCTGGGACAATTTTGACCCCAGAGGCCTCACATGAACAATCTTGGTAGAGATCCACTAGGAGATGCTACATACCAAATATCAAAGCTGTGCACCTTCTTGTGTCATAGAAGATTTTGAAAGTTTTCCTTCTTTGTTCCAATGTTTCAAACTTGTGACCCCCGGGGCCGGGCCAGTTTTGTCCCCAGGGGTATCATATGAACAATCTTTGTAGAGGTCCACTAGGAGATGCTACATACCAAATATCAAGGCTCTGCACCTTCTAGTTTCAGAGAAGAAGATTTTTAAAGTTTTCCTTCTTTGTTCCTATGTTTCGAACTTGTGACCCCCAGGGCCGGGACAGTTTTGACCCCAGGGGCATCATATGAATAATCTTGGTAGAGGTCCACTTGAACATGCTACTTACCAAATATCACAGCTCTGCACCTTCTAGTTTCAGAGAAGAAGATTTTTAAAGTTTTGCTTCTTTATTGTTATGTTTCAAACTTGTGACCCCCTGGACAGAACCAGTTTTGACCCCAGGGGCATGATTTGAACAATCTCAGTAGAGGTCTACTAGGAGATGCTAAATACCAAATATCAAAGCTCTACGCCTTCTAGTTTCAGAGAAGAAGATTTTTAAAGATTTTGCTGTTTTTTTTTCCTTTTGGTTGCCATGGCAATCAGAGTTATAGCTGAAATTCAATCTCTTGAACAACTTTGGTAGAGCTTCACCCAAGGAACATCCCTGCCAAGTTTCATCAAGATCGGCCCCATGTTTAGCAGAAGATGTTTAAAGAAATTGTGGACGACGCACGACGGACATTGGGCGATCACAAAAGCTCACCATGAGCATTTTGTGCTCAGGTGAGCTAAAAATCACTCAAACCCAGTAATTCCTTGTGTAACTCATAACTCGCAACCCTATTCAAACCATTACTGTAACAATCCTATGTTTCAACTACCCGTGGGAAGAAAGCCTTTGAAAATATTGTGGGATAAGCAGAAAAAGCTGGTAGCCATCCTTTCCGCCACATTGAATGTGATATCTGCAAATGCTTTCAATTTGACATGGTTTAATATTTGGCGATTTAGTTAAAAACTTAATTCAAATTCTATATCCCCATAATAATCATCTGACTAAATGATTTCAATCAAAGCCTTTTAGCATTGACTCTACATGTATTAGTCTATCAAACTGCTAGTCTTACATTTGTTTAATTTATTTGTGTTGTGTTTAATGCTCTTTGTAACATTCTTTCAGTTCTATCATGGTAGCTGGTGCCCTTCTCAATGTCTTCCTGGAGGTTTATTTCACCAGTACTTTGCAGAGTAATCTTCAAAAGCCTCCGAGCCCGTATTCACCAACCATTCTTAAGAACATTCTTTGTCTTATTCTCCAGAATTTTCTATATTTGAAAGTAACACAACTTCTGATGGGCTAAACCATTTGGTTTAGCCAACCAGAAGCTGTGTTACTTTCAAACTTGGAAAATCCTGGAGAATAAGACCAAGAACGTTCTTAAGAATGGTGGATGGATATAAGCCCTGGCTACCTTCCAATATCACCATTGTCAAAACATTGATTAGCAGTGGACAGAGGAATGAATCCTGTCAAAATGGCAAAAATATCATCTCTTGGAAAATTCTGCCAAGCAAGGAATTCAAACAATGTTTTCAAAAGGCTTTTTTTCTCAGGGTCATTAAAAGTCAGGATGGTATGGTAAACACTTAAGTCCTGTACACTACAAACTGAGTGCCTTTGCTCAACACTAATCCTGTACTAAGAGGTATTACTGATTTTGATAACTTAATTCAAGCTATTATTGATTTTTGTTTTCCATTAGAACATTTTAAAGTTGTAAGATGTGTACAGCATAATGGAAATGAATAAATTATGACCACACAAAGACTCAAGCATCAATACAAAATCTAGGATATATACAGGATACATTATACACATTAATATTAATTTCCTTATACATCACACTGTCCTACTAATTTGATTAGCAAAACACAGACAGGAAAACTTGAAAATAATAGACCAGCAGTTTTGACATAGGGACCTTTTCAATAAATTGTGACAAAAATTAGTTTCAGGTAAGAGAGCAATGATTTACTCGTTTACTGCACAATGCTGACCTAAAATGACCCTTGGAAGGAAGCCTTTTGAAAACATTGTTGGAAAAGGAGAAAATGCTGGTAACCAGTATTTTCTCCATTTCCAACAGTGTTTTCTATCCTATCAAAGAAAAATTTCACCATTTGAACCATGATGAAATTGACGTCTACAAATGCTTTCAATTTGGACATGCCTAAAATCTTGGTGTTTAGTAAAGTGACATCATTTTGCCTCCAGCCTGCTCCTAATTTTTTTTTTATCTTGCTTCAAAAGAACATTAACAATACCTACTTTTGATGACCCCAAGAAAGAAGCCTTTAGAAACTTGTGGGAAACGGAGAAAATGCTGGTAACCACAATGTTTTCTACTCTTCACAAAACAAATTTCAAATTTTCAGTCACTTTAATTTATTTTGTTGTCTGCAAATGCTTTCGATTTGGACAAGCCTAAAACATTGTCATTTGGTAATGAGTTATGGCAATATGAGCCATTGCTGGTTACAAGCAATTCTGCCTTTTGCCACAATGACTTCATGTGTATTCACGTACTAAATTGTATTTTGTATTGAATTCGAATATTATCAAAAAGGTAATAAATACACAAGTTAGTTCAAGGTACTCAAAAAGTGGCAAAAAGTTTCAACTCCTGTCAGCCTGGGCCGACGAGTCCCCCTGCTTACGGTATGCAAAATACAGGTACTTATTTAACCCATTACCACACAATCCCTACTTTTGACGACCCTGAGAAAGAAACCTTTAGAAAACATTGCGGGAAAAGGAGAAAATGCTGGTAACCAGCATTTTCTCCTTTTCTCACTATGTTTTCTACCCTTCCCAGAACAAATTTCAATTTTTCAGTCACTTTTATTTTGTCGTCTGCAAGTGCTTTCAATTTGGACCAGTCTAAAATTTTCTCGTGTGGTAAAGAGTTAAACCTTTACCAAACAGAGGTATTTATCTTAATTCTTCACCAAACAACAAAATTTCAGACTGGTCCAAATTGAAAGCTATTGCAGACGACAAAAAAAAGGTGACTGAAAAATAGAAATTTGTTCTGGGAAGGGTAGAAAACACTGTGGGGAAAGGAGAAAATGCTGGTTTTCAGGGGTCAAAAGTAGGGATTGTGGTAATGGATTAATTCTATACCAAACAACAAGATTTTAGACTTTTCCATGTTCAAAGCATTAAATTTTGATAAAGAAAAATTAAATTTGAAAAAATTTGTCTACCACATGCCAAAATGTTTCGACAAGAGACCAGCATTTTCTGCTTGTAGCCAGCACTTTCTCCTTTCCCAAGAATGTTTTCTGA
The DNA here is from genome assembly GCA_943736015.1 of Tridacna crocea. NCBI lineage: Eukaryota > Metazoa > Mollusca > Bivalvia > Cardiida > Cardiidae > Tridacna > Tridacna crocea. The sequence continues at coordinate 12,621,330 of OX031072.1, forward strand.
TAATGTTTTCTCTATTTTCTTAACCAAAATTTAAATTTTTAATTAACATTTTATATGTCAACTGAAAATACTTTCAATTTGGACTAGCCCAAAATTTTGGTGTTTGATAAAAAGTTTAAAGACTAAACCAACTACAGAACTTTAGATAAGAGGGAGTGATGGCATTCTAAATCCCTAACTTCTCTTTCAAACTCTTTGTTGTGGGTACTCATTAGCACGATGAAACGATTCTAATGAGTACCAATAACATAGGGTTTAGTGAAGAATAACTTATATTTTCAATAAATGAAATCAAAATAACTACTTCTATCTGGAGCTCTCATTTATGAGACATCTAACTAGACATATGCAAATTCTTTAGGTTCAGAACAGGCAAAAATGTGTCATTCCATAAGAACCGATTCTTAGTGACCAGCAGAAATAATATCTTATTCAAACAGGTTCTATGATTCCTTTTTTACACAAAGCCTTTCAACACACATACAGGTTTTTTACACTTCTGACCACAAACACACATGTCATACACATTTTTTCTACACATACAGTTAACAAGCACAAGATGAGAACAAATTACATAATATATTACATAATTTTTTTTTTCTGTATCATTTAAATATTGCACAAGGACTATCATTAGGTGTTTAGAATCTGAATGATAAGTACAAAGTATTTCAAACGAATATAAAACAAAGAAGCATATAAAAAATACATGTATAAACAGGTGATAATAGTATGTTAAAAAGTCCAGCCATACTAATGATGTAAAACAACAATTAAAATCAGTATCTCATATAAAATTCAGTATTTACCCCATACTACACAATCCCTAATTTTAACGACCAAACAAAAGAGGGCTTTTCAAAACATTGTGGGAAAAGGAGAAAATGCTGGTAACTAGCATTTTCTCCTTTTCTCACAATGTTTTCTGTCCCTTAAAGACCGAAATCATTCAGTTGCATTCAATTTTTCATCAATAAAAGCTTTCCAGTTGGTCAAGTCCAAATTTTCTGTTTTTTGATAAAGAGTTAATCTGCAGGCTTACACTTTACAGAGCAATGGCAAAACCACTTGCTACACCCTTTAGGAGACCCAACAGATACAGATAAGAATGCACAGAACATGCAGTCTGATCTTGGATCTATATCATCTCCTCGTGAAGTGAAGCCTTTAATATAGTAGTCTTGCTCAGGATTGTATCTTTAGCTGTCACAAGATGCCCGGTTGTTCTACACTGTAAATGTATTTGGTGCTAAAAGAATTTAGGCCTCTTCTAAACAATTGGGAGTTCTAAGGACCAAAACAAAGAGAACTTCAGTAAAAATTGTGAAAAATTGATGATACATAAGCAAAGCCTACCGTACTTTCCAACCCTTTCCTTTTACCTCTTTAGCACACAATCCCGAATTTTAACGACCCTATAGATAAAGCCTTTTGAAAACAATGTGAGAAAAGGAGAAAATGCTGGTAACCAGCATTTTCTCCTTTTCCCACGATGTCTTCTTCCATATCAAATCATTTGAGCCAAAATATAAATTGATGTCTGCAAATGCTTTCAAGTATAATTTTTTCTCACGTGGTAAAGAGTTGAACAATGTAATTTTCAGTACTTATCCGTAATTTAAAGTGATTGTGTTGGTACAGGCATACTGAAATATGTCAATGAGCTTCCTATACCTGAATGGTGAGCCTCAAATAGCTATTTAGCTTTTGTCAAAGATTATACTCAAAAAAATCAATAAATGAACTCAGATATAAAAAAAAAAAGACTTAATTTAACATATCATCAGAAGTACTTATGGCTCAGATCTTAATTGAATGGGAAAAAAAGTTTAATGAAGATCACTATTCAAGTGCATCATTTGAATTTTTCAAATAATTATTACATTCTTCCCCCCCCCCTTTTATTCAGCAAGAGTTTAGCCTTATTCACCATTATGGTAAACTGTAGAAATAAAATGTCTAAAATGTCCATTCCAACGTAGGACTGCATTTCCTAAAGAGTATGGTTGGGTTAAAAAAAAAACATGAAATACATTTTGTAGCTTTCCTATACTTTACAAAAAAAGTTATTGAAACAAATTCATCAATGTCTTAAAAGATATATATGGCATCAAAAAATACTCAATAAAGTGTTTAAAAAGAAATTTACCAATTAAGATAAAAAGACAATATTTTAGAAAAGGGTAGAATCAACATTTACTGCTTTAACTCTTTATCACACAATTCAGACTTTGAACAACACTGAGAAAAAAGCCTTTGAAAACATTGTGGGAAAACGAGAAAATGCTGGTTACCAGCATTTTCTCCTTTTCCCACAATGTTTTCTGAAGGATTTTTTCTCAGGGTCGTCAAAAGTATGGACTGTGTGGTAATGGGTTAAGGCGCTCAGCTCAATACAGCAAGGCAACATACTCAATCAGGAATAAAGCCCAGATAATTGCCATTCATGGTTGCTTTTGTCTTTAATGTTTCAGCAAAGGTGACACTGCAGATAAAAGGTTAGACTGCCATTTTGTGCAGTCTAATCTTGATCTTCACTAGCAGCAAAGGCTAATAGAGTCAAGAAAGGCATTTTAATGGTCAAGAATCTGTGATAGGCTCAACCCTTCCAAACTAAAATTATCCATTGAACAGAAATTGACACTGTATGGAGATATCAATGATACTTCTGTGACGGCCTTAATGGATCTGGTCCAGGCTTCTGTAGTTTCCATACTGAAGTGCTTTAATTCACTGTCTATCTCTGTAATATCAATCAATGTCTCTGTGGGATGTTCTTGAAGGATTGTGATGATGAATGAAAATGATAACATCAGGCAGAAAATTGAAGATTATTCGACACTAGGACTGATACAGCAAATAATTCTTTATAGATGTTGGCAGTGGTAAACGGTGAATTTCTTGGAGCCGTGTTTTCCCTAATTGCTGACGTATAATTCTTCGACAAATGTCTGTTAGAGGTAGAGGTTCAGCTGAAAAGATAGTAAGAGCACTTTTCAGTCACATGTATTTTTTTTTCATTATCTAAGACGTGCATCAAACACAATTTGTCTTGACACATTTACATACAGCAATGAAAGCAAACCATTCGTCAGAAAAATGACAGTACAGGAGAGGAACATCCCAGGATAGTACACAAATCATCAGATACAGAGACAATGATTGTTCATGCTGAGAAACTACTCTTTTCCCAAAAATGCTGAAAAAGTCATCTGCAACAATGGCAATAGACTTAGTGTCTTGAAATGTGTTTACACATACTTACTGCCAAGTATACCAGTTTGGTGTTTTCCAATAAAACAATATACAGGATAGAGCAAACTGTACACAATCTTACATTTGATAAAAGTAAAGTTATAAATGATTAGTCTTCAACTTTTTATTTATTGGATACTCTCTGTCAATTAACTTTTTAACCCTTTACCACATAATGTTGACTTTTGACGACCCTAAGTAAGAAAGCTTTTGAAAACATTGTGGGAAAAGGAGAAAATGCTGGTAAACACAATGTTTCCTACCCTTCCCAGATCAAATTTCTATTTTTCAGTCAAATTTATTTTGTCGTCTGCAAATGCTTTCAATTTGGACCAGTCTATAAATTTATCAATTGGTTAGCATTTTAACAGACAACAAAATGTTAGATCTGTCCAGATTGAAAGCAACAGCAGATAACAAATCAAATGTGGGTTGAATGAAAGAATCTATTTCTGAAATGTTAGAATCCATTGCAGGAACTGGGAGAAATGCTAGTTATTTGCATTTTATCCTTATTCCACAATGTTTTAGGATGATTTCATTTTCATATATTGATAAATTATGGAACTGTTGGATAACAAATTAATGAGTAATGATACTTTACTAAATATATATCCTTTCTTATAACCCAACTGACTACAATCATGCTAGTTGAAACATACATGTACTCAAACAAGCAAGACTAAACTACCTTCAAAAGGTAAAAATTGCAATACTTACGATCCAATCCACCAATATATCTCATAGTAATTTCACAGTGTCCCCAAACTGCACTAACAATTGGATACAGTTTCTTCCCTTTAAGTCCTCTGAATGCTACACCTAAATATTGTCCATCAACAACAAAACTCAGTGTTCCTTCATCCATGTCCAAAACTACCAAGAAGCTATCTGGAACCACAAAATTCTCATCAGAGTTCAATATTGTAGGGTATGTTTTACCTGGACAGTTTTTCACATCATGATAGAGTTTATTTCTACCTAAATCCCATCCCCACGAATCACTGTTACTACCGACTAGAGATTGATATCCTACACAATGCAGGGGAGCATCCTGCGTAGCCACGCCTACAACGGCATGAGTTCCTCTTTGACGAGTGCTCCAATTTATTTCCCATACATGTAGTCCCCGTGTGTATCCTACCTTTCCACGAATACAATCTGTACTTTGAGCTACTGGGTGACGGTGAAAAGTCATTTTGTCATCATCTTTTACAAAGATATTCAGAGATCTGTCATCAGCATTCCACCCATGTTCTGACTGCACTTCTTTACTTACTGTTGGCATATCTAATAACATATCTAGTCTAGCTGGTTTCTGAAAATCAGGGTTGTAGGCAATTTCTCTGTTTAAAGCTTTACAGTTTTGCTCACGTGAGGTGACGGTCTTGATTCCACCTGACACTTTCTGACCCATGTTCATTTCTTTAAAGCTGACACACTTAATTAGCCTGTACAGCAAAGGAAAAAACAGACATGTATGTAAATTAATGTATATAGTTTAGCTTTAATGAATATATCTTCATCCAAATTAGGAAACTGTTGATTCAATTTGACCCTTTACCAAATAATCTGGACTTTTCAGGAAAGCATTTGAAAAAATTGTGGAAAAAGGAGAAAATGCTGGTAACCAGATGTGTGAAATAACAGTACCTGTTAATGCCTGCCAGAGTTCTGCCGAAGACGTGCCATTGCAGGGTCAGCGCTAAAAAATTACAGATGGCCCCAAGAAAATATGTCTGAGGGGGCCACCCGGTGCATTAAAAATATGAGCCATGCAATGTAGGTATGAAGATTACTTGGGACAAATTTACCGTAAGTCCTGTTTTGTCATTGGCGAATCAATTTCACTTCTGTGTTTCCCAAAGGTCGTTTTATTGATCATAACGGCAATTCTGGTTGGCTTAGTATTTAATGAAAGCTGGGTTCCCCGAATTTTGAGCCAACGAGTTTCCTTTTCACAAGTAAACAGATAACGGTTTTGTTTTTCGTTCAGCATCAAATTATCGCTGTTCTTGATATACTCAGACGGCAAAAAAGAAGAACTGTAAATCTAAACTAAGCTAATATGGTCAAACAAAGCCAAAAGAGGCGAAGACAAATAACAAGCCCAAGCCCTCTGGGCAACACGAAATGCTGAAGTGTGATACTTCCAGCAACTAACCCTATCTCTCTACAGATGACTAGCTGACTTTCCCTGGCTTTCTTATGACTCGGGGGTGGGGGAGCAAGACTTTACTACATGTTCTCAGTGTATGAGGCATTAATTTTTCTTTGTCCCTTGAAGCGCAGGAAAATCTTTGTAAATAAGAATCAATAAAACAGATAACTGCTAAATTATCATACAAAATGTTTGCTTTTTATTCGGTATTCTGTCTCTAGTCTATAATTGTATTCAATTTATGTCCGAACTTCAGTCATGGCCCCATGTTGTAAAAAGGTGGCCCCTCTTTTTGGGCTTGGATGGGCCATTGGCCCCATAGGGTAAAAAGCTTGGCAGAACTCTGCCTGCAAACAGGCAGATGGACGCAGAGGCGGACGCATGACGAATACCAGGCTATGACATTAGCCCGCTAAAAATTGTGGAAAAAAGAAAACAATTCTGGAAATCAGCTTTCTCTTCATTTCAACCAAAAAAATGCTTTCGCTTGGCCCCTTCCCTTGGGAATCATTAAAACCTGTGACTGTTTGTTAACCCTTAATTTTTAGGCAATTCTACATTCAAACCTACTGCAGATGATAATTCAATTCCAATCTTCATACTTTTCAAATCCAATCTACCAGCTTGCCTGCAATATTGAAGCATCTGTCACCCTGCCATTAATTTGTTTTATTCATGTACCTTGAAAGTAAGTCTGATTTTCCCCAATTTGGCCAAAATCTCACTTGAATTTCTAAAAACTGACAGGCTAAGGCTAAAGTTGGGTGTAAAGAACATCATGATACATAAACACTACATAATTGCTTTGTTACCAAAACATCCAATTGATTTACTCTTCAAGTCTACATGTATGTTACCGAACTCGTCTGTTACCGAAACAACTATATATCATCTATTTTAAAAGATGTCAAGAAGATTGAAGAAACATAAGCCAGCCTGAAAGATGACAAATGACATTCTGAAATTATCTGAAGCTGAAGAAGAATGGCTGACATGAAGGGGTGCAGAGGAATGGGTGACATGTTTCGGTAACAGACGAGTTCGGTAACATAGGCTTATAGTGTAAATCGATTGGATGTTTCGGTAACAAAGCAATTATATTGTGTTTATGACCTGTGACACCCAATGTATGGCTTGGTTATGTTCAAACCTTTTACTTTAGCACTTTTTACCCAGTTATGCCTTGATAGATAGGTTCAAACCTTTTATTTTTTCACTTTCCACCCTCTTTTGTTTGAAAGATAGGCAATCCACATGGTCAATACATACAGCATTTAATGTGGTACAAATTAACAAAATGATACATAATGGAAATTACAAATTAAAGTTTTAAATAATGAAATAAAGCCATGTGTTTGGTGTATAGAACATCACGATACATGAACACTTTATAATTGCTTTGTTACCGAAACATCCAATCGATTTACTCTATAAGTCTATGTTACCGAACTTGTCTGTTACCGAAACATCCGTAAATCCAGAGAAATAACATCAAGGCAACCGTTCAAACAGAAAATATACTCATGCCTTTCTCCTTGATTCTTTGATAGCCATTACAGAAAATGGTAATCGGTCATTACTTAAGTAAGGAGCATGTCAAATGCCAGAAAAAATAAAACGCTTATACCCTTATAATCTTGAATTTGCCTAAACTCGATGTTTAACAATAACGGACGCCATGAATTGTCGATCGATGGAAAGAAATCGAGATTAACTGTAAATATTTGTGTACAAATTTGCAAGGAACAGTATTCAGCGGTTTGTCTGACTTTCATGTAAACTTCAAACTGTGGAATCTCCGTGATTAACAGAAATTTTAGAGGATTTTTTCTTTGTTTTACTTTCCAATGCGAGAACTTCCGGTTGACAGCTGCAGCCACTAGATAATTTCTCTGAATAATGTCCTACATCAAAGCCATATTTCATAGTAAACTTATACCTGAGGTTTAAAATCCCGACATAGATGGCCTAAATGGTTAATGTTCTTCTTCTCTGCGATTTTTTACCTTCTCAAATCATTTTGATCGTCTGTGGTGATGCATTGTTTTCGATTAATATTTCATTCCCACCACACGCAGACAAAACCAAGATGGCGTCCAATTCTGATATAGATCACGTGACTAATAACAAATGACATCATGATATTTGGGTCAACTGGTACTGATAGTGGTACAAATCAACAAAATATTAGTTTGAAGCTCCCTGTTTTTTTTTTTTAAAGAAAATATTCTCTTGATTTCTTTTTTAATTTTACAAGTAAATCCTTACATTGATAAAAAATAATTTAAGCACAAGTAATTTTGTTCAGCAGACGGGCTTTCTCATCATTTACTTTCATGTGGGAATGTGGAAAGACTTGTTGTATTACAGGAAAACATCACAATCTCAGAAACTCATAAGGGAATAGTGAAACAGAGAAAATAAAATGTAAGTTCTGATTTAAAATTTATTACAAAGTGATTGAAATCAGGGACCAGATGGGTCGGGAAACTATACATGCCCTTTTCATTGTTTTAGTGATAGCCAAGTCGGAGAACCCGACTATACTGTAAATGTCTGTGAACCAGCCTATGTTTTTTGGCGGAAAAAATTCAAAGACGAAAGGGAGAGATAAGTATGCATTTTTCCCTCGCCGAAAGTACATTTTTTTCTTAAAGCTTTTTAAATTTGCCACTGGAAAGAAATAACTAATGGTATAAATAGATAAAAACAAAGTATCGCGTTGCCATCTTCTTCGCATTGGGAAACAACTGCGCATGCTCGTTGCTTCCTTAGCAACAATTGCTTCACGAAAGCGCACAGAAAAAAGGTAGGAGTTGCTTCATTTTTATGTATTTTGTATTCAGTTACGTTATTCTATGACATAATTATGGTACAAATGGACATAATTTCAATATTTCTTTTTTTTTTTTAACAGAAAATTGTAGGAGGCTAGGAGCGTAATTGAACATTAATTTTGCCCAAAAGATCTAGTTTTATCAAAGCACAATAGATCTAACAGATCTTCAGATTATTTTAGGAAAACTGAACAAAAAATAAAAAAAAAGGTTGAGGGAATTCATGTTTCGTTTGTTTAGATAGAATGTACTTTAAACCTTTATCACACAATATCAACTTAAACAGCCTTGGGGCAAAAGCCCAAGAAAACATTGAGGGATACAGTAATGAGAAAATGCTGGTAACCAGCATTTCCTCCTTTTCTTACAATGTTTTCTATCCTTTCAAAGAGCAATTGTACCATATTAGCCACATTAATGTTGTCATCTGTTGTGTTATGACTGTGTGAACTCAAGATCAGATGCTCAGCTAGCTGAGTTTGTAGAGTTGTGGTACTAGTGTTCCAGGGGTTGTGGGTTTGAGTCCCATGTTGAGCACATTTTTCTCACTTTATTTACTTCATTGGCAATGACGTCAATTGGGGAACGTGGGACAGCGGCACCGGCTGTCCATGTGGACTGGATTACCAGTGTTCTTGGGGTCGTGAGTTTGAGTCCAATGTCAGGCACACTTTTCTTCCTTGAATTACTTCGCATCAGAAAATGCATTCAATTTGGACAGGGCTAAAATTTTATGATCTGGAACAGGGTTAACAGGCACACTTTGGCCAATTTGTCCATTACTTCTGCACATTATTTGCTATCAATTTGATTTGACATGTGACACTTGAAACCTGAAAATAATTTTTATCATTTATCAGCATTTATGTGTTTCCGTATTTATGTGTACACTAAAATGCAGTTGACCCACTTAGCTTGCAGATACAAAAATGTGCTGTCTATCATTCTTTGATTTATCATCTAGAACTATACGTTGCTAACTTGTTCTGTTCTCTCATTGTGAAGAAGATGTAAACATTTTAATATTCTTGTCAAAATATTTCATAATTGAAACCCATCATTACTCTAGTCTGACTTAAGACTATACAAAACTTGTGCAATCTGATCTTGATCTAAACTGTTTTTAAACAAAAGTCAGTGTGATCTTGATCTGTGTCATGTGCAATATTGATTAAAATTGTACTCAGCACCCTTCAGATTAATTCATTACCAAACGGCAAAATTGTTGGTCTGTCCAAATTGAAAGCATTTGCAGACAACAAAATAAAAGTGACTGAAAATTTGCAATTTTTTTGTGAAGGGTAGAAAACATTGTGGGAAAAGGAGAAAATGCCGGCTGTCAGCATTTTCTCCTGTTCCCGCAATGTTTTCAAAAGGCTTCTATCTCAGGGTCATAAAAACCAGGGACTGAATGGTAAAGGGTTAAACAACCATGTCTCTTTTCAAAAGTAAGACTTTTGTAAACATATTTGAAAAAGAAGGAAATGCTGGTAATCAGCATTTTCTCCTTTTCCCACAATGTTTTCTACCCTATCAAAAGCAATTTGTACCACGTGGGCCATATTTATTTTGTCATGTGCAAAATATATTGGAATTGGACAACTGGAAAATTTTGTATGTTGGTAAAGAGTTAAAAGTTGGCTTGGTCTAGATTTTACTTATAGGCAGAATAATGAATATCCTGGAATCAATCTTTGTAAAATTGATCATAAGTTTAACCCTTAGGCTGCCATGCGCGACTCACTGACCCTTTTGCAGACCATGCAGATCAAGATCAAGCTGCATAAAATGTGCAGTCTGATCTTGGATCTACACTGCCTGATAAGGAGATAATAAGGAGTTTTTTCCCCAAAACGTAACTTTGAAATGATAATATTTTGGTTTTCACAATTTGAAATTGTCATTTTAGTTATTTTAGCACCATAAAATTAATTATAGTCACTGTTCTGCCAAATACTGCAATTTGGCCAACTGCACTGTTACCTATTGTTAGACCGATGATAGTGGCAGGGATCATTTTGGGCTGCGAAATCGCGAGATTCTCTCGTTAAAATAGCAAAAATCGCATTTCTAAATCTCAATTGAAACAAAATCTCGCATACCGATTTTTGGCAGATGATAGGGATAGAAATCGAGTGTCAGTCCTTACATAGCGGAAATCCGCACAATAAACTAGTCTATACACTGTTTCCCCGCGTCATAAAACAAGATATACGGGAAGCAGATTACCATTTGCAACATTCATCTTGTTTGGTGTTTTTCCTTATCATTAGCTGACCTTGATCTTGCGTGCGAATGCATTTCTTGTTGAAGTCGTCTGCAGTTTTGTGTCAGGCACAGTGCGAGGAAAATGCCTCCCGAGAAGAGGAAAGTAGAATTGAACCAAATAAAATCTTGTAATAAAATAACCAGTTTTCTTATGAACTCACGAGTCGAGACTGACGAGAGTACTGAAAGCCCAGATAAACATGATAAATCGCTGACCAAGTCCAACGATGATACCGCTACTTCTTTTGATCACTTGATACCGAAAAGAATTGTCAAATTTAACGAAAAGTGGCTTAAGTTACATGGGTTGAAAAAATGTTGACACACCGGTTTTTAGTGGTAAGACTTGTGAAAACAGTGTGGGGAAAGGAGAAATTGCTCAAATTGAGCAGTTTATCTTTTTCCAACATTGTTTTCTCTCATTTCAGGGAAAATAGACAAGTCACTTTTAAAATAGTGTCTTAAAGAGGTTTGGATTTGTCGTTTGGAGAAGAGTTAGATTCCTGAAAAATGAAACATAAAAAGTCTCATTAAAATCTTAAATCTCTCATATTTTTTGAGCAAATGGAACATTTTCTCTCATATATATGTCCAACCAGAATGATCCCTGTGGTGGTAATTCGTTTAATAAGCATGAATGAAATTTACTTGTATTTTACACAAAGCAATGTTTACATTTGGCTACAACTGTGCCTTTGAATGGTAAAACTAGAAATTACCTGAACAGCAATGAATTTACAAAATTCTTTCTCATTTACAGGCAAAATCTCAAAAAAAGTTCACTTCTGCTATCACTGAGCAAAGTATTCTGGATTTATGAGATCTAATCCACCTCCATCTCCTTTACCGGGATACCCTACACCACCAATGGGTCCCAGACCAGCCAATGGAAATGTGGCCAGTGGCTCGCACACCCAATTGTGTAGACCAGCTGCACCAGTGCCACCCAGTATTCCAGGTCTAAATCGGGCTAAAATGGATCAGAGAAATGTTCCATCACAGGGTAGGCATGTTTGAATCTCTTGTCATACATTTATTTAAATATGTTTATATAACTGAGCCATGCTCTGGCAAAAGAAGGCTTAACGCATCTTTGTGATGCATGATACCAAACAGGCAATCACATAATTATCCAAATTAGCCACATTTAAACTACAGACTTAATCATGAGGTACACACCTTCTTGGACATACAGAAAATTGACTATTCGCGAAAACTTTTGGCCTGGATTGCGCAGGATGACCTGGGTCAATAATTTTCACAGATGCATGAAGCCCCCTTTTCACAGAATATGGCTCATATATGACTGACTGGGTATAATGGATCACAGAGATGCATCAAGCCCCCTTTTGTCAGAGCATGGTTCAATTAACATAGTGCTACGGTGAAAATTCTGGACCAAGTTACTTTGTTCTGACAATTGGACTTTGGAAGAGTGAAAGCTTGGCTATCAAAGTTTTGACATGATTTTTCCTCTTTGGCCTGACTCTGTATTAACCCTTTACCAAACAATCCCTGTTCTTTTGGCCCTAAAAAAGAAACCTTTTGAAAACACTGTGGGAAAAGGAGAAAATGCTGGTAACCAGCATTTTCTCCTTTTCCTACAATGTTTTCTACCCTACTGGAAACAAATTTTAATTTTTGACTTGCGATTATTTCTTCATCTGCAAATGCTTTGACGTTGGACCAGTCTAAAATTTTGTTGTTTGGGAAAGGGTTAACATATTTCTAGGTACTTTTTGAAGTTTTTTTAAAATTGTCAAAAAATTTGGACAAGTCCAAAATTTTGTCATTTGGTAAAGAGTTAAACTGCTAGATATTTTCATTCTGTGCTGAAGTATGGACAGCTCTTTAGAAAAGGAGTTTGATGCGAAAAATGTATCGACCCATAGCTGCACAGCTTGACATAGGTTGAAACTCTTTGCTACACATGAATTGTCTGCATGTTCAAGGACTAGAAATTCTAGCTCATTTTTCACTTGATTGTCCGACATAACGGATTTTTAAGATTCATGAGCAGACTCCCAAACAGAGGGACTGATTTTGATTTCCAAATTGAATATACATGTATTAATAATTCACTAAACCTTATATTATGGGTACTTATTAGAATCGTCTCATTGAGACGATTCTAATGATTATGAGTACCCACAACATGGGGTTTGGTACAGAAAGAATTGGATTAAGAATACCATCTTATCTGGAGCTCTGCATAAGTAGAATGCATGAGAGGGATATCAATACCAAAGTATATGATAATTTGATAAATTATACTGCTATCCTTGTAGGTGTGGGCACCAATAACAATCCTACATTCAAGGATCCAGCTCCACCTGCACACCCAGGAAATGTTGCAAATAGGTTTGACAGATCTCACCTCTACAAACCAGCAACAAAGCTGCCAGAGATCAGTAATGTAAGTCAGATCTTTGATTTGTTAACACTGAATACCTTAAACAGTCAGTCATAAGTGGGTATAAATAAATTTTAAGGGGCCACATTTACTGACCAATCAGAATTCAGTGGTGATTTTAAATTTCAAAACCAGCCATTGGATAGACTGAGACAGAACTAATCCAATCAAATGGCTTGTCTTGAAATTCTGAACTAAAACTGAGCTTAGAATTTAGCTGGATTGTTCTTGCCAGAGTGCCAGCTTAATATCAGGCTTGATGTAACAGAAAAACTTTTTAAAAAATTTTTTAGGATGATATTTTTTTTGTGTCAAACCACAACTACCAGTACCCATACTTATTCAATCCAACTTAGCATCCTGTCATATAGTATAAGTATTCTTAAATTGTTAACGAACAGCCCAAGTTGCCACAATTTTCAAATGAACAAAGTAAATGTCTTGCATTGTAATCATTGAATCTGATAAAATTCCTGTAGTTAAAGCTGCCATTCTCAAACAGATGTTTAACTCTTTCCTGCTGTTGGTGATCATGGGTGTATTTCACTGAGAGAGTGAAGCAAGATTGACTTGTACATTTGTGCAGTCTGATCTTGCTCTACACTCTATTGTGCTCAACTGGGTCCATGATTCAAATTTGACAGGACAGGCCCGTAGGAACGGGGGGGCTAGGGGGGGCTCAGCCCCCACAATAATTTTGAAAATCATTGTAACTAAAATGAGTTCTTAGCGCAATGAAAGAACCATGCAAAGAATCTCAGTATTTTGAAGTTAGCCCCTCCCATCTTGAAATGCTTCCTACGTCGCTGCAGGATAAAGGTTAAACACTGTGTTGCAAGACTGTTTTGTACGAAATATTTTGCACTTACTAATCGATTTAAACAATGATAATATTTTGACTGTTGACACTACAATGACTTGATTTTGAAAAAAAAAAAATGGGACAGGGAGCAAATTATGTATCAAGGAAACTACTCCTTATCCCCAAACTGGTTAAAGGTTTTAAGCTTTTTGTGATTTAAGCTACTTATAATCAAGTCTACATGCTGACAATTCCTTTACCAATAGACTTTTCCATCCACACTGAAAGTATTTGCAGGTGACTGATTAAAAGGTGGCACCAATTGATAGGATTCGTTTTTTACAGGGTAGGAAACACTTTCAGAAAGAGAAAATCTTGGGTACCAGCATTTTCTCCTTTTTCTCGAAATGTTTTCAAAAGTCTATTTTATCAAGGTTATAGAATAACACAGGACTGTATGGTGAAAGTTAATGTGCAGCTGATGTTAATAATAGTCATGTGTAGCAAGATGTGAACAGGGGCTTTCAGACATATGGGTAACGCATCATCTTAGATTAGCCTGGCCAGGCTGTGCAGCGTAATCCAGGACGGCACTTTTTTGTAAACATCAGATTTTGTCCTTTGGTAGACTTGTGTGAAACAGAACATCACACTTGACCTGAATGTGTCATCTCGGATCAGCCTGTGCGGACTGTGCAGGCTGATCCAAGATTACACTATGCAAATGTCTACATGTTCCTTTTTGCCTGTTGCAGGTTATATATAAGATCATTAATCACAGCAGTGTTACTGTTTTTTTCCCTTAAAAATTTACAGGGATGATGAAAGGTAATATGATGTGAAAGTGTTTCTGTATATGTGTGTGTAGGATTAACTCCTTAAACTGTACTAGACAGTAACATTTTAGACTTGTCCCCAATGATAGGTTGAATCGCAGACAACAAATTAGATGTGGCTTCAGTGAGAGATTTGTGTTGGACAGAGATGAAAATGATACTTGTATTTAAATATGCAAAACTGCTGATTATCCAGTATTTTTTTTTTTCCTAGAAACAATATTTTCAAAATCTATCATCTTTAGGATGGTCATAACAAGGAATTGTTTTGTGAAGCCTTAACCCTTTGCCACCAAATACACAAGTATTAATGATCCTAATGGAGAATGCTAAAAGGAAAACTATAGGAGACAAGGAAAAAATGCTAGTAACCAGCATTTTCTCCTTTTTTCCACATTATTTTCTGTCCATTATCTAACATATTCTATCATTTTAACCACAACTAATCGGTTGTCTCCAAATGCAGAATTGCTCTTGATCTACAACAACCATAAAAGCAATAGTTGTGATTGGCTTTATAACGGTCAACTGTTTAGACATGGTGCAAAAAACAGTGAATGATAATTTTTGACTGCATGATGAAGCTTTTATCAGACACAGCATTCATAGTAGAATTAACTCATTACCAAATGACAATATTTTAGGCTTGCCCAAATCAAAAGCATTTGCAGATGACAAAACAAAAGTGACTGAAAATTTGAAATTTGTTTTGTGACGGGTAGAAAAAATTGTGGGGAAAGGAGAAAATGCTGGTTACCAGCATTTTCCCCTTTTCCCACAATGTTTTCTAAAGGCTTCTTTCTCGATGTGTCGAAAGTACGGATCATGTCATAATAGGTCAACCTCTTACACTTGCTGGTCTTTGACCGATCAATTCCACATAGCTTTGCCATGAAAACATACTGGCACACCTTGATATAAGATTCCTAATATGTTTTCTTCAAACAGTACTACTAACCTTGCTTCCTTCATTCCATAATACGTCTTGATGGCTCGGCTGTTTTTAAAGAAAAATTCAGGGTTTTGTCATAGCTTTGTCATCATCTGCTTTGTTGTTGTGCATGAACTTTGATACTTTATCACATAACCTCCCTTGTTTTCTGTATGATATACCCATTACAAATTTTCTTATCATATACATGTTTGATATATATCATATTTGTTTGACATATTCTTTTACATCATTTTGTACGTATGAATGGGCTTAATGGATATTACAGAAAGTGTATCATCTGATCTAGATATGTTGTGAAACTTTGATATGTGATAATAACAACATAGATTCCTTGGCGTTTGAGATAAAATTTGTTAAACTCGTCAAAGAAAATGTTATTAGGCTCACCAAAGGCTTGCTTAATAACATTTTCCTAGACACAATTTGAAAAAATTATCTCAAAAGCTAACTCATGTCAAATCCTATATTTCCCTGTGATAACTGAAGATATTTACGTCAGAATCTGACTAAGTCATAATTCTAAAAAGGCGAAGCCATACAAAAAAGAGCAAGTAACCATTGAATAATTTTAACACAGTTATTCCCCTTCCAGACTTAACTCTTTACTAAACCTAGAATTTGAGACTAGTCTCAACTGAAAGCATTTGCAGACGACATATTAAGATTAACTGTAATAGTGGTAAAATGAATGCCTGTGAAAGTGTAGAAAACTTTGAGGGAAAAGGAGAAAATGCTGGTTACCAGCATTTTCTCTTTTTCCTTCAAGGTTTTCAAAAGACCATTATTTCTTCATGGTCGCTTAAACTCAGGATTGTGTGGTAAAGAGTTTAAAACTTTCTTTGAAAATAAGCCGCTGAATGATGGCACCTGCATGTAGTGCTGTTGTTTTATTTGATATTGCAGTTCTTTAACGCACTTTGTACTTTGTTGTGGTTGTTTGTCAGCTAATTAGTTAGCAGTTATTAGTAGTACCTGTAGAGACCTAGGTAAACAGGACATACCTTTTTCACTCCGGTGTTTCCTAGAATACAAATCTTTTTACTAATCCATAATGTAGGCATATGCAGATGATAATCAAAATATCCCCCAAATGATGGAATTTTTCTTTTAACCCTTTACCACACAATCCTGACTTTTAATGTCCTTGAAGAACCCTTCTGAAAACATTGTAGGGAAAGGAGAAAATGCTGGTTAGTGGTTACCAGCATTTTCTACTCTTCCCACAATGTTTTCTTCCCTTCCCAAAAGAACTTCAGATTTTTAGTCATTTTCCTTTTTGTTGTCTGCAGATGCTTTCAGTTTGGACCAGTCTAGGATTTTTTGTTCGGTAAAGAGTTAAAGAGCTGAAGTTTATTGGAAAAGAAAAATATTGCTGGTTACCAGCATTTCCTTCTTGCCCACAATATATTCAAAGTCCTTCTTATTTATTTTCATAAAACATGGTGATATTTGGGAAAGGCTTAATTCATCTCTTTACCAAATAACAAAATTTCAGACCGGTTCAAATTGAAAGCATTAAATTTTGCAGAAGATAAATTTAAAGTGGTCTTCATGAAAAAATCACATTGTAGAAAAAGCAGGTATGACTGGTAACCAGCAATTTTCTCCTTTTTTAGCAATGTTTTCAAAAAATCTTCTGCCTCAAAGTCATTAAACAACATTTTCTCCTTTTCCAACAATGTTTTGTACCCTATTAAAAACAAAGTCCAGCATTTTCTTCTATTCTATTAATGTTTTCTTCCCTATTAACCCATTACCACACAATCCCTACTTTTGACATCCCTGAGAAAGAAACTTTTAGAAAACATTGTGGGAAAAGGAGAAAATGCTGGTAACCAGCATTTATTCCTTTTCCCACAGTGTTTTCTACCTATCAATAAACAATTGAACCATTTGAGCCACATTTAAATTGTGGTCTGCAAATGCTTTCAGTTTGGACAAGCCTAAAATATTGTCGTTTGGTAATGACTAAAAGGCTAATTTCAACATCTGAGACAGAATTAAATTGTCTTCTGTTTATGCTTCCAATTTGTACAAGTCTACATTTTCATTGTTTGGTAAAGATTTCTAGTTTGTATTTCTGCTTCCTTTTGCGTTAGTTATATTGGCTAATTGTATTCTATAACTTCCTTCCCACTTATTCTCTACAATGCAAGTAGATGAGAGAAATTCTCAATCAGTGAAGGTTTTACACATTATATGGCCTGCAACACACGAAGAGGGGCATTCGGACAGTTGCGTAAAGTGTCGTCTTTGATCAGCATGTGCAGGCTGATCCAACACAACTCTTTCTGATTTTATGTAATGCTCTGTTTTGCGCAAGTCCGTAACCAAAGAACAAAATCTAGTGTTGTCTTAAAGTGCTGCTTTGGATTAGTCTGGGCCAAATGCCCTTTTTTGCATGTTGCGTGCCATAATTATATTAAAGTCTCATTTTCCCAAAATATCTCATGAAGTTCTAAGTATAAGATCAGGCTGCAAGATCTTTGCAGCCTACTTGTACCCTATCTTTAAAGCAAAACTGTCTAAATCTCTCTATAACATGCAACGAGCTAGACATTAGTAATTTGTTTGCATGCACTTTCCTACATTCACATTTAATCCATGCTATGTAAAAAGGGGGTTTAACACATCATTCTGTTAAAAGTACGAACCCAGGTTAGCGCAGGATGACCTGGTTTGTATTCACCAACAGTTCTAAAGAATAGTCGTTGTCTTCATATCTGAAACTTTCTAAATTAGAAAGTAGAGAATAAGACAAAGAATGGTTGATAAATACAGACCCTGGGATGAAACCATTTTGCCACTGATTAATTATTTGTGTATTGAGAGGCTAGTTTACCTATTGATTAAGTTTCATTTTTCGCAAAATCAAGTTTTTGGATCTATGATCCCATGATGACTTCTGGTCAGGAAAGTTCATTTAAACCCCCTTTCACCAGAGCATAGCTCATTTAATTCAACACTCACATTCAGTTTTAATGGTTGTCTTTGTGTTTTGTTACATTATTCCATGGATGTATAAATATTTATTATTATTACATTAATTGATTGATCATGTAAAACAATATCAAAACTGAATAAGAAATAAAATTTAGGCTAGGCATAATGGTCTACAACCCCTAACTCATTGGTAAAGATTGTGCAACATATTAGACCTTTTTTGTATAGACTATTTCACCAATCTCGGCAGCTGCTGTCTTTTAATATGAACGGTAAGGGTCATAGACCTTAATTTAACCCTTTGCTCCATAGATACTCATTTCTACACATTGGTTGTAGGAGCCTTTGGAAGACATTGTGGCAAAAGGTGAAATTGCTCGTGACGAGCAATTTCACCTTTTGTCACATTGTTTTCTATGCTTTAAAAAGGTGTCATTTACACAATAAGAAACTGCTTCATCCTTGCTGTTATTTAGGATCAATTAGATACCATAGAAATGCCTTAGGGGGTAAAATATTTGCAGATCACATTATCGAATGTGTCTGTAAAATGATGGGATATATCTGTAAAAGGGCAGTAAATCAGAAATAAAAAAAAGTAAGGAAATTGGAATGGTTGGTTACCACACTGGTTGATAGAAATTTTCTATTCTGTTGATTTTCAGTTTATATGTTTAGTTTTTTTGAATAGCAGTATTTCCTTATCATACACATTTCTGCCTTTGTGCCTCTTAAATAAGTATGTTATGAAAACATGGTGGAAGAATGAGCATCATCATTTTTACGATTTTTTTCAAATTGAGAAAATTAAAACATTCAAATGCTCTTCATGCTAGTAATTTGTAAAAGTTATCAATATGATAATTTAAAGAAACTCTGCATCCTGTGTATTGATAAAGGATGAAAAAAAAAATATAGTGGAAAAAGGAGAAAATGCTGGTAACCAGCATTTTCTCCTTTTCCCACAAGGTTTTCATAATCCCTCTTCTTGAAGTTATTAAAACTCTGGATTGTTAGATATAGGGTTTTGGTGGATTGTTATTAATTTTTTGTACACCGGATTTCTTTGTTCAATAATAGGATGGTTTAGTAGCTATCAAACCAAAACCCAGGAAACTGATGAGCACTGATGGACCTTATGAGCCAGCAGAGACAAAGGAGCTGAAGGTAAAAGCCGTTTTTGTGGTATTTGTCGAAGACAATACCACAATGAGTTCAAGATTGAATTTTGAAAACCATGTATCTTATTTTGTGCCGTGAATCTAATACTCCATCGCGTTAAGGTACACAACAGTAGAAAGAGATTGAGTTCAAGTAGTTCCCGCTTAAATTTTGCCGGAATGTCCCGGATGTTTGTTGCTTGCAAATGTTTCAAACGCTTTGGAATTTCATTACTACGCTCTCTGTCCTAACCACATACAAACAGACAAAGCAATGATTATATGCTCTTTTATCGCAAAAAAAGCCAGACGGGCTGAAAAACGTAATTTCAAGTGTAATAACTCAGCCCTTTTCAAAAAAAGTCGGTCGTCAATGACTGATAAATTAATCAACCTCCGAAAGGTCCCGGGCTTTAGCGCAAGAATATAAAACTTGGCATAAAGTAGTTCAATTTAAATACATGAATATTGCCATTTTCTTCATAATTTGCAGCTATCTAGGACGACATTTCAAATTTAAATCTTGATTTGCAGATCTTCTATATGATACATATTTCTACATATGCCAGCGTATCCATTTTGTCATAGCGTACCCAAACTCTTTAGAGTCGGTACCGAGTCTATACCGAGACAGCGTACCCAAACATTGTAGAGTTTTAGTTCAACCATTTTGTGCAAAACCGAAGGAAATAAACCCAGTTAAACTCATTTTTTCTCAGGCAAATGACTTTTACGGTGTCACTCAAATATGTAATTTGAAATGGCATATTAAAATACATAGGGCGGGGCTATCGATCGTTGAGATACTTATATTTGATTGAAATTAGCTTCTCGCGAAATGGTACAAATTTGCCAACCTTGGGCTTTTTCGTTCCAAAACCAATTCGTTCCATAGCTTGTTGGTCCTATGATTGCACGCTACTCCATTTGATTGCTCATGAATATTTGTAGATCGAGGTAATGGACCATTTGCCAAATACCGTTACTGACGCGTCACCACGAGTTACTTCCCTTTCCACCCGACAATTTTTCCCAATCCTGTATATACCCGAATAGTGAAAGTGTCATATTTTTTAAATGGATTACACACTAAACGCGATAAATAAACAACCTAAAACGGCCGTGCCGTTAGTTTCATCAATTATCTTTTTCGAAGACACACACAAAAAAGAACTGTTGTTTTATCAATTTTTCGGTAGACCAGAGAGTAAAGCGGTATCATTTATAAGCAGCTCTCTCCTGCCGGGCGTGTTGATAAAGCTTTTTGTATGCAGACTGCATTAACCCTTTGGCTACCAAGTGCGACTCAGTGACCTGTTGCAGACAATATAGATTCAGATCACACCAGGAAGAACGTGCAGTCTGATCCTAGATCTACACTATCCGATACGGAGATATCGGAGGGTGCATGGAAATACCGAATTACACCTGATTTACCGAATTATACCGAATTACACATAGTGATACCGAATTATACATTCAAAATACTTATTTATTAAGTAATGTATGAATTAAACTTTTAAAAATTATATTATTAGGCTTTTTCTGGCCCTTAACTGTTTAATTCTGTAATTCGCATTACCGAATTACACTATATACTATGATTGGTATCACACTATGTTTCACCGGATTTACCGAATTATACCGAATTACACCGAATTACACATAGTGATACCGAATTATACATTCAAAACACTTATTTATTAAGTAATATATGAATTACACTTATAAAAATTATATTATTAGGCTATATACTATGATTGGTATCACACTATATTTCACCGGATTTACCGAATTATACCGAATTACACATAGTGATACCGAATTATACATTCAAAACACTTTTTTATTAAGTAATATATGAATTAAACTTAAAAAAATTATATTATTAGGCTTTTTCTGGCCCATATCCTTTTTAATTCGGTAATTCACATTACCGAATTACACATAGTGATACAGAATTATACATTCAAAACACTTATTTATTAAGTAATATGTGAATTAAACTTATTAAAATTATATCATTAGGCTTTTTCTGCAGATAACAATTTGAATGTGGCTGAAAAATGAAATTTTCTTTAGGAAGGATAGCAAGGGAAAAGGACAAAAGGTTGATTACTAGGATTTTAACCCTTTTCAACAACATTTTTTAAAAAACTATATTTCTATGGGTCGTAAAAAACTTGGGTTAAGTGGCATAGGGTTTTAAATAGTTACTGCGAATCTTTTTACCCGAAGACACCACTTTGGACAGATACTTAGCATATGGAGACGATTGAATAAACGTGGGTCAAATGGTTGTAATTGTCTTTTAAAAAGTAAAAAAAAAACTATTGTTGAAACAGGCATGAGAAAATGCATGTTGCAAGCCCTTCCTTTTTTCCTCAAATATTTTCGCTCACACTTTGAAAATTCGTTTTTTTCACAAATGTTTATGAACTACATATTGATTACTTTCAGTTTTCGGTTTTTGAAAGTGTGTGTGTGGGGGGGGGGGATGTTCAGGTTGAGAAAGTGAGACAAATAACAGACAGTGGGACAAATCAGCACGTCTGCCCCCTTTTTACACGGGTCGCTCGAAATACTTTGGTAAAAGGTTGTTTAGCTGTTTAGTGTCTTCAGAAAGACAGGGACAGTCCATTTAGTGATTTTAAAGCACTATTATCAAACATCCTTGTTGCACTTTCAGGCATGTACCTATTGACGAATAACTTATGTTACCGATCATGAACAAAAGAAACGTGGCTTCAGATCAAAATTCAGACCTTCCAATCGATAACTTCTTTTAAGCTTCATTTTAAGTATAAAAAATATGTATCTAATGAAGTCTTAAAAGAAAAATGGGTGAAGGGTTAAATCGGTGTTCCTTTCATCTCGGTATCGCACTGCAGAGTGGGTGACCTTTAGAACAGCTGCAATGTACTTGCTTCTTACAGATTAGCACACACGTGTCACAATATATTGACTCTTCTTATCTTTTGTTTCATATCAATTTACCCCTTTGGTTATCATTAATGGTCAGGATTATGAATTTTATACAGGTTTCAGAGGCTTAGTCCGTTCTTAGTCTCTACATGCTCTTTATTTAAATACGATTTTATAAAATGCATATTTTGTCTGTTTTTGATTTTCTTTTTCAAAGGCAATATAATGAAATATGTTTGAATTGTGTTCGAATTGATTTCTATAGATTTCTTGCTATGTCATTTTCTTTTCAGTTATGAATTTGTCCAAATTTAAAGCATTTGCGAACGGGACATACGGCATTTGTTACTGAAATAATGCTTTGATTGTCCGGTGTCACGTGATAATGCTGGTGCGCCACTTACGATAAAATGGAAATATCGCTTACCGTCTATTGATTGTAATGTTGGAAATTGAATGTAAAAGGCTAGAGATATTTCATAATTATAGTTCTCAGGAAC
Organism: Tridacna crocea; assembly: GCA_943736015.1. NCBI lineage: Eukaryota > Metazoa > Mollusca > Bivalvia > Cardiida > Cardiidae > Tridacna > Tridacna crocea. The sequence continues at coordinate 12,644,385 of OX031072.1, forward strand.
AAACTTAATTTTGTTCGATATATCAACAGGATTTTTCTCTCTATTCGTTATGCATCCTACTGTCAAGGGGCGTTACTCCTGCTTCTTCCTCATGATCAAAAGTAGACCACTTATACAAAAATAAACCAAACTTTGTCATGAATACTCTCCCTTCAACCGAAAAGGTATTCATTTGCTTAGTGGGTTGACTTTTAAGCCAATATCTGAACAATATGTCTCTGTTTCTTTCAAACTATTAATTCCACACATGGATTTCCTTGACAAATACCACTTCAGCGTTTTCAACGCTTTGATTATTTATGCTTCACAGTAGTTTATAGAAATCATATCCATATGAGCCATGCACTGTGAAAAGGGAGCTTAATGCATCTGGGAAAAGTTTTGGCCCAGGTCAGCCTGCGCACACTGACCTGGGCAAAAACTTTTCGCTATCGTCAATTATGAGTATGTCCAAGGACCAGTCTACCTATGGATCCATAAGTATGAAATGGCTTGCTTGGTATGATGGATTATATATGATGAATCCCCTTTTTGTCAGAACATAGTTCATATCATTCAAAGTTGAATGTTAAAATTCACTGGTGAATGTTTTAACTTCTATTTTTGACATAACTTGGATGTACATAAAACATGAATGAATTTCCAACTATTGAATGTCACATTTTATGATGTGGTTAACATCACTCATGACACAATTATTACAGCTAGTTCATAATCAGACTTTGATTGAATAGATCTATTTGGCTTGAAAAACACAATAATTTTCACACTGAGAACAAATTAGACATGAAAACAAAAAGTGAAAATAAAGAGTATAAATATGTAAGAAATGCGATAATTTTTAGTTTCACTATGCAAATGAAATTTTTTCATATCAGACTTGATTGAATAAATCTGTATTGAGAACTTGGCTCTCTAAAAAACTGTATATTGTACAATGTAAGCAGAAAGAAAGTTATGATAATTTATTTTTGTTTTTATCCTATTCAGCTCCCTCCCATTCCTGGGGCTACTGAGGCTGTACATGCACCAGCTTTGCAGCCCATTCCAAGGGTACGCCCATTCTCTCCAAAGGGACACACCTTCCAGCCCCAGCATCTACCTGCTCCACCACCCAATTCAAAGAAGCAGACTCACAGAGTTCGACCACTGCACAGCCAGCTGCAGAGAGTCAGCTCACTCATGGAAGCAGGCCCACGAAGGGCTCCAACACCGATTGAATCTGCATCTCATGACCCACTGACAGGTCACAATGGATCCAGTATGACCTCTGTATTGAACGGGGTTCGCATGGACTTGCCTTCACCAGTTCATGGTAGGTGTTTCTGCAGTATATTTCCTAATGCTGACAGTATCTATCACCTGTCTAGTTTGTATTTTGTTTAATTGTAAATTAGTTTTCGCTGTTTGATGATGGATATACTTTGTCCATTAAACTGATGCATTCTTGAGAATGTAGCATTGAAATTGATGTATTTGTTACTTATTACAAGCTTTTTTTAATTACTCCTTTCCCAACTGTGGTTTTCATTAAATGTGGAAAAATTTAAATTTTTGTTTCTATATTTTTACGTTTGTATGATATGCAATACATAATCTTTTTTAGACCTTTCTAAACAGTGACTAAAAGTTACAGATTTTCACAATTTGTTTTGAAGGTGATCGCAGATTGGAAATCTATGACCACTTAACAAAAAGGAAAGAAGCAATTGTAAATTTGTTAATATCAGCATGATAATTTTCTCTCATCAGTTCCAACTGCTCACAGTCCACCTGCCTGTGTTTTCCAAACAGCTGCTCAGGAGAGAATCATGCTCTCACCTTCTTGCATTGAAGAACAAGCCCCAGTTGCTTCAGCTAGCAAGTAAGTCAACTATTCTTTTGAAGTCTATCTTCCTTTTTGGGCGTAGCTGAGACTGCTTGCTCTTTACCTACTTTTCAGTAGCAATAACAAGTGAATGATTAGAAATTTGTGATTGGTCAAAAACATTAACATGTTTATTCTAAGGTTCTCTGCCTAGTTGCTGGCAAATTTCAGCTTCCATTTTAATTCTTTATCAAATGAAAATATATTTTAGGCCTGTCCAAACCGAAATCATTTGCACACGACAAAGTAAAAGTGACTGAAAATTTGAAATTTGTTTTGTGAAGGGTAGAAATATTGTGGGAAAAGGAAGAATGCTGGTTACCAGCATTTTCTCCTTGTCCACATTTCCTAAAAGCTTCTTTCTCAGGCTCATCAAAAGTAGGGATTGTGTGGTAATGGGTTAAAGATATTTCTTGCTTTGTTACTTTTAAGCATTTACCAAATGACAAAACTTTAGACTGTAATAAATTGAAAAGCATTTATAGATGCCAAACTAAATGTTGCTAGGATGATGAATACTGTCTGTTATATGGTGGAAAAATTTTGGGAAAGGAGCATTTTCTCCTTTTCCCAAAATATTTTCAAAAGTCTTCTTTGTGAAGGTTGTAAAAAGTTAGGATTATCGGCAAAGAGGTAATCTAATGGTCCTGTGATTTCATGCCTGTGACCAAAGGCTTTTGAATACATCATGTGAAAGAAAAAGTACTGGCAACCAACATTTCTCCTTTTCCAAGCATGTTTTCTACCAGTTTATGTCCAAGAACCCGACTATAGGGAGTTGAAAAAGGAGATACTGTCTGTCACCAGCATGTTCTCATTTTCCAACAGTATTTTGTAATCACCCGAGTCACAGTTATTTTGTTGTCATAATGTGTTCAATATATACTCTCAACAGGTTCAAGTCTCAAATTTTGTCATCTGGCAGGTAGACTGGAAGAATCATAAGAGAATCAATTTTCTGTATCATCTTTCTCCTTTTATTGTAGAAGCAACAAGGCCCTGGACATCAATGGAACATGTAAACTTCAGCCCCACCCACCCAAACCCCACCCACCAAAAGACAAGGGTGGAAGCCATGGTGGAGGTGGTGCCGCTAGGCGGCGCCACTATCGTTTTTAAATTAGCAGCATGCCGGTCAGGTATGAGATACAAAATTGAATAATGATATGTTTTTAGGCTTAATGTTGGTTATGATATTTCCTGGTATTTTTGTGTAACAACAGATGACTAGGGATGGGCATCAACACTTTAACTGTAATAACCATTTAACTCATGGTTGTTTTTTGCCCTTTGGAGAAACATAACATGTATCTGCTTAAGAATTTTTGTTTTTCACACTTTTTTGGCCTGTAACTCACAAAGGAAAGTTGGTGCCCTTTTGCATAAAGAAATTGTTTACCCATTTATTGTTGGGTGTATTTTGGCAACTTTTTCACCTGTTAGTAAAACCTAGCAGGATAAATCTCATACCTGGCCATTTTTTTTTTTTGTAAATGAATCCATTTTTGGATTCATTGTGATTTGGGTTTGCAACTTTTGCATTCTTTTTGGGTCTAGAAAAGGTCTAGCCTTTAGCAATGCTTTGTATGCACTTTTGCAGATGTTAGTTTTGTACTGCAGCTCTACTGATGCAGAGCTTTTTTTGTATTTTGAAACCTTAGTCATTTGAGATTTTAAATGACAGAGTTTATTACCTTCTTTTAGGAGGTTACTGCAGTTTTTGTTTTAATAGCTTTAAAAGCTAGATTAGTGTTGTAAGAGCTTTGAAGCTGCCTTTGTTTAAAGGCTTTAAAGCTATCCTTTAGGTTTTCTATATCCCTTCCTGGTGGTAGACTTGTGAAGCCAACAGGTTTTTCAAAGTCAAGGCTAGGAACAATGGTCATAAATGTATCATCCATTCAAATTGTAATGTCTACATGTAATGTAAGTGGTTACAAAAATCAGGAACAAAAAAAACTCATTTTACTTCACCTTGAAAGTAAGATGCCGAAATCAAGCAAAGTTTCTTTGACCATGTGACTGTGTAACCTTTTCCTTTATGGAGGTCAATGGAACCATTCAGATTCTAGCAATTAAATACCAGTAATTCAAATATTACTGTTTAGTGTCTCTCTGGGTTTGATGGAAATTCTGTGAATAAAGAAAGCTATTGCACATGAAGAGCATTGCATTTCTTTTTCACATTCTTTCAAATGCATCATTGTAAGGTGCAACATAATGCTTCTAGTACTTCCATGAAGGTTAAGATGGCAGAATTGAAAGTGCAGTTGTAGTACTGTGACATTGTTAAGTTGCTGCTACTTTTACCAGGAGATGAAAAGGTATAGTAATTAATTCTTGCTTCTGCTGATGTTACAGGAACTACTTTTGTTCTCTGTATTGAATTACTTGTTTCAGTTAAAGTCATTTTTGCCATGCTGCCAATCTGCATCTACTATGGTGGCTTTCAAACATCCAGAAACTGACTTTGTTAGGTTTTCTAAGAGTCATTGGCTATGCCATGTCTGCTGTCCTAATGACTAGTTGTCAATATCCCGCAAAAAAATGTAAAAAAAACTTGTGTCACAATAGAAAAAAATCCAAGTAAAGAAAAATTTATAAAAAAAAGGGGTATGATCTGAATATGCTTCAAATTCAGCATGTTGTCACATCAGACATGGCCAGCTTTATGATTGACATTGAGCTGTTTCTCTTGATTTATAATCTCCTGCATGCATTTTTTTCTGTTTTGAAGCTGATAACTCCTGAAAAGATTGTGGCAAAATAAGAAATTGCTTGTGCTGAGCAATTTCTTTGTTTGCCACAGTCCTTTTAACTTTTCTTTTTCAGTTTGCAACAGACCACTCCTGAGAGGTTGCAGCAAAAAAAAGAAATTACTTGTGACAAGCAATTTCTTTTTTTGCCACAACCTTTTCAACTTTTTTTTTTTTATGTTTCGCAGTAGACCACTCCTAAAAAGATTGTAGCAAAAGGAGAAATTGCTTGTTACAAGCGATTTCTCCTTTAGCTACAATCTTTTCAAATCTATGAATTCATTGCACCTAAATTCATGTTGAATTTCCATGTGTCTCAAGGCTTTTTCCAATTTTCTGTAGCAGATTTAGTTTTGGCAATTATGGGTCATTTGAGTAGCTAAGGATACTTATCCTTGACCTTTCAAGGTTTGTTTCTGGGCCAAAATTTTGGCATCTATGACCTTAGCTTGCTAGTATCAGCTGAAAGATAAGGAGGTGTAGGAGGAGAGGTATTTCATTACTGTGCCTTTGAACCACGTGCCATATTATATTACTTTCTCTCAGATTTAGTGTAGGTACATCTGATGTATGAACTGTGATTTGCAAACAAATCCCAACAAAAAAATAATAAAACCTGAGAGTATAAAAATTTCTAAGTAAAAGAAAAATTTGTAGAAAAAACCGAAAATTAAAGAAAAATTAAAAAATGGGATTGCAGATCTTCTGTTCCACTGGATGGTGAACCTACAGCAATGGATCTTCCATTTGGTCCAGTCCATTTGACTGAGGTTGGGTGCAGTTTGATATGTTTTGTAATGATGTGGCCAGTTTGAATAGATTGCATGTGATGTGTGACCTTATTTGAGAACAATTCAGATTATACTTTCCTTTCCAAAACAAGCATTTCATCATGGAAAATCAATTGCACTATCACAATTTCGACACATCTACACAGACATGCACCTAATACACTATAACAGTTTCAACACAATTCTACACAGACATGCACCTAATACACTTTCACAAACATGACACACAACCACACAGACATGCATCTAACACACTTGCACAAACATGACACATAACCACATAGACATGCATCTAATACACTTTCACAAACTTGAAACAATACCACACAGACATGCACCTAATACACTTTCACAAACCTGGCACATAACCATACAGATATGCACCTAATACACTTTCACATACTTGACACAATACCACACATTCATGCACCTAATACACTTTCACAAAAACATAATACCACACAGACATGCACCCAATACACTTTCACAAACATGACATAATACCACACATACATGCACCTAATACACCTTTACAAACTTGACACAATACGTTCCACACAGACATGCACCCAATACACTTTCACAAACATGACATAACACCAGACAGACATGCACCTAATACACCTTTACAAACTTGACACATTACGTTCCACACAGACATGCACCCAATACACTTTCACAAACATGACATAACACCAGACAGACATGCACCCAATACATTTTCACAAACATGACATAACACCACACAGACATGCACCCAATACACTTTCACAAACATGACATAATACAACACAGACATGCACCCAATACACTTTCACAAACACATAATACAACACAGACATGCACCTAATACACCTTTACAAACTTGACACAATACATTCCACACAGACATGCACCCAATACACTTTCACAAACATGACATAACACCAGACAGACAAGCACCCAATACACTTTCACAAACACATAATACAACACAGACATGCACCTAATACACCTTTACAAACTTGACACAATACGTTCCACACAGACATGCACCCAATACACTTTCACAAACATGATATAATACCATACAGACATGCACCTAATACACCTTTACAAACTTGACAAATTACGTTCCACACAGACATGCACCCAATACACTTTCACAAACATGACATAACACCAGACAGACATGCACCCAATACATTTTCACAAACATGACAAATTACGTTCCACACAGACATGCACCCAATACACTTTCACAAACACATTATACAACACAGACATGCACCTAATACACCTTTACAAACTTGACACAATACATTCCACACAGACATGCACCCAATACACTTTCGCAAACATGACATAACACCAGACAAACAAGCACCCAATACACTTTCGCAAACATGACATAACACAACACAGACATGCACCTAATACACCTTTACAAACTTGACACAATACGTTCCACACAGACATGCACCCAATACACTTTCGCAAACATGACATAACACCAGACAGACAAGCACCCAATACACTTTCGCAAACATGACATAACACAACACAGACATGCACCCAATACACCTTTACAAACTTGACACAATACGTTCCACACAGACAAGCACCCAATACACTTTCGCAAACATGACATAACACAACACAGACATGCACCCAATACACCTTTACAAACTTGACACAATACGTTCCACACAGACATGCACCCAATACACTTTCGCAAACATGACAAAACACCAGACAGACATGCACCCAATACATTTTCACAAACATGACATAACACCAGACAGACAAGCACCCAATACACTTTCGCAAACATGACATAACACCACACAGACAAGCACCCAATACAGTTTCGCAAACATGACATAACACCACACAGACATGCACCCAATACACCTTTACAAACTTGACACAATACATTCCACACAGACATGCAACAAATACACTTTCACAAACATGACATAACACAACAAAGACATGGACCCAATACACTTTCACAAACATGACATAATACCACACAAACATGCACCTAATACACCTTTACAAACTTGACACAATACGTTCCACACAGACATGCACCCAATACACTTTCACAAACATGACATAATATCACACAGACATGCACCCAATACACTTCACAAACATGACATAACACAACACAGACTTGCACCCAATACACTTTCACAAACTTAACATAAAACCACACAGACATGCACCCAATACATTTTTACAAACATAACACATAACCGTACAGACATGCATCTTATACACTTTCACAAACTTATCGCACAACCACACAGCCATGCATCTAATACAGGATTTGTATGGTGCACTTGAGAAAGTGCTGAAATAAACCACATCATTGCAAACATATCAAGCGTTGAACTTAAGTTTATGTTATGAAACTAGTATTAGGTAATTTTCCTGGTAACTGTACAGTTTCATGGGAAATTGTTGATGCTTGATTATAGGAAATTTATCTGACAGGATCCCACCAAAAAAAGAAAAATTCAAAACAAAAAAAAATACAAATAAAGAAAAACCTTGTTGAAAAAAAGGGATATTTTTAATTTCTTACATGCATCAGCTAATGCATCTAACAATCATCAAACATTTCCTATGACTTTATTAGCAATAACTTCATATGTTATAGTATAATAACTCATTCTCTAGGTCATCTTTTCAATGCTTCCAAAAGAACTTTTGCTGTGCAAGTAAACCAAGTGCCTCTTGTAACATGTAGAGAGAGCTCTAAATACACCGGTGTGTAACTGGAACACTTTCTACATTGTTTGATACTCTGCCAGTATTTTCTGGCAAGAGAGTGGCCCAGTTTGCCACAGGCTAATCATTGATACTTGTACTATAATGACAAGTCTTGGTATGACTATTAGAGAAAAGGTTAGCCTCTGCTCTTTCAGTTTTGCAACTGAGCTCATTGGCTATATCCAGTCACGTGGTCTACATTAAACTATCTGAGCTAAACAAGAAACTGACTTTTGCTGAAGGCTATGTCATCTCTTTTCTGATTTACTCAGGGTCTCATCTTTGAGATGGCCGAGCTGAAAGGATTGTACTCAAGATAGTTTGGATACAATCATTTAAGCTTTCAATGCCACCTAAGTGTGGCTAAATCAACCATCTCAATCATTTAATACTTGCATACCATCCCATAATGTTGGTTGGCAAGCTGGTGGATTAGAAAGAGAGTGACAAGCCCGAGAAACAAGAAAACTGTCAAACCATAAAACAGTTTTAATGCAATGTCTGTTCCATGCTTAGATGGTTCAGTGATGTATTTCACTTTGTCTATCACTTACTCACCAATTTGTAGACATTATAAGTATGATGACCAAAGACCATACTAGCCGAGACGTCTTCCCAGTCAAAAACTACGATGGTTACTGGGGATATAGAGTTTAGGCCTCAATCTCTGGGATAGGGAATGGCTATCAGACCCCATTAAGATCGCTTGTAGTCTAGGTGTTAGGTGAACTTGAGAGAAGATGATGATTCTTTTTTTTCTCCCTACTTTTCTTTAGTCTGGACTCATAACAGGTTTCTAATCCTCTGTTTACAAAATATATGGGCAAGGTATAACTTATAGAATTGGAAAGTAATGAAGCTTACCTCAATTGTTACATTCTGGTGGGTATCCCACATGAGGGCAGGCACAGATCCCTTTCCGTGATTGTTGTACAGACAGGAGTGATACCATCTGGTTTAGTTGTGAAATGGAGTGAATTTTTAACACCACTTGCTTGCTTGGTTACCTTTGTGAAGTGTTTAAGATCTTGGGTATGTCCAGTTAGTAAATCTCACCTAGCAGATCTATTGACTCAACATGAATGTCTGTTTATCCAAATCTCTTTTCTCAGCTGATTTTCCAAATTTCAAAAGTGCTTTGTTTTTATCATTTATGCATGCTGCAGTTTTATCTATATTAAATAATAGTTTGTACTTGTTACATTGTTCTTATTCTTCTTACCCCTTGTGTTCATCAAATGAATCCAGAAGTATTGGTTAAAGACAGGTTTTCGCCATATCTTCTTCAACAAAACAATTTCTAACCTTGAAGTCCTTGCAAAAATAAGCGAGTCACGCTCTGAGAAAAGGGGGCTTAAATACATCAGCAAAAAGTATCGACCCAGGGCAGCCTGTGCAGGCTGACTGGGCCAAATCTTTTTGCTATTTGTCAGTTTTCTGTATGTCCAAGCAATAAGTCCCCTTATTTCAGAACATGGTTCAAGAGGTATCTGTATTTGTTCCAGTATTTTTTAAAGCAAGAAGGGATGTATTATGTCATGGCCAAGCTCATATGTCTGTCCATCCATTAGCAGTTTCTTGTGTGCTTAACCCATTACCAAACGACAATATTTTAGACTGGTTCAAATTGAAAGCATTTGCAGACGACAAAATAAAGGTGACTGAAAAATTGAAATTTGTTCTGGAAAGGGTAGAAAACACTGTGGGAAAAGGAGAAAATGCTGGTTAGCAGCATTTTCTCCTTTTCCCATAGTGTTTTCAAAAGGCTTCTTTCTTAGGGGCGTCAAAAGTAGGGATTGTGTGGTAATGGGTTAACGCCTTCTACAGTTTTCTATGGAATGAGTTCAAACTTACCACAATGAATCTCTATGACGAGTAGTTGTGCATGTGACTTGGAATTTGAATACCTGCAAGCGTTCTAAATTTTAACCCATTTCCTTGACAAGTCCCTGGGGCGTACATGTGCCACTTTGCTAAACTCTTGTTTTTGCTAGGCTAATGGTAGAAACAGTGCCTTGTCTGTGTATTTCTTATTCTGGAGAAATACAAACTAGAAGGCCCTGAAGGGCCTGAATATGCTCTACTGGCAGAGTTTGCTTTTATGCTAGCATACATTTTGAATTCATGATGCAAAAAGACAAACTAGTTATTCAATCTCTTGATGAATCGTCAAAAGAATTGGATCAGCACTGGGAACTTCATTGCCTAAACAAGAATTGGAAATTTTCAACTTTGAATGGTTATATTTCCAAAACTGATTGTCAGATTCTTTTTTAAATTAATAGGGTTGAAGCTGTTTATAATACAAAGCAACTGTGCAAGTTTCATGAAAATCCAACCAAAACTGCAGATCTAATCACGTAAACAAGAATTTGAGTTTCTGAACTTTAATTTGCTACTTTTCCGATATTGTTTATTGGAATTTTCTCAAAATCAATAGGGTTGAAGCTACTGATAAGGTAAACAAACTGTGTGATTTTCAAGAAAATTTGACTAGAAATGTAGACTTTATCGCATAAACAAGAATAAAAAATGTTCAACTTGAAATGGCTACTTTTCCCATACTGTTTGTTGGATTTTCTTCAAAATCAATAGGGTTGAAGCTATTGATGAGATAAACAAACTGTGCAAGTTTCACAAAAATCTGATAACAAATGCACATTTTATCGCGTAAACAAGAATTGGAATTTTCAACTTGAAATAGCTACTTTTCCCATATTATTAAATGGATTTTTTTTTTCAAAATCAATACAGTTGAAGCTACTGATAAAATAAACAAACTGTGCAAATTTAATGAAAATCTGACAACAAATGAAGACTTTAATGCATAAACAAGAATATGAAATTTTCAACCTGAAATAGCTACTTTTCACATACTGTGTCTTGGATTTTTTCTCAAAATCGATAGGGTTGAAGCTATTGATGAGATAAACAAACTGTGCAAGTTTCATGAAAATCTGACAACAAATGCAGACTTTATCGCGTAAACAAGAATTGGAAATTTTCAACTTGAAATGGCTACTTTTCCCATAGTATTTGTTGGATTTTTCTCAAAATCAATAGGGTTGAAGCTACTGATAAGATTAACAAACTGTGTGATTTTCAAGAAAATTCGACAAGAAATGCAGAATTTTATCTTGTAAACAAGAATCGAAAATTTTCAACTTGAAATAGCTCCCATACTGTTTGTTGGATTTTTCTCAAAATCAATAGGGCTGAAGCTATTGATAAGATAAACAAACTCTGCAAGTTTCATGGGAATCTGACCAAAAATACAGACTAAATCGCGTAAACAAGAAATGAAAATTTTAAACTTGAAACGGCTACTTTTCCCATACTGTTTGTCGGATTTTTTTTCAAAATCAATAGGGTTAAAGCTATCGATGAGATAAACAAACTGTGTAAGTTTCACAGAAATCTGACCAAAAATGAAGACTTTATTGCGTAAACAAGAAATGAAAGTTTTCAACTTGAAATGGCTACTTTTCCCATACTGTTTGTTGGATTTTTTTCAAAATCAATAGGGTTGAAGCTATTGATAAGATAAACAAACTGCAAGTTTCATGGAAATCTGACCAAAAATACACACTTAATCGCATAAACAAGAAATGGAAATTTTAAACTTGAAATGGCTACTTTTCCCATACTGTTTGTCTGATTATTTTTAAAATCATTAGGGTTAAAGCTATCGATGAGATAAACAAACTGTGTAAGTTTCACAGAAATCTGACCAAAAATGAAGACTTCATTGCGTAAACAAGAAATGGAAGTTTTCAACTTGAAATGGCTACTTTTCCCATACTGTTTGTTGGATTTTTTTCAAAATCAATAGGGTTGAAGCTATTGATAAGATAAACAAACTCTGCAAGTTTCATGGAAATCTGACCAAAAATACACACTTAATCGCATAAACAAGAAATGGAAATTTTAAACTTGAAATGGCTTCTTTTCCCATACTGTTTGTTGGATTTTTTTCAAAATCGATAGGGTTAAAGCTATCGATGAGATAAACAAACTGTGTAAGTTTCACGAAAATCTGACCAGAAATGAAGACTTTATCGCGTAAACAAGAAAAAGACTAACAGACGGACGGACGGACAACGGAAACCACATGACAAAAGCTCTGCTGGCTGAAAGCCAGTAGAGCTAAATGAGCCATGCTCTGGCAAAATCGGGGCTAGGGGCTATTGCATCTCTGTTATACATAATACTTGCCAGCCATCACATAATTATGTATCCATAGGAGCCACTTTTTTCAATAACAAAACTAATCTTGAGGTAGATTGATCCTTGGACAAACAGAATGTGTTCACGCAGGCTGACCTGGGTCGATACATTTCCCAGATCTATTAACTCTTAACAAAACGACAAAATTTTAGACTAGTCCAAATTGAAAGCTCTTACAGACGACAAATTAAATACTAATCATAAATTGAAATTTGTTTCCAGCAGGGTAGAAAACATTGTGGGAAAAGGAGAAAATGCTGGTTACCAGCATTTTCTCCTTTTCCCACAATGTTTTCAAAAGACTTCTATCTCAGGGTCGTAAAAACCAGGAATTGTTTGGTAAAGGGTTAAATTCCCTTTTCATAGACCAAGGCTCAAATATTTCTGACTATCATCCAACACTTGGATGACTAATTTTCTTTCATAACAGTAACTGGTATAGATGAAAAAGAACAAAATCTGTATTCTGCTATTCAGACAGTTTTAATATTTTTTGTAGTAAGTAATTTTCATATTTTTTTTTAGCAAATAATTTGATTTCACAGAAAACAATAAACTTTTTTTTAAAATGTATGAAATAAGTATTATAACAACCAAATGACTGTACAAAAATATTTTAGGACATGAAAATGTAAACAGATGAATACAATAAAATATCTACTACAGTTTAATATACAAGACATTTATCCTTTGGGTCGGTTATTTGATAGGCAAGAAATAAGTATGAAGTAAGTAATCACTCTTTTCCACACAACTAAGCAGTAAAATTACTGATTTGTGGCTTTCAGCTTCACTATGATGACAATTTGGGAAGGGGAGGAGGAAAGAAAGAGGAGAGAAATAAAAATTTGGATGTATACAAAACTTTTCTATCTAGCTTGCAACATACGAAAATTGCACGAAATCCAATGTAGTCATTAAGGGCTGTCTCGAATTAGCCTGCACGGACTGCGTAGGCTGATCCAAGATGACCCTATACAAATGTCTAAATGCCCCTCTTCCTGTGTTGCAAGCAACTTGCAAAACTAACACAGAAGTTCAATTTTTTATCCGGTTTTCACTTCACCCTTCATAAAATATATTTAAACCCAATCTTTTACCAAGACCATGCAAAAAGGCTTTAGAAAAACATTTTGTGCATAAGAGAAAATACCAATAATAGCTTTTTACCCTATTCCCACAATGCTTTTTAATTTTCCAAAGACGAATATCGTCATAAAATTGATTGTCTTTACATTCTTTCAATTGTGACAAGTCTAAAGTTTGTCTGTAAAAGAGTACAAGCTTTACCAAATAAGAGAACAATTTAGGCACGCCTCAACTGAAAGGCTTTAACCCATTACTACACAATCCCTACTTTTGACGCCCCTGAGAAAGAAGACTTTTGAAAACACTGTGGGAGAAGGAGAAAATACTAGTAACCAGCATTTTCTCCTTTTCCCACAGTGTTTTCTACCCTTCTCAGAACAAATTTCAATTTTTCTGTCACCTTTATTTTGTGGTATGCAACTGCTTTCAATTTGGACCAGTCTAAAATTTATTCGTGTGGTAAAAAGTTAAGCATTTGCAGATGACAAATAAGATTCAAATGATAAACAGTCTTTGAAAAGGCAGAAAATAATGTAGAAGAAGAAAATGCAGGTGACCAAACTTTCTCCTCTTTCCCACATTCTCTAGTCTTCTTCATCAGGGCGTCACAACTCGGTAATATTTGGCAATGGGTAGAAGCAAAATTATGATGCATGCATTGTATAAGAGCAATGCCCATTGAAAAGGAGGCTGAATGCATCCACAAAACAATTTGACCCAGCTCAACCTGCCTAGTCTGCGCATGCTGTCCTGGGGCAAAAAGTTTCACTACTGGTCAATTTTCTGCATATTAACTCAAAGCAAATAATAGATTTATCCAAATTCAAAGCATTTGCAGACAACAATTTAAACAGAGCTCAAACAATGGAATTTTTCTTTGATAGAGTAGAAAGCATTGTGGAAAAGGAGAAAATGCTGGTTACAAGCAATCTCTCCTTTTCCAAAAGTGTTTTCAAAAGCCTTCTTTTTACGGGTCATAAAAAGTTGAGATCGTGTGGTAAAGAGTCAAAGGAACAGTCCACCTCTCAATAGAGTCGAGTTATTAAATACAAAGGATTTGTGGATCCACCATTAAGTAATGACTGACCAGGAATAACAAATCACAAAGATACACAAAGCCTCCTTTTGCTAGCGCATGACTCATAAATGTGTTTAGCTTTGTTGTTATATACACACCCAGTGGAATGTACCCTGTTTATATAATACCTTTGAAACAATTATACCTATAAAGCCCCATAAATCGGAAGATACAGGACTTTATTCAGGATGTATCAGTATAACGTTGGACAAATGCACAAAACAATATAACATGAGACAAATGCACAAAGTCACAGGTGGAAAAAACATCATAAAGGTCGATATTGACAAATGAATAGACAAACACATGCACAAACATAAAATGTCTTGGATCACATATTCAGCAACTTGAACAGACACACATAATTTAAAGGCTTTTAACAGTCATTAACTCTTTACCAAACGCATAATATTAGACTGGTCTAAAATGAAAGCACTTGCAGATGACAAAACAAATATCAATCAAAAATTGAAATTTGTTTCCAGCAGGATAGAAAGCACTGTGGAAAAAGGAGAAAATGCTGCTTACCATCATTTTCTCCTTTTCCCTCAAGGTTTTCCTAAGGCTTCTTTCTCAGGGTGGTAAAAACCAGGTTTTTTTTGTAAAGGGATAAGTCCAACAGAAAAGACTTTTTGAGCACTCTTAGAAATCATTGAGGAAAAAGGATGTAACTTCTTTTTTTGACAATCTTTTCCTCAATACATGAACAAAATCTTGATTCAGTTGGCGATCCTTACTTTACAGGACAATTTTCAACATATTCAACTTTGTTTCAGGATTGATGAATTGAATATAGAACAATGCACAATACACATACATTAAAATATGATGCTCATTGTAATGTTATCACATCTGTTGAACTTTTTAACCCTTTACCAAATAATCCCTGGTTTTTACAACCCAGAGGAAGAAGCCTTCTGAAATCATAAATCATTGTGAGAAAAGGAGAAAATGCTGGTTACAAGCATTTTCTCCTTTTCCCACAATGTTTTCAACTGTACTAAAGTCAAGTTTCAATTTTAGAGTCATTCTTTTAGTTGTCTGCAAATGCTTTCATTTTGGAAAAATCTACAATTTTCTTATTTGGTACAGAGTTAACAATCCAAAAAATTTCTGACTCAAAAAATTGCAAGTAATTGCAGACGATAAACCAAACGCTGGTCAAAGAACGATTTTGTAATTGATAGGGTTGAAAACATTGTGGTTACAAGCATTTCCTTCTTTTCCCATTGTTTTCATAAGGGTGTCTGTCTTTCTATGGGCCATCAAAATACAGGATTATTTGGCAAAAGGTTATGAGAGTGCTCCATGCAAATAAATCACGACCAATACAGGTGACTATGGTATTATTTTCATTAGAACTTCATCCACTAAATATCTCAGACTCATCCGAAATGGACATTAGGATCATGCTTGGCAAGTACCTAAAATCTTTATCAGACAGCTCTTTCCATCTTTACTTGGCTTGACCAGGGGCTGTCTTCACCAACCATTCTAAATTATATTCTCAGTATTATTCTAGGTTTAGAAAGTAATGCAAGTTTTGACTGGCTGCATTGTTTGGTTTAACGACTCTTAAACAGAGGAGGATTTTGAAAACATTGTGGGAGAAGAAGAAAATGCTGGTAACCATTATTTTCTCCTTTTCCAACAATGTATCCTACCCTATTAAGGACAGAAATAATAATCTAAGCTACATATGTCTTCTATGACATTTGATTACTTTCAAATTCAGCAAACTCTTGTTAATTAAACTATGAATGTTATGAAGAATGGTAAGTGAATGCCAGCTAAGGGCAAGACCAAACTCTCCAGTTCCCCAAGGCTTGAGGAGCAACATCAGTCATTTAAAACTTCTACCAAACAACCTTATATTTTGACTGAATCCTGACCAGGAACACTTTTGAAAATACTGTGGGAAAAGAAGAAATTCCCTCTGTTTCTTTCCTCTACTTTTCACAGACACATCTCATACTTTAAGCCACTTTTTAATCTGTTCTCTACAAAAACTTTTGTCTAAATACCGGTAGTTATTGACTGGTAATAGTAACTAATTATTGACTGGTAGTCAATCTTTTAACACGCAATCCCAGGTTTAAATGACTGAATGGGACATGAAAACATTGTTGGAACAGGAAAAAATGCTGGTTGACAGCATTTTCTCTTTTTTCAAAAAAGTTTTCTACCCCTTCAAAGACTAATTCCATCACTTGAGTATCACTTGTTTTACAGAAATTGTTTAACAAGTCTAACATTTTGTCATCTAGTAAAGGAATCAATTTATATGTGATAATGGGTTAATGTGAATGAAAAATTGCACCAACAAGCCATGCATGTTACATGTATATGAAAATAATGCAATCAAAACAAAAACAATTTCTGCTTACAAATGATCCTTTTCTTCCACTTATGTCCAGACATACCTCTGAAGTATAATCCTTTAGAAATCATTGAGACAAAATACAGAAATCTCTTAAAAATTAGTGATACCTTCACTTGCCACAATTTTTACATAACATACTACAGGGTAATCAATGATCACAGAGAGGGCATGAGGACCAACCATGACAAAGCATGGCCCACTCTACAGAGGATCTAACCAGCAGTGTACTAAGTAGGAGGTCAAGAAGTTCTAAAAACAGAATCTCCACTTTAAAAAAATACGAGCCAAGCTCTGGCAAAAGGGGATTTAACCCATTACCACTCAATCCCTTCTTTTGATGACCCTGAGAAAAAAGCCTTAAGAAAACATTGTGGAAAAAGGAGAAAATGCTGGTAACCAGCATTTTCTCCTTTTCCCACAATGTTTTCTACCCTTCACAAAACAATTTCTTAGTTTTTAGTCACTTTTATTTTTTCGTCTGCAAATGCTTTCGATTTGGACAAGCCTAAAATATTGTTGTTTGGTAATGAGTTAATAAATCTCCATAATGCATTATACAAAGCAAGACATCACACAACTATGGATTCATAGTTATGCTGTCTTGCTTGGTATGATGCATTATATTTAGTCTGACAACTGACTAGACATGCATGAAATTTATAAATAGCATTGCATATTTCGACCCATGTCAGCCTGCACAGGCTGACATGGATCCATACTTTTGCAGATGCGTTAAAACCCCTTTTCACAGAACAGGACTTATATATATTGTTGGTATTCATTACATTCATGTCAGTAAGACAATAATAACTACCCACAACATAGGTTAAGTTTCTTTGAAACACAAATCATTCCTCTTATCTGCACCTTTGAACAACTGAACGCAGTCCCAACACATTTGTAATAACATGCCCTTTCTGTTCACTATGGAACAAACAGATTAGAGAAAGTGTCTTCATTAGATGTCTTATTTTCAAAAGCCTCTCCAAGTCCTTCCATACTCTCATATTCTCTGCTCCTTGACCCCAGATTCCAGTCAGACACTAAATTGTATGCAATTGCACTTTCATTCCCTTCTCTCAGAGTTTGATCAGGGTCATCATTCTCTCGAATGTCTTCCATTAAAGCACTAAATTGTTCTTTAATCAAAGCAGGTTCACTGAAACTCTTCAGCTTCTGCCGATCACTTTTTAAGGTTCTCTCTTTGTCATTAACCACTAACTGATACTGCATTTTCACTTCATCTGTGAAGTTTGCGTCCACCAACCATGGCACATTGTCCTTATGTAAATGAGGGTAACAGATATCAAGAGACGTAAATAACTTCCTAAACACATCTTTTTGATGTGTTGACTTGCCCTCTGACTCGGATTCTGATGATGCTTGCTGTTTATCACTACTTGAATCTGACTTTTTTGACATGGCATCTCCATCTGATTCCTTTAAAGAGCTGCCATTTTCATTGTTACTTCGCTGATCACTCGGAGTTAAATCACTGCAAGCATTTAAAGAATTCATAGAGTATGAACTCACATCACATCTAATATCTCCCTCACCAAGGTCACTCTTACTACTACAACTTCCTGGTTTTGACTTTACGTTGACAGACTGGGTAACTTGTGTCAGACTTCCGTCTGATTCTAAATCAACATCCATTTTCTCTCCATTGTGTTCCGTCACCTCCTCTCTCACTTTGGAGGAATCGTCCACTTTCACATTTAACATTTCCACAGCCATTGATGACACAGATGAAGACGTTGACTCTGGCACAGATTTACGACTTCTTTTTTCTTTCTTATTTGACTTGCGTAACAACTTTAAAGCTTCACTAATACCATGATCCCCAATACAACATTGTCTGCATGGAGGTAAATCAGCACACGCACACTGGGCTGTCATTTCATCCGCTGGGAAAAACATATAATCAAACTCCTCATCCTGAAAGAAAATTAAAATTGCATAGGTTTTGCATTTCTGTACAAATCTGAGTTTTTCATTATCACTGAATAACAACATTTTGAAAACACTGTAGTAAAAGGGAAACTGCTGGTTAACCCTTGCTCCTTGTCAAACAAAGTCATTTTTGTGTTTTTCTTTTTAAATAATTTTTGACTGTTATAGCATTTAGGCTGTAGGTGAAAGGTTGATTTCATAATAAAATGATCTGTCCTTTTCATGTAAATATGTTGAACTTAACAGGAAGTCATGTCTGACCTCATTTTGTAAATGTCAAAGCACAATAATATCTATATACAGTGTACCAAGTCAAACTAGAAGGCCCTGAAGGCCCTGAATATGCTCTACTGGCAGTCAACTTGAAATGGCTACTTTTCCTATACTGTTTGTTGGATTTTTTTCAAAATCCATAGGGTTGAAGCTATTGTTGAGATAAACAAATTCTGCAAGTTTCACAAAAATCTGATAACAAATGCATATTTTATCGCGTAAACAAGAATTTGAAACTTTCAACTTGAGATGGCTACTTTTCCCATATTGTTTATTGTTGTTTTTTTTTTCTTTTGAAATCAATAGGGTTGAAGCTACTGATGTGATAAACAGTGATTTTCATGAAAATCTGACAAGAAATGCAGACTTTATCCTGTAAACAAGAATTTGAAATTTTCAACTTGAAATGGCTACTTTTCCCATACCGTTTGTTGGATTTTTTTCAAAATCAATAGGGTTGAAGCTATTGATCAGATAAACAAACTGTACAAGTTTCATGAAAATCTAGCAACAAATGCAGACTTTATTGCGTAAACAAGAATTGGAAATTTTCAACTGGAAATGGCTACTTTTCCCATAGTCGGATTTTTCTCAAAATCAATAGGGTTGAAGCTATTTATCAGATAAATAAACTGTCCAAGTTTCATGAAAATCTGATGAGAAATTCAGACTATCGAGTAAACAAAAATTTGAAATTTTCAACTTGAAATGGCTACTTTTCCCATATTGTTCGTTGGATTTTTCTCAAAATCAATAGGGTTGAAGCTATTGACAAGATAAACAATCTGTGCAAGTTTCACAAAAATCTGACAACAATTGCAGACTTTATCGCGTAAACAAGAAAAAGACTAACAGACGGATGGATGACTGAAACCCCGCCATGACATAAGCTCTAAGCCAGCAGAGCTAAAAATTATCTCAAAATAATAAAGCTGTTATTCCAATTTAATCAACTAATATCCTATCTACTTGACATTAACCTATTACCATACGATCCCTACTTTAGACAACCCCGAGAAAAAAGCCCTTAGAAAAAATTGTGGGAAAAGGAAAAAGTGCTGGTGACCTGATTTTCTCCTTTTCTCACCATGTTTTCTACCCACTGAAAAAAGAAATCGGCATTTTAATAACATTTAATTTGTTGTCTGCAAATGCTTTTAATTTGGACCAGTCTAAAATTTTGTCGTTTGGTACAGTTAAATCGAACAAGAAATGGTGGAAAAGAGAAGAAAATGTAGGTAACCAGGAGCTTCTCCTTTTCCCACAATATTTTCACAATCAATTTTCTATGAGGCCATCAAAACATGTGACTGTTGAATAAAGGGTTTAGGTCTTCCTGCATGGAAATGGTCAAGTTGAACATATCCTTACCATTAATGAGACTTCACAATCCTCCAGGTCTGATAACAGTTGGTCTAACTGGTCAAACACCATCTCGGGTTGAACAAGCTTGTCCATGACTTCACGATCTTTTTTCAGCTGTCTCTTATGTTTTGTCTTAGGCATGTGATATTTCAATTGTAAATTGTCTGTGAAACAAACACTCTCCAGCCATGGTGCTGGGTTTAATCCTCTTCCTTGTGGACTCATCTGTTGTGCCAATGACTGCATCACCAGCTCATGATAAGCCTAAAACAAACAGAGACTGTATTACTCTATATTATATTTCATGTGTCTATCTTTAGAAATGTTATGGGTAAAGAAATGTCGTAATTAAAGCTAGGGGGAATTATTTCCCCATCACAGTGAATATTTTCCTCCTGTCGAAATTCTGGTACTACTTTTTATGAAGATATCGGTTATTCGGTTAATTAACTTGACATCACTAGTTTTAAAAGTGGCATTTGTTGACAAAATAATCAGAAGAAAGATAACATTTATTTCATCAGCTTGTGTTTAATATTGGGAAATATTTGCCAAAAAAGGGAAAGGTATGCGAAAATAACGAGTGCCTTACTGGTACGTTATTTTCGCATACCTTTCCCTTTTTTTGACAATTATGTCCCCACATTTTTTTCGCGTACCTTTCCCTTTTTCAGCAAATATTTCCCCATATTAACCACAAGGTGATGAAATGAACTCTATTTACTGCACAATCCCGACTTTTAACAAACCTTGGAAAAAAGCCCTTTGAAAACATTGTGGGAAAAAGGAAAATGTCAGTAACCAGCATTTTTGTCTCCCCCCCCCCCCCCCCCACCCCCGTGTTTTCTACCCTTATTATGAAATATGTACCATTTGTGCCACATTGAAATTGTATTTTTGTCTTTCCCCCAATGTTTTCTCCCCTTATAAAGAAATATTTATCTTCAATAACCATCTTATTCATGAGGTAGCTTCTTCCTTCGACTAACAGAAAATCCACCGAAAATCCTGAGCAAACCGCACTGGCTGACCTGGGTCAATACTTTTTGCATTTACATTAGGCCCCCTTTTCACAGGGCACAGCTCAAATGTTTGTTATGATCTACATGGACATCATCGTTTAACACCACACATACAACAGTAAAAGTCTTACCATCTTTATCTTATTTTCTGACTCCAGAAGGTAGAGAGATGACGAGGTTGTATCCTCTGTTGATGATTCTTCTGTTGACGAATGACTTTGTTGTATTTTGGTCTTCTGAAACAAAGTCAAGTATGAGTAAGTGCTTCCAAACACTTACCAATTAATCACAAAAGAACATAAAAAGCCTTAGAAATTTTAGTGGAAAAAGGAGAAAACCCAGGCAGCCAGCATTTTTCTTCCTTTGCCACAATGTTTTCTAACAATCTCATAAATCAAGCCATTTTAATTTGTCCAGCGCAAACTGTTAACCCTGTCAGAACGCACAAATCTAAGATTTGTATCTATATTCATACCAATTAAACAGGCAACAGAATAATTCAAGTCTTATTAAAAAAGACATGAACAAGGTGACAGCCCTTTACCACACAATCCAGAGTTTTAGCTAGCCAGGGAAAGTAGCCTTTAAAAACATATGGGAAAAGGAGAAAATGCTCGTAACCAGCTTTTTCTCCTTTTCCAAAACTTTTTTTTACCCTATCAAAGAGAAATGTCATCTGCTGAGGCACACTTCATCCTTTAACCATTTACTCCATAGATACTCATTTCTACACATTGCTTGTAGGAGCCTTTGAAAAACATTGTGGCAAAAGGTGAAATTGCTCGTGACAAGCAATTTCACCTTTTGCCCCAATGTTTTCCTAACTATCAAAAGGTGTCATATACACGTAAGAAATGGTTTCATCCTTGCTGTTATTTAGGGTCAGTTAGAGATACCATAGAAATCCCATATGGGGTAAAGGGTTCACAAAATTTAGATCCCTGCAAATTGAAAGTATTTGCAGAAGAAAATTTTTTGTGGCTAAAATGATGCACTTTGTCTTTGAAATCTTGGCAAAGATTATGGAAAAAGGAGACAATGCTAGCTAAAAGCATTTCCTCCTTTTACCACAATAATTTCAAAAGGATTCTTCCTCAAGGTAGTCTAGTCAGCATTGTACAGAGTTACAATGTTTTCTGTGAATGCTTTCAATCCAGTTAACTGATTGTTTGGTGTTAACAGTTTTCAACATCATTTCAGTTATATCCCAGCTGCCTGTGCACCTATCCATGTTTCTTGGCAGTTTCTTTTACCAGTACTCTCAAAGCCTCTGGCTTTTTTCCCATATCAACAATCTTGAAACAATCAGCTTTGAGAAAGGAATGAATCCTGTCACAATGACAATCACAGATTCTGGGAAAGAAACTGGCTGAGCAAGGACTCAAACCAGTGACTTCCTGCTCTCAAGTCCTGCATGCCACCAACTGAGCTACATACTCTTTCAATTTGGACAAATGTACATTTCTTCCCGTCCTATAAACTTAAACCTCTCTTACCTCTCGATCTTGTTTCTTCCTGTTCAGAGAACTGGTGTAAATGGTTTGTTCCATACTGGCCTGCTGCATTATGTAACTATTCAGCTGTTGTACAGGTATTGGCAGGGAGTTGCTTGTTAAACCAGTGTGAAGCATGGAGGATTGCTGGAACCCGACCATCATTTGGCTTACATCTGCAAATTTATTGTTAACTCTAACCAAACGACAAGATTTTAGACAGGTTTAAAATTAAAGCACTTGCTGACAACGAAATAAATGTAACCCAAAAATTGAAATTTGTTTCAAGCAAAGCAGAAAACATTGTGGGAAAGGGCGAAAATGCTGGTTACCAGCTTTTTCTCCTTTTCCCACAATGTTTTCAACAGGTTTCTATCTATCTCAGGGTTGTATAAACCAGTGATTGTTTGGTAAAGGGTTAACCAACTAAACAATCCTACCTGTAACTCTTTACCAAAGACAGTATTTTACTCTTTACCACATGACAAGATTTTAGACTCGTTTAAATTCAAAACATTTGCAGACAACAATTTAGATTGGGATCAAATGATAAATCTTGTCTTTGATAGGGTAGAAAACATTGTGGGAAAAGGAGAACATGCTGGTTCCCAGCCTTTGACCAGTGGAGCTAGAAATTGTTGTCTGTATATGATTTGAATTTGGTAAGGTCTAAAATTTTGCAATGTGGTAAAGGGTTAAATGAGGAAATTTCCTTAGTTTTTCTATCCCTTCCACACTGAGGAATAGAGATAGGTAATCTATGTTGACACAGCTAAGCCATGTTACACCAAAACAATATTCATTCTACCAACTCAAGTGTAAATAGCATTTTTTCTCTCAAGCTGTATGAATCCATCGGTCCAAATTGAGAGTATTACCAGCTGAACAATTAAATGTGACTCAAAAACTGAAATTTGCCTTAGGAAGTGCAGAAAACACTGTGGAACAAGAGCGGCAAATTGTCGCAAGATACGCCCGTCTAACCCCAAGTTGTAAAGCTGGGGCATGCACTGGACAAAATTCAAGTATGAAAAACAAAAATAAAGCGAGCAAGAGTTATGATTCCTGTGCACTGCACTCCCCCTTGATGAGATCTATCCACCCATGAAATTTCATAACCCTAGCTAGTATAGTTTTGGAGATATGCTCCGGACAAAATTCAAGTATGAAAAACAACAAAGGACAATAACTCAAAAATTAAGCAAGCAAGGGTTATGATTCCTGTGCACTGCACTGCCCCTATGTGAGATCTATGCACCCATGAAATTTCATAACCCTAGGTAGTATAGTTTTGGAGATATGCTCCGGACACAATTCAAGTATGAAAAACAACAAAGGGCAATAACTCAAAAATTAAGCAAGCAAGGGTTATGATTCCTGTGCACTGCACTGCCCCTATGTGAGATCTATCCACCCATGAAATTTCATAACCCTAGGTAGTATAGTTTTGGAGATATGCTCCGGACAAAATTCAAGTATGAAAAACAACTAAGGGCAATAACTCAAAAATTAAGCAAGCTAGAGTTATGATTCCTTTGCACTGCACTCCCCGTCGATGAGATCTATCCACCCATGAAATTTCATAACACTAGCTAGTATAGTTTTGGAGATATGCTCTGGACACAATTCAAGTATGAAAAACAACAAAGGGCAATAACTCAAAAATTAAGCAAGCTAGAGTTATGATTCCTGCGCACTGCACTCCCCCTCGATGAGATCTATCCACTCATGAAATTTCATAACCCTAGCTAGTATAGTTTTGGAGATATGCTCCGGACAAAAATCAAGTATGAAAAACAACAAAGGGCAATAACTCAAAAATTAAGCAAGCTAGAGTTCTGATTCCTGCGCACTGCACTCCCCCTCGATGAAATTTATCCACCCATGAAATTTCATAACACTAGCAAGTATAGTTTTGGAGATATGCTCCGGACAAAATTAAAGTATGAAAAACAACAAAGGCAGTGTTTCAGCCAGCTTTAATAAAAAGGGGGCCAGTTGGCCCCCCGAAATTCTAAACAGGGGCCAATCGTCTTGAGCAAGGGGGAGTGTTGGGGGGGGTGTATATTCTTTCAATATTAGACTGAATACATATAACATTCTTTGTAAAATACCTTAGGAATTAAAGATCCTCTTTCCTTTCAAGTTTGTTCCTTTCTGTGGAGCTTTGCCGAAGTCAAATAACTTAAAATCATTGTTTTTTTTGTCGTTGGGACCTTTCAGATTAGTCAGGCTTTCGGTCACCTGAAGTTTGTGATTCTATTACTTTTGCTATTTTTCCAGTATTTGATGGCCCTACCTCTTCACTTTCATTTGGGCCTGTGAAAAAGTCGGTTAATTCTTCTTTTCATTTTTCCGCCGGTTGTTTCGTAGTTCGTCATGTAAATGTTACTATAAACAGATTACCCGCTCTTTGTAGTTTTTTCTCAATTTACAAATGATTGATGTAAAAGGCGAGGAACCAGTACAAAACAATTATGACTGGTTTTATGCATTCGATAGTTGATGTGGTACAGCATAGTTAAAAACACTCAGCCAGTCACGATTACGTTCCATTGATTTTCGTACGCAATGCAATTTTGTCCCATACACTTTCGCACCTTGGCGCGGTCGTGTACAGGTAAATCGATTTTTTGGGGCCTAATATGATTTTTTAGCGCCAGATCTGGCGTGCCATATTTGGAAATGTGCGGGAATCGTTATTTCTTTGCGGGAATCCCGCAAGGGCGCATCCTGGCTGAAACACTGCAAAGGGCAATAACTCAAAAATTAAACAAGCTAGAGTTATGATTCCTGTGCACTGCACTCCCCCTCGATGAGATCTATCCACCAATAAAATTTCATAACCCTAGCTAGTATAGTTTTGGAGATATGCTCCGGACAAAATTCAAGTATGAAAAACAACAAAGGGCAATAAGTCAAAAATTAAGCGAGCTAGAGTTATGATTCCTGCGCACTGCACTCCCCCTCGATGAGATGTATCCACCCATGAAATTTCATAACCCTAGCTAGAATAGTTTTGGAGATATGCTCCGGACAAAGAACTGGACACCGCCCGCCATGGGTGATCCCATAATACGTCCCGTCTTTGACGGGCGTATAAAAAGGAGAAATGTTGGCTATCAGCATTTTCTCCATTTCTTACATTTCTGAGAGCCTTCTTCCTTCTCTTTAAAATTTGGGATTGTCTGGTATAGAGTTGAATGATGCTCTTGAAAATGGCAAAGGCTCACATAACCCTTTATCACACAATCCCAACTTTAGATGACCTTGAGAAAGAAGTCTTTTCAAGACATTGTGGGAATAGGACAAAATGCTGGTAACTAGCATTGTCTCCTTTTCCTACAACGTTTTCTCTCATTTTTGATACAAATTTCAACTGTTTAGTCACTTTTATTTTGATATCTGCAAATATTTCTAATTTGGACCAGTCTAAACTTTGGTCATTTGGTAAAGAGTCAGTAACATTTACCTAGACTCAATCTCAAATGCTATCGAATGTCAAATTCTATGCATCACCTATTGATAAGATTTATGTCAGATCCTATATATCTGAAAACCTGTCTACTGAAATCTATTTACCGTTTATATAGTATGGTAGTTGTTGAAGTCCACCAATACTGTGAGTTGTCATCATGCCCTGGTCAGCCGAGTACGCAACATTGGCACTTGACGTCATGGGCTGACACATGGTTACGATTGGTAAGATATGCACAGACACAGGAACCCTACCTGCACTTTTAGGGCTGTTCTCGCCCGACTTGCTCTCCTCGTAAGTGGGGGATATCGGAAAAGATGGATTTAGTACAGAGGCTGTTGAAATACTTGGTTGATCTTCTGAATGTCTTCCTGACTTGCACCTTTCAGTGCTTGACTGTTCAGGTGAGTGAGACCGCTTTAAACTTTGCCTTTGTCTTTTTTGAACGTCTTTTTCTGGGTTTTGAGACTCACTAATAAACACAATGTTTCTATCTGGGCTAGCTGTGGCCAGATATAATTGTTCTTGTAACAGAGTATGTTTCATCAAAGTGTCTCTTGTCAGAGTTAACACTTTAGGGTATTCCCCGGACAAGGAACTAGTGGTTGACTTTGGAGAAGACGGAGCCTGTATGTCAGTATTGTGACTTGATGCAGGAGGGACTTGCAAAATTTCTCGAAGTCCCATTGGATCCAGCGAGTTCTCATTATCTCGATGCTCCTGTTCAGACACTAAGACCTGAAATAAACAATTGTCCATGTATGAGGTGCTTTTCAAAGGCCCACAAATTATATCTGAAGTAGATGATAAAGTTTTAACTCTTTGCCAAACTACGAAATTTTAGACTGGTCCAAACTGAAAGCACTTGCAGACGACAAATTAAACATATCTCAAACTTTGAACTTTGTTTCCAGCAGGGTAGAAAACATTTGTCTTTTTGTAAAGAGTTAATCAGAAGACAAAATTTTGAATGTGTCCTTGTGAATAAATTTGGCATACAACAAAGGAAACATGACTGGAAACTGAAGTTTTTCTTTGAAGAGAGGAAAGAAATGTGGGAAGAGAAGGAAATACTTGTGACCAGCTTTGTCTGCTTTTCCTGAAATGTATTTGAAGGGCTTTCCTTTTTTGGGTCTTGAAAATCAATGATTCCTTAATGACCCTGATGAAGCAGGCTTTTAATAAAACATTGGAAAAAGAGGAGAACATATTGGTAACCAGCATTTTCTCTATTTTTCCCACAATGTTTTATATCTTTTTAGGCCACATCTATCTAATAGTATGCAAAGGCCAAAATTATGTCATTTGTTAAAAGTTTGATGAGGATCGTTTTGAAGCATTTTTAAGAGGTAATCAGTCATTCTGTTCCAATATAAGTTATCTGTAGATGTGCCTTTTACCCTTTGCCACACAGTCCAGACTTCTATGGACCTTGAGACAGAAAGCTTTTGGATACATTTTGCAAAAAGAAGAAAATGCAGGTAACCAGCATTTTCTTCTTTTACTGCAATGTATTCTAACTTTTCCAAACATAACTAAATTTCTTGGTTAAGTTTGTTGTCTTCTGCAAATGCTTTCAAATTGGGCAAGTTTAAAATTTATCTTTTAGGATAGAGTTAACTCTACTAGATGCAAAAAGGTTGACCCATCGGTAGTGAGGCAATTTACAGTTGACAAATTAAATATGGCTGGAATGGTAGAATTCGTCTGGTAAAAAATACTGTTGGCAATGGAGATTATGCTTGCTACATGCAGCCCTGTGGGTGAAAGCATGGGACATGGGCAGAATTTTGATTACTAGCATTTTCTCCCTTTACCACAATAATTTCTTTCAGTTCAAAGAAAAAAAAAAATACTTTGAGCAAATATGTTTTATATAATCTGCAAATGTTTTCAGTTTGGACTGCTTTAACCCTTTACCAAACAATCCCTGGTTTTTACGACCCTGAGATAGAAGCTTTTTGAAAACATTGTGGGAAAAGATAAGTCCAAAATGAAAGAACTTGCAGACAACAAAATTAACGCAACTCAAACATTGAAATTTGTTTCAAGCAGGATAGAAAACATTGTGGGAAAAGGAAAAAATGATGGTTACCAGCATTTTCTCCTTTTCCCACAATGTTTTTAAAAGACTCCTATCTCAGGGTGTCAAAAATTGAAATTTGTTTTCAGCAGGATAGAAAACATTGGAATAGGAGAAAACGCTGGTTACCAGCATTTTCTCCTTTTCCTTCAACATTTTCAAAAAGACTTCCATTTCGGGGTCATAAAAACCAGAAATTGTTTGATAAAGGGTTAATATTCAGCTTCTCTGTTTTACAAAGCCCTCTACATGTCATACTGAAACTTGTTGGTACATGCAAATGGATTAACTTGAAAAATAAATCTGTATATACCTTAGTACTACTGCCAAAGCTTGGTGGTTTAGGAACACTGATGTCAAAGTCAAAATCTGTGTCTGATGGAACTGTAAATAAAAACATCTCTGTGATACATTATACCTGATAACTGAACAATTAAAATCAACCATTAAATCTCATTTGTCTAATAACAGGCTAAAACCTTAAGTAGAATGATCTTTGGACATGCCGGATGTTTGCATTTGACCTAAGTCAGCCTATGCTGATTGCACAGGCTGAACAGAGTCGATACTTTTTGCAGAAACATTAACCCTTTACCAGGTGACAAAATTTTGGACCAGTCCAAATTGAAAGCATTTGCAGATGACTAAATCAATATGACTCAAAAATTTGAACTAGATTTGGGAAGGGTAGAAAACATTGTTGGAAAAGGAGAAAATGCTGTTTACCAGCATTTTCTCCTTTTCCTACAATGTTCTCAAAAGCTTTCTTTTTCAGGGTCATTAAAAGTCGGGATTGTGAGGTAAAGAGTTAACCCTTTACCAGATGACAAAATTTAAGCCTTGTCCAAATTGACAACAATTTGCAGATAACAGTTTGGCTCAAATGGCGCAATTTTTCTTCGATAGGGTAGAAAACATTTTGAGAAAGGGAGAAAATGCTGGTTACCAGCATTTTCTCCTTTTCCCACAATGCTTGCTAAAAGTCGGCACTGTGAAGTAAAGAGTTAAACCTTTTCACAGAGGTGGCTCCTTTACTTTGGTAAAAGAAGAATCAATACTACAAGGGCTGCATGTAGCCTCAAAAAGGGCCATGCTCTGATAAAAGGGGGCCTAATTGATCTGTGATCCACAATTACATGCAAGTCATCATATAATTGTAGATTAATAAAACCCATTTAGACTTACAATAGACTAAAGCATGGGGCACACTGATCCTTTGACATGCAGAAAATTAGTTAAATGCAAATTTAAAAAATTCAGCTCAGGCTAGCCTGCATCGAGTGCCTAGACTGGCCTAGGTCCATACCTTTTGCTCCTCACAGACAAGGCACAAGTATTTTTGACATACTTCAAAGAGCAAGACACGGGTATTTTAGACACACTTATGCACTTTTTTTAGAATTTTTCCTGAAAACAAGCCTTTGCACCTGCATACAGAGCTCTTTTGAAAACTTTATGGAAGAAGGAAGAAGTCCTTATTATAAATTCGGTTTTTGTCACAAATATGTCACTTTCATTCATTTCATTCACCAAATTATATACCCCTCTATATATCTGTATCGAAAACATATGTAGATATCAAATGGAATGAGACACAAGTGACTGAATTTGTTTTTGACAGAGAATAAACTCTTGATGGAACAAAATGCAGTGACCAACAGTTTCTTCCTTTCATGTTTTCAGATGCATTCTTCTTCAGAGATAAAAACACTGTATCTGTTTTTAAATAAGGACTAAAGTAAAAACATTTAGATAAGAGAGCAGTAAATATTGTTTACAAAGATGATGTTAGCATTTGAAAGTTATCATTACTCTTTATCAAATTGATTGAAACTTGAAAATGGAAATTACTTTTTAAAAGGATTAAAAAAATTGTGGGAAGATGTAGGTAACCAGCATGTTTTCTCCTGTACAAAGCTTTTTCTTTTTTGGGTTGTTAATCAGAATTGTGTAGCCAAAGATCAAATAAAATCTATTGGCCCAAAATTTGCAGCAGACAATGTTGAATAAAAAATCTTAAGTTTTTTTCAAGTTTAATCAATTGATACACCTGCAAACCTTGTTGCAAAAAGTCTGCATGTTACCTTTTAATGACCCAGGGAAAGATAGCTTTTGAAAACATTCTGGGAAACGGAGAAATTACTGGTAGCCAGTATTTTATCCTTTCCTTTAATGTTTTCTACTCTGCTTATCTCAAATTTCAATTTCTGAGTTACATTTGTTTTCTGCAAATGCTTTCAATTTGGACTAATCTAAATTTTTTTCATTTGGTATGGAGTTACAATAAAGTCGACTGTTTATCCACTTTACCGTCATTACAAATAGACCCTCTAATGAGTGGTAATCCAAAATAATCATTTGTGCACAAAAAACACATGTCTAAAAATTAGTAAGATACATACTCATGGTTTTCTTCCAATATTCGTCATTTAAAGCTGGCAAGCTTCTTGAATCTACAGATGTCATATGGATGCTACTTGGTGGTAAAATATTATCAAAGTTATGCAACCATTTCTCAACATCTTTGGCTGAAAATTAAAAACAAAAATCAACCACCTCATTGAAATTCAGGCAAATTCACCCCTTAAAATAACTTCTAACAAGAGGGCCATGATTGCCCTGAAATCACTCACCCAAGTCTTTTGACCAAACATGACCCATTTTCAATCTCTTTTGAGATGTTATGACAACATTCTACCAAGATTTTCAAGAGTTACTGACTAGAAATGACCCGCTTGCAAAATGGTGCAAGACCAACATTCTGACCAAATTTCATGAGTATTTCTCTTAAAATGAGGCCTCTAGAGAGTAAACAAAGTTTTCCAAGAGTTGACCTATTTTTTGATCCAACATTACCAATTTTCAAACTCTTTCAAGATATTATCAAGACAAACATTCGCTAAAGCATACACAAGGTTTTTCTAAGATTTGACCTATTGACCTAGTTTTTGATTAGCCATTACTCATTATCAAACACTTTTGAGATATTGCCAAAGACATTCTGACCAAGTTTCATGAGTATTGGACTGAAAATGCGGCCTCTAGAGTGTACAAAAAGGTTTTTCTAAGATTTGATCAAGTGATCTAGTTCTTGAACCCACATTGCCCATTTTCTAACTTGTCCAAGATATCAAGACAAACATTCCGACCATCTTTCAAGGTGGACTGGAAATGTGGCCTCTAAAGGATGCACAAGATTTTTCTAATATTTGACTAGGTGACCTAGTTTTTGACCCAATATGAACCATTTTCTACTCATCTGAAATTTAATTAAGATAAACATTCTGACCAATTTTCATGAGTATCAGACTGACATAGCCTTTACAGCATACACAATATAAAAAGTTGATGCAGGACACAGCATGATCATAACAGCTCACCATGAGCACTTCATGCTCAGGTGAGCTAAAAACTCATAATCTGACTTGATGAAAAGTTCAGTCTAATCTTAGATCCACAAGGTCCAGTCTCAGAGGATTTCCAGTCACAATCAACCTAAAACTTTTCTCTTGATCAAAACAATCCATTATATTCATTAACTCTTTACCAAACAATCCCTGGTTTTTACGACCCTGAGATAGAAGCCTTTTCCTCTTTTCCCACAATGTTTTCTTCCCTTCCTAAAACAAATTTCAATTTTTTAGTCACTTCTATTTTGTCGTCTGCAAATGCTTTCAATTTGGAGAAGCCTAAAATATTGTCATTTGGCAATGAGTTAAGTGACTGAAGGAGTAAGTTCATTTCACACATTGCAGATCAAGATCAAAAAGGCACATTACTGGTATGTGTAACCTTGCCTGTAGTTTGTACTGTGTAATAATTTTAGCAACTTTTTTAATTTGAAATAATTTGGTTTGATTTTGGCAAACTGCAGATCAGACTACATCCAATA
The DNA here is from genome assembly GCA_943736015.1 of Tridacna crocea. NCBI lineage: Eukaryota > Metazoa > Mollusca > Bivalvia > Cardiida > Cardiidae > Tridacna > Tridacna crocea. The sequence goes on from OX031072.1 coordinate 12,676,895, forward strand.
TACATCAAAAAGCTATCTATTGTTTTTTACTATGATCATCATTGTTCATATTGTGATGAACATTGTTCATAGCCTACCTACACTAATCATATATTCTTACTAAGATCCAAAACCTGTCTCAAGCAAAAATTGGTAGCCCTATGCCTTATGGCAAGACTGAAGGCAGATTTCTGATACAACACAGATGGACAGGCTCACTCTAGTATAGTCCTGCAAACATTCCTTTTGTGGGGAATAAAAATTTACTTTGCAATACCTGTTACACTTATGGCCTGCAACACACGAAAAAGGGGATTCAGGCACTGTGTGCTGGCTAATCTGAAACAACACTTTCCATTCTAATGTAATTTTCTGTTTAGATCGAGCCCGGGACCAGATCTAATGTAGTCATGAAATGCCATTCTGGATTAGCCTACGCAGACTTTGTACGCTGATCCGAGACAACACATTACGCAAATGAAAAAATGCCCTTATTTGTCTATTTTACCTCTTTCCGTCTCCTCCTCCGTTTCAGCCCCATCATCTGAAGAGCTTTTCTTCACATCGGAATCACTGCTAAATGACCTTGGTTGGCTTAACAAGAACCTGTGTAACACAAAAATTATAGTCATTACTTAACCCTTTACTTCATAGATGCTCATTTCTACGTACTGCTTGTAGGAGCCTTTGGAAAACATTGTGGCAAAAGGGTTAACATGTTACTTCAAGCTAATACACTCTATCAACAAGCAACTTAACAGGACTAATTACTAAAAGGAAAAGAAAATTTCATAAGTCCAAAATTTACTCATTTAGAAAGACTTAACCCTTTACCAGATGAAACATTTTTGCCTTGTCCAAACTGAAAGCATTTGAGACAGCAACTTCAATGTGGTTCAAATTGTGCAACAATTTTTCTTTGATTGGGGTAGACAACATTGTGAAAAAGGAGAAAATGCTGGTTAATACCAACAAACGTGCATCCTAATCTTTAACCTACAATGTCCGCTTTGCTGTATTACCAAAGACATAAGCAAACATGAAATTGGAACTACATATGTATATGAGTCCAATTTCTGGAATAAAAAAGTCTGAAAGGTTTATTTGGCACTCTACCAGTTAAGTAGAAAAGTAGCCAATGGTTTGAATAGAATGGTGTGCAAAAAGCTGGGGAAAAAAAACTCAAGGACAACATGAATAGGTACACTGGCTGCAGCAATGTAACAGGAATTATGTTGAGTGTGAAACATTAAACAAACAAACCATTTTGTAACTTACTTCTTAATACAATTGGTGTAGTTGAGCTGATCATATGCCCTATTAATGGATGCAGGTTTGAAGATGAGACCCGTTTTGTGTAAGTTTGACTTTTCAAGGTCATGCTGGTACAGCATATCATGCTTTGTCGCCTCTGACACTGTTTCCTTGTGTTTGGGAATCTCCTCAGGTTGGTCTGAAATAGAAGCAACCAGTTTAATGGGGATATAGACAAACAGGGTACTGAAGAGTTCAAAGAGAATTACTGCCTTTATTCTTCAGTATAATCTATGTTGTTATTCAATAGAAATGCCTAAAACCCTTCTGCTGCTGATTGCGACTCTAGATGTATTTTGTGGAAAACGTAAAGCAAGATCAACCTGCACATATGTACAGTCTCATCTTGCTCTGCATTCTCCACTGCCCTGTATGTAGTTTCTAACATATAAACCCCATTCAGTGTCATTCAGGTCAACCATGTACATTTCCCTCATCATCAGCCTTCATTTAAATTCTTCAGAATAAGGGTTAACCCTTTACTCCATAGATACTCATTTCAACCCATTGCTTTTAGGAGCCTTTGGAAAACATTGTGGCAAAAGGTGAAATTGCTCGTCACGAGCAATTTCACCTTTTGTCACAACGTTTTCTATACTATCAAAAGGTGTCATACACACATAAGAAACGGCTTCATCCTTGCTGTTATTTGGGGTCAATTAGAGATACCAAAGAAATACCTTATGGGGTAAAGGGTTAAAGAAAAAATTGTTTTAACATGAAGATAGAGACAGATTTGACTCAATAAAAGAAGTTTTTGGTATCACAAATATTCCTACTTTACCCAAATCCAAATACTGTGACACCTGCTTCAAAAAAAATATACAGGTTAACATCAGGACACTTGTGACAATAGGACAGGGAATATTTTTTGTCAATTCACAAGTGAAACAAAATGTAAAGATTGTGCAATTTAAAGGCTGGTTTTGTATGAGTGTCTAACAAAAAACCAGTGAAGATCAAAGATCTGACTGTACACTCCGTGCAGTCTGTGCCTGTATTCATCAACTGTTCTCAACAATATTCTTAGTCTTACCCTTCAAGATTATTCAAATTTAAAATTAATACGTCTGCTTGGCTAAACTGGACACTTTAGGCTGTCAGAAGTTGCATTAATATCAAACTGAGTAAATTCTAGAAAATAAAGCTAAGAACATCCTTAAGAATAGTTGGTGAGTACAGGCCCTGGACTTAATCTATCCTGTCCAAATTAAATACTTAACGTCTTACCACATGAGAAAATTTTAGACTGGTCCAAATTGAAAGCGTTTGCATACGACAAAATAAAAGGTGACTGAAAAATAGAAATTTCTTCTGGGAAGGGTAGAAAACACTGTGGGAAAAGGTGAAAATGCCGGTTACCAGCATTTTCTCCTTTTCCCACAGTGTTTTCAAAAGTCTTCTTTCTCAGGGGCATCAAAAGTAGGGATTGTGTGGTAATGGGTTCTCTTTACCACATCAAAATTTTAGACTGGTCCAAATTTACAGATGACAAAATAATTGGAAATTAAAACACTGAAAATTGTTTTGGGGAGGGTACCAGCATGTTCTTTTCCCCTGATGTTCGTTAGGGTTGCTAAAAGTTGGCATTGAGAGGTAAAACATTGATCAAGGCTTTAATAGGGTTTATTTCCCCAAACACATCTCTTTATCTATTTCTCTAGCATGACAGGTAACTTACCAATGATTGCCACAGTTTTTCCTTTTCCTTTGGCTTGAACCTTCTCTGGACTACTTCCCACATATATGGTCTCAACAGGCTGTAAGATAGAAACATACTCTTGTTTAACCTCTTAGAAAGCAAAAAGTAGTAAATCCTGAGAAAGAAACCTTTTCAAAAACATAGTGGGAAATAAGGAAAATGCTCATAACCAGCATTTCCTTCTTTTCCCAGATCCGTTTATACTCTTTTATAGACAAACTAGAGCAATCACTAAAAGCGATTATATTCCCCACCAGCTCTTTGTCACAAAAAACAGGTCTCTGTCACAGAATGCAGAATGGTTTAGTATGATTGTTAGAGGGGAAATAATTCTTTAACAAATCGCAGCAGGGTCATGAAAATTGCACATGCAGAAAATTGCACATGCACAACTTCATATATATAGGAACCCCAAGTGTAAATTTGAGCGCAGTACATGAAAAACTGTTGGAGTATTGCACCAGACAAATTTGTATCTATGAAAGACATACTGACAGACGGATGGACAAACAGACAGCCATCGTGATTCCAGTATACCCCACTCCTGTACATTGTGGGGGATATAAAAATCAATGAACCCTGCTGCCCTGCAAATCAGCAGAATTGAAACCAAACTTTTGTCCAAACTTTTGTCATCCTGTAGCAAAAGAATTTTCCTTTCCTATGAAAAAAGCCTTTTGAAAACTACAAAAATTCTGATAAGCTTTCAAAAGTAATGTACTGCAAACATGGCCTCTATTGTGTACAAATTTTTTTCTGGAAATTGTATTTGTGGCCTACTTTTTTTTCTACACCTGGCCCATTTTCAATTTTGTAGAAATTATGCTGACAAAACTCTGGCCGTCTTTCACGAGTTTGAGAAAATGTGGCCTGTAGAGTGTACAAAAAGTCTTCTGATACCTGTTGACCTAGTTTTATTTCCCAATATCACCCATTTTCAATCTAGTCCAAAATATCATAAAAACAAAGATTCTGAGCAAGATTCACTATGATTAGACTGAAACTGTGGCCTCTATAGTGTATAGTTTTTCCACAGCTTTGACCTTGTGACCTAATTTGACCCAACGTGACCCACTTTCAAAATTGTACAACATATTATGAAGAGCAACATTTTGACCAATATTCAAGTCTGTCCGAGAGCATGGCCCACCTGTCAACAGCTAGGGTCCTGTGTGGCTCAGTGGTAAAGTGTAGGCCTCGTGACCTTGAGGCCCGTGGATTGAGCACCACCAAATCAACTGTGTTTTTCATGGGAGTGTCCTTGGCCTAGACATTTCAGAGCCTAATCTTGTACTGGTGAAGCTCAGGAAATACATAATAATTATGTTACTGTGGTATAACTGAAATAATGTTGAAAGTAGCATAAAACACCATTCAAACAAACAAACAGAAAAATGGATTTTACCTGCAACAATAAATCTTTGATTTTCTGTCTGGCTTGCAACACAGGTTCAGGTGTCTCTTCCAAAGTAGGCATGTGGAAGCTTTCACTGAAGATATTCCGATTTTCTGGACCCCTAGAATAACATTGTAAATTCACTTTCATAATGCTGACAGAATGACCCATGAAACTTTTATAGCAGCATTTTTTTTTTAACCCTTTACCTAAAATATGCCAATTTAAAGTTCTTCCATTAAAGCAGCAAATAAAGACATTACGTCAAAAATATGGACAAATGAGGATTCAAATATCTGATTGAGTGGAAAACATTGTGGGAAAAGGAGAAATTGCTCGTTACGAGCAATTTCTCCTTTACCCACCATGTTTTCAAAAGCCGTCTGCTGTTGATACATCAAAATGAGTATCTGTGGAGTGAAGGGTTAAATACATACCAAATATGGCAAGCAACTAAGTCAAGTTGTGGAAGAGTAACAAATAACTTGATCTACACTTTCCACAAATTCCATGTACTTCAAAAGTTCATATCTATCAAAATTCTAAATCTTCTGGTTCGGATTTCTGAGACTGGCCAAAAAGGTTCACATCCATCAACCATTTACAAGAACATTACTAATTTTACTATTCAGATTTTTCCAATTTAATTATCTTTTTAACCCTTTACCCCATAAGGCATTTCTATGGTATCTCTAATTGACCCTAAATAACACCAAGGATGAAGCTATTTCTTACGTGTATATGACACCTTTTGATAGCATAGTAAACATTGTGGCAAAAGGTGAAATTGCTTGTGACGACCAATTTCACCTTTTGCTACAATGTTTTCCAAAGGCTCCAACAAGCAATGCATAGAAGTTAGTATCTATGGAGTAAAGGATTAATTGAATTTTTAATATAAAAGTTTTTTCATAATTTACGCAATAATTACAAAGGAAAATTTCAACTTCCTGATGCTAAGGTCCATAATACAAGGCTATAATTGTATTTCCTTGATAAACTGGGACAATTTTGATGATTGTCACGTTCTTTTATTGGCCAGCCATTTCACATGCATTTCTTTATCCATCCTATGGGTTATGAAAATATATCTTTTAACTCTTTACTCAACAATATTTTAGGCTTGTCCAAATCGAAAGCATTTGCAGACAATAAAATAAAAGTGACTGAAAATTTGAAATGGGTATTATGAAGAGTAGAAAACATTATGGGAGAAGGAGAAAATGCTGGTTACCAGCATTTTCTCCTTTTCCCACTGTCTTTTCTAAAAGCTTTGTTCTCATGGTCATCAAAAGTAGGCATTGTGTGATAATGGGTTCAGCTATCAAATGGCAAGTCTTACAATTATGCATCAGAAGAACCTTCAGCATAGTTGGTTAACACTACCATACAATCCTTGCTTTAAAACCTTGCGGAAAAAAGAAGAAATGCTAGTGCTTAAGATTTTCTCCTTTTCCCACAGATTTTCTACACTTTCATGTACAATTACCACAAGTTCAGCTTAATTTGACATGTCATCTGCAAATGCTTTGAATTTGGCTCAGTCTAAAATTTTGCTGTTTGGTATGGGTTAATACCACAGTGTACTATGCTGCTATAGACAAAGTCTAAATAATAAATTTTGAGAGAAAATAACTTACTTAACAACCGTATGCTTTCCAATAATGAATTCCAGTTGTTTGGACCAAGGGTTAACAAAACTGGACCACTCTGTTGTACAGGTTATCCAGCTTCCATTTTTGGCTCTAAATCTTATTGGATTACTTCTGTACGGTACACCTTTCAGAGATATCACTAAGCAAAAAATAAAATAGAATTTATTTCAAGCAAAAACTTAGCATATTGAAAAACTTTGGACTCATTCTTTCTGAATTAAACTTCTAACATCAGGTTCTGTATTCAACTACCATTCTTAACCCTTTACTAAACAACTAAATTTTGGAGTAAATTGCAAGCATCTGCAAGCAATAAAATAAATGTGACTCAAAAATTGATGCTTGACTTCAGAAGAGTAGAAAACATTGTGGGAAAGGGATAAAATGCTGGTTACCAGCCTTTTCTCTTTTACCCACAATTTTTTCAAATGGCTTCTTCATCAGAGCCGTAAAAAAACAGTGATTGTTTGGTAAAGGGTTAAATCATTGTTTGGGTTAACTACAGGTTTTGAAGGGAACAAAACTTAAAATTGGCTGAGCCAAATAAGAAAAAGCTTATCCAATTAAAAGTTCTGTTACTTCAAATTCAGATTTTACCAAACGACAAAATTTTGGACGAGACCAAGTTGAAAGTATTAGCAGACGACAAAATAAATGTGAATCAAAAGTTGAATTTTAAATTGTAGTGAGTAGAAAACATTGTGGGAAAAGGAGAAAATGCTGGTGACCAGCATTTTCTCCTTTGCCCACAATGTTTTCAAGGGCTTTCTTCTCAGAGTTGTTAAAAGTCGGAACTTCTTGGTAAAGAGTTAATGGTTGATGAATAAGGAACCTGGTATTTTGAACTGCATTTACTGATCTATATTTATTCTTCAATCCAGATCGCATTTGTAGGTCTAGCTCTTTTTATTTTTCTGCTATTCTAAAATAACACAAGTTCTGATAAGCTAAGCTATGAATGCAATTCAATATAGCATGTGAATATTGGCCTATATATTCAACAACTACCGTAAGCAGAATTTTGACACTCTCTAAACCAATCAGATGGACAGAATTAGAATTAAGTATTGTTACTTATCTCATACTTTTCTGGAATAAATCAGGAGATAATGGTGGATCAAATTTTGACAATATATGGTTACCATCAGTGAAATGATCTGATTTCAGTCACCAGTGCAGTGGTATGTATAGGTAAAATATCCTATTGTTCATTCATTTAATTGGTTGTAAGATAACTCAACAAAATTAACAATCTTAGAGCTATAACTGTGCAGCACTTCAGGCTATATGCTCAACCTCCTCTGATCATTGCTTTTTATGTTTTTCTTCAAAAAAAGATAGTTACCAAGTATAACTCAAGTATCTTACCTTTCTGATAGATGTTATGTAAGGTTTTCAATTCATCATTGTGATAGAAATCAAAGATTGATACTCCAATCATTTCTTGTGGTAGGTAGCCAAGCAGTGGAATAGTGCTGGAAAAAAAGGGGCATATGTGAAAATTAACCCTTTACCATGCAACAAGATTTTAGACCTGTCCGAATTGAAAGCATTTGCTGATGACAGTTTCAATGTGGCTCAAATGAAATGATTTTTCTTTGATAGGGTAGAAAACTGTGGGAAAAGGAGAAAATGCTACCCAGCATTTTCTCCTTTTCCCACAATGTTTTCAAAAGCCATATCTTTCAGGGGTGTTAAAAATCATCATTGTGTGGTAATGCTTTAAGCTTAGAGTGATAAATAAGAGAAACAGAGGTTAACAATTAGGCAGGTATCATTGTAAAGAAACTAGAACTGCCATCTAAGGAAAGGCAACACCATTGTCAAGTGCTTCTATAGAGCCAACAGGGCTCGTATTCACCAACCATTCTTAAGAACATTTTTTGTTTTATTCTCCAGAATTTTCTGATAATGAAAGTAACACAGAAGTTATGTTACTTACAAATATAGTAAATCTTGGAGAATAAAACTAAGAACATTCTCAAGAACGGTTGGTGAATATGGGCCCTGATATCTAAGTCTTTACCACAACAAATTCAGTGTTTGCATGATTCTATTGTGTTTAATGCAATTTTCAACATTATTTCAGAGGCCTATGCACCTATCCGTGCTTTCTTGGGAGTTTCTTCTACCTATACTCCACACACTTTTCTTTTTCCAAGCCATTGGCTGCTTTCCCACAAAGCCATTGTCGCAACAATGGTCAACAGTAAGAGAGGAATGAAGCAAGTCACAATGACTACCATCAATCCGCAGAGAGAAATTTGCCGAGCTGGGGATTGAACCAGCAACCTCCTGTTTTCAAGTCCTGTACTGAGCTACCGAGGCTCGGCTCAGTGTTAGCATACCACAATTAATTGTTCACATTTTCCTGCTCTGATCTTAAAGACTTCATCCTACGTGCTGTTTACATCCTACTAAACGACCAAAATTCTAGACTGGTCTAAATTGAAAGCACTTGCAGGCAACAAAATAGAGGTTATTCAAAAATTGAAATTTATTTTCAGCAGGGTAGGAAACATTGTGGGTAAAAGAGGAAATGCTGGTAACCACCATTTTCTCCTTTCCCCTCAATGTTTTCAAAAGGCTTTTCCTTCAGGGTCGTTAAAAGTCAGGACTGTTTAGTAAAGAGTTAAACCTCCATTGTTTAATGTAGAATTAACTGTGTCAGCATTATATACCCTTTAAAATTCATACTTTTATGTTGTTTCCTTCAAATGTACAACCATACAACCACCTGTTAAAACATTGTATAACAAGCTCATCAGGTGACTATCAAAGACTACACAACAATATATCTTGGAAACTTACTTTGGTTGCACATGACAATAGCTACAAAACAGAGTATGCCTTGTTTCAAACATCTTCACCTCTGGTAACTGACTCGAGTCTCCTGTAAATGAGCAACAAGACATAACTTAACTCTTTACCAAACAACAAAATTTTAGACTTATCCAAATTGAAAGCATTTGCCACAATGTTTTTTAAAGGCTTCTATCTCAAGGTCGAAAACATTGCCACAATGTTTTCTAAAGGCTTCTATCTCAAGGTTGAAAAAACAAACTCGAAAACAGGGATTGTTTGGTAAAGGGTTAAGACTCCGGACTGTTACTTTCACTAAATGATTTACAACCTTTCAAGGATTTGTAACTCTTAACCGGATGACAAAGTTTTAAACTCTAAATTTTTTCTGAATGGAAGATTCACATTTGCAGATGGCAAATTGAATATTAATTTGAATTTCACATGTCATTCAAATGGCATAAGACCGGTACCCATCAAGTGTTCGAAAGCCTTTTCCTCAGTCGTAAAAAACAGGCATGATTGAGTTAAGGTCAAATAACTTGTTTTTTTACATTTCAAAATAATCACATCCAACAACTCTTTTTTAAGACCATACAAAATTTTGACTTGTCCCTTTTGAAAGCAATTTCTGGCCATGAAGTGAATGTGGCTCAATTGGTTCAATTTGTCACTGCAATGTGGAAAACATTGTTGGAAAAGGAGAAAATGCTAGTAACCAGCATTTTTCTCCTTTTCTTACAATGTTTTCCGAAGGGTTTTTCCCTCTCGGTCATTATAACTCTGGATTATTTGGTTATGGGACAGACAGAATGTTTGTTACCTGAGTAGGGACTAATAAGGGGCACACAGTACAATATTGTATACAACTTCTTTTTGTCTTGGACTGGTTCCTGGCTTTGTTTAACTTCAGGGGGTGATGGAGATTCCATTGCCATCACATCCATGGAACCAGATTGCCCTGATGTGGAGGTCTCTTCATACCAACTGGAGGAGTAAGTTCCTTCTTTACTTAATTCAGCTGCAGTCATTTTCTTAAGTGTGAACATACACTGAAATGGTATGTGACTGTCTTGCTTTCTCAAACTAAAGCCAGAATTTCCCAATCCTTTAAACTTTCTGTAATGAAAAAAAAGGATGTATCATGTTTCAAAAGTTCATGTAACAAATGCACAACCAAGAGATCTTTTGTAAATCTTTTAACAAGTATTACAGGTTCTTCTTATGCCAAGACCAGCCTGCATAGTTCAAAAGGTAGAACATAGGACCTATAAATATCAAGTATTGGGTCATTTGAGGGTGTTGGTTGAAGCCCCATAATTGGCCATCTAAAGATAACAACTGTCGTTTGGGTGACATGTTAACCTTTAACCAAACTACAAAATTTTAGCCCTGTCCAAATTGAAAGCACTTGCAGACAACAATTTCATTGTAGCTCAAATGGTGCAATTCTTTGTTAATAGGATAAAAAAGATTGTTGGAAAAGCATTTTCTTCTTTTCCCACAATCTTTTCAAAAGGCTTCTTTCCAAGGATCGTTAAAAGTCATCATTGTGTGCAAAAGGGTAAAAATGAGGTCCCATGTGACAGTGCTATATATTCAGCACATGAAGAAATCAGGCATTACTTGAAACAGGTTTTGTCCTGTACCCCGCACTATCCCTCATAAAACAAGAGCCTCGCAGAGCAACACATATAAACACTGAATGGAGCTTGTCTGTGAAATGGGTTAAAATCTAAATGCCTACAGAGATCCAAATCTTTTAGAGTCATATGCATAGCTGCACATCAAAGAGATTCATAGTGGCAAGTTTGAACTTATTCTAATGGAAACTGCAGATGTTTCACAAAAGAAGAACTGCTAACTGACAGGCAGACAGAGAAGATGGATTGACGAATGACCAAGGCCCATACACATCAACCATTCTTAAGAATATTCTCAGTAATATTCTTCAAAATTTTGTCAATGTGAAGGTAAGAAGAACTTCTGATTGGCTAAAACATTTGTTTTAGCCAATCAGAATTTCTGTTACTTTCACAGTCAGGAAATCTTGAAGAATAAGACAAAGAACTTTCTTTTGAATGGTAGGTGAATACAGACCCAGGGCCGTAATATAATACGATCCTTTGGGCATATAAAAACTAACAGCCTTCAGGTGTGTTTCCAATACTGGCAACTGGTGGAAACAATTTAACCCATTACCACACAATCCCTACTTTTGATGCCCCTGAGAAAGAAGCCTTTTGAAAACATTGTAGGAAAAGGAGAAAATGCTGGTAACCAGCATTTTCTCCTTTTCCCCCAGTGTTTTCTACCCTTCATAGAACAAATTTCTATTTTTCAGTCACCTTTACTTTGTCGTCTGCAAATGCTTTCAATTTGGACCAGTCCAAAATTTTCTCGTGTGGTAAAGAGTTAAACAAATGCAAAAGTCAATCTAATACTGATAGACACTGTATGTTTGCTGTTTGTTTTCTTTGAAAACAGAATTAACTCTTTACCAAATGACACAATTGTAGCCTACTCCAAATTGAAAGCACTTGCAGACGTCAAAATAAACGTAACTTGTAAATTGAAATTTGTTTCCTGGTAACCAGCATTTTCTCCTTTTCCCACAATGTTTTCAAAAGGCTTTTATCTCAGGGTCACATAAACCAGGGATTGTTTGGTAAAGGGTTAAACCCCCCTTTTTTTGTTTTGGAGCTCAGCATGCTGTCTCCTCACATTTGTTAAACGTTTCTAAAACCAGACAAAATTTGGGAAATATGGATGGGATAGAAACACATAACTGGAAGACAGACCTATCCACCGACAGACAATTTTACTGGCACAACAATTATGTCTCTGCAAAATTTATTGGAGCTAAACAGATACTTAAATTACAAACACTGAAACAATATTCTATATAATGAAATTCAAATATAACTGATTACCAATACAGATATTTTATACCTTTTTTTATTTGCATTCCTTCAAAACATATATTTTAACACCTTTTTTTATAACTATTCCTTCCCATTCTTTTAAATTACACAGCAACATGATTCTTGGAATAAGAAACATGTCCGCAAAAAATAGTTACATTTGAAAGGATGTCTCAAGAAAAATGATAGTAATTATTCATAATGGAGGATAATTAGTCACTAGCAGAACAGGGAGAGGGCAAAAAACAGACAGATTCTTGTCTTCAGACATTTTCTAAATATCCCCTCTCTCCCCTTAATACAAGCAAATTATCACTCATCCATACGGAGCAGACATCATCTTCTTTCATTTATATACTAATGTGGACCTTTCACTCTTTACCAAATGACAAAATTTTAGACTGGCCCAAATTGAAAGCACTTGAGACAACAAAATGAATATGACTAAAGAATTGAATTTTACTTCCGGAAAGAAAGAAAACATAGAGGGAAAAGGAAAAAATGCTGGTTACCAGCATTTTCTCCTTTTTCCCACACTGTTTTCAAAAAGCTTCTTTCACAGGGGTGTTAAAAGTCGGGATTGTGTGGTACAGGGTTAAAGGGACATAAAAAATATTCAACCCTTTACCACAAAATCCTGGCATTTAACGACTAAGAGAAAGAAGCCTTCTCTGAAAACATTGTGGGAAAAGGAGAAAATGGTAACCAGCATTTTGTCCTTTTCCCACAATGTTTTCTTCTCTTCCCAAAACAAATTTCAAATTTCAAGTCACTTTTTTTTTGTCATCTGCAAGTGCTTTCAATTTGGAACAGTCTAAAACTTTGTTGTTTGGTAGAGAGTTAAGCATGCCAAATTTGGTAGCCATGGGCCTTAGAATTGCTAATCTCGAGTCTTTACCATATAATTCCGATTTTTCAGAACCCCACGATAGAAGCCTTTTCAAAAATTAAACGCAGAAATTACCATTTAAGCAACATTTAATGTCGTATGGACAATTCTACATTTTTCTCCTTTAGTAAAGGATATAGAGGCAACCACATTGACACACAGCACACAAATAATGCAAACCGGCTCACCTCGAGTACTTTATGCTCTGGTGAGCTCCAAAAATTAGGGTTTGTGAGCCTGGTTTAGTTTTTTATCATACAACAAAATTTTCAACAAAGCCTAATTGAAAACATTCTCAGTCAACAAATTAGACAAGGCTAAAATGACGAGATTTGTCTTTGAAAAGGGAAGAAAACGTGGGGAAAAAGGAGAAAATACTGGTTACTGCCTCTTTCTCCTTTCCCTCCAATCTTTTCAAAAGCCTACATTTCCAAGGCTGTTGAAGTGTTACTCTTTGGTATAGGGTGCAAGTAAGAAATAGGTTCTACAGAAGACTGTCCTACCTCAGTCTAAAGTAGAATATCTTTGATTCAGTTTTGACTTCTTGCTCCTCTAGACCTGTAAATAAACCAGAAAATTTATTGAGTGGTGTTTAGAGTAGCTTTCAACATTATTTCTGTCATACCAAGTCAACAGCTCACATATTCATGCATATCCTGGGTTTCACCAGTATTAGGCTGCAGTTCTGCATTGTCTTGCCCAAGGATACTATTACAAAAAAAAACAAGAGGGCCAAGATGGCCCTGGATCGCTCACCTGAATTTTTGAGATGACCATAGTCTATTTTTTTTTTTAGGTATTCAAACATTGGAACCAAATTTATAATTTTGCCAAGCAATTTTCAAAATGTCACCTGTAAAAATCATTTCGAAATCTGACCATCAGTTTCAAAAAGAAGAGTTTTTAAGAATTCTTCATTTCTGTATAAGAGCAAGTAGCCCCCATCCATGAGAGCCATGTTTCTTGATGGATCAAAATTTACAAACAAGTTTTCAAAAGGGTCACCCAAGGAACATCTCTCTGAAATAATTTCAAAATCTGACCAGGGGTTTCAGAGAAAGAGAATTTTAAAGAATTTCATCATGTCCATATAGTGCAAGTAGCCCCCATTCACAAGACCATGTTTCTTGATGGATCAAAATTATATGTACAGCTTTTGGAAAGGGTCCCACAAGGAACATCTCTGTCAAATTATTTTAAAATCTGACCACAGGTTTCAGAGAAGAAGAATTTTCAAGAATTTCTTCATTTCCATATAGTGCAAGTAGCCCCCATTCACTAGAGCCATGTTTCTTGGCCAATCAAAATTTTGCGAACAATTTTAGAAAAGGGTCACCCAAGGAACATCTCTGTGAAATTATTTCAAAATCTGTCCAGCCATTTCAGAGAAGAAGAATTTTCAAGAATTTCTTCATTTCTATATAGTACAAGTAGCCCCCATTCACCAGAGCCATGTTTCTTGACCAATCAAAATTTCGCTAACAATTTTTGAAAAGGGTAACCCAAGGAACAAGTCTGTGAAATTATTTCAAAATCTAACCAGCGGTTTCTGAGAAGAAGAATTTTTAAGAATTTCTTCATTTCTGTATAGTGCAAGAAGCCCCCATTCACCAGAGCCATGTTTCTTGACAGATCAAAATTTCGCGAACAATTTTTGAAAAGGGTCATCCAAGGAACATCTCTGTGAAATTATTTTAAAATCTGACCAGCAGTTACAGAGAATAAGAATTTTTAAGAATTTCTTCATTTCTGTACAGTGCAAGAAGCCCCCATTCACCAGAGCCATGTTTCTTGACGGATCAAAATTTCACGAACAATTTTTGAAAAGGGTCACCTAAGGAACATCTCTGTGAAATTATTTTAAAATCTGGCCAGCAGTTTCAGAGAAGAAGAATTTTTAAGAATTTCATCATTTCTGTATAGTGCAAGAAGCGCCCATTCACCAGAGCCATGTTTCTTGACGGATCAAAATTTCGCGAACAATTTTTGAAAAGGGTCACCCAAGGAACATCTGTGTGAAATAATTTTAAAATCTGGCCAGCGGTTTCAGAGAAGAAGATTTTTAAAGAATTTGCTAAAAAATTCCATTTCGTTGCCATGGCAACCAGAGTTTTTGACAGAATCAAATTCTGTGAACAATTTTTAAAGAGGACCTCCCAAGGAACATTCCAGCCAAGTTTGGTCCAAATCCGCCCAGCGGTTTAGGAGGAGTTGATGTTTAAAGAATTGTTGACGACGCACGACGCACTGACGCACGACGGACGACGCACGACGGACACCGGGTGATCCTAAAAGCTCCCCTTGAGCACGTTGTGCTCAGGTGAGCTAAAAACCCAGAGCATCTAATGAAGCTTGAATCTGAGGCCTTCAAGCAAGCATAGAATACTATGCAATGCTGTTCAAATAATGTTTGTCTGCAAAAAGTAGAAAACACTGAGTGAAAAAGAGAAAATGCTGGCAAAGCAGCATTTTCTCATTACCTACAATTTTTTTTAAATGCCTTCTTCCTTAGGGTGGTTAAAACTTAAGATTGTGTAGTGCAGGATTAAGGGTTTTTCATAGTTTTACATCATGCCTGCCTCATGATTGTAATCTGGAGATCCTCTTTTGTCTTAAAAGGGTCTGTTAAGGCTAATACATGTAATTGCTTTCGTAATGATAGAGCAAATGCTAATTGTATGCCTCGCTCTGAATAAAAATAGCACAATGATTATTGAGGTTATTTTGAGAAAAAAATTGCCAGAGTTACACAACAAAATGTAGTGCTCCTGATTGTTTATTATAATTACTTTGCAATTAATCGGCTTTTGCATTATGAAATTCACTCAAGGAAGAAAATGCTGTAAACGACTGCGATATTTTGATTATCTCGACAAGGAATGTTTCCAAACCTTTTTAAAATTTTGGTAAAAAAAGAAATGAAACATCAGGATCAGTATTCACCAACCATTCTAAAGAAAATGCTTTTATTCTCTAAGACTTGCAAACTACCAAAACTTCTAATTGGCTAAAAACAGTATGTCTTTTCTACCGACTAGAACCAGGCTGTAACTCTTTTAACTCTTTACCAAACAATAACGACTTTTAGCGCACCTGAAAGAGAAGGCTTGTGAAAACATTGTGGCAAAAAGAGAGAATGCTTGTTACCAGCATTTTCTCCTTTTCCCACAATGTTTTCTACCCTATCAAAGAAAGATCATTTCATATGAGCCACACTGATTCTGTAATCAGCAAATGCAATTTGGACAGGTCTAAAATCTTATTGTGTGGTAAAGGGTTAACTCTTTACCAAACAACAGAAGTTCAGTCATCAAAAGACCATGTACTTGACTTGGTGCAAACATTTCAAAGAAAAGAAAACACCCGTTTTTAACTCTTTACCAGACAATAAAATTTTAGCCTTGTCCAAAGTGAGAGCATTTGCAGTCGACAATTTAAATGTGGTTGAAATGATGCAAATTTTCTTTGAAAGGACAGAAAACATTGTTGGAAAAGGAGAAAATGCTGGTTACCAGCATTTTCTCCTTTTCCCACAATGTTTTCAGAAGGCTTTTCTAGGAATGTCAAAAGTCGGCATTGTATGGTAAAGGGTTAATGGGACAAAAATCTCAAGAAGTTGTCAGATATATGTAAGCTTCGATCTTACCTACCGACCTTGCATTTTTAAACTTAAAACTGTTCTTTTTTTGTTTTGTATCATTTCTACGAAAGCTCTTGTCATGATTTCATATGCATGAAGACATGCCACTTTCAGAGCTATTTGTCTGACATTACATAGATCAGCAAAACCAGTTATTTATGGATAGTCTGTATGCCTAGTCTAATCTTAAAGCCAGAATGAAGTGTTAATACTTACCACAGGAATCAGCATCCCACTCGTTTCTATGGAAACTATTAAATGTTATCAGATCTTTTTTGTGGATGTAGTCAACAAATGAGCGTCCAACCCAACTATCCTGTAAACATAAAGATCATGGCTGACCAAAGCTTTTCTTCTGGGAAATTACTCTTTAAACCTTTAAGGCACAGCAGGAAGCATTTCAAGACAAAATTTCATGGAGGATAAAATGATGGAATCTTTCTTTGACAGAGGAGGAAACATCATAGGAAATGGAGAAAATGTTGGTTAACCACATTTTCTCCTTTTCCCACTTTGCTTTCTAAAAGCCTCTTTCTTTGGGTCGTTAAAAGTTGTGATTGTCTGATAAGAGGTAAAAGAACAAGAGCATCCTAAGTTAGTACCAATGCTTGGCTGCAGGTGCTTGATCTTTTGTAAAAATTTGAAGTTTGTAAAAGGACCATAACTGTGTCAAAAATACTTTGATGGTAACCTGCCCTTGCTTTATGGGCTCCCATTTTGACCATAACGCACTTGTTCCAGTTTGAGGTATATGCATGTACCTTCGAAAATGACAGAAATTTTTTTAGTGTGTTGCAGATGACAGTGCCACAGATGATGGCGCCAAAGCTACAACAATACCTCAGCATCTTCCTAGCTAAATCGAAATCTAATTCTTTACCAAAACGAAAAATTTCAAGTCTAAATTGAACCGATTAGCATACAATATGTTTAATGTGGCAAAAATATAGGGGCTTGTTTTTGATCGGGTACACCACACTGTTGGAAAAGGAGAAGATATCTTTAGCATGAACTTTATCCTTTTTTACATTGTTTTCAAAATCTTTCTTTGTCAGGTCTTTAAAACTCAGGATTGTGTAGTGAACGGTAAACTCTTACAGTGCCTAATCACAGACACAGTTGCCTGTGTAAAAATTGTAAATCTATTTCCATCAGCACAGAATGTGATATTCGCATGTAATTCTGACAAAAAAACCTTGATAATGCACTTTATCTTATTGATGCAGTCTCAACGACAGGAAATATCTATTACTTTTTTATCTTATTTGTTCATTTAACCCTTTTTCTAGCTAAACATGACACTTTCAAGTCTGTAGCATAACCCCAAACATTGCTATTTCAAAGTTATTTTTTTTGGAAAGGGTGGGGTATTTCCTTACCAGTCTGTGTATGTCTGAGATCAGGCTGCTGGTTCTCTGTAGTTGATCAATACTGTCCCCAAAAAGTAAGTTGTTTTTAGCTGACTAAGGGTTTAACTTTTTCAAATGAAATACCTCAAATGTTACAAAAAGCTGTCTCCTTTAGGGTTATAAAAACATCAGAATGTTTTGATAAAGGTTCATTGACCCTCTAATGGTCGATTCTTACTGCATATGAAAGTGGCCTATACTAACCTTTGGATATCCCAGCACAAACTTCAAGTTATCAGAGACACTATGGACAACATGATCGCTTGTTGACAGCACTATCCTCAACTCATCCTGAAATAAGAGAAAACTGAAATGTCATCCAGGTTGACCCCACTTATGTGTTTCTCCCACTTCATTAATCTATTTTCAGCCGTTCTTTTTCATCAACATTATAATTTTCATTCATCATTTAACCCTTTACCAAACAATCCCTGGTTTTTACGGCCCTGCGATAGAAGCCTTTTGAAAACATTGTGGGGAAAGGAGAAAATGCTGGTAACCAGCATTTTCTCCTATTCCCATTATGTTTTCTACCATGCTAGAAACAAATTTCAATTTTTGGGTTATGTTTATTTTGTCGTCGCAAGTTCCGTCAATTTGCACTGGTCCAAAATTTTGTCGTTTGGAAAAGGGTTAACCCTTTACCACACATTTTGGAAGAGCAGAAAACATTGTGGAAAAAGCAGAAAATGCTGGTTTCTCCCTTTTCCCGTAAGTTTCAAAAGGCTTCTTTATCAGGGTTGTTAAAACTAGAGGTTGTTTGGTAAAGGGATAACACTTTACAGGGCTCCAGATAAGAGGAAGTAATGGTATTCTAAAATCCTTTATTTCTCTTTGAAACCAATGTTGTGGGTACTCATTAGAATCGTCTTGTAAGACGATTCTCATGAGTACTCACAGCATCGGGTTTAGTGGAGAATAATTAATATTTTCAATTTTGGAATCAAACTCATCCCTTCTATCCGGAGTGCTGTCTTTACCAGGAAACTATAAAAGTGACTTATCCAATTTGAAGTATTTGCAGATGTCAGTTTAAATGTGGCTCACATGATAAATTTTACCTGTGAAGAAACAGTATGGGCAAAAGAGAGAATGCTGGAAACAAGTTTTCATACAGCTTCTTCCTCAGGTTTATCAAACCATTTTCTCCTATTCCCACAATATTTTCTCTAGTTTCAAAAGCAAATGCCGCTGTTTGTGGAACATTTACTTTGCATTTGCAAATGCTTTGAATCTGGACAAATCTAGATTTCTGTCATTTGATAAAGAGTTGATCAGATCAACAACTTACATTGGATTTCAATGATTCACTTGTCAAACTCTCATGTGAATCTGATTCATAAACTGTATGCATCAGGTCACATTGTAGCACAGACATGTCTTCTGTTTCTGGGGCTGGCAGAAACTTCTTGTCGATCTTTGACTTCTGTTTGCCTTCTGTATGTGATAAAGAATATGAATAATTAGAAAATAGGAAAATATTTTACCTACTTATCGTCTACATCAGCTTTCAAAGGTACAACCACCTTCCTCAAGAGTAATCCTGTGATAGAGTGCCATGGCATTGTATAACAGAATTACACTTGAGGAATGTGCACTGTATCACAGTAATACACTTGAGGAATGTGCATTGTATCACAGTATTACACTAACAGAATGTGCACTGTATTAGAGTATTACACTTGAAGAATGTGCACTGTATCACAGTATAACACCTGAGGAATGTGCACTGTATCACAGTATTACACTAGGAGAATGTGCACTGAATCAGAGTATTACACTTGAGGAATGTGCACTGAATCAGAGTATTACACTTGAGGAATGTGCATTGAATCAGAGTATTACACTTGAGGAATGTGCATTGAATCAAAGTATTACACTTGTGGAATGTGAATTGAATAATAGTATTACACTTGAGGAATGTGCATCGTATCACAGTACTACCCTTGAAGGCAATTGTATGATTTAAAGCTTCTGTATAAAAATTAAATTTTATATTTCTCAAGAAATTGGATGACAAAAAGCAGAACTTAATGTAAACAGTGAAAAGCTGTCTGACAATGTGCACTGAATTTTACTCTTTCGGTTGTTTCTTACTTCTTCTTCATCATCATCATCATCATCATCATCATCATTAAATAAGCACTTGTCAAATAATTGAATTAGAGCTCAGTTGCATGGTGCTTACAATGGTTACCAATAAATTAACAAAACCAGCCTTTCCCAGTCCATTAGGCTGAACAAAAAAAAATCTGTGTTTAGGGTTATGGTCCGAGATGCTGTAGGAAGAGTAGCTTGGGATTTTTTTTGCAAAAACTTTTTATGTGGACCATGTACCCTAATCACACCTGACAGATCTTTTTTTCCACCTGTAGCATAAAAAGTTTAGGATCAGCAGTAGATTTGTCCTTGAACATACAGAAAATTGACCAAATACAAAAAGAAAGTTTTCCTAGGTCTGCCTGCGTGGACTATGCAGGCTGACCTGGATCAATATTTTATTCAGATGCACTGAACACCCCCCCCCCCCACCCATCCTCCCTTTCACGGAGCACGGCTCATCATTTCCTTTCCAAATGGTATTTTGTTAACCTTTTAGATACTCATTTTTATGCATTGTTTTTAGGAGCCCTTGGAAAACATTGTGGCAAATGGTGAAATTGCTCGTGACGAGCAATTTCACCTTTTGTCACAATGTTTTCTATGCTATCAAAAGGTGTCATATAGACATAAGAAACGGCTTCATCCTTGCTGTTATTTAGGGTCAGTTAGAGATAACATAGAAATGCCTTATGGGGTAAAGGGTTAATTTCTGTCACAATCATTTCTTTATTCAGAAATACAGCTTTCTCTCTCACCTTTCATTTTCCTCATGCTAGTGAGGACATGCTGTAAAGTGGAGAGGGTCCCCATTCTGCCGTGTCCTCCTTTGGTTGGTTGTACGATAGACTTCAGCTCCTTCAGGTACTCCTTCACTCTCTCCTTCTTCTTGGCCTTCTGATGGAGCTGACCATGAGCAAGGAATGAGCTGTAAAGACATTGATTGTATAGTGTTTAAACCATTACCACACAGCAAAATTTTAGACTCGTCCAAATTAAAAGCATTTGCAGACGACAAAATAAAAAAGAATTGAAAATTTGAAATTTGTATCGAATAGGAGAGATAACAATGTGGGAAAAGAAGAAAATGCTGTTTACTAGTTTTCAAAAGGCTTCTTTCTCAGGATCATCAGATGTTGGCATTGTGTGGTCAAGGGTTAATGCCACTTCTGACATCATGGCAACTGGTGCACTTATCCTTGATTAGAGTTCCTTTCATCAATACTCCTCACAAAATTCTGTCCAAGCCACTTGCTGTTTCTCACACAAGCACTGTGGCAAAAAAATGGACAGCAGTAAGAGGGGAATCAATGATCATTGATCCTCAGAAAGAACATGGCCACTCCACATGTCAAACCAACAACCATCTGTTCTTGAGTCCTGTACGCTAGCAACTGAGCTACCAGGGCTCAGCTGAAAACATAAGTCAGTATTATATTGACAACAGATAACCAGCATTTTCTCACAATATTTTCTACCTTTGACTATGTTCAAATTGTATTCTATAATTGCTTTGAAATTGGAAAAGTCTTCTTGTTGTTTGGGAAATGATTTGAACTGATCGAATCCTACCTGCAACCACTGGTTGATGGCTCCTTTTCGTCTTGTTCGTCTGCACCACTACAGGACATTGTGAAGTTACTGCTACTCATTGAACTGAAAAGAGATGGATTGAAAAGACTTGTTTAACCCTTTACCAAACAATCCCTGCTTTTTATTGAGATAGAAGCCTTCTGCAAAACTTTGTGGGAAAAAGAGAAAATGCTGGTAACCAGCAAATACCACAATGTTTCGGAAACAAATTTTAATTTTTGAGTTACGTTTTGTCGTCTGCATGTGCTTTCGATTTCTACCAGTCTAAAATTTTGTCGTATGGTAAAGAGTTAACTCTTTACCACACAATCCAAACTTTTCACAGCCATGAGAAGAAAGCCATTTTGAAACATTGTGGGAAAAGGAGAAAATGCTGGTAACCAGCATTTTCTCCTTTCCCCACAATGTTTTCTATCCTTCCAAAAATAGTTTTCAATTTTAAAGCCACACTTATTTCGGCATCTGCAAATGCTTTCAGATTGGACAAGTCTGAAATTTTGTCGTTTGGTAAAGGGTCAAGTTGGAGATCCTTAGAAAAACATGGTAGGAAAGACAGAAAATGGAACAATGACACGCAACAATGTTGTTTACCTTTCCCAGACAAACTTCATTATTTGAGCCACACTTTACCTTACAAAATAAATGTGATGCATTAATAGAAATTCTTTTTTCAGGAGGGTAGAAAACATGATGGGAAAAGGAGAAATTGCTGGTTACCATCATTTTCTCCTTTTCACTTGATCTTTTCAGCAAGCTCCTTCCTCAGAGATGTTAACTCTGGATTTTATGATAAAAGGTTAAAATGTGCTGTACATGCCTAAAGAGAACTAGAAGGCCCTGAAGGGCCTGAATATGCTCTACTGGCAGAGAATTCGATTTTGCTTTTTCATTAAAATCTGACAAGAAATGCATACTTAAAATGTCACGAAAACAAGAATTGGTAATTTTCAACTTGAAATGGTTTCTTTTCCCATACTGTTTGTTTTATTTCAAAATAGATAGGGTTGAAGCTGTAAGCAAGATAAACAAATTGTGCAAGTTTCACAAAAATCTAATTACAAATGCACATTTTATCCCGTAAACAAGAATTCAAAATTTTCAACTTGAAATGGCTACTTTTTCCAAAATGTTTGTTGGATTTTTCTCAAAATCAATAGGGTTGAAGCTTATTAACTGATAAGATAAACAAACTGTGTGATTTTCATGAAAATCAGGCAACAAATACTGACTTTATCACGTAAACAATGATTTGAAATTTTCAATTTGAAATGGCTACTTTTCCCATACTGTTTGTTGGATTTTTTTCAAAATCAATAAGGTTGAAGCTATTGATGAGATAAACAAACTGTGCAAATTTCACAAAAATCAGGCAACAAATGCAGACTTTATCGCGTAAACAAGAATTCAAAATTTTCAACTTGAAATGGCTACTTTTTCCATACTGTTTGTTGGATTTTTCTCAAAATCAATAGGGTTGAAGCTACTAATAAGATAAACAAACTGTGTGATTTTCATGAAAATCAGGCAACAAATGCAGACTTTATTGTGTAAACAATGATTTGAAATTCTCAACTTGAAATGGCTACTTTTCCCATAATGTTTGTTGGATTTTTTTCAAAATCAATAGGGTTGAAGCTATTGATGAGATAAACAAACTGTGCAAGTTTCACGAAAATCGGGCAACAATTGCAGACTTTATCGCGTAAACAAGAATTTGAAATTTTCAACTTGAAATGGCTACTTTTCCCATACTGTTTGTTGGATTTTTCTCAAAATCAATAGGGTTAAAGCTATTGATGAGATAAACAAACTGTGCACGTTTCACGAAAATCGGGCAAGAAATGCAGACTTTATTGCGTAAACAAGAAAAAGACTAACGGACGGACAGACCGACGGACAGACAGACGGACGACGGAAACCACGCCATGACATAAGCTCTGCTGGCTGAAAGCCAGTAGAGCTAAAAATTCCTGAAAGCTGTTGTCTGGCAAGTCAAAGGATCTGCTTTACCAAATAATCCCTGGTTTTCTAAGACCCAGTGGAAGAAACCTTCTGAAAACATTGTAAGAAAAGGGAAAAAAGCTGGTAACCAGCATTTTCTCCTTTTTTTAAAATGTTTTCTACTCTTCTACAGTAAATTTTTGATTTTTGAGTCACATTTTATTTTATCCTCTGCAAATGCTTTCAATCCGGAAAGGTCTAAATGTTTTTGTTTGGTACAGAGTTAGGATGCCATGCAGAATGTGAACAGCAAGATCAGATAAAATAGTACATGCAACTTCTGATCCTAGAGTAACTACTCTGTATGACATTTTTCAAGTTCTCAATGTCAAGGAAAAAAAAATAAATATCACATTTTTTTTTCCCACAAAAACTTCAAGAATTATGTCTTCTTATAAATGATTAAAATGATCTAAGTATCTTAGTCCATTACCACACAATCCCTACTTTTGACGCCCCTGAGAAAAAGCCTTTAGAAAACATTGTGGAAAAAGGAGAAAATGCTGGTAACCAGCATTTTCTCCTTTTCCCACAATGTTTTCTACCCTTCACAAAACAAAATTTAATTTTTCAGTCACTCTTACTTTATCGTCCACAAATGCTTTCGATTTGGTCAAACCTAAAATTTTGTCGTTTGGTAACGAGTTAACTCTTTAACATACACCCCCTGGATTTAATGACCTGAAGAAAGAAGGCTTTTGAAAACTCTGCTGGAAAAACTGCAGGTACTGTAACCAGCATAATCTCCTTATCCAAGGAATCCCACAATGTCTTAGAGGCAAATAGCACATTTTATCTAACTGTAACATCTATGAAATGCTTTGGAATTCCACAGGTTCAAAATTGTTTGTCAGGGAAAAGATTTAACCCTTTACAAAACAATCCTGGGTCTAGTATGGATAAAATGCTGGAGACCAACATTTTTGCCTTTCCCTACACAAAGTTTTTACCCTTCCTAAAATAGGAAACATCCTTTCAGCTTTATTTCATTTGTTTTCTCTAATTGCAATCAATTAAGACACATCCAGTATTATTAAGTTGTTTGGTTCATTGTAAGGTGTTCAAATGCCATTTTTAACATTATTTCATTCATATTGTAATGGACAGTGCACCTATCCAAGCTTTCCTGGAGTTTCTGTTGATCAGTACACCACACAGAATTCTTTCCAAGTCACTGGCTTCTTTCCCACATAACAGTAGTTACAACAATGGTCAGTGGTGAGAGAGGGGAATGAATCCTACAGTATAATATGACTATCATCAGTCCTTAACCTTTTACAACACAATCCCTATTTTTAATGACCCTGAGAAAGAAGCCTTCTGAAAACATTGAGAGAAAAGGAGAATATGCTGGTAACCAGCATTTTCTCTTTTTCCCACAATATTTTCTACCCTACTTGAAACAAATTTCAATTTTTAAGTTACATGTATGTTTATTTTGTTGTCTGCAAATGCTTTCAATTTGGACCAGTTTGAAATTTTGTTGTTTGGTAAAGAGTTAAAAGAAATAGGTTGAAAGACCGAATCAAACCAGTAACCCCCTATTCTCAAGTTCTGCATGCTACCAACTTAGCTATGGGGGCTTGGCCAAGTCGTCTTGAAAAGAGTAACAGCTCCGGAAATACTATGCTAAATGTAGTATGTAGTATACGATGTACCTGTAGGTAGAGCTGACTTCTTGTTTGAATTCTTCACTTTCAGTTGTTTGGGGAAACCTACAAGAAAGTAAAGGGTGTTCAACTTTTAATCAAATGACAAAACTTCAGACCAGTCAAAGTTGAAAGCATTTGCAAACCACAAAATCAATGCCACAAAATACAAGTATTTGATGGTTACCAGCATTTTCTCCTTTTCCCACAGTGTTTTCAAACAGTTTCTTTCCAAGATCATTAAGTCAGTTTGTGTGATAAGTTGTTAATTCAAAAACATGCTTCAACTCTTTACCAAACGACAAATCTTTGGACTGGACCAAATTCAAAGCACCTGCAGACAACAAATTAAATCTTGTCAATATGACGATTTATGACTTTGATATGGTAGAAATATTGTGAGAAAAGGAGAAAATGCTGGTTACCAGCATTTTCTCCTTTCACCACAATGTTTTCGATAGGCATTTTTTCTCAGGGTCGTTAAAAGAAGGGATTGAGTGGTAAAGAGTTAACCATCTGATTAACCCTTAAATGCCATAACAATTTCTATTAATTAACTTTGAAACCAGTATAAATTAAGATTAGACTGCACAAAATACATAATCTGATCTTTGATCTACAGTGTTCTCTTTGTCTAGACATTTTGGAAAACAGGGACTTTTGAAATTGCAGTTATTTTGATCTTATTTCAATACTTAAAATGTAGGTCATGCTTATCTGGCACTCTAAGGGTTATTTTGCTGACATAAAACAAGAGCCTAAATTCTTTCACCTCACCTTAACTCTTTACCAAATAACAAAATTTTGGACTAGTCCAAATTGAAAGGATAATTTGCAGACAATAAAAATTAAAAGTGAATAAAAATTTAACATTTGATTTGGGATGGGTAGAAAACATTGTTGGAAAAGGAGAAAATGCTGACCAGCATTTCTCCTTTTCCCACAATGTTTTCAAAAGCTTTCTTTCTCAGGGTCATTAAAAGTCGGTATTGTGTGGTAAAGAATTAATGCTTTACCACACAATAGAAATTTGTACTCAACCAAAATGATGGATTTGCTGACATCATAATTATTAAAAGGTTGCTCAAATGACAATCTGTCCTAGTTTCAAGCAATTTTCTTCTTTTCCAAAAAATTTTTTTCAAAAGGTTTATTCCTTAGGATCATCAAACCTCAGGATCTCGTGTTAACTCTTCACCATACGCCAAAAATTCAGACTTGTCCAAACTAAAAGCCTTTGCAAACTGCAATTTTAATGTTGTTTAAAGTTTAATGATGAAATTTGTCTTTGATGAAGTAGAAAACATTTTGGAACAAGAGCGGCAAATTGTCGCAAGATACGCCCGTCTTGCCCCAAGTTGTAAAGCTGGGGCATGCACCGGACAAAATTCAAGTATGAAAAACAACAAAGGGCAATAACTCAAAAATTAAGCAAGCAAGAGTTGTCATTCCTGTGCACTGCACTCCCCCTCAATGAGATCTATCCACCCATGAAATTTCATAACCCTAGCTAGTATAGTTTTGGAGATATGCTCCAGACAAAAATCAAGTATGAAAAATGACAAAGGGCAATAACTCAAAAATTGAGCAAGCAAGAGTTATGATTCCTGTGCACTGCACTCCCCCTCGGTGGGATCTATCCAGCCATGAAATTTCATAACCCTAGCTAGTATAGTTCTGGAGATATTCAGCGGACAAAATTCAAGTATAAAAAACGGCAAAGGGCAATAACTCAAAAATTAAGCAAGCAAGATGTATGATTCTTGTGCACTGCACTCTCCCTCGATGAGATCTATCCACCCATGAAATTTCATAACCCTAGCTAGTATAGTTTTGGAGATATGCTCCGGACAAAATTCAAGTATGAAAAACAACAAAGGGCAATAACTCAAAAATTAAGCGAGCAAGAGTTATGATTCCTGTGCACTGCACTCCCCCTCAATGAGATCTATCCACCCATGACATTTCATAACCCTAAGTAGTATAGTTCTGGAGATATGCTCCGGACAAAATTCAAGTATGAAAAACAACAAAGGGCAATAACTCAAAAGTTAAGCGAGCAAGAGTTATGATTCCTGTGCACTGCACTCCCCCTCGATGAGATCTATCCACCCATGAAATTTCATAACCCTAGCTTGTATAGTTTTGGAGATATGCTCCGGACAAAGAACTGGACGCCGCCCGCCCGCCCGCCCGGCACGGGTGATCCCATAATACGTCCCGTCTTCGACGGGCGTATAAAAAGGAGAAATGCTGGTTACTTGTACAAGCATTTTCTCAAAAAATGTTTACCAGCATTTTCTCCTTTTCCCACAATGTTTTAAAAAGGCTTTTCCTACAGGGTCATTAAAACTCTTGATTGTGTGGTAAAGAGTTAAAGGATCAGTGCATGCATTATTTTATACCACATAATAATTTACTTTACTCTTCACCAAATATTACTCAGTGTTCAATCTTAGACAATCTAGCTTTCAATCACAGGGGGCCCATCGGGCCCATTGCCTCTAAAGTAGGGGGCCATTAGAAAAAAATAGGGGCCATCAACAAAATAAGAATTAGTAAGTTTTTACCCTTTTATCGGACTGATGAAAAATAAAGTCAATATATTAGTAAAACAATCGCACATTAGAATGAACGCTGTCCAAGTTTAAAAGAAACAATAACAGTACAGTAACAGTCATATTATTGAATAGAATGTTTGGTTTGATATGGCCACTGTGGGAACACACACGTCTTACTAAAGGGACAGGGATCTCCCTAGCATCTGAAACTCAAGAGTCATTGACTCTTGGGCCACAAAATCCGAGAGTCAAATTGAAATTTTCAAGAGTCAAAATTTTCAATTCAAGAGCTAGGTTGGTACTAGGCAAGGAGTTTTAGTAGCCAAAAGGTAGATCCGTCAAAATCCAGGATCAATCAATGAGCCTAGTCACTGTCACTTGGTCTTAGTGTCATTTTCTAAGTATTTCATGACTGTGAGTCCTGTATGATCAATATAAATCTAGATCTACAGCTTTGCATCACTGATATAATTTGTAAGTTGTTCAGTTCATTTAACTATTTTTGATAGTATCATTACATCCATTAGAAAGCCAAGAATTGAAAGCCAGCTTTGAATTCCTGTGCTTGCAGGCTAGTGAATGATGTAAAGGTTCAATAAAAAAAAAATTAATCAGGCTTAACCTTTTACAACACCAGGGATCTTATGGAAGATCCCAGACCACACTCTCCCCAGTTTGAACAATCCTGAGAAAGAAGGTTTTTTTTCTTTTTCCAACAGTGTTTTCTACCTTTGAAAAGACTGAACAGCTTCTCATAGGCAACAATTAAATTGTCTGCAAATTCTTTCAATCTATTCAAATCTGAAAAGGTGCTATTTCAATTTCTGTATACCAGTCATTAATTCATGCATTGCAAGAAATATTTGTGACACGATTTTGATTAAATTCATTGCAAAATATCTGTTTTGTCTTTCAAATGATCTAAGAAATATCGTTTCACACTTAACCTTTCTTGAAGATGGCGATTTCCGAAAATTATCAGGCAACAATTTCGTCTAGCTCCCCTAAAAAAAATGGCGAAATATAGACCTTAGTATTCTTCATAAGAAAAAAAAATTTATGAGAAAAGAATTCTGCAAGGCCACTTAAATTTAAAAGGTCAAGTAGAGCTATTTCAAAAGAAAAATCGCGTTTGACGCCGTCAAATTTACTTGATAAACGAAAGTAAAACTTCGCTTACATGTAAATCGTTCTGCACCACAGTGTCCAAAAAATTGCTATTGTTCATGAATGTATTCTATTAATAGAACAGGCGTACCCGGTAACTGGCCAATGCGCCACCGTTATCGGATCTTCGTCTATCGGATAGTTAAGGGAGATGCAAGGGTTAACAGTAAAGGATACCCGATATATCACAATTAAGTTGGCGTAGGCCGATTTCACATTTTAGGAAGTGTTCAATATGCAATACTGATAAGAATTTGACGGTCGGCCATATTATCTGATTACGTTTTAATCACGCCTACGGCTTATATGGCCAGAATTCGTGTGCGTCAATTTGACGTTTATGGTATTTTTTTCGAGCGTCAAATCGGGGTCACTAACGATTTTCAAGCGTCAAAACCCGAGGTCCCGGGTCAAAGGAGATCCCTGAGGGATATATACCTTAATGCACAAATAATGGCCTGCTCTTTTTTATCATACAATGAGTGGACTGTACTCTTTAATTTGTCAGCTTGTTTTCTATCGAGTAAGGAATTCAAGTGATCTACCGAGGACATGTGTCGATCAAGGGTTGATGTTTTAAAATTTTGACACCCAGTGACAAATGGATTTCGTTTTCCAGTAGATATACATGATCTACACTGCATGACATTTTTCTCACCATCATATGGTAGCCAGTTTTTTGAAACGCGAGTCGTCTAGCCACTTACGTTGAAAGTCGCGTTTTTTAGCCGACACCGATTGCGTTTCTCCACTCATGGATGCTGATGCCGATTCGTTTTGGGTCGCGGAGGTATCAAGCCATGGTTTCTCAGCAGGTTTAGGTGTTTTCAGTGCACTGCCACCTCCAAAACATTCAGAAATTCGTTTCATTTTTTGCCAACGTAGGCTGAAAAGATTCTGCATCTCTATGGCAACTGACAGAGTCCGTATTTTTTCGTAATGAGCGGTAAGGAAAGAATGGATAAACTAACCCAATGGATTTTTACTACCAGAATATAATTTTCGGGATCGAGTGTCGAGTGCGCCTGATGGGCCCAGGTTTTAAATTCTATTGTGCCTAACGCGATTTTTGGGGCCAATGGCGCAATGGCACGCTCTAGATTGAACACTGATTACTGTGATTTAACAACCTTGAAGGCTTCTATAATATGTAGAGAAAAGAAGTAACAATCAGGCTGACCTGGGCTGATACTTTTCACTGATGCATTAAGCCCCCTTTTCTCAAAGCATGGCTCATTTATAATAATCTAAGAACTTACTTTATAATGGGTTTATCTGTGAATGTCTTACGTCCCTGTTTCTGGGTATCCATTATTCTGGGACAAAAGCACAGTAATCCTGAAAAATAAATTACAAAAAAATAATTCTTTGATTCCTGAACTGAACAGGTGAGAGACCCTTTCAGTCAGGGCTTACAGGTTTAATCGTAGCCAAATTACTGGACTTCTTGCGGGTCCAGGAAGTTTCCTATCTTTGGACAGGATACTTCAGAACCCTTGCCTCATCCCTGTAAAACTCAGGACATACATGACTGTGTTCTTGTGGTGATTGTCTGAAATAATGTTGAAAGTAACATATTTCAACCAAATTTAATCAAGCAACAAAAAAGGTGGAGAGAGTATTGCAGCCCTTATTTAGCTGTGTTCCCATTGGCTTTTTATTTGAAGGGTACACTTACCCCTTGAGCTGTAAATCTGGGGGCAAGATTTCATACAAAACAGGGCTTTTTTCCTTCTAAGACTAGAGCTGTAACGATACACTCGAATATTCGGTGCACCGAATATTTTTTTCCCGGCGAATATGTATCATATTCGTCAGTCCGAGAACCGAATATTGGCGAATATAACACAAATAAATAGTTAGGAATGCTGACTGCTCAGTCAAGTTCAACAAAGTTTTCCCCGAAGAGCAAACCTGAATTTTATCTAGATCTGTAAACGATGATCGAAAGGGAAGCAACTTTGAGAGGTTTGGATGACGCTTTATGGCATATGTCGTAAACTACGAGGAAAGGAATTAAAAACACTTGAAAATCAAAAATTGTTCTAAATTTCAATAATAATAATTTAAGAAATAAAAGTTTTTATTCATTAATCGTCATTGTGTACAGGTTTAACATTAATATAGTGACATATTGTAAAGGAGTCTCTCGCACTTCCCGCGAAGTGTCAGACGAGATTGTTAGTCCATCGGCAAAATTTAAGTCCTCCGAGTGGAAATATTTCGTGTTTCCACGAGTAAAGGAGGGGGACAAAGTCATAACAAGGCAAACCCCGACAATATGCAGACTACGCAGTCATGAAAAAGTATATCGAGATTAATATCAATCAATTTTAATAGGTCGAACTGACCAAATATGAAGTCGGCCCCTAGTCAAAACGGCCTCGGTCTGTCAAACGTACGTGACAAGAAGTCAAACCGGCACCATCCTTAAATGAAAAATATAACCGGTCAAGCCCAGAAATAGGCACTTTGGCCCTGTTATAGTATAATTTTTCAAATATATGTATTTATAAAGATATTTCTTCGATATTTGTATATATTTTTGCTGAGACTAATTAGGAAGCCATTTTGTATGAAGATTACAAATGATTGGCGTATCAATGTTGAGTTAACAGATTCAGAGTGTGCATAAAGTATGTTTTAGATGTTTCCTACAAAAAAATAATAGTATAAGCAGTAGAGTTGATTAACCCATTACCAAATGACAAAATTTTAGACTAGTCCAAATTGAGAGCATTTGCAGAAGACAAGATGAATATTGCTAAATTGTAGGGCTCCGTACCGGTACTCGATATATATCGAAAACCGGTATTTTACGTTCGATAGATATATCGGATCGAACGTTTCTGTATCGAACAAAATATCGATCATCAAAAGAAAATAAAAGTAAAGCATATAAATACCCAATTTAGTTGTTTTTAACGGCGAAATTAATTACGAGTTTACTTTAGGTAATCTCTAAAGTCGAGTAGTCG
The DNA here is from genome assembly GCA_943736015.1 of Tridacna crocea. Classification (NCBI taxonomy): domain Eukaryota; kingdom Metazoa; phylum Mollusca; class Bivalvia; order Cardiida; family Cardiidae; genus Tridacna; species Tridacna crocea. Next base: position 12,708,654 of record OX031072.1, read on the forward strand.
TAGAGGTAGGTGTGGCTACCTGGGAAACTTACAACCAATCGAAATGCGTCATTCTTATTACTCGCCCTGTACCCGTTACACAATGGATGGCAATTAGCTAATACCCCTATTCTCGTTCCCCCGTCATGTTGTTTGAAATCTGCAAGTTATGCATCAATCAGCAGATTGCAGACAAATTTACACTGATAATTGGTCAATATAGTTGATTAAAGAAAGGTAATGAACATCTCGTGATGTGATCGAGAGGTAGCGATGGAAATAATTGAAGGCGTGACCTTTCAACTTTCCTTAGATTTTATTTGGTCGATCTTTTAATATTGCCGAAAAATGTGGCTCGAAAATCAAATCTCTTTTTCCATTAGATTATCTGAAATCAGTGTTCCGACTCGCGTAAATTATTGTGTAAATCATTTTATAGACTTGAAATTTGCATAACAAATGTTAATCACACGCGAGACCTCACGTAAGAAAAAACATGGACAAAAAAGGCCATTATCTGTTTATCATGAGTAAAATAACAGGTTTTGATGCTACATGTAGTTCTAATCCTTATTGAGAAATCTATGTCGAATCATGCGAACATACCTATCCAGAAATTAACACGCATGAAAAATTGTTCGGTGAAAAAAAAAAAAACACGGAAACCCATGACACAACAAAATGTCTCCTTGACATTGTCCGATCAGAGTCCTCTTAGACTGTCTTTTCAGCTTTTTAATGAGTAGTAAATGAAGATCTAGTTAGAATTCATATTAATTTAGGCCTACATAATTATGAAATTTCAATACAATCTAGAAGTGTTAAATTTTCGGTATTTTGTTTTTCAGGTATGCTGAAAAAAAGAACAAACACAATTTTCGCATTTTTTTCTTTCTTTTATTGAAAATTGAAATATCATATGATATATCGAATATCGATCATTTTGTATCGATACAAATATCGTATCGATCAAACTGACCGATACGGAGCCCTACTAAATTGATGATCTATGTCTTTGATAGAGCAGAAAATATTGTTGGTAAAGAAGAAAATGCTGGTTACCAGCATTTTCTCTTTTTCCCACAGTGTTTTCTATCTGTTTGAAGAACTTTCTGCCATTTATATCAAATTTGAAATTGTCTTCTGCAAAATTTTTCAGTTTAGAAGAGTCTAAAATCTAACATTTTGGAAAGTGTTAAATCAATATTTAAAGCCAGATAGGCTTTTTTCATTACTTTATTAATATTGATGTGACTTTTTTTAAATCCAAAGCATTGAAAAAGTAATATTTTGTGCCTGGAAAAAATTTATATTCATGAATAAATATTCGTATTCGTGCCCCTGTATCGTGATGTGTATTCGTGACCTCCTGTATCGTTACAGCCCTATCTAAGACTATAATTGAGGCCGATCTTCGGTGACTTTCCAATGGCAAAAAGCATCATCTTTCCCACCTGTGGCAGAAGAATTTCCCAATGAAAGGATTTCCCAATTTTGCTGGAAAAATTTCTCTTGATATGATGCTGATATTCCTTGTAAGTTAAAATAACAATTTCTCAAATGCTATTTCAAATGACCAGATGCAAAACTCATTATTTAGCTGTAAATGAAACCAAAAGCTGGCTTTTTTTTTTATTTGTGACTCCGCTGACTTTGCTGAAGTACAGCCAAAATGTTGTATTTTCTTGGTGCCATTTAATTGGTTTAATGGAGGCACTCAACTGAAAACAAAGTGTTTTTTTTTTTCCCCATCACCGCACATAGACTAAATGCCGTTGTCATTTCCCTATCATTCAATGTTAAATCCTTTGACATGTTATATAATTGTTTGTCTTTAGTAAATACTTAAAGATGACAAAAGAAGTTTTCTTAACACTGTGGAACACATTTGTACTCGGTTGCAGTCAACGCACTAAAAAACAAACATGCTGTATCCATGCAAAACATGTCAAGAAAAGGCGTCCTGTGGAACAAGTGACTATGAAAAAGCACTTGCCCTGCTTTGATCCTCACTTGTCCGACGAGAAAAATCCATTTCAAAATTGGACTCTTGACTGTTTGTATGAGTATGTTACAACGTACCATAAATACCCGGTCTTAAATACGTATTAGTTATCCGGTTAAGTTACAGAAATCAATAAAGCCAAAACAACAGAGTTTGTTGAAGTGGTATCCGGAAAGTATTGATGTTAATGTTAAACTTAAATGTTGTTTGTTTCAATAATTGGCAAAGTCGCTCATATTGAATAAGGTCTAACCAAAGCATATTACAAGATTTTTGTTTACAATGAAAGGTCCAGGGTTATATCATCAGGCTGACTTAAAACTGGTCTTTACTTGGACCAGCATGTTTTTTGTTTTGTTTCAAAATTTGATTTCCTGAATACCCTTAATTTGCTTATTCAACATTTGAATGGACATTTTGTCTTGTGTAATTTAAATATTCTGAAAAACTTGTTTTACTATCTCCCATTCATCACTCATCCTGCCGGACGATTATGGCAGACATTTCACTCTTCCTCATTCATTTCTTACTCCGAAGTTACTCGTAAATACGAGTGGACAAGTGGATTTTTTTGGGCCCTGGATACAAATATTCAGATGGGATAGTTCGTAATTCATTTACAAAATCGTCTACCATAGAAAGATAAGGTTTGAGAACAGATATTCAACTGCCATTTAAAAGATATTTAAATGATGGTTGTGATGTTAATTAACATTCCTTTTTTGCTTGGCTCCTGCATGCTTTCGTCGTCAACTTTTATTACCAAAGTTTTAAATGGATTGAAATATTCCAGTTTTGAAAACGATGGAATTGGTACCTACTTGCTTATCACTATTTACTCCCATCCTTTAAAATTTGTTATTACTCACAGTTTTCCAAACGAACAGATATTTAGAGGTTATGACGTACTCAGATCATCTCCTGTAGCACTATATTTTCAAATCATGTGACTATAATTTGGCGCCAATATAGTATTTTAGTGAAGTCACATGATTCAACTTCAAAATGGTAGCTCGTCACCGCAACAGCGTTCGGATAAAATTGAATATATTCTATGACGCTAACTAAAAGATAAAATTTAAAAAAAAAAATGTTATTGTCTTTGGTTCTAGATAGATTTAAGTATTCCGTTGATTTATAGTATTTCCTTGATCAGGCCGCGAACCGCCGATCTACAAGGCTTTGATAGTAAATTAGGTGTTAGTTGTTGAACGATGGTTTTATTTACGATTTATCCGATCTACTTCAAGGGCAAATAACTCCAGTCATTCTGGTCTGATTAGACCCATAATCGAACTCATCCGAGATCTTATATATGGTCATACATATTTTTACCAAGTTTTGTGCTGATTGGTTGATATTTGTAGATGCTAGAGTGTAAAGTGAAATATAGCAATTTTTTAAATTCAAGGGCAAGTAACTCCAGATGTTCTAGTCTGATTAGACCCATGATCAAACTCATCGGAGATCTTATGGTCATATACACTTTGACCAAGTCTGGTGCTGATTGGTTGATATTTGTAGATGCTAGAGTGTAAACAAGGAAATGTGAACGGACAACAGACAGACGGACAATGGATGGTGAGTGATCACAATAGCTCACTCTGAGCACTTTGTGCTCAGGTGAGCTAAAAAGGCGTGTCCAATTTTAGTTGGGGGGGAGGGGGGGGGGGGGGGGGGGAGGGGCGAAGATGGCAGTTACATGTAGGTCTTCTTGTCTTAAAATTATTACCGCTGAAAGATAAGTGAAAGAAAAAGAATTTAGACAAGAAAAGAAGACTTAAATATTAAGAAATAACACTTTAATGGACCTTTACATTCTCCCTTTTTCCACGATGTTCTCGGCCAAGAGAGACAAATTAAGTCGTTGCAGCCACATTTGAATTGTCGTCTGCAAATGTCTAAGATAATTATGATCTAGTCAATTTGTCGTTGTTGTTGTTTGGTAAACAGTTTAACAAGAGCCGTCAGAGACTGGTTATGCTCCCCAAACAAGTGCTTGTCATAAAATATATGAATTGATATAAATTCACTTCTTTTATCCTAAAAGAACCAGTTCATGCCCCCCAAAATTTGAAGTGAAAAGGCAATCACTATCTTAGAGACAGCCAACACAAACTTGTAGAGGACAATAAGCCCAATAAGCCCCCTTTAAGCTCCCTTTTCCCATCAGAGAATATTGCATCATTGAAATAAATACAACGGGTGTGTGGTTTGTGGCATTTTTGAATAATACTTCAAAATTCGAAATTTCATAAAATTTTGAGCAGTCATGTAGTAAATATTACATAAAACAATTTTTTACATGAAGCCCCCTTTTTCCGAGACGCAGCCTGAAATTGAGAAACAGGAAGAGAGGTACCTGGGCAACATTCCAACAAGTTCAGATTTGAAATTTCACAAAGTTTTGAGCACCGATAAGGAGATACTAGTGAAAAACAATTTTTTCCATGAAGTCGCCTTTTTCCGTGATGCAACCTCAATTTGAGAAACCAGGAAAGACGTATTTGCACATTAGTAATTCATAGATAAAAAAAAACAAAGGGCACATGTTGAAACTTGTAAAACAAGATATCACCATGAAATTTAATGAAATTTTGACAAAAACTGAACAAGATATTAGTAAAAATTGAAATTTTGCATTAGGGCCCCTTTTTCCTTATCATTGTACAAGAAACCCCCTTTTTCCATGACAGAGGGTCAAATTGAAAAACACACAGATAAAGAAACAAGACCACATGGTGAAACTTTGAAAAAACAATATAACCATGAAGTTTAATGAAATTTTGAGCAAAACTGAATGAAATATTAGTAAAAATTAGAATTTTGCAAGAAACCCCCTTTTTCCATGACAGAACGTCAACTAAAAAAACGCCCAGATTAAAAATAGCAAGGGCACATGCTAAAACTTTCCATCAACAATATAACCATGAAGTTTCATGATATTCTGACAAAAACTGAATGAGATATTGGCAAAAATTGCAATTTTGCATTAAGCCCCTTTTTTCCATGACACATGGTCAAATTGAAAATCCGTGAAAAATGCGCCTTACTTCAAAAAGTTCATATATGAAGTTTTATCCAATTTGGTCCAGGGGTTGTGGAGAAATCGCTTCGGACGGACAGACAGACGGAAGGACGGACGGACAGACGAAACGGCAACTATATGCTCGCCCTTCGGGGAGCATAAAAATGTTATTTGTGTCCATTTATTTATCAAGATGAATTGCATACTAGGGCTGCAATTTAAAGTTCTGTCTACTGCATTCCAAGGGTATTTACTTATCTAATATCCTACCCATAAACAAACAAGAGGGCCAAGATGGCCCTGGATCGCTCACCTGAATTTTTGAGATGATCATAGCCTATTTTTTTTCTGAGGTATTGAAACATTTGAACCAAATTTATAATTTTGCTAAGCAATTGATGGATCAAAATCTACAAACAAGTTTTGAAAAGGGTCACCCAAGGAACATTTCAGAAAATTTCTTTTAAAATCTGACCAGGGGTTTCAGAGAAAGAGAATTTTCAAGAATTTCATCATGTCCATATAGTGCAAGTAGCTCCCATTCACAAGACCAAGGATCACCCAAAGAACATCTCTGTCAAATCATTTTAATATCTGACTTGGGGTTTCAGAGAAAAAGAATTTTCAAGAATTTCTTCATTTCCATATAGTGCAAGTAGCCCCCATTCACCAGAGCCATGTTTCTTGACAGATCAAAATTTCGCCAACAGTTTTTGAAAAGGGTCACCCAAGGAACAATTCTGTGAAATTATTTCAAAATCTGACCAGCGGTTTCAGAGAAAAAGATTTTTTAAGAATTCCTTCATTTCTGTATAGTGCAAGTAGCCCCTATTCACCAGAGCCATGTTTCTTGACAGATCAAAATTTCACAAACAAGTTTTGAAAAGGGTCACCCAAGGAACATATCTGTGAAATTATTTCAAAATCTGACCAGCGGTTTCAGAGGAGAAGATTTTTAAAGAATTCCTTGATTTCTGAATAGTGCAAGTAGCCCCCATTCACCAGAGCCACAATTTTTGACGGATCAAAATTTCACGAACAGTTTTTGAAAAGGGTCACCCAAGGAACATATTGTGAAATTATTTCAAAATCCGACCAGCGGTTTCAGAGAAGATTTTTAAAGAATTTGCTAAAAAATTCCATTTCATTGCCATGGCAACCAGAGTTTTTGACAGAATCAAATTCTGTGAACAATTTTTAAAGAGGACCTCCCAAGAAACATTCCTGCCAAGTTTGGTCCAAATTGGCTCAGTAGTTTAGGAGGAGTTGATGTTTAAAGAATATTGTTGACGACGCACAACGGACGACCGACACCCAGTGACCTAAAAGCTCCCCTTGAGCACGTGCTCAGGTGAGCTAAAAATACAAGAGAACCATGATGGTCCTATATCGCTCACCTGAGTACTAAGCAGTAAAAGTCTACAACAAAGACTATAATTACCAATTATTGAGGTTCAAGGGCTAATGATGATGAAACGAGCAGCAAATTGTCGCAAGATATGCAATCCCACTGTCAGTTGTACAGGAGGTATAATAGTTTGTTGGTACAAAGGGCAGGCAATGCAACAAACAATTTGACTTGAGACTTCAAAATTCCACTCTGGACAAGCAAACAATACTTAAAATAAAGATCAAAGTGAAATTACTCAAAATCCATGCTAGATAGAGTTATTGTTCTTGAACACAGTACTCTATAATATCACAACAAACATGCATACCAATTTTGAAGTCCTTCTACTTGAGATGACAAAGTTCTATTCCGAACAAGCATTCAATGTAGACTCATGCGGAATTTTATTGAGACAGACATTCTAACCAATTTTCAATTCAGCTTAGCAAGAAATGTGGTCTGAAGAAGATTTTCTAAGATTTCTTTCTTTATCGCTACATGTATGTGAAATCTGAGAACCCACAACATACGGCCATTTTCAACACTAGGGCCATAATTTGAGGTATATTGGTAGAGGGCCACTAGATGATGCTACATGCCAAATATGAAAGCTCTGGCCATTACTGTTTAGAGATTTTTAAAGATTTCCTTCTTTATCGCTATGTAAAATATGAGACCTGCAACATTAGGCCAATTCTTTACACCAGGGACATAATTTGAAGTATTTTGGTAGAGGGCCACTAGATGATGCTACATGCTAAATATGAAAGCTCTGGCCATTACCATTTGGACAAGAAGGTTTTTTAAAGATTTTTTTCTTCCTTGTCTCTATGTGAAATCCAAGACCAACAACATAGGTTTAATTTTCACAGCAGGGCCATAATTTGAAGTATTTTGGTAGAGGGCCACTAGATGATGATGCATGCCAAATATGAAAGCTCTAGCCCTTACGGTTTGGGACAAGAAAATTTTCTTAGATTTCCTTCTTTATCTCTTTGTGAAATCTGAGACCCCACAACATAGGGCCAATTTCCGCACTAGGGCGATAATATGAAGTGTTTTAGTAGAAGGTCACTAGATGATGCTACATGCCAAATATGAAAGCTCTAGCCCTTTCAGTTTTGGACGAGAAGATTTCTAAAGTTTTTTTCACTTGGTTGCCATGGCAACAAGAGTTCTTCATTGAATTCAAAATCTTTGAAGTATTTTGAAAGTGCATCATCTAGGGATCATTTCTGTGAAGTTTGACTGAAATCTGATTGTTAGTTTAGGAGGAGAAGATTTCTTTGTAATTGTGAACGGACGGACGGACAGACGGACATTGATCGATCACAATAGCTCACCTTGAGCACTTCGTGCTCAGGTGAGCTAATAAATGGAAAGTTTTCTTTATTTCACTCTTATTTCTCCATGATAACTTTGACCCTTGGACATCACTATCTGACTCTTGGAAATTCCATTTTGACTCTTGAAAATTTAGGCCCAAGGGTCAATGACTCTTGGGATTCTGGACCTAGGGAGAACCCTGGTTAAAGCTATTGATTAGATAAACAAACTGTGTAAGTTTCACTCAAATCTGACCACAAAAGAAGACTTTATCGCCTAAACAAAAAGACTAACAGTTGGAAGGACAGACGGATGGACAAAAGAAACCACACCATGACATAAGCTCTGCTAGCTTTCAGCCAGTAGTGCTAATGATTAACATCATAGTCCATACCAACAAATAGTTCTAATTTAATTCTGATTGCAAATTAATGTGAAATAAGAATTGATTATACAAATGGTTAAGAAAATGGGTCCAGAACTGGTGCCATTATTACTATGAATATTTAGAACATGTAGGCCTATATTCTGTTGAATTATCTTGATAGTTTAAATAAAAGATAAAGAGATCTTGAAAAATTATTAAACTTCTGTAATCCATTATGTATGCCAATATATACATGTAATGTCTCCATGATACAGAAATCAAAATTAACAGTTTTCAGATGTTTATTTCTTGCCTATGAAAATTTATCCTGACAAAGGGAATCTAACTCTGTCAAGCTGGAATCCCAACTTTTCAGTTTAGATTCCAATTTTTGTCCGAGCTGAATTCCTGGAATACAACTTTCAAAATCCTAGTGAGAATACCGGTTATAATTATTCAGGTATTTTTGTAAAGATTAATCGTGAATCAATCGATTAAGAACCTTATTGCTCCCTGATAAAGAAAAGAACGACGCATATGGCTACATGTCTTTGAAACGATGGCAGTAATTCAATTTTTCAATCCAGATGAGATAGAGTGGTCCTTTGACAAACAAAAGTGGCCAATATAAAATGTTTTAGCTCAGGCTGACTTAGGTTGATTCTTTTCTGGTCGGTTAACCCATCACAACATTACACTGAAGTAAATCAAGGGAGAAAAGTGTGCCTGACGGGGAACTCGAACCCATGACCCCCGGAACACTAGAAATGCAGTTGTACCAACTGAGCTGGCCAGGCATCTGGTTAAGAGTCCACCCAATGTCACATATCACAAAACTCCTCCCCCTCATGATTTTTGGGACTAACCAACTCCCCACTTCAGTCCCCATGGACTGCCAGTGCTGCATCCCTCGTTCACCAATTTACCTTGTTTCCAATGAAGTAAATCAAGGGAGAAAAGTGTGCCTGACGCGGGACTTGAACCCACGACCCCTGCAATACAAGTACCACAGCTCTACTAACTGAGCTAGCAAGGCACCTGGTTGTGGGTCCATCCAACGTCATAATCACAACAACACAATCCCAACTTTTAATGACCCTGGAGAAGAAAGCTTTTGGAAATCTTGAAGAAGAGGAGAAAATACTTGGAATCCACAAAGTTTTCCCACAAATTATCTTCCCTTTCACAAGTTCCATCATTTGAGTGACACTTGTCATTTGTAGAATCAACAAACATTGGAAAGATCACCCAATGAAATTCACCCCAAGCTGCTATTCTCCAAATAACAACATAAATGAATTAAGAAACAGGAGGACCCCCAGAAGCACTACGCTTACCATCGGTCCGGATACAGTAAGTTAAACAGTAAGTTAAGTAAAAGCTTTCAAGTTGGTGATGAATAAGCTGAATAGACCAGACATTTCCACTGGAAATTCCAGTAAAATAATTAAGGTTTGAATCCTTGTTTCAACATGGCTGTGTTCCAGCTAAGCAGGCATACAGTACAGTCGCCGCGAATCTTCGAGAATTCGCGCTCGCGCGTGATGCGGGGAAGTGCGCGGAAAGTATAAAATGTCCGCGCAAATACCCCGCAAAACACTCGCAAGATCGTGAAATTTCCTCGCATCACGCGCGAAGGGTAAACTACTCGCGCGAACAGAGTTAAATGTCCACGCGCGAACATCTTGCTACACGCGAAGAGCAAGATGTTCGCGCGTGAACAATGGAAATAGTTGCAAGTTTGCAAAAAATATGCTGCATGCAGACAAAAATCGCGAACATGTACAAATTTTTTTAAAAGGAGAGTTCGTTTTTAACTGCTCAACGAAGGTTCTACATGTATATTGGTCGACTGGGTTCGATTCTTACCATAGTAAGCCAACCAACTTTCTGCATTGAACGATAGCCCGTTGTTAAATCAGATATCTGTTTGTTTTCTTAATCTTGTCACATAGGCATTGTGTGTTAAAGGGTTAATAGACATGTTTCTGAAGCATTTGCAGGCTACAAATGATGGAAGATTTCATACGCTATAATTAAAGTTCTTGCAAAACAGGAAGAAATAATTTCCTTTCTTTCAAAGATTCCTGAAGCCGAAGTCTTCAATACCAGTAAAACGTTATATTTTGGTACAGCGATGAAGAAATGCTTTGTTTCCTTAAACACGCGACCCTTAAAATAGCCCTTTGAAAGAGGTGCATGAAACCAGGTGTGAGAACAGAAGAAATTGCCGTTACGAAATATTTCCCCGATTCTCACATTTTGACTCGATTTTACTTACAATGTTACAAGAAACACTTGATTGTCATTTGCAACTACTGTCAGTTTTGACAAGTCTAAAGTTTATTCTTTGTTTCATACATGTATAGGGCTACACGCAAGAGGGGATAACAGCACCGATTAAGTCTTCACCAAACGACAAAGTGTTGGACTAGTCCAAATTAAAAGTAGTTGCAGACGGTAAAATCAAATTGAATCAGAAATTGAAATTTGATTTTGCATTTTCTCATTTTCCCACAATGTTTTCAAAAGTTTTCTTTCTCGGGGTCTTTAAAAGTTGGAATTGTGCAGTAAAGAGTCTCATCCTTGAGCTTTACATTTCCCCTTTGTTACTATTGCGTTTTTTTTCCCGCCGAATGGGCGAGCATTACGTTAAAAAAAACTCAGAATGCAAGAAAATTTCTCAAAAACTCAGCTAGACGTTTCTCACAAGAGCTAGTTTGCAACGTACCAGGAAGACCTTGAATTTAGGTAAGTAAAAGTCACCTTCCGCAGTTCTAAGCGTGGAAAATCATACCTGTGACTTTGAGGGAAATGCTTTAAACCATAACTGTGTAATCCCTCTAGATCAATTGAAGATTTATGAATATGCAACACCGAATTGTTTATTTTTAATCCATTTACGTGTATATTTAAATGTAATGCATTATCGTATGCATCTTCTTGTCTTCCAATTTTGGCTGCAAGGAAATTCTTTAAGAAAACAGCAGACCCTTTTTTCTGCTGACTACACGAAACATGTGACACGTTTGCCCAGGTGTTCAAGAAACAACCATTCCTAAATGCTTCAAAACATTATCAGCTACTATAAGGCAGGCATGATACTTGCTTATTGCGTGAGTATTTTGTGTTGACTGGCAGTGTACTTGTAGCAGGGTGTAGTTTTTTGTTTAATTTGGAGCATAACACTTGTAAATATGGACTACAAACACGTGCAGTGCAACATTCTCGCTTCGAATAATTCGCAACTTACGTCATACCTCCAGTCTCTTCAGAAAAAACGACAAAAAGTTGGACTGGTCTAAATTCAAAAAATGTTGCTGACGACAATTTACATGAAGTTCAAATGAGATTATTGTCATCGATAGAAACCCAGATTAGTAATAGAGTAATATTAGATAATGTTAGAAAAGGAGAACAAGAAGTTTATCAGGTTATTTTCTCCTTTTCCACAATGATTTTTAGAGGCCTTTTTATCATGGCCGTAAAAACTTGGGTTTGAAAGGTTAACTACAAACACATGTGTACCCGTGATAGGTGTGAAATCATGTTGATGATGGATTATTTTACATTCTTTGGTTGTTCAAAATTACTCTGCCGATGGCAAGATGGCGGACGGTGTAGGTACACATCAGACATAGCAGAACTTGCAGTCTGACATTGGATGTACACCATCTGCTATTTAAATATGACTCAGCTCATATCAGAAAATCGTCTTCTTGTTGGTCAAAACAGGTAAGAACATAATTATTTAAAGCATGTATTTCAACTTGAAAACACACCGAAACTGGATAAGCTTTTATGCATAATTGGTATACATTTAGACTATACCAGATCGATAATTGCCTGTAAATGTCAAACATCTCTTTATAATATTCACACCTTTTCTACGATAATTGTCAGCATTGCGTGATAAGATGAGTCCTTTGAATTAGACAATTAAATCTTTTGAATTCCCTTGTGTAAGCTTAAGCTTATAAATTCTAGTGTGGAGGTCAAAGAATTTGTTGCGTGAAGTAAAAAATCTGCGCGGGAAACTTTGCGCGGTGTGCGTGAAGCTTCGCGCGGTGTATCTGAATCCTCCCGCGAAAGTTCGCGTAACTAACTTTCAGTCTCGCGCGCGGATCATGTTAATTCCCCGCAAATTTCACGGAAAATTTGCGTGGAAAAATTTAAGAATTCGCGCGTGATGCGCGATTTCTCGAAGATTCGCGGTGACTGTACTGTAGTAGATTAAAGATCAGACCGGATGGTTTGTGCTGTCCAATTTGGAGCCTTGCTGGTCACAAGGACAAATAAAATGCATTCTGTTTTAACCCATTACCACACAATCCCTACTTTTGATGACCCTAAGGAAGAAAGCTTTTGAAAATATTGTGGGAAAAGGAGAAAATGTCGGTAACCAGCATTTTCTCTTTTTCTCACAATATACCCTTTTCCACCCTTTCCAAATCAAATTTCAGTTTTTGAACCACATTTATTTTGTTGTCTGCAAATGCTTTCAATTTGGGCCAGTCCAAAATTTTGTCGTTTGGTAATTAGTTAAAATTGAATGCATTTCATCATAACGTATCTATAAAAGAGTTAACACTCAAAGAGACAAGTTTCAATCCCAACCACTACAGTATGGCCTTGCCAATGGCGTATCGCTAATTTTAGCAAAACACTTAAATGAAAAGAATAAAGAAAATAAATTGTTCAAGCTGAAATACCTTTTGCACAACATCGAATCCCATTACACGCTAAAATTACAGTAAATGCACAGAAAACGCACTCTGAATTCCATGTAAATAAATCCGTATCTTCAGTCGGTCATGTTTTCTGGATAAACTAACCAGGCCACAATAAAATACTAGGAAGGATATCTTACCGAAAAAAAATGTTCAATACCAGACCAAGCAAAATGCTCTTTCTGGAAAACATCTTAATTCACAAAAATTCTTACACCCTATTATTTTTTATTTGAATATTCAAGTTCCCATATAGTGGAAGATTGTATGAATATTTCCACTCCTTTCATTTCTTTAAGATCGTTAAATTTTCTTTCGTATTTCTAAGACTTTTTCACCACCTTCCTCTCATCCAATCGCGGTCAATTTTGTTGAATTATCTATTTTTAAATGTCTATTTTTAGTCTCACGTGGACGTACACGGGCCGAATGCTCACATCACATGCAGAACTGCGTGTATTGCTAAGAAATAGCGATAATATAAAGCGTTCGATCTTTAACAGGTCTACAATTTCGAAGAACTATCGTAATATCTATGTAATTAGATATGGAAAAACAAATCCAGTCATTATCAAATAAATGTGACACCCCCATTTGAAAAATAATCATTCAAGCATATAGATCTAACTCTAGATCTAGATAGATAGATCTAGTCTAATATAGATCTGAAGCCCCTCCACCCCCCCCCCCCCCCCACTTCGGAAGTATGAAAATCCAAACTAGAGTTAGACCAATCACTCAGCAGATTCATAGAATAAACAATGCAGCACAAAAGTTGCACATCTTGCATCTTTAATTAAGTTTTTTGCCTGTTTGTGTAGCGACGATCGAAGCTGAAAATTCAGATTTCCGCTAGATCTAGTCAGGGAGGTATGACATCAAGGACTAAACTATCGAGGCTAGCCTGTATAGATCTAGATCTATATAGGCCAATATAGATTTGGAATCACCAGTGACCTGAACTAGATACAGAAAAGAGAGGGAAAAAAAAAACCTTTGTTATGATCTACATCTATCGTCTTGTTCTTTCAGCAGACTCGATCGATCTTTCATTTTAGATCTAAACTAGATCTACCAGCCGAGGAAAATTTGAGCACGAATGTTTCTATTCTCTCGGGAAAATTCGCCTCTTTACCATTGTCTTTTAAGGTCTTTTATAATACGCTCTTCCGCGTTTTTGACAACTCGGGCTAGAATATTTAAAACTTAGACGATACCGTTCAAAACTGTCAAAAGCACAAGGGAGATAAGAAAGCGTTTTGATCGAACACTTCGACTCGAGTTAATTCCCTTGAGTGTTGATGATACGCTGTGATAGATCGATTTCTCATTTTTTCCAATGCATGCATTGTATTCAATTTTGGAGATTAATCATATTTAGGTCAGCTTTTCACGAAACTAAGGCAATTTTTTTCTTTTAAAGAGGACACCTGTAGTAAATAAAACAAAAGTGAAAAGGCAAAAGAAAATTTAAGGAATGGAAAAAGGTGGGCGGTGAGGAAGGAGGGAACATGGAGGCTTTTCCTTGTGACTTTTGCTCATAGGTGAAAACTGAGTGCGCCTCTTCGGAGAAACAAACAAAAAAGAAAAAGTTACAACATTGACTGGTCTGGCATGATGCAAGCTTGATTGCAATAGCGCACAGGACTTGGGAACAGCAATAGGGGGTCGCTGGTTCGATTTCCGGCTCGACCAATTTTGTTCTGAGGATTGATGATAGTTATTGCGACAGGGTTCATTCCTCTTTCACCGCTGGCCATTGCTTCAGTGATGGTTATGAGGGATAGTAGACAGTGGCTCGGACTGAATACTGTGTGTAGTATTATTTTTTTTTTTAATCTTGAAAGCATGGATAGATGCATTGGCCGCCGCGAAATATTGTTAAAAAAGGTGTTAACACTACATTATAAATGAATGAATGAATGAATGAACCAACCAACCAACCAACCAACCAACAAACAAACAAACAAACAAACAAACAAACAAACAAACAAACAAATCAATCAATCAATCAATCAATCAACCAAACAAAGACAACGTGGCTAGAATGACGAAATTGTCCTTGAAAGGTTAATAAAGCAACGTGGGAAAAGGAGAAAGTGATGGTTAGCAGCGATTTCTCTTTTGTCCACAATGTTTTCAATAGTGTAGTTTCTCATGGTCGTTAAAAGTCATGCTAGTCTGAAAAAAAGTTCTACAACTGATTCAAAGCAATTTTATTTTCTTTTGACAAAAAGAAAAACAATCGGCTCGTTCTTTTTTAGGACATTTTTGAAGACGAAATCTTCATTGTGGCTCAAATGATGAATTTGTCCAGGAAAGAGTTGAAAAACATTGTGGGAAAAGGAGAAAATGCTAGTTTCTAGCATTTTCTCCTTTTCGTACGATGTTTTGCTTCAAAAGCTATCTAGAATATGGTCGTTTAAACTCAGGATTGTTTGATTCCATCTCAATCAGTCCTGTAAATTTTACATTGTATTAACTTCCCTCAAGCGTTCTTGAATAAAATGGAATAAAATTTCTTGATAGTTGATAAATACGGTTTTATACAGATATAATACTTTTGCACATTTTTAACCGATCAGAAATTCCTATGATATCTATCTTGACATTATTTGTTAATAATTTTGGTAGATTCCAGAAAAGGGAGATAATTATTGTCTCCCTTAGTAATAAGAACGTAATTGTTTTTAGATAAATAAATGATAACTATAAGAAGGGAAAAATGTAAAAATGGTTCGGTTAAAGTGGTACAATAATTTTTAATCAATTTGTAGGATAATTCAACAGTGGAAATAGCTGTTCTTTAGAACGGTCCATACCTTAAACCACAGGAATTCGACATTCTATAATAAAATTGTATGATAAAATATGAAAAAAAAAATACTCCCCTATCTATAAAGAAGCTGGGGTATGATTTTTGTTTTTCATATTTTATCATTTATTTTCATTATAGAATGTCAAATTCCTGTGCTTAAATCTAATGTCTAAGCCATATTCTAGCAAAAGGTAATAATGCATCTAGCATGTGAGTCATCGTTTGAACCATACGCTAGAAAAAGGGAGGCTTAACTCGTTACTAAACGACAATATTTTAGGCTTGTCCAAATCGAAAGCATTTGCAGACAACAAAATAAAAGTGATTGAAAATTTGTTTTGTGAAGAGTAGAAAACATTGTGGGAAAAGAAGAAAAGGCTGGTAACCAGCATTTTCTTCTTTTCCCACAATGTTTTCTGAAAGCTTCTTTCTCAGACTCGTCAAAAGCAGGGATTGTGTGATAATGGGTCAATGCATCTGCGAAAAGTATCGATTCAGGTCAGCCTACGCAGTTTGCGCAGGCTGACCTTGGCCGAAACTTTTCGCTATTTGCGGGGCGACATGATTAACCGCAGCCGTGAACAAGTTTCCAAGTCTCCTGCCACCTGATCGTGCAACTAATATCGTGCTTCAGTATACATCAACAAAACAGAAAATTACACACAAAAAAATGTCGTTTCGGATAAGCCTGCGTGGACCGTGCAAGCTGATCGAGACGACACTTTATGCAAATGTCCTAATGCCCCTTCTCACATGTTGTAGGTCCTTAATTGTGGAGTTGCTGATGATTTCTTGATGATTACATTACCAGTGGATAATTTTTCTTTGTTTGACATAAAGATGGCTAAACCATTACCAAGAAAAATCAAAATTAATGCTTGTTCTTTGGGATTTACCAGCAATAGGCTAGGGCATTGAAACTCTGAGAAAATAGGCTTTCGAAAACATTTATAGGAAAAGGGGAGAAAGCTGGTAAGCAACATTTCTCTGTGTCCAACAATATTTTTTACACTTTCCGAGACAAATATAACTGGTTGAACTGAAATAAAACTGTCGTATAGAGAGAGAGAGAGTACTTGAAAACTGAACAAGCATTTTCCCTTGCCCAAGAGAAGTTCGTACCCTTTCATAGATAATAATTGGCTGAGCTGTATTAAACTTGTCAATTACAGAGACAGCGAGAGAGAGAGAGAGAGAGAGAAAGCGAGCTAGCCTGCCTCGATGTGAGCGAGGCTGCCTGAGCTTTCCCCTTATCCAAGAAAAGTTTGTACCCTTTCATAGACAATAACCAATCGGCTGAGCTGTATCAATTAAACTTGTCAATTACAGAGAGAGAGAGACTGTCGAAAATACACAATTTATTTACTTCCTGCTTTCATATTTATTAGGTATTCAAAATATGTATTGTTGTCGACATTAAATTTTGTAATTTCATGTTCACTGTTACCTAGCTGTAATTATTGTAAGTTTTTTTGTTATCATAGTAAAGTCTGCCGAGCTCTGTGAAAGGCTCTGCTTAACTCTTTCCCAAACAATCCCTGGTTTTTACGACCCTGAGATAGAAGCCTTTTGAAAACGAGAAAATGCTGGTAACCAGCATTTTCTCCTTTTCCCACAATGTTTTCTACCCTTCCCAAAAACAAATTTCAAATTTTCAGTTACTTTGATTTTGTTGTCTGCAAGTGCTTTCATTTTGGACCAGTCTAAAATTTTGTCGTTTGGTAACGAGTTAACGCATCTGCAAAAACAGGATTTTTATGGACCCTTAACTGCAACCCGATCTTGACTGATACCGTCCAAGAAAATCCCTGTTGCCGTCTGTGTTAACTCTGAAAGGCTTAAATAACAATTTACAATTACTTTAAAATCTGTGCACGAATAAATCCGATAATTTTTCCAAGATCTCCATCCTTTCTCGAAAAACTGCAACTATTGCAAATATAATGTAACTAGCTCGAAGACCACTGCAATCGATTCGATTGACGCCAGAATTTATAAGCAAACACATACCCGCAAAATAAACCATTGATCCCGCCATCCCTAATTAAAACGACCCTGACAGAGAAGTCTTCAGAAAACATCACGAGAAAAAGAGTAGACGCTGTTTGCTATTTTTTTCTCCTTTTCCCCTCTAATGTTTTCTGTCATTTCAAAAGTAAATTCCATCATTTGAACAATATTTAACTTGTCGTCTGCTGTTCCTTCAAAAATGACGAATCCAACAGTTTGGTGTCGGGTAAAGAGTTAACTAGACGAAATGAATTAGACCCTTCAATCTTGAAAACATTCGCTGATGAAAAATCAAATATTGTTCACATGATGGAACCAACTGTCTGCGAAAGGTTAAAAAACATTGTGGGAAAAAAGGAGAAAATGCTGGTTACCAGCATTTTCTCCTTTTTCCCCCGCAATGTTTTCAAAAGCTTTTCTTTTTCAGGGTCGTGGGGGTATGCGACTTACAGGCGGGTTATGAATTGACTTAACCCATTACCAAACGACAAAATTTTAGACTGGTCCAAAGTTAAAGCATTTGCAGACGACAAAATAAAGGTGAGTGAAAAATTGAAATTTAATCTGGGAAGAGTAGAAAACACTGTGGGAAAGGGAGAAAATGCTGGTTAACAGCATTTTCTCCTTTTCCCACAGTGTTTTCAAAAGGCTTCTTTCTCAGGGGCGTCAAAAGTAGGGATTGTGTGGAAATGGGTTAATGAGGAGAATTGAAAGATAATGCACACCTTAAATAGACATGAAACGAAAGGGAAAGTGATTAAAACAACAGATTCAAAACTAGAAATCTTATGACATTCTACCAAATAAGGAGAGCTTTACCTTTATTCCAAAGGCCAGAAATTTTAGACTGGTTTGAATTTGCAGAAGACATATATACAGACGACATACAAGATGCGGTTCCAGTGATTGACTCTGTGTGTGACAGAGTAAAAAACCTTGTGGGAAAAGGAGAAAATGCTGGTTCAAAGCATTTTCTCCTTTTTCTTATGTTTTCTAAAGTCCTTTTCCACAAGGTCGTTGAAATTTGGATATGTTTGCTAAACGGTTAAATACGTTGATGATTAAAGCTCTCTAAGAACATTGTTGGAATCAGAGAAAAAGCTGGTCACCAGCATTTCCTCCTTTTCCCACAATGTTTACTTCCCTTTTAATTAGAAACCCTTTTTTTAACCATATT
Organism: Tridacna crocea; assembly: GCA_943736015.1. NCBI lineage: Eukaryota > Metazoa > Mollusca > Bivalvia > Cardiida > Cardiidae > Tridacna > Tridacna crocea. The sequence goes on from OX031072.1 coordinate 12,727,484, forward strand.
TAAATTATCTTCTGCAAATGCTTTCAATTTTGATGTGTCTAAATTTTTTTTTCACTTGGCAATGAGTACAGTACAAAAAAGGGGAGTGGGGGGACAGATCTTCCTTCATTTGTGAGATAATTAGAACATTTTACAAACCGTTATCTCTTCACTTGCTGTTGACGACACAAGAACCTGTAGTTTACAGTGTAGATCAAGATCAGATTGCACAAAAATGCAGTTTTATCTCTGGTCTACACTGACCACTCTTATTCTAGCTTATCACTACCATTAACTAATTCTTCATCTTGCAGAATAGCTGTAGCGAATCGAAATTCTTTGCAAAACTAAAGATTAATTATTTAGTAGTGATAGAGTTATTTAAACTGCAAATGAAAAATAACAGAACTGCATACCGGTTGCGAGGTGCCTTTTCAGTTAAAAATCCAAGTCGAAAAAAGGAAATAACTGTGTCAGAAATGTGTCTAGAGTTACCTGCCCTTCTAATATGTTTTCCAGAAGGACGACGAAAGAGATACCGGTTATTGGAACATGAATACTGAACATTTTTTTGTGCACTATCTCCAGCTAGATGGCATTTTACAAATACACATCTATCTAATTACAATTTGGGCATCCTGGGTAAGAAATAGACTACTTTTCTACGCGACAATCGCTGCTTAGAATTTCAAACTGAAATACACGTTTACTCAATAAAACGCCACCTTGAGTTATTCATTCAGCTATGATCAACGGTTTTGATGAATCTGGACCTAAAACAGGCCTGATATCTCCTCAAACGTATTGATAAAAGCCATTTTCCCCATTACTACTTTATAGCGCGTATTACTACAATCCCCCAACATTGGGGGAGTGATGCGTCATAGCAGACAGGCCGAATTTTCGAAGAGTAACTATTAGCGGTCTATGATTAAACCAAAAGAAGAACTTCGAAAAAGTACTTCAAAAACCTTGTAATTATTGTGACACATGCAGGTTTTTACAAATTCCAGAAAACTACAGTCTACTGTAATTATAAAGATGCATGCATTCAGTCCCTTAAATTTTGGTCTTGTCCAAACTGAAAGCGTCTGCAACCGTTTTGGCTCACTTTGGATGATGTCTTGCTAATAGCAGAAGATTTTGAAAAGGAGAACATGCTCGTTTTGAACATAGGCCACCGGTCAATGATACAAAAAAATGTAAGACGTTCTGGAAAGATACCGTTCATAATCATTTAAACCTAACCATTTAAAACCTTATTGCATGCGAAAACTTTGGTCTTGTTCAATCTGAAAGCGTCTGCAGACCACAAGTCAACACGTTTAATCTTAAATATGAGTCATGCGCTGTGAAAAAGGAGCTTAATGCATATGTGAAAAGTATCGGTGGCGTACAGGATTTGAGAAGAGGGGATCGCTTGTTCGATCTCCGGCTCGGCCCAATCCTCTCCGAGGATTAATGGATGGTAGTCATGGCGACAGGATTCATTCCTCTCATTCTTCTGATCATTGGTTCGACGATGGTTATGGGGGAAAGCAGCCAGTGGCTTGGAAAGAATATTGTGTGGAGTACTGGTAAATTAAACTCCACAATAGCATGAATAGGTACGCTGGCCGCAGAGATATAACTGAAATAACGTTGAAAACGGCAATAAACACTACAAGTCAGTCAATCAATACGGATCCACGGCACAATTAGCCTTTGTAAGTAATTTTACCAACGTTTCACGTGTATGTACACATGGGCATACAAATTAACACACCTGTCCAGTTTTATAGGTCCTTGTAACACCTTGTGATAGAAAATGTAATAAATATGATGTGCTAATTTCGACTCGCTGACCTTTTGCGGACAGTGTAGATCAAGATCAGACCGCACAGAACGTGCAGTCTGATCTTTGATCTACCCTGTCCGATGAGGGTATATTTTCCCTCCAAACAAAAAAAAAAAGAATTTGCCCTGAAATAGAACCGAAAAAAGGGCTTTTGACACTATGTTTAATTTTTACAAAACGACAAAGTTTCAGACTGGTTCAAAATGAAAGCACTTACAGGCGACAAAATAAACGAAACTCAAAAATTGATATTTGATTCCAGCAGGGTAGAAAACATTGTGGGAAAAAAAGAAATGCTGGTAACCAGCATTTTCTCATTTTTCCCAAAGCGTTTTCAAAAGGTTTCTATCTCAAGCTCGTAAAAACCAGGGATTGCTTAGTAAAGGATTAAACGTTTTATTTAAGTTATTTAGCTTGACAAAAATTAAAAATCTGCCAAAGTGTCTTTTTGCGGTCAGTCATAAGCGATCACTCCATCATTTGTTAGTTCATTCTTTCATTCAGCTGTATGCTCCCAAGTTCAGCAAACATTAAAGACCTAGTAGCGGCGAAAAGTACAATGGAGGCGTTGAAATGCCTTTAACCCATTACCACACAATCCCTACTTTTGACGACCCTGCGAAAGAAGCCTTCAGAAAACATTGTAGGAAAAGGAGAAAATGCTGGTTACCAGCATTTTCTTCTTTTCCCACAATGTTTTCTAACCTTCACTAAACAAAATCCAAATTTTCAATCACTGTAATTTTGTTGTCTTCAAATGCTTTCGATCTGGACAAGCCAGATATTTTGTCGTTTGGGAATGAGTTCAACTAAAATCATACCATTTTACAAATATGGAAAATGTTGTGATGACGATAATCTGTTATTGTGTGGTCAGACCAAGTTTTTGTTGCTTGCAGAACTAGAGGCGCTTGAGAGCTTGTATCGCTCCACAGGCCTGATTTTTCTGTAACGGTGAAGAGATGTTTTTAACAATTACCATTCAATCCTGCATTTTAGCTACCAACTGAAGAGAAAAAGCCAAGAAAAAGATTGTGAGAAAAGAAGAAAATAATGGTAACCAGCATGTTCTTAGTTTTCCACAATAATTTCTACCCTTTTTGATACAAGTTTTACTAATCTGAAGCTATATTATATTGTCTGCAACATCTTTTAATTATGAGCAGTTACGAAATTTTGTCATTTGGTTATAGTTAAAGAGGGTCTTGTCACAGACCATTTTGGGTGGGGAAACATCAAAATATAGAAAACTAGGTCACCAGGATTAACACCCCTTCTGTCCACTTTGCACTTAATCACCAGTAGGTCAACAAACCTTTACCAGAACTAATGAATGAATGAATGAATGAATAGTGTTTTATGGCCCGTCGACAACTTAGGTCATATTGGGCGCACTTACTTAGTAAACAATAATACGAGGTGAAAATAACATACATGTGCAACAACATAAGACAAACATGGTAAATGAGGAATGGATGAAACACAAAATGATGCCCCTTTTGTCGCCTTTTACGACATGCATGCTGTCACTTTTGTTCCGCCAGATGAAATGGCAGATGTGACGATCGCGGGACTGCAGTGGTTTATTCTTATACCCCCGATTAAACCACACGGGGTCCCACAGGCCAACTGATTCCCATTCCAAACCCTATTTACATCAAGAAAAAAAATATAGGATTTGGAATAAGAACTACCCAGCCTGCTGCAATCCTACGAATTACGAGGAAAGCAGCCGTTTGTCTCTAATTTTAGTCGCCTTCTACGACATGCCATAGAGAAAGGCCGAGGTCCTATTCTATAAAGTAAAAAAACCCCGGGACCCCACGGGGAACCAGAACTAATGAAAGTGCAGAGGTTCTCTTGTTTTATATGAGAAAGACTATGGATTCTGTAAAGCAACCCTCTTTAACCCTTTACCAAAAAACAAAATTTGGGATGTGACTGAATTGAAAGCATTTGCAAACGACATATTCAACATTGACGAAAAGAAGATTTCTCTCTATGATAGAGTAGAAAACACTGAGGGAAAAGGAGAAAATGCTGATTACCAGCATTTTCTCCTTTTCCAACAGTGTTTTCCAAAGACTTCTCGTCTTTGGTTGATTATGAGTAATTTCACCTTTTCCCACAGTGAAAACAACAATGAAATCCAATGAATAGTTTGAGAGAAGAAATTTTTCAAAGATCTTACTTTATACCATAAAAGGAAAATGAGTCTCCCATAAAAGCCATGTTTTTTGACGGATCATTTTTTTTAAAGGAATTCTGTAAACCTCTACCTAAGAAATACTCCTGCAAAATAATAACGCTATCCAATTAGCGGTTGGGGAGGAGAAAATTCTTAAAAGTTTTTTACTTTGGTTGCCATAGCAACCACAATTCTTCATGGAACACAATTATTTGAAAGAGGACCACCCAAGGAAAATTCCTGTGAAATTTGGTAAAAATCCAGTCAGTAGTTTCTGAGGAGAAGTTTTTTAAAGAAAAAAATTGCGGACGCACGCACGGACGAACGGACGGACGGATGCACGACGGACACAACGCCATAACAATAGCTCGCTGGCCTCCGGCCAGTGGAGCTAAAAATTGGTCTTTAACCCATTACCACTGCACACAATCCCTACTTTTGACGCCCCTGGTAAAGAAGCCTTTGAAAAACATTGTGGGAAAAGGAGAAAATGCTAGTAACCAGCATTTTCTCCTTTTCCCAAAATGTTTTCTATCTAATATATTAACAATTGCACCATTTGAGCCACACTGATATTGTTGTCTGCAAATGCTTTCAATTTAGACAGAGCTAAAATTTTGTCGTCTGGTAAAGGGTTATATCAGGCAAAATGTAAACAAAAACTCTGGTATTGAAATGGTAAAAGGTTCCACCACTTACACATGTATACATCATACATATTTCAGAAACATAAAAAAAACCCTGAGAATTCAAGCGTCCGTCATTATCTGCCGCCAGATGGCATTCTATAAAGACACATGGATCTAATTCGGGCATTCTGGGTACAGAAGCGGAGTAATTTTTCAAAGCAGCCACCGTTACTTTGAATTTCAAAATTAATAAAATGAATACAATAAATAAAATGTTTCTTGGTGCAATTCATTTAGCTACGATCGGCTAGTATGTATAACCTATGCATCGGCCATTTATTAAAAACCCTTCACATGCTCGGGTGAAAGGTTAATAGCTTCGGTGTAAGCCCTATTTTTCCGAGCTATGGGGGGATGGGTAATGCGTCATAGCAGACAGGTCGAATCTTTGAAGAATATGACATGCGCAGACAACGAATCGTCCGTGGGTCGAGCTCGGTCGGGCAGTCGAAAGCGTCGAGTCTTAAAAGTAGAGGCCGGCGTTATTGGTCCTAATCTTCAGCTCAGCAGAACCATTCTACACTAGAATTCAGTAGGTTGACAGACAAATTTATTGTATGGTTATAATTATGATGACTTGTTTCGAAAAATGCATCACGGAAAGGTATTAAGGCCCCTTAACCCATTGCCAAACAACAATATTTTACGCTGGTCTAAATCGAAAGCATTTTCAGACGACAAAATAAAAATGACTGAAAACTGAAATTTGGTTTGTGAAGAGTAGAAAACATTGTGGGAAAAGGAGAAAATGCTGGTTACCAGCATTTTCTCCTTTTCCCACAATGTTTTCTATAGGCTTCTTTCTCAAGGTCGTCAAAAGTAGGGATTAAAGATTAAGGGTTACCAAGCACGTTGTGCAACATCACGTCTAATTGCGTTTGAAAGTAATGATTAATAAACAACAACTACAAGAAAAACCGATAAGAAAAATAAGGATATTTCAGTAATTAAACAACCAGCGATAATTATTATAATTGCTTTATATCAATACTCTAATCCTTTGCCACAAAATCCCCAGTTTTAACGATCTTGATAAAGAGTGCTTTTGGAAAACATTGTGGTAAAAGGAGAAAATGCTGGTAACCAGCATATTTCTCCTTTTCCCTCAATCTTTTCTGCCAGGTCAGTGATAAATTTCATAACATGTATTATCACTTGCAAAGGCTTTCAGTTAGGGCAAGTTTTGAATTTTGTCGTTTTTTTTTTTTTTAAAAATACAACACAAAAAAGTGCAGAACTTTAGAACAGGAGGTCGCGGGTTCGATCCCTGGCTCGGCTATTTTATTTCTGAGAATTAATGATAGTCATTGCGCCAGGATTCATTCCTTTCCCTCCGCTTACAATTGTCTGGACGATGGTTACGTGGGAAAGTGGCCATTGGCTTGGAAAGAAAATTTCTCTCGTAAAACTGGTAAAATTTATCTGGTAAAACAGGAAAGCATGAATAGATTCACTTGCTGCAGCGATATCTGAAAAAATGTTGGAAACGGCGTTAAACTCCTTATAACCAACCAATCAAGCAACTTTAACTCTTTCCACATATTTAGACTTGTTCAAATTATAAGCATATAAAGACAAAAGACCATTTGTGGCTCCGCACAATTTTCTTTCCAAGCCACTGGCTGCTTTCCCTTAAAAACATCATCGAAACAATGGTCAGCGGTGGGAGAGGAGTGAATCCTATCGCACTATTAGGAATTGGCAAAACAAGAGATCGAAACAGGAACTCCCTATCCTCAAGTCCTGTACGCTACCGACTGAGCTACCGGGGATCCGCGAAAGGAAAGAAAACCTTCATTTTCTCCTTTCCCCACAATGTTTTCAAAAGCTGTAAAGTCTGGATTGTGTGGTAAACCGTGAAAAAAGTTTGTAGCGGGCGAGATTGAACACATTCTTGCAAATTAGAGATAAATAATACGATACATCTGCATATTACTCGCTGGAGTAAATGGAGCGACCAAAGAAGAACTTGGTTCATAAGAGCAGTTCCTTCTTTTGCTAAGAACTCCTGCGTGGCTCAGTGATTAAGTGTACGACTCGTGACTTGGAGGCCCCTAGATCCGCTTGGTCTTTCGTAGGAGTGTCCTTGGGCAAGACAGTTTAGGGCCCCAGCCTAGATCAGACTCAGGAAATACGTTCATGAATATCTGAGCTGTTGCAGTGATATGGCTGAAATAATCTTGAAAGAGGCGTAAAGCATCAATCAATCAATCAATCAATCAATCAATCAATCAATTCTTTTCCCACATTACCTTTTCTTTCAATCAAAATCGAAAAGAAGTCGTCTGCAAGAAATCATGAGCTAAAACTTGTTTTGATCCCTATTACCACAAAATTAGCGTACGTTTCTTTAACTCATTAGGAACGACAAAATTTTGCATTCGACCAAAATGAAAGAGGTTGCAGACAACAAATGAAACATAAATGATGAATTCTATCAATGATAGGGTAGAAAACATTGTGCTGGTTGCAGCATTTTCTCCTGTTCTTACAATATTTTCAAAAGCCTTGTTCTTCAGGGTCGCTAAAACTGAGGATTGTGTGGTAAAGGTTTTTAATCAATTTCAATACAATTAGTGCACGACATTATACACTTCTGCAGAAGGCTAACCTTAACGTTCTACTTAACTCATTACCAAACGACAATATTCTAGGCTTGTTCAAATCGAAAGCATTTGCAGACGACAAAATAAAAGTGACTGAAAATTTGAAATTTGTTTTGGGAAGGGTTGAAAACACTGTGGGAAAAGGAGAAGATGCTGGTTACCAGCATTTTCTCCTTTTCGCACAGTGTTTTCAAAAGGCTTCTTTCTCAGGGGCGCCAAAAGTAGGGATTGAGTGGTAATGGGTTAACGACACCATTTCAGACTTGTCCAACTTCACAGCATTTGCAAACAGCATATTTAACAAGTTGGCTTCTTTCCAAAATAGCCAGGAGAGGTCAGCATCAATGTTTTCAAATAGTCTATTGGCTTTTAATTTCAATATATATGTTGCATGTAAAGAAACAGGTAAAAAAAGCCGTCGCATAGAAACCTCATATGCTTTACATGACGGTCATTTGATCCTCTTGCCGCGTTTTCGAGAAACATGATCTTGTTCAGCGATCTTTTTTCTCGTCTTTAACGAAATTCTTCTTCTGCTTAGGTCTATTTGTTTAATGAAAAATTTCAATTATTTGAGAGGTCATTTGCAACCATGGTAGATCTAAATCATTATATAAAAATCTTTTCTGAAATTCGTCATGTCGAAATAAACCACGTCTATTTCCTGTTTCGTTTTCTTATTATTTCGCTTTATTTACAACACCAGGACGAAACCGACTGTGCAACAGAACAATTTTGCAAGAAAAATGGATTTAGACAGCAAATTCTGTGACAGTCTGCTTTTCAAACTCACCACTATTGGAGAGGTCTGGTGAACTCCAACGAGCCTTGCTTTTTTTTCCAACAATGTTATTTACAGCCTGAAATCATGGCATTTTTCTCAAGAGCTATAGATTACACTGTTGGGGAAAAAAAGCTGGTTTTCAGAACTGCGCCAAAACGCCTCTCTTCTACACTTTAACCTGTAGACTGTTACATGCGACTCACTGACCTTTTGAGGACAGCGTAGATCAAGATCAGACTGCACAGAACGTGCAGTCTGATCTTGAATCTACACTGTCCGATAAGGAGATACTTTTCCTCCAAAATTACATTTGAAATAGAAATATACTTGGTATTTTACTGTCGGCTTGACGGTCTCATTTCTTTTCACTAATCAGGACAAGTGTTAGGCTAAGTTAAATAGCGCCTTCCAAAACTGCAGAAAAACGCCTACCCTCTACAATTTAACCCTTTCCCAAACGACAAACTTTTGGACTAACCGAATTGAAAGCATTTGCAGACGACAATTCAACTCTTGCTGAAAAGATGATTTCTGTCTATGATAGGGTAGAAAACATTGTGGGAAAAGGAGAAAATGCTGGTTACCAGCATTTTTTCCTTTTCCCACAATTTTTTCAAAAGGCGACTAATCCACACCCGTTAAAACAAGGGATTGTTCGGGAAAGGGTTAAAATACGCACATGATGCCTTCCAGATCTACAACATCTCACTCTCCCAATCCGTTCTATGCCTTTTCAACACTGCATCATAAACCAAATCACATTTCAACCCTTAGGCTGCTAAGCGTGATTCATTGGCCTTTTGCGAACAGTATAAATCCAAGATCAGACTGCACAGAACGCACAGTCTGATCTTGGATCTACAGTGTCCGATAAGGAGATAGTATATATTCCGTAAAACACAGCGTTGAAAGAGCAATATGTGGATTTTAACTATCGAATTGAGATTTTTAAAAAAATCAACAACTCGTTTTAGTTATCTCATTACCAATCGACAAAATTTTAGGTTTATCCAAATCAAAAGCATTTGCAAAATAAAAGTGAATGAACCTTCACAAATTTGTTTTGTGAAGGGTAGAAAACATTGTTGGAAAAGGAGAAAATGCTGGTTACCAGCATTTTCTCCTTTTCCCACAATGTTTTCAAGAGGCTTCTTCCCCAGGGTCGTCGAAAGTCGTTATTGTGTGGTAAAGGTTAACTGGATAACGGCTAGAATGCATCATGCTTTTCCAAGGTGCACCATCACACCCACGTTACAATATAGCTTGCAACATGCGAAAAGGGCCATTCGGACATTTTGCGTAAAGTATTGTCTTGGATCAGGCTGCGAAATCCGCGCAACCTAATCCGAGACGACACCTTACGACTACATTAGATTTTGTGCTACATTAGATTTGTGCAAAACAGACAATTTCATTAAAGCCGAAAGTGTCGTCTCGGATTAGCGTGCCCGGACTGCGCAGGCTGATCTGAGACGAAACTTTACGCAAATATCCGAATGCCCCTTTTCGCATGTTGGATGCCATATATTTTTAGTTGCATTCCGAAAGTGTAACACTTTACCTACCATCTACATTTTGCATTTAAGTATACCTTCCAAAACTGCAATATCACGCCTACTGTCTATATTTTAAGACGCGTTAAGCCCTCCCAAAATGCACTATCACGCTTACATTTGTGACCCATCATGCAAAAAGAGACCTTCTGGAAAATGCGAGAAGTGTCAACCCTGGTCAGACTGTGCGAATTGCGTCGTTTCTGATAAACAGCACTATAATGACATACATGCAACTATACAGCATTGAAAACTGTACTATGCCTATCCAAACAACGCTATATAACCACTGGGCCAATCGCAGGTTAGTTCTCTGTGCCACAATATCCCGAATTCTAACGTTTTTTTTTTTTTTTAAAGAGAGAACAAAAAAGCTTTTGAAAAGAGTGAGAAAAGGAGAAAATGCAGCTATGTATTCTACCTTTTCGAAGTAAGAAATCTTGTTTTGAGGGACAATGGCATAGTCGTCTGCAAATGCTTTCTATAGTTAGCTTGAGCACCATTGCACCAACCACATCATACTTTTTGTAGCAAGGGTTATAAAATAAAATCACATTGAACTCCAGACTGTTGATCCTAGATCAATCCGACATTAATCTATACGGCTTGGAACGCGCGATATCTGGCAGTCGGACATTTGCGTAAAGTGTCGTCTTGGATCAGCCTGCGCAGTCCGGGCACGCTAATCCGAAACGACACTCCGTTTTTATGCAATTTTCTGTTCTGCGGAAGTCTACTATTATTTATTATTTTTACTTTTCGCGTGGTACAAGCTATATAGGTTGCTAAAATATCTTCACGACAGCTGCGCCCAGCCTTCTTGGTTTACAGTCTATTGAATACAACCAGCGAATCGGTGGGTTAAGATTAATTAAAATTAATCAAGATTGCAAATTGTATTCTATGTTTTGCTTTTCAGTAATTAATTGTCGATAAGCCATATTTAGATTTAACAAGCGTAATTGCGTATCACCTTCATCAGAAATTCAAGTAATTTAATTTCAAATTTCACACTGAGAAATAAATAACGCTTGAAATGTGCGTATGTGCGGAGAGGGGATGGGCAAGATAGAACCCTATAACAAATGTCAAATGAGTGTCCGATACACAGGTATTTTTCTTCAAAAAAATAGGTTTGAAATGGTAACGTTCGGGATTGTTTTCTATGGGTTCGAAAGTCTTTTTACTTATTTAGATGGATAAGGATTGACAAGAAAATATATTTACAATATTAATATTCTAGAACACATACTACTGGCGCTCACGGGGATTGTCTCGACGAAAGCTGGAGGCTGCGGGTTTGATCCCCACAAGAAGCATTAAGCTTTTCAAGGGATATCCTTAGCTCATTACCAGACAACATTATTTTAGACTTGTCCAAATCAAAAGCATTTGCAAAACACAATAAAAGTGACTGAAATTTTAAAATTCGTTTTGTGAAGGGTAGAAAACATTGTGGGAAAAGGAGAAAATGCTGGTTACCAGCATTTTCTCCTTTTCCCACAATGTTTTCAAAACGCTTCTTTACCAGGAGCGTCAAAAGTAGGGATTGTGTGGTAATGGGTTAAGCAAGCCACTTCAGAGTCATACTATAGTAGAACACCATTAACTACTACATGTACCGATCTATAAACAGCATTGTTTCATGATTATATTGGCTTGCAACATGCAAAGTTGGGCATTCGGAGATTTGCGTAAAACCTAGTCTCGGATAAGTCTGTGCAAGCCGCACAGGCTAATCTCAAACGACACTTTCCGCTTTTATGTCATTTCCTGTTTTGCGCAGGTCTTCTATGGCACAAAGTCTGATCTAATGTAGTCGTAAAGTGCCGTCTCGGATTAGCCTGCATGGACTGACTGCACAGGTTGATCTGAGACCACACCTTACGCAATTGTCCAAATATCACTAATCCTTGTTGCAGGCCAAAGGATGGTACAATGAGAAATGATAAATTGTTCAGAACAGCGATTTCTCCATGTGCATCAATGTTTTTACATGTATTGAAGGGTTTAGCTGTGATTATTATCGTTATGTATTTGTTTACAAGAAATCCATCATATTGATTTAGAGATACATGCGTACACGAGGTGTGGGGCCCGCAATACTGATGAGATTATAGAAGTGACATAACACCGTTTTAATAAAAATGGGTTGTTATTGAAAAATATCGGTCGACCTAGGTCGAAGATCTGAGATTATACACTTTTAGCAGTCTGGTCTCGATCCGTCAGCATAGGTTTTTTTTTTTTTAACTTGAGCCCAATATCAACCTTACTCAAAGCGTTGAGAACGCTGATGTGGCATTTGTCAAGGAAGCCCCTGCGTGGAATTAATGATTTGAAAACAAGAGGGCCATAATGGCCTTGGATCGCTCACCTGAGTCAATGGGCGTAATTCACTCCTCGTGCGTAATTCAATTTCTGACTGATTGTCCGGTGAATTGAGCATAACACATGGCCTCTAGAGAGTCAACAAGGAATTTCCTAAAGTTGACCTAATTTATCACCCTACTGATCAAATTTAGAACTCATCAAAAATTGCCAAGACAAATATTCTGAACAGTTTTCAAGTTTATTGAGCAATAAATGTGGCCTCTAGAGTGCCCACAACATATTTCTTAAATTTGACCAAGTGACCTAGTTCGTGACCCTAGGTGCCCAATTCCAAACTCACTCAACATTTCATCAAGACAAACATTCTGATCAATTTCCTAATATCCTAAAGTTGACCCAAAGTTGACTTGATTTTATCACTCGACTGACCCAATTTAGAACTCATTAAAAGAATTATCAAGACAAACATTCTGAACAGTTTTCAAGTCCAGTGAATAAGAAATGTAGCCTCTACACTGCCCACGACGAATTTCTTTAATTTGACAACGTAACCTAATTATGATCCAAGGTGACCCAATGTTGTACTCACCCTAGGTTTTATCAAGACAAACATTCTAATTAATTTTCATGTCAAGTGAGTAAAAAATGTGTTCTCTAGCGTGCCTACAAGGTATTACTTTAATTTGACCTTGAGACCTAGTTTATGACCCCAGGTTACTCAATTGTAAACTGAGTAAACATGTTGTGCTCAGGTGGACTAACAAGATTTGAACAGGTTCACTACATATCAAATAACAAAACTTTATGCATTCCAGTTTGAGAATAGAAGAACTTAAAAGTTTTCCTTCTTTGTTCCTTTCTGCGGACTTGTGATCCCCGGGGCGGGGCCCGTTTTTACGCCAGCGAAATCATTTGAACAAACTTAGTAGACGTCCACTAGGAGATGCTACATACCAAATGTTACAGCTCAACACCTTCCAGTTTTCACGAAGAAGAGTTCTAGAGTTTTACTGCTTTGTTCATATGTTTGAATTTGTGAACCCTGGGCCTGGGCCAGTTTTGACTCCAGAGGCATCATGTGAACAGAATTGGTAGAGGTCCTCTAGGAGATGCTAGATGCCAAATATCAAAACTCTACGCCTTTAAGTTTCAGAAATGAAGAATTTCAAAAATTTCCTTCTATGTTCCTTTGTTCGAACTTGTGACCCATTGGGTGTGGCCAGCTTTTTCCCCTGGGGCATCATATGAACAAACTTGATAGAGGTCCACTAGGAGATGCTACATACCAAATATCAAAGCTCAATGATTTTCAAAGATGTTGCTTTTTTCTTCCTATCTGTTGCTATGACAACCAGAGTTAAGGGTGAAATTCAATCTCTTAAACAAGTTTGGTAGAACTTCACCAAAAGGAACATCCCTACCAAGTTTCATCACGATTGGCCTAGGGGTTTAGGAGGAGAAGGTGTTTAAAGGAATACTGGACAGACGGACAGATGTACGCCGAACAATGACCATTCACAATTCCTCTTCTTAGCACTAAGTGGTCCAGTAAGCAAAAAAAAGAGAGAAATATTAACTCGAAAATCAACCTCCTAACCAAAAAATATGTCTCTTTGGTTGCAGGGAGATTAATGGTGCCTAAATTTGAATCATTTGTGTATTGATGGCCTCCCTTTGATCTTTCGAGAGGAATCAGGAGTAACGTTCCTTGACGGAAGGATGCATGAATGGTAGATAGAGAAGCATGTAATTCATTGAATTCAATTAATTGTATTTAATTTAATTTAATTTAATTTAATTAATTTTATACATGTACATGTACCTGGATACCATGATTTTGAGATGTTTTTGGCTGTCAGGGTCTAATTCCCAACATCGAAATTAAGTTTTCTATCTGAAAATATTCATGCACAATCAAATGAGTAGCGTGCAATCATGGGACGAATAAGCCTAGGGACGAACTGGTTTTGGACCGAACAACCCCGGAAGCAAAGTGAATAGACAAATTTTGTGTATATCATTGCGCCAGTAGAAGGCAATGAGGAGAAGAAGCTATTTTCAATCAAACAGGAGTATTTCAAAGATCGATGGCCCTTTGCTGTTTATTGCAAAACGCCATTTCCAATTATTTATCTGAGTACTTTTGAAAAAGTCCATTTGTCTAGAAAAATTGAGTTTAATTGGGTTTATTTCCTTCGGTTTTGCACAAAACACCATACATGCTCCTCAGAATTCAATTTTGAACATTTATTATTGACTTCATAGTGGCATTGACTTCGACAAATGCCACAAAAACTAGATTTAAGGTATTGTTTGTGAGCATTACAGTAAAAAATAAGGCTGCATTTGAGAGTGGTTTAGATCAAGATCGGACTGCGAAGACGTTGGGGTATAATTTTGGATCTACATTGTTTGCTCTTTTTTTGCGATTATTCGGCAAAATACAATGAAAATGACGTCCAGTGTTTTAGTTTTCTTTGCCAAAGTGTAAAGAGTCTATTTGATTTATATTGCACTCCAAGGGTTAAACACGGCGCACCAACCCGGCTGCACCAAACAATCTCGAGTTTTAACCATACTGAAAGAGAAGGCTTTTGTATACATTGTGAGAAAAACAGATTGATTGACTGGTGTTTTACACAATTTTTCGTCAATATTTCAGTCAGATCCTGGCGACAGCTCACATATTCATGTATTTCCTGGATTTTACCAGTGATAAATATGGGCTCTGAAGTGTTGTGCCAAACGACATGCCAATGAAAAACCCAGTGGACTCAGTGAGGTTAGAAACCGGGACCTCCGGTGCCCCAGTCTTACATCTTACCAACGAGCCACGCAGGAGCTCGAAAAAAGAGGAAAAATACTGGTAACCAGCATTTTCTTTTTTTCCCACAATGTTTCAGTCTACTCGTATGCATTAACTTCAAACTTGCAAGTCTACACCCAACTTCAATTCTAAAGAGTGGATAGTTTGTTGTTTTGGAAAAAGTTTTAGAAATACAGGACATGCCAAAAATATAGTTGATTGTACTGATTGAATGTATGGTGTTTAACGCCGTTTTCAACGTTACTTAAGTTATATCGCGGCGGCCAGTGCACCTATCCATAATTTCCTGGAGTTTCGGTTACCAGTACTCCGCACAATTTTCTTTCCAAGCCACTGACTGTTTTCCAACGTAATCACCGTCCAAACAACGATCAGCAGTGAGAGAGGAACGAATCTGTCGCAATGACTATTATCATTCCTCGGAAAGAAATTGGCCGAGCCGGGTATCAAACTCACGACCCCTGTTCTCAAGTCCTGCACGCTACCGACTGAGCTACCGGGGCTCGGCGCCAAATCAATAGAATGAAACGTTCAATCCCATAGTAAAAACCCATATTGTCGGTTTACTTCAAAAACCTCGTAACTGCAGCTTGAAACAAGCTGTAGTTACGAGGTTTTTGAAGTAAACCGACGATATGTTGCTATGCAAGGCTATTGGCAGGGGGTGGAGAAAATATGTTTTCAGACAATGTAGATCACAGATCAGACTGCACGTTCAGCGCAGTCTGATCTTTATTTACACTGTCCACAAGAGGTCCTAGAGTCATGGTTAGCAGCTTAAATGTTTT
The DNA here is from genome assembly GCA_943736015.1 of Tridacna crocea. NCBI lineage: Eukaryota > Metazoa > Mollusca > Bivalvia > Cardiida > Cardiidae > Tridacna > Tridacna crocea. The sequence continues at coordinate 12,743,069 of OX031072.1, forward strand.
AAAAGAGTAGAAGTTTTCGCATGAACTTTTCAGCAAGGAGAAATCGAAAGTGAATAAATGTAAGAAAAAATGAGAAAGGTTACATTTCAAAATGTATCTGTTTGTTTTAGAGTTAAGCGCCTTTGAAACAACTTAGGTCATATCATGGCGGTCAGTGCACCTATGTATGTGTTTCCTGGCCTTTTTACCCCTGCGCTGACACAACTTTCTTTTCAAGACCATTTGTCTGCTATTTTTCTCATATGCAACAGAAGTGAAAGGCGAAACGAAAGATCGTCGGAAAGAAAATTTGCCACAACCAGGGATCGAACTTGCAGTCACTTAGTCACGGATCAGATACGCTTTCAACTGCGTCTGTCCGTCCTTCTGTTCATCCATCCCTCCGCCCCTCCTTCTCTCTCTCTCTCTCTCTTGTCTCTCTCTTTATCTCTCTCCTTTCCCTCTCTCTCTCTCTCTCTCTCTCTCTCTCTCTCTCCTTCCCCCCTCTCTCAACACTCACTCATAACGTTACTTGACCACTCTCTCTCTTACCTGTTTGACGTCTGACACAAACGATATCAGAAGAAACCGACAGACACCCAAATGTCCGGTGTCGCTGTTCGGCAACCCACCGAGTCACCCGTTCGGCACGCACGTTCCTGCTACTTAACTGCATTAAAGTAGGCCTATTCACTTTTCACTGCCTAAAGTAACACAATAACGTCCGAATGATAGCTACAATAATGAACATTTAACGTAACCCTCTAAACTTTAACATTCTGATTTTATATAATAATTACATAAAGAGAGACTTGTAGGCTAGAATGTATATACAATTTACAAATTTTCAGTCACAGCGCGTTATCGCGTGTAACTCTTTACTATACATGTACACGAGGGCATTTACCACGAAATTCAGAGTTTTAATAACCCTGATAACTTTTGAAAACACTGTGGGAAAAGGAGAAAATGCTGGTAACCAGCATTTTCTTCTTTTTCCACAGTGTTTTCTTACCCTATGGAAGACAAGTTTGAAGGTTTAATCGGCATTTAATTTGTTGTCTGCAATGCTTTCAATTTAGACAAGGCTAAAGTTTTTTTCCTGTGAAAGAGGGCTTAAACTTGCCCAATCTGAAAGCCTCGGCAGATGACAGTGTGACCCGAATGATGGGACTTGTTTTCGAAAAGGCAGAAAACATTATTAGAACAGGAGATCGTGCTTGTGACCAGAGTTTTCCTCTTTTTCCGTGATGTTTTCTGGAAATTCATTTCTTCAAGGACGTAACAGCTCCGGTTTGAGCGGTGAAGGATTAAAAACCTATACAAAACTATCCTTGGTTTTTACAACCTAGAGGAAGAAAAGTTCTAATAAACATTGTGGAAAAAGGAGAAAATGCTGGTAACCACAAAGTCGGGTTGCAATTTTGAGTAACATTTATTTTATAGTCTGCAAAAAAAAAATAATTTGGAAAAATCTAAAATTTTGTCGTTAATTTTGTCGGTAAAGGGCTTAAGACCTTTTCACCGCATTCCGTGCTCTTACGATTCTGAGGAAGTAGTTTACTGATTTAAAACGTGATAGGAAAAATAATAAAAAGTAGCTGGTTATCACCAATTTTCTCTTTCCCCTATATGTTTTTCTCATTTTTCTTTTATAAGGAAAATCGTTACAGTTAGTCGTCTGTAACTGAAACTAGACAAGTCTAAAATTTCGTCGTTTGGTGAAGAGTGAAAAAAAAAAATGCAAGATAAGTGTACATTGTATTACGTAAACTTGACTTTGAACTGATCATACTGCACGAGTGTGAATAGGATAAGACATTGGAACACTGAAATATTTTTGCCTTCCGGTCCTTGTCTTTGCATGTCATATTCTTTGAAGATTCGATCCGCCTGCTATGACCAATTGACGCATCGCTTCCCCCTTTCCCCCCCTTTTTTTTTCTAATTTTTGGGGGGATTGTAGAAATACGCGCTATAAAGTAGCAATGGAAAAATGGCTTTTATTAGTCTACTTAAGTTTGAGGAGAAATGAGGCCCGTTTTAGCTCCACATTTCTCTAAACTGGTAGGATTAGTCAGCGCTGAATGTGCAGGCTGATCCTAGACTACACTTTACGCAAATGCCCGAATGTCCCCTTTCGCATGTTGCAGGCCAGATAGCTTTCAATATTGAAGAGTCGAACATTTTGACACCTGATAAAGCTTTATGATCATAAAGGATGCCCAAAACGGATAAGATAAAATGAAACCACAGTATTGAAGTCATCATGTTTCAAATCCGTGGTACATTTGATACTTCATCACATGGTTTCGACATTGATTGAATGTGCGATTTGCGTTTATTTCCGTAAGATTTTACGTAGGCAAGCATCCAGATTGAAAACCCGTTTCACGAAACTGCATAACTTAAAGCTTTTCGTAAATTTAAGCGTAATTCTATGCTGGACCAGCTAAACCCCTTGCGTAAACGCAATAAACTAGCGTAAGTGTCATCCATGGGTCGCCGTATTTGCTGCCTTCGATGGGTTGCCTAGTCTGCGCTGCGTTTTTAAGGAAAGAAAAGACTAGCTGGAAATTTTGAAGGAAAACGAGATTTTGGAGAGATATCGTCTTAGTTCAGATGGTAAACGATTCCTAGAAGGTCTCATTAGTCATGAGTGTGGTCCGAGAAGCAACAGAAGTCGTGCCCTTAGCACACGAACGAAAGTAAGTCTAGCATTGATTTTAATCAAAGTTAAATCGCGATTCTAATGTTATCAAATTTTGTCCAATACAGACTGTTGGCAGAGAATTGCTGAAGCCATGTTGACAAACATTCAAACTACTGATGTAATACAAATTGCTCCTCTAAAAGGCAAGCATTCTTTTTTATAAAATTTTAGGGCAGAATATCTATTTACATTTTTTTTCCTGCACTGTTTGCATTATTTTCGGAGACAGTGGGTCCTTTCCTTTTTGTGGGACATGAATTTGAATATCTGTTAAAAAAAAAAACAGAATGATTTTACATCAAAATAAAGAATTACTTTAAAAGTTCAAAGAACTAACAGTTAGTAAATATGTAAGACCCGAATGATTTATATGCACAAAAAAATTCTTTGTAGGCATATGGAGTTGACAGGTCTGGTACACGATTGACTGTTAGTTGTACGATCAGGTGGCAGGGGCCTTGGAAACTTGTTCACGGCTGTGGTGAATCATGTCGCCCCGTGCCGAAGGCGATGTGGCGACATGATTCGACACAGCCGTGAACAAGTTTCCAAGTCCCCTGCCACTTGACCGAACAACGAATTTATTATACTGCAAAGTTTTACCTTTTCAAAGCACGTTAAGCGAAATTTTCATGTTTTATAATCTCACGAATCGAGTATGCTGACATTCCCTTCTGAGTGCCCCAATTCAATGAAAACTGACGTCACTAAAAAGTGCAGTTTGGTGTATAAACGTGAAGTCTGGTGATCTATCGACGCCGCCATTTTGAATGTTGTGTTGCACGTGTAGTGATGTTTACGGGGCACTCAAAAAGGAAACTGGCTTTACATGGTTTTTGCCAGGGAACACGATACATGTTCCCGGCATGTTAACCAATCAGATCGCGAGAATTTTCTTTGCAGTATAATAATATGGTCTTTACGGCAGATTTCAACATTATATCAGTTATATAGCAGCAGCCAGTGCCCTTACTCTTTCTCTCCTGGAGTTCCAATTTACTAGTTCTTCCCACAATATTCTCCCATAGCCACTGGCTGCTTTCCTCCACTGTTGAAGCATTTTAACCAGCAGTGACAAAAGAATTAATCCTGCTGTGATGATTCTGGTAAACAATTTAAGAGGAGGGGCAAATTGTTCTTTTGATCCTATACCATACGATCTTGTATTTTAACAACACATGCCAGACAACATTTTCAAACATTGTAAGGAAAGGAGAAAATGCTAGAGACAAAAATTCCTAATCTTCCTACATACTTCTCTACCCTTGCAAAAGAAATCTTTGAGGCACATTGAATTTGTTGTCTGCAAGTACTTTATATTATGACAAGTCTAAAGGAGTTTAGCAACTGCTTCATTAACCAAAATATGTCTGTAATGTTAAAGAATATTTTCATTTTGATAATTATCATGCAAGTTTAGAAATAGGCACTTATGTGTACCTTGACATGTTTGTAGTTTTAGTTGAAACATACTAGTTTTGCACTGATTGTTGATGTAACAATAAAGGCCAATTCTGGCCTTTATTGGGCTTTGAAATGAGTCATTTTAACTTTTACTAATTACTTCCTACCATTGTTTCCTGGAAACCTCTGTGCCCCTCATCACCTTCCCCACTTAGACAACAGTCAATAATGTTTTTGCATACTTTGTACTTTTTCATCCCTCGTCCAATGGCTTGAAGTATTCTTTTTTTGTCTTCCCATCCATTAGTTTCCAGTACAAAACATGTGTTGGCCTAGTATGAAGGTTTGCTCCCTTTGGTGGGATATAATTTCAGTGCAGTGACTTGTGGTAAAGATTTATTGGTACCTAAAGACCCCCAGTATTACACCAAAACGTTTTGCTGTGTAACAAAATGTGCATCAAGACAACATAAAGTGTATCATAAATATTCATTACTAGGAATTTCCTTTCTAATAATTATATAATTACATACATGTATTTACCATAAAATTCTTCTGATTTTTCATCAACTGTCTCAAGATTTATGGTTACAACTGGAAATGAAAATAGTTACTTGTTTGTATTATTTTTGAAGAGGCTTGTCATGTCACATAGCCTGCACAAAATAATAGCTTTTCAAGTTGGATGGATAGGACTTAGGAAAACATTGAACGAAGAGGATAAGATGCTGGTAACAAGGATTTTCTCCCTCTAAATCAATGTTTTCTAATTTTCAAAAGGTGAAATCTATTATTTGAGCCACATTCATTTTGTCATTTGCAAGCCATATAAAAATTTGGTATAAAGTCAGAAGTTTTGACACCTGATAAAGGGTTAACAACCACATTATTGAAACTTATGGAATCAATTTATTACATGAGAAATATGTTGAGCTGTTGTGATTGTTACAATGACAAAAATCTTCATTGCTGAAATGACCAAATGTGAGACTGGTCTGAACTGAAAGCATTTGCAGATGACATATTAAATCTGGCTGAAATATTCAGGTTCTTCTTTAAACTGCTAGATGCTGGTTAATAGCATTTTCTACTTTTTTCACAATATTTACAATGCCTCTTTCCTGAGGGTGGTAAAAATTCAGGTATGTTTGGTAAAGTGCTAAATTACCTGGTATGGTTGAGTTAGCACTAACTCTTAAGTTAATATTTATCAAATACACTGATAAGACCTCAAGACCTATTGCCTCATCATCAAACAGTTATAAACATACATGTATGTCAGCATGATAAAAAATTAAAATTGTAACCTTTTGTATATTTACCTTCATTAACAGGTACACTCTTAAAAGTATCAATTCCTTTGTCAATCCCATGTATTGCTTCTTTTGGTAAAACTTCATCATCTGAAATTAAGTAGATGTCCTGTTGATAATACATGTATTGAAGAATTTGCTTAAACTGAGATTTCCAATCTTTGATGTCTTCCGTTTTGCTCTTTCTCAAAAATATGTCCACGGAGGCTAATAAAATGTAATGAAATTGAAAAAATATTTGACAAACCTTTAGTCTGACAATTTGTTCTTCTTGGTTTGAACAAGTATACATTTAGACATAACCTCTAGCAGGCTAATTTCAGCATGTTGGAGTAGATCAATATTGAAAAGATGGCAAACTGAGGTTTTACTTGTATTAATCTTAACTAAACAATCCTAAATTTTGATATTTGACGAAAAAGAGTGGGAAGAGGACTGAATGCTGGTTATTTGTAGTTTATCCTTTTTCCACAATGTTTTCACCATTTTACATATGCAGCTAGATAATTTCAGCCAGGACAAGTGTAAGATGCTGCTCTTTGATATAGAGTTGAGCACCTTCTTCTAACAACATACTTTCACATGCATTTATGTATTTGATTCAGAAAAAATATGTATATTTGAAAAGGGTGTTTTGACTCTGTACCACACAATCCTGACTTTTAACGACTCTGAGAAAGAAGCCTTTTGAAAACATTGTGGAAAAAGGATAAACTACAAATAACCAGCATTTTCTCCTTTTCCAACAATGTCTTCTACCCCTTCCCCACAGAAATTTCAAATTTTCAGTCATTTCTATTTTGTCCTGTGCTAATGCTTTTGATTTTGACAAGTCTAGATTTTTTTGGCATGGTAAAGAGTTAACTCTGTATCAAACAACAAAATTTTAGACCAGTCCAAATTTAAAGCATTTGCAACAAATAAATGTGACTGTTAAAGTGAAATTTGTTTTGGAAAGGGCAGAAAACATTCTTTACAAGCATTTTCTCCTTTCCCCCAATGTTTTCAAAAGGCTTCTTTCTTAGGTTTACTGAAAGTTTGGATTGTGTGGTAAAGGGTTAAATTTCACCTTCTTAAATTTGTTAATATTCATGAAATTACTTGAGAGGTCAACTTAATATTCTTAAAGATACTGAAGAAGTTCAGTTAGTTGCCATTGTATTAATTACCAAATACATTTTCCCATAATTATTATCCACTCCATAGCTGATATTTTGTTACTCATGGTTTTTATTCTAATGATTAATGTTTTGTGTTGACAAATAAATGGTATTCACCACTTGTAAAAGTAGATCCACTTATGTGCATGTAGTTATTCTTTTTGGGAATAAACTAAAGATTATGAATATGATACTTTTGTTTCACTTTTCATTTACTATTGCACCAAGAACTAATGGGATTAGAAATTGCCTTAATTTCCCATGGGTTAAGATCTGCTGCTCCGGTCCCACCACCAGTCCCAGAATTGTGGCGCACCCTTGCCCTTTCCTTCGTCTTCGCTGCAACTTTAAGATCTCTGACTTTTTTCGCTTTTCCTGGGTGTGCCCTACCATGCTTGTACTGTTTACTCTGAAAATTTATAACAAATAATTATGTTAAATTCTAGTGGATGATTGATGGTTATGTGTGCACATGTACAATAATAAGAACAATCTCAACATCTACTGACATGCTGATTCTTACCTAATGAAGATTAACCCTTTACCAAACAAACCCAGAGATAGAAGCTTTTTGAAAACATTGTGGAAAACTGAGAAAAAAAGGTAACTGGCATTTTCTCCTTTTCCCACAATGTTTTCTAGTCTTCAAAAGTCAAGTATCAATTTTTGAGCCATATTTATTTTGTAGTCTGCAAATAGATCTACTTTCAATTTGGACTTGCTTAAAATTTGGTCGTTTGGTAAAGAGTTAAATTGTTGTTGTAAAGACCTGAAACAAATTTGACACTGTTGGAAAATTTGGATTATTTGTTTACTTTATTGCCCTAATCTAACATTAAATTTCCTTTGATAAGGTGATTCTGAAGGTTTTCAAAATGGTCAGAATGTTGCTGTGTGTCAAGAGTATCTCAAATGGGAGCTAGAGTTCACTCTGTGTGATATCTGAAAGGTAGGCCTAATAGTTGATTCGGTTCTTTGAAATGGCCAAAGTGTGCATCTATTAATTAGATCTAAATAGTTTACCTATTTCATGACACATATGTAGCCCATAGTAAAGTCCGAGATTACACATGCATAATGAAAAGGCAGCTGTGAATCGGATAGGTCAGACTCGCTGAAATATCTTTTGTTTTTCTTTGTAAATAGATCTACCCCTACAGATTGGGTTTGTTGTGTTTAATGAAGGACGACGATTAACTTACACACACAGTAAGCGGAGTTTCAGTTCCTTTCCGTGTGATTAAGTTCATATGCAGTGAGGCTGCCATCGCGATCATGGGTTGAACTAGATCTAGATCTAGATCGATGGTTTGATAATTTCGTAGAGTTGTTTGCAAACCAATCTATTAAAAATTTTGGGGTTTTTTACACGATAGCTGAACTGAGAAGCAGGTCTGTTGTAAACTATGGAATGATATTGGGTTTTTCAGGAGTTCTAGCGAGGAAAATGATTAAAAAACTCACAAATCCAGCACACTTTCCCATGCCTTTTTTTGGGGGGTGGTGGTTACGTTGCACAAAAATTTGCCTTCCAAAACTCTGTCTGGTCAGTAAACTTTTGTTGCTGGTGCTTGGAGATAACTGACACCAGACCTAAACGGTGTGCAGACATGAATAGACTCAAACAGTGGCGATGTAGCAATTTCCCCTGACATTCTGTTGCCGCGGACGCAGACGAATGTGACGTACGAGTACTTCTTACGAAACAATCTTACCTTCTTTTAGAGAGTATCCGAGCGTACGCATTTCGTACACTGTATTTTGCGTACGTTGGTGTTTTAAGTGAAACGCCGCACGTAAAAACCTATGACAAACGTAATTCGCATGCCCGGATCCAGATATTTTTCTCATGGTGGTCCCACCGAAAACGCACTCGCATATTATAAATGATACTTTGATTTCCGGATTTCAGTGGATGTTAGCCGTTTACAAGAAAAGTCAACGTTTCCAGTTCTAACCACGAGGAGGACTCCATATTTTGAACGTTTTTTTTTTTTTTAAATTTATGTTTTTTTTTTTTTTACTATTTATGTTAAACCTTTATTTCTTTCTTACATTTGTGGAAAAGAAATGTTGCTGCTGGTATACCTAATGCTGACCAAAGATCGACCGACCTACCAGTCACCTGACATAATAATGTCAGCCACTCGTATCTAAATCATACAAGGTACTTAATTTGAACATTCGCCTTTTATGTTTCACCGCAAACATTAGGCAGATTGTCTTTTCATCAACGCTTTTTGCATGGTTCAAATGCATTTAGATTATTTGTCAAAGAGATATCGACTCATGCTGTATTTACGCACGCATTCGTTTTAACTGACTTTTGCATACAAATGGCGGAAATCACAATTGATGTTTCAATGACAAAATTTTGTAACGCTGTATTTTTGATACGATTTTAATTAAGACATGAGAAAACCTGGTCGGATCTTTGATTTGTGCTTAAATTGAATTATTATATACAGATATAGTTATTTTGTAAAAGCCATGTGATCATTTTACAAGTGCACAGTATTGCTGCATATCTGCTGTCACATTTACATGTACACAACCTTGCACTCTAATTTTACCTAAATGTTGTCTTAAGGACTAAATTAAGGATTAAACTAAATGCCTATTCTAATTCCAGAAGACACTATCCACACATTTAATCAGGATTGTATTTTACATAAATGCTGTGCAATATCAAACCAGTCCCATTCACGAATCCGACAACCATACTTTTGCCAAAATTCCGAGGGGGGGGGGGGGGGGTCCAGACCCCTGGTCCCCGCTCTGGATCTGCGCATAATTCGCTTGTCTGTGCAAAATATTTGCGTAAATCTACGCTCGAATAGTGAGTCTTAAATCTACTCTGTGTAGGTATAGCGCGGCCACACGGGACTTCGGTTTAACGTCTCATCCGAAATCCGACAGACTGCTGGTGACTTTAGATTGTAAGCCGTAGTGCTCGAACCCACACCCTCAAGTTACCCAATACTTAATGTTTACATGTCCTACGCTCTGCCATTTGAGCAATACGGGCTGGTAAAGGTTTCGTGATTTTTTCACTTTGGGGAAGTGGCCTTTTAAAAAATTTGCTAGAAGAGCAGAAATTGCATATCACAGATTTTTTTTCTTGTATAAAAATGAAGCATGTTATATTTTCAACCAATAGGCTGATAGGCGTGACTAACTGACTTTTAAGGACAGCATAGATCAAGATCAGGCTACACAGAACTTGCAGTCTGATCTTAGCTCTACACTATCCGATAAAAAGATATTTTACCCCCAAAATAACTTTGAAATAGCAGCATTTTGGTTTGTACTACTGACTCTCAGGTATCCATCAACTTGTTCACCAGGATACAATACATAACCCTTAACCATTCGATCCCAACTTTAACGATCCTGAGCAAGAAACCTTTAGAAAACATTGTGAGAAAAGGAGAAGATACTGGTAACCAGCATTTTCTCCCTTTTCCCACATTGTTTTTTAACCGTTCTAACCTTTCAAATATACATTTCTCATTAATTTTGTCGTCTTCAAAGGCTTTAATTTCGACGAGTCTAAAGTGTTGTCGTTTGGGGAAAGTTTTTAGGATTTTACTGGGATTGTTTCAGTCTACCGTAGTATGGTCGACGTCCTTGACTGATAAGCGACTTTGACACATATTCCCTTTACCTTATTTAACCTTTAAACCGCTTGATAAGTGAAATGAAAGTATAAAGCCAATACAAAAAAAAAAAACCTCAAATTTTGCTACTTTAAGTGATTTTTTTCGATGGAAGATATGTCCTTATCGGACAGTCCGCCAAAAAGTAAGTGAGTCGCGCTTAGCAGCCTAAGTGTATAACATAAAAAAAACCAAAATAGGACATGAATATATTGATAGATGATTTCAAGTGCAATGTATCTGTAGTAAGTCGAAATTTAAATAGTACAGACGTGGATCGGGTGATAGGAGCGTGGAGCGAGAAATAACACGCGACATTATGTAATGACAGTGGCTTAATATACGTCCGGTGCTGCTTTCAACACATTTACAAAGGGAAATAGATTTTCAAAGAGAGATATATCTCTAATGGAAAGGGTTTTTGTGTATCTTGCTGACTATCTCAATGGTTTATTATGAGGTCATAATATTTTTGGATCCCAGTCTGTGTCCTTCCTTAGCCGGAATGTTTATAAATGGCAATAAGTCGTGATTTTAGGGGATTTACTCGGCCTTCGTGTCGGAGGACTGTATTTTGGATTTCTTCAGTTGTGTTGATTGTAATCTTGTCCGTGAATTTATTTCTCTATATTTATTGGCTTAGTGAAGTGGGCCGCCTCCAGTTTTATAGACGCGAACTGACCTTTGATACGAACATCATCAAAAATCGATGTAATGCATCGTACCACGAGACTGGGACCAATCACAGAAAACGTGTTGATCTTCGGCTTTTCGTACTCACTTATAATCGACCCGATTCCGTCGTGCGACTGCTGCATTCTCTAAATGGTGCAAAATATGGAAACAGTTCCGTGATATTGGAAGTGTGGGTAGATAGATCTGTGAGTGGGGACGTCGACCAAGAAACTCTTGCTGTGTTGAAAAAGTTTGTGTTTAAACATGGCGGTTACCAAGTCTGCGTTCAGGCTAAACATGCTGGAATAATTGGCCAATGGCTGACAGTAAGTTGACTTGTATGGGCTTACAAATAACTGAACCCGAAGGCGATTTTAATTTTTGATTGGTCACCTCCTGCGGTGTACAGTAAATGTCCAAATATGAAAAGAAGCACGCTAAACGTCCCATTATTAAGATTAGCGGAGTTCTATGCAAACACATTCATTGCTTAAACGACTCCGATTGAAACAGCTGTGAAAAGGGGTTTTAATGCATCTGCATAAAGTATCGACCAGGTCAGCATGCGAAGCTGACACAGGCTGACCTGAGTCGAAACTTGCTATTGGTCAATATTCTGCATGTCCAATGACCATTTTAGCTCCGTTGTTTGCGCATGTCATATTCCTCGAAGATTCGTTCTGTCTTATATGACGCATCACTCTCCCTGATACCGGGGAGACTGTGTGAAATAGAGGTATAGAGTAGCAGTGGAGAAAATGGCTTTTATCGATATTAGAGGAAAGATCAGACTTGTTTCAGCTCCAGATTTCTCTTTACTGCTGATCGTAGCTGAGTGAATCGCACAAAGTACCGTTTTATTGAGTTAACGTTTATTTTAGTTTGAAATTCAAAGTAGCAGTTGTCGCGTAGAAAAGTAGCCCGGTTCTGTACCCAGGATGTCCAGATTAGATAGATGAGTATTTGTAGAATGCCATCTAGCGGGAGATTTATAAATGTGTTGACTCTGTTATCCCATTACCACACAATTCCTAATATTGACGTCCCTTAGAAATAAGCCTCTAGAAAACACTTTGGGAAAAGGAGAAAATGCTGGTAACCAGCATTTTCTCCTTTTCCCAAAATGTTTTCTACCCTTTCCAAAACAAATTTCCAATTTTCAGTCACTTTAATTTTGTCGTCTGCAGCTTACAAGTGCTTTCAATTTGGATCAGTCTAAAATTTTCTCGTGTGGTAAAGAGTTATTGGATTTGATGTATGTGATGACTTGCTTGATACCAGTATATAATGTACATGTATAACGGAGGTGCATTAAACCCCCTTTTTGTCAGAGCATGACTCAAAGGTTTTCCACCACTACAACTGAAAGCATTTGAAAAGATTGTGGACAATAGAATATTTATTAGTGAGTTTGTTCCTCCTTTTTCCCTTGTTTTCTCTAAAGTTGTCCAGTTGAGTGACATAACAATTTTGTTTCGGTCTTGCCATCAGTTTATAAATTCGAATCTGAAATTTTCCGATCTTGCTCAAGTTATATCGAAGGATCTCCTCAAATACACGCATGTAAATCGATTCCATTTTACAAATGATGACATGATGTAGGCTACTTGAAAAATCGTTGCTATGGTATATCACTACAGTATATAATATAGTAGTAACAGAGCTCAAGAGTTTGATTTCAAAATTGAAAATATTAACAATTCTTCATTAAACCCTATGTTTTGGGAACTCAGAATCGTCTCATAGAGACGATTCTACAGAGTACCCACAACAAAGGATTTGGAAGAGAAATAATGGATTTAGAATTCTACCATTCCCTTTTATCTGAAGCTCTGATGGAGTATCTTTCTGGTATAGAAAGAGTCAAGTCCCCTCATCACTGAGCTTGGCTCATATTTAATACTATTGATCAGTGTCTGTATTTTTGTTTTGCACATTTTGTATATTTCCCGAGGGGAATCACTGCAATATCGCTTATTCAATAAAACATTTAGTCTTTGTCTGGCCCTAGATTCCACGTATTCGAGAGGGCGTTTGGAGAGGATATATAATTTATGTGACCCATCACGCAAAAAGACACATTCTTGAAACTTCGAAAAGTGTCAACCAGGGTAAGACTGCGCGAATTGCGCAGGCTGACCAGGGTTGACACTTTTCGCTTTAATGACATTTTCTGTATGAAAAGTGGTCATTGTATCTTGTTATACAATATTTTTAGAATTATCAACTTAAACTGACCCACACTATCGTTGATCTGTTTTCGTCTAATGGGTGTACAGAATTATATAATGGACCTTATATGTAAGCCGTGCTATGGCAAAAGGGTGTTTATAGCGTCATCGTAATGCACGACACTAAGGAAGTCGTGACATAATTATGGATCCATAAAAATCCCATTTAACCTTACAATCAAGGGGGTTAAATGCCTGTCCGTTATTCATCATACAAGGCAAGTTATCACATAATTATGGATCCATAAAAATCCCATTTAACCTTACAATCAAGGGGGTTAAATGCCTGTCCGTTATTCATCATACAAGGCAAGTTATCACATAACCATGGATCCATTAAATCCTTTTAGCCTTAAATTGAAGGGGTTTAGAGCATCTCCGTGATGCAGTACACCAAGCAAGTCATCACATAATGGATCATGGATCCATAAACGTCCATTCAGCCTTACAATAGACTTGATCTGGACATAGATTGGTCTTCTAATCCTTTCACAAATAAGCCCTAGTTTTTACGTGTCTGCAGTACAAGTCTTTTGAAAACGCTGTCGGAAAAGGAGAAATTGCTCGTAACGAGCAGTTTCTCCTTTTCCCACATTGTTTTCTACCCTTTAAGGAGAACATTCTACCATTTTCATCAAATTCAAAATTATTATCTGCAAACTCTCTCAGGTTGGAAGAGTCTAAAATTTGTCGTTTGGGAAAGGGTTAACGTGCAGAAAATGAACAAATGGCAAAAAGTATCGATTCATATCAGCCTGCACGCTCAACGTTTTAGGTAAGATATTCCTTAAAATTACCCTCACGTTGACAACTGTGATCGTTAAAATGTTATCACTAGTAGTATGATAGGCAATATTGTAGGGAAAAAAGGAAGCCTTAAAACCAACCAAATAAATAAACAAGAAATCCGAGGTTGTTATGGAAAAAGATAATGGCTTTTTCCATGGCTACGATAACACACAATTTCACAATTCGTTGCTAGGATTTTTATCTCAATCCTTACAGCTCCTGATAAAGTCTTTCAGTCTAGAAATTAAACTGAAATAATCGCACTTTCATGGTTGCTTTAGTCTATGGTGTTTTTGCAAAGCGGACAGAGTAGATCAAAGATCAGACTACGGGTTTTGTACAGTAAGATCTTGATCTAATTGACCGCTTAGGCTCCTTTAGTTGTGAAGTAGTTAAGAACGTTATCTATTCCAGATATAATTCAACTATGATTCATCATAAACGTAAATAAATGCAACAATGTGTACTGTTACCGCGACTTTAATACCTTTTGCAGACAGTGTAGATCAAGATTAGACTGCACAGAGCGTGCAGTCTGATCTTGGATCAACACTGTCCGATGAGAAGATATTTCCCCAAAATAATACCTTTGAAATAGCAAAGTGTTGGCTTTCGCCTACAGGGTGGAAAGCTTCATTTTACCCGATAAGGGGAGAATGGGTTAAAGGTGGGTATTTAGAATTTTCACATCTCACCAAATTAAAAAAATACATTCACTAAAATTCATATGAAAAAAATAAAATGAAAATCATCAATAATTAAGATTCATAAAATGAGTTAAATTACAAAAAAAAAAATATTTTTTTTGATGGTATTCCCTTAAAAGACTACGTAGCCTCTTAAGGTATTTTTAGATTTTGCGCCAAAAATCAATAAAGCATTGTGGGAATGTCAAGTGACTGACACGTGACTCATAACGCTTAGATTCCCTATCATAACAAACATGTAATAATTATTTTCCATAATGTCTTCTTTGGACGCTTATTTTCGAAGCTTCTTCTGTGTATTCCTGTAAGTAAATGAGTGAACTAATCATCTAGAAATAGAGCGTGTCTCCCGTTGGTGTCAACCTGGGCCATGGTAAATCTCTAATATCTCGTGTTGTCGGACGGTTTTCGACTACTGGGGGTTTTATGAAAGAAAATAAGAAGGCTTTGGGAGTATAAGGATGATTTTTTTTGCACTTTTGTAAAATTTTCGTCCCAAAATCTGAAGGGCCACCTTTAAGATACTCAGAGTCTTGTGCACTTCAGTAATGTAGGCCTATATAAATGCAACAAAGCATATGGGGAGACTTGAAATATTTATAGTCACGAAGACTGGTATTTAACCCTTTACCACACAATGAATACTTTTAACACCCCTGAAAGAAAAAGCTCTCGAAAACATTGTGGAAAAAGGAGAAAATGCTGGTTACCAGCATTTTCTCCTTTTCCCACAAAGTTTTCTTCCCTTTCGTAGAAAAATAATTTAATACGAGCCACATTGAAAATGTCATCAGCAAATGCTTTCAATTCGGACAGGTCTAAAATCTTGTCGTGTGGTAAAGGGTTAAATGTTTACCCCGACAAGCATACGCGACGCTTATTCCTTCAGGATTTGTATGTAGATCCCCCCCCCCCCCCGCTATGTGTAGCCTGATCATTGTCTGTGAAAGTAAATGAGCCATGCTCTGGAAAAGGGGGGCTAGATGCATCCCTGTGATTTATATATAAATCAAATCAAGCCATAAAATGATCATGGATCAATGAAAGCCATTTTTTGTAAATAACCCACAGAGTCATGAGGTCATCTGGTCCTTGGAAGTACAGAAAATAAACCAAAACCAAAAAATTTCGGCCCAGGTCAGCCTGCGCGGGTTGCAATATTTTTGCAGTTTTGCAGATGCATTCAGTATCCTTATCACAGAGCACGGCATAAGGTTTACGGCCCCTAATTCTTCGGTAAATAACTATGTATCGTGTATAACATTCACGTTGTCGTAAAGGCTATTCGGCCAATCTCGACACTTTCCGTGTTTTGATACGAGAGTTAGGGACCGTAGACTCACTTACTCATCGGTAAATATTAACTTGCATTTTTTTTCCAGCCATGGAAGGCGGAAGAGAGCAGTGACGATGAAATAGCTGTGATACTTGAGGACGATTTGACTGTATCACCGTATTTTTATACTTACTTAAAGCAAGTACACTCTAAATATGGACACAGTCCAAAAGTGAATGGGTTTGCCCTACAAGGGTGGTCAATGAAACACTGCAGCGGGTTTGGATGTATTCATGGAAGCTTATCAGTGAATTTTAAAAATACTGTTTTTCTTTACCCCACCCTGGGGACATGGGGCTTCTCGCCCAACCGCAAAAACTGGATTATGTTCATAAAATGGTTTGAATACAAGTATGGTGATGCCATCTTTAACCCTTTGGTGCAGGGCCACGTATCGTTAGACTGGTATGGGAAGTTCGCCAAGGAGGGTAGCGTGGACAATTTCTGGGAAGTGTGGCATATCTACTTTACACGGATAAACTCAGAGTTTACGCTATATCCTAATTTTGAAGGTAAGCTATTTTTGTTGTTATTGTTGTTTTTCTTTTGGAAGAAAACGACGAGCCATTGCCCTACCCTGGTCATCAGCACTGGTCGTCTGCGTCTGCCTCCGAAGCTTTGAAACTTTGTATTACCTCTGTTTTTGTTTTACTGAAGATAATAAGTTCAAACTTGGACAAGGTGTTAACTGACAGAAGACAGGCTCGTGGGACAGGGGCAGGTAATTATTAAACTATTTTTATTTAATCGTGTCCCTTTTTCGACTGGAAATTTTCACTGAAAAACAAGGACCAAACCGAAGTAGCTCAGTCGGGTAGCGTGCAGCACTTGAGTACAGGGGTCGTTGGTTCGATCCCTGGTTCGGCCAATTTCTTTCCGGTAAAGTACTGATGATGGTCAGTGCCACAGGATTCATTCCTCTTATCATCGTCGCCACGATGGTTATGTGGGAAAGCAGCCGGTGGCTTGGAAAGCGAAGTGCTGGTAAAAGTGACTGTAGGAATGCATGGGTAGGTGCACTGTTCGCCGCGATATAACCGAAACACTGTTGAAAATAGCATAACACAACGTACAGCTAATCCTTTTGTCTGCTGTAAGACTTACCATTTGTCGACTTTTAGTTTGAACTACTGTGGTTATTTTGATGCGACAGGTAACCAAAACCACCATTAAATTGGCAAAATCTAGGCTGTTGTTACCAAACAAGAATCATTTCATCAAGCTAGTAATAATTCCTTTGCTAGCCGACAAAAGCTTAGACTTGACCGAACTGAACGCATGTCTATATGACAGTGATACTCGATGTGCTTGGGAAGTAGTAAAAATAATGTTCGAGAAGAATGAATATTTTTTTAGCTTTTAGATACCACGAAAACTTAAATGGAAAAAATGAATGAATATAATTGGATCATGCTCTGCTAGAAGGTGGTTTAATGCATAAGCAAAAAAAGTCCCGACATTGCAAAGATGCTCATTACCACACAACAAAAGTTTTGGCTTGTCCAAATTAAAAGCATTTGCAGACAACAAAGTAAAAAATGACTGAAAATTGGACATTTGTTTTGTGAAGGGTAGAAAACATTGTGGGAAAAGGAGAAAATGCTGGTTTCCAGCATTTTCTCCTTTTCCCACAATGTTTTCTAAAGGCTTCTTTTTCAGGGGCGTCAAAAGTAGGGATTGAGTGGCAATTCCCCTTTTCCCAGAGAGCCGCCAAAATTTAATCCTATTTCGTTTTCATCTTGTTTTAGATCACAAAGGGTTGACCTTCAACTGGAAGGAAAATGGCCTCCATTATACAGACAAGAGCGTCGTGGACCAAACCGCCGACAAGCAGAGCTTGCTGTTGGAATGGAAATATGAATACCTGAAATTGCCAGATACTGTCGTTGTTGTAAATAATGACGGGTCAGTTTTGTCACATTTTTATCTGTGACCTCGGCGTAGATATCATGTGATCCCAGTTCCTACATCGTGTCCTTGTCGACCAGCCTCTATGCAATAGTTCATACCGGATCATCCCGATATTCAATAATGTGAAGTCACGTGATAGAATCACAACCCGGTCGCTAAATATTCCGTCAATCTCCGAGCAGAGTTGTCGTTCGTTACCTCACATACATCTCTGCGATGGGCTAAATGACAAGAATCTTGTCAAACCGAGGAAAGGATGTTTTGTTACTGTTTAGCTGTTTCATATGTAAAATTGTAAGTTTGACAAAGGAAATATGATTCTGGATACATTATAGGTGCGTTCAAACTGATGAATTTACCTGTATAAAATGGAACTAATTTTTTCGAGCCTCTTCACTTTTCAGAATCTTACGCCGATTTTAACAAAAATGGCTGCGCCCATGAATGATGACAACTGATTTGACACACCGCTGGATCTAAGTTTGTACGATTAAAAATCAAGTTATCGTCCTTTAAAGATATTTAGGCTTTTCAGAAAATCCCTCTTTTGTTCATTTCCTATCACTAAGTCTGATTGGTCCCATGCTGTTTGAACAGCACACGAAACAATCGATATTGGTCTTTCTTTTACCGGCGTTTGTGTAGCCATTTTGAGTTATGGTCATGTGACAAAAATATGACGTAATGACGGGCTACTTTCTGAGCCCACTACAAAGGTAAATGTAATGATCCGGAGTGCAAGAGAGTGATATTCCGTAACTGCTTCCAATGAAGGGATATGCCGATTGGAATATGGTAAAATGTTCCGGTGATGACTAGATGAGCAAAGAGATTATACATGCAGCAAATAGTAAACAGAAATTCAATTGTATTCTGATCAAGTTACCCTGTTGAACCCATACCTATCGTCGAATGGACACTATATTTTTGAACGGAACAATATATGTTACTGTGATTTTCAAGTACTTATTCTTCCCAAAATAGAACCCTTTTCCTATGTGCTGTTCACAGGAATACTGCCTATCATGGCTACAACACTTACAAATAATTCTGACTTTTCCTTGACCTTAGACCTACGTATAACTCGCATGCGACACATAATTAATAGATAGGTCTACAGTATATGGTAAACAATTGTACAAAGTTACACTGTAATTCATTTATTATTAAGAGTTACAGGCCAGAAATAAAAGCTATCCTCCCCAAGACACATTTAATTTACCGTGACTCTGACCTTTAACCTATAGATATGATTCCTGCTCATGACATAGCAACTTGATGTTGTGCAAAGTCATTCAGAAATAAAGAAATATGGAAAAAAAGTTCTGGCCTGGACACAAAATAGACATTTGATCTTGCCTTGACCTTGACCTTAGACCTATGGACATGATTCTTACACAAGAAATATTTCCTGTATGTGTTGAAAACTTTACAGAGTAGTATATATTGAAATTCATTCATTCATTATTCAAAACGAACAAAAATATGAAAAAATTCTCTTATACATTTTAACCTTGCTGTGACCTTGACCTTTGACCTACTGGCATGGATCTTTTGCGTGAAACATTGTCTTTATCTGATAAACAAGTATGACATGTGTGACATGAACCCCCCTTCCCAGTGGGACATGAACACCACCTGCATTTGACCTTGATCTATAATCTACAGACATGATTCTTGTGCATGACATCGTCTGTATGTCGCTAACATTTGCGCCGATAGACAGACAGACTAAACTAAAATAACATATACCTCCCCATTTTTAAAAATCTGGGCATTAAGAAATAAAGAAAGATAAACAGACAAAACCGAAACATCCTTTTTTCTTTCAGCAGGTGATGAAAACTAGATTTTTTGCTAAAAGTCTTTAGTATGGATAATTTTTCATTTTGACAGTAGCTGTTATTTATCAATAAATGGTGTTAGCAATGCTCTTAACCCTTTAATAGAACAAACAAAATTTCAGAACGGTCCAAATTAAAAGCATTTGCAGACAACAATTTCAGTGTGACTCAAATGGTGTAATTTTTCTCTGATAGAATTTAAACACAGTGGGAAAAGGAGAAAATGCTAGTTACCAGCATTTTCTTCTTTTCCCACAATGTTTTCAAAAGGCTTCCTTTCCAGGAAAGTCAAAAGTAATTGTGTGGTAAAGGGTTAAAGAGAAATGCATCTGTTATAAAAAGTTTTAAAGTATCTACCCACGTCAGCAGGTTGGCCTGGGCTGAAACTTTTCACTATTGGTCAATTTCTGCACATCAAAGAACCAGTCTACCTCTTAATTTAGTCATTTTTAACACAAAATAGATTGAACAGATCCATAATTTCATGATAACCTACATCATACCACGTATCACTGAGATGCATCAAACCACGTAGGCTCCCGTATATAAGTACATAGCTGGTCTGTGTTTGTTATTTTTAACACTTTACCAGCCGACAAAGTTTTAGCCTTGCCCAAACTGAAAGCATTTGCAGAAAACAATTTCAACGTGGCTAAAATGGTGTAATTTTTCTTTGATAGAGAAGAAAACATTGTGCAAAAAGAAGAAAATGCTGCTTACCAGCATTTTCTTCTTTTTCCATAATTTTTTGAAAAGGCTTCTTTTCCAGGAGCATCAAAAGTTGCCATTATGTGATAACGGGTTAAGTCATTTAACCCTTTACCCCGTAGATACTCATTTCTACGCATTGCTTGTAAGAGCCTTTGGAAAACAATGTGGCACAATGACCTATGCTATCAAAAGGTGTCATATACACATTAGAGATGGCTTCTTCCTTGCTGTTATTTAGGGTCAATTAGAGATACAACAGAAATGCCATATGGGGTAAAGGGTTAAACCTTTGACTCTGCACCAGGCAAGAAGTTGACAATCCTTAGGTTTGTTAGTGTAACTCTGCAATTTTTTGTGGACAGTGTAGATCAAGATCAGACTGCACAGATTGTGCAGCCTGATTTTGAATCTACACTTCTTGTGTAGGGGCTATTTTTTCCAAAAAAGTACATGTAAAACAGCGTGCAAGTTTGATTTCATACATTTAGCAGGAAATGGGTTAAACTAGTCCATATTCAAAGCATTTGCAGACATTTCAATGTTGCTCATACGATGGGATTTGAAAGAGTTGTTGTTGTATTGGGGTTTAACGCCACTTTAACAGCTAAGGTCATATCATGGCGGTCCGTGACGCACATGTGTTTCCTGGCTTTCTCACACAGGTACTAACACAACTTTCTTTCCAAAGTCACCGACTACTTTTCTCACATGGATTTGAAAGAGGGAGGGAGAGAAAGAGGGGAAAAGAGAGAAAGGGTCACAAATAACTTTTACAATAGCTAAGTATGGTAACTTTACACTAACATGGAAAAAAGATTGATAGCCTGACAGCAACAACAATAATAAATTCTCATTTATTTTATTTTGTTAGATCCCAATTGTAACACTCAATAGTTAGTCCCGGACAACTGTAAATGAAGAAAGAAATGGTATTTTCCGTATGTATGGTATAATCTAATGGTATAAACTAAGTAGAATTATTAATTTATTAACACATTGCTTCCTGCAAGTGACGTTTTTAGTCCCACAGACCACTCATGAAAATATAACTTTTATAAAGCAGACAAATACCCCATACCAGCACCATGTCAATGAAGTAGCACAATCAATAAAAGGAAATGTTTTTGAAAACAAAGATCATCTGTGACTTTGAATTTTGACGTCAGTAACACAAAAACAAAAGGACTTATATAGCGTTTCAATGTCCCATGTTAGAGTATAGAAACTATTTTCAAACAAAGTTATTCAGTGAGCTTGACCTTTGACTCATGTGACCAAAAACAATAGGTCATCTCCTTGGATCATGAGCAACACTTGTATAAGGTTTCAGGGTCCTAGGTCAAACAGCTTCTGAATTAGAGCTTTGAAACAAAGAAGTCTTCAGACGGATGGGTTGGCAGACAGACAGGCATGATGAAACTAATGTACCCCCCTCTCCGAAAGAGATGGGGGTGTCTAAAAATGTAGTGAAAAGAGAAATTGCTCATGAGCATTTTTTTACCACATATTTTCCCCCACTTATCACAACATGCAAGACACATTTTTTTGGTGACTCGATACTTATAAAGTCTCCTATACAAAGATAGTTTACATAGTCATTTTCTCCTTTTCCCACCAAGTTTTCTACCCTTCCCAAAGCAAATATCAATTTTTGAGCCACATTTATTTCATTGTCTGCAAGTGCTTTCAATTTGGACAAGTCTACGATTTTGTCTTTTGGTAAAGAGTTATATCTTAATTGGTACAATTGAGTACAAGTTTTCTGGTATGGTAAAAATGATTGTGGGAAAAGGAGTCTTTCTCAAGGGTGTTAAAACACAAAGTTGTTTGGTGAAGGGTTAAAAGCTGAAATAATGATTTCAGTCTCTGATAGGATAGAAAACAATGTGGGAAAAGGAGAAAATGCTCCTTACCATTTTTTTGAACTCCTTATCAAGCGACAAAATTTTGGACCAGTCCAAATTAAAAGCAGACAACAAAATGAATGTGACAAAAGAATTGAAATTTATTTTAGGAAGGGAAGAAAACATTGTGGGAAAAGAAGAACATGCTGGTTACTAGCATTGTCTCCTTTTTCCACAATGTTTTCAAAAGGCTTCTTTCATAGGGGTGTTAAAAGTCGGGATTGTGTGGTAAAGGGTTAAAGCCCACTTTCCTCAGGGTTGTTAAAAGTTGGGATTGTGTGGTAAAGGGTCAATACCAATTAACCACCTTTAGTATACACAAGGGCTAGCTTCATGCTCTTGGAAAAAAATTGATTCACCATCCTAATAAAGTAGAGATATTTTACTAGTATAGTAAAGCATTGTTCTGAAAAAACTATGAAGCTAGCCCCTGTGATAGCAAGTACAAGACTGGATTTCAGAACAATACCACAAGGTAAAAACAATATTACAAAACAGTGGAATTTTGGCCTTACATGCCTCGTAAAATTAACCCTTAAACCGTCTTTCAAAACTATAGCTGCCTTTGCAGTCAGTGTAGATCAAAATCAGACTGCACAAAATGTGCTGTCTGATCTTTAATCTACACTGACCCCTTGGTGGAAAAAATATAGACAGAAACAAGAATGAAATTGCCATCACTTTAGTCTTATTTCTAGATTTGAAATGGCTGTTGGGTTCATTTGATGCTCTACTATGGCTTAATGCAAAAACTGCATTGCTGTACAATGGTAACCAGCATTTTCTCCTTTTCCTACAATGTTGTCTACCCTGCTGGAAACAAATTTCAATTTTTGGGTTACATTTGTAGTCTGCAAATGCTTCCATGTTGTACCAGTCCAAACTTCTGTCGTTTGGTAAAGATTTGACTCGTTATCTAATGATGAAATTTTATATCTTTCAAAATCGAAAGCTTTTCCAGACGACAAAATGAATGTAACCAAAAATTTGAAATGTGTTTTTGGAATGGTTGAAAAACATTATGGGAAAAGGAGAAAATGCTGGTTTCAAGCATTTTCTCCTTTTCCCACAATGTTTTCAAAGCTCTCTTCTTTACTACCATAAAAGACAGAAAATGTGTGGAGGAGGGTTAAAGTAAAATACCTTATAGATCCCCATCAAATTGTAAGGAGTACATGTATTGTGTTCCAGCAATAAACAATCTTTATACCACCAGTGCATATAAATTCAACGAATGCTTCAATGAGGACTAAATGTTCCTCCAATTTCTTATTACACCATGTTACTTTGTAACTCTCTATGTAACAATAATTATATATATGCATAAAAATAAGGTACTGAACTACAGCACATAAACCTCTTTATAATATAACAGAATTTCAGAAATGCCAAAATCCACTAAACAATTACAAATACAAGTAAAATAAATACGATATTGATCCCAATACAGATTAATCTAGTCCATTAACATGCAAATATATTTTGCTTTTTTTTTTTTCCTTGTCACACTCTCTCACTTATAAATGAGCCATGCTCTGACAAAAGGTAGCTTAATGCATCTTCTGGACCTTAGGCTACTAAGTGTGACTCGCTGATCTTTTGTGGACAATATAGATCAAGATCAGACTCCACAAAATGTGCTGTCTGATCTTGAAACTACTTTGTCCGATAAAGAGATATCATTCCTCAAAGGTAACTTTGAAATAGCAGCATTTTGATTTTTTTCTATCAAAATGAAAATTTCATTTTAGTCGCTTAGCAGCATGAGTGTTAACTCTTTACCAAACGACAAAATTTTAAATCTGCCAAATTGAAATCATTTACAGACAACAAAATAAATAAGACTCAATAACTAAAATTTTTACTTGAAAGTCTAGAAAACATTGTGGGAAAAGGAGAAAATGCTGGTTACCAGCATTTTCTCCTTTTTCCACAATGTTTTCAACAGATTTCTATCTCAGGGTCTTTAAAACTCGGGATAGTGTGGTAAAGAGTAAACACATTGTACCTAGCAAGACATCACATCATTACAGATCTGTAAAATCAACTTTGTCCGAGTCCTGAGGTAGATGGATTTTTTGATATGCTGAAAATCTACCAAAAGCAAAATGTCAACCAGCAACGTCCGCTGTTATTGGGCAATACCTTTTGCAGATGCATTAAGCCCCCTTTCCACAGAATGCAAATATATTTATGTCCCCCTTCATGAAGTGGGGGTATATTGCTTTGCTAAGGTCAGTCGGCATATCGGTCTGTGGGTCGGTCAGTCCCTCGTTCAGTAGACTTACCTTGTCCGGATGATAACCAGACACGGAATTGATCTAGGTTCGTCAAATTTGGTACAGACATTTGTTTTGGAATGTAAATGATCCCTATTGATTTTGAGGTCAATCAGTTGAAGGTCAAGGTCACAGTGACTGTCAACATGCTGATATATAGACCAAACCTTGTCCGGATGATAACCAGAACACAGAACTGACTTAAATTCGTCAAATTTAGCACAGACATTAGTCTTGGGGTGTAGATTATCTCCACTGATTGTGAGATTAATCCATTAAAGGTCAAGGTCACAGTGATAGTCAACATGTTGATATATAGACCAAAGCTTGTCTCGATGATGATTAAAGACCCTATTGATTTTAAGGTCATTCTGTCAAAGGTCAAGGTCACAGTGACTGTCAACATCTTGATATATAGACCAAACTTTGTCTGGATGATAACTAGACATAGAATTGACCTAGGTTCTTCAAATTTGGCACAGACATGCCTTTTGGAGTGAAGATGATCCCTAATGATTTTGAGGTCAATCAGTCAAAGATCAAGGTCAGAGTGACCATCAACATTTTGATATATAGACCAATGAATGAATGAATGGTGTTTTATGGCCCGTCGACAACTTAGGTCATATTAAGCGCACTTACTTAGTAAACAATAATGCGAGGTGAAAATAACATACATGTGCAACAACATAAGACAAACATGATAAATGAGGAATGGACGAAACACAAAATGATGCCCCTTTTGTCGCCTTTTACGACATGCATGCTGTCACTTTTGTTCCGCCAGATAAAATGGCAGATGTGATGATCGCCGGACTGCAGTGGTTTATTCTTATACCCCCGATTAAACCACACGGGGTCCCACAGGCCAATTGATTCCCATTCTAAACCCTATTTACATCAAGAAAAAAAAAAAATATAGGATTTGGAATAAGAACTACCCAGCCTGCTGCAATCCTACGAATTACGAGGAAAGCAGCCATTTGTCTCTAATTTTAGTCACCTTCTACAACATGCCATAGAGAAAGGCCGAGGTGCTATTCTATAAAGTAAAAAAAACTCCGGGACTCCACGGGGAGATATATAAACCAAAGCTTGTCCGGATGATAACTAAATACACAATTGACCTAGGTTCTTCAAATTTGGCAAAGACATTTGTCGCTGAGTGTAGATGATCCCTATTGATTTTGAGATTAATTCATCAAGTGTCAAGGTCACAATGGCTGTCAACATGTTGATATATAGACCAAACCTTGTCCGGATGATAACTAGACACAGAATTGACCTAGGTTTTTCAAATTTAGCACAGACATTAGTCTCAAGAGTGCTGATAATCCCTATTGATTTTGAGGTTAATTCATCAAAGGTCAAGGTCACAGTGGCAATCAACTTAATTATATATAGACCAAACCTTGTCCAGATGATAACTACACATAGAATTGACCTAGGTCCTTCAAATTCTGAACAAAAATATGCTTCTTGGAGTGTAAATGATCCCTATCAATTTTAAAGTTAACCTGTGAAAAGTCAAGGTTGCAGTGACCACCAGATGATTCAGGGCCCATGCTGCTGTTTGAAACTTGAGCCATTTGCTTTAAAAAAAATTAAAGTGTCTCAAAAATCATCATATGTAGCTCAACTTGTGGCTCCAACATTTTACTCGCATATTAACGGGAGCATCCAAGTCGACTGGGAAAAAAGCGAAGTCAAATGCGTGTTTTGATATCAGTTAATGAACTGTGGCACTTCCTGTATCAATGTGGCAGTATGGGGGCATGACTGTTTTACAAACAGAGGTCTTGTTATCAATTATATTAATAATTCTAATTTAATAAACTACTTTACATAAATACCAGTACTATCTACATGAGATTATTGACAAAATATTACAGCATTTCTTTTTCCACTTATCAAAATGAATTCTATTAGTTGTATTCTCAACAATTGCTTTAGAGATAAGGTAAGAAGCTAAAGAAAAGAACATCTAAAATTACTAAAAGCTTTCCTATGCATGCCTCGCTAGATTAAGCTCAACCTGTCTTCCCCACCGACTTAACTCTTTACCAAACAACATCATTTTAGAATAATCCAAATTGGAAGCATTTGCAGACAACTAAATTAATGGTCACTAAAAAATTGAAATATGTTTAGGGAAGGGAGATCCTTAAACATTGTGTGAAAAAGAGAAAATGCTGGTAACCAGCATTTTCTCCTTTTCTAAAAATGTTTTCAGAAGGCTACTTTCTCAGGGTCGTGAAAATCAGGGATTGTTTGGGAAAGGATTAAGAGATTCATTTGATTTATAAAGTGCATTGAATGTTGAAAAATACATGCAATACAATCGTTGTCGCCCCACAATGTTCTTGGCCTTTAAAAGCCCCAATGCAGCCAAATGTAAATAAACCTCTGTATAGAATATAGGTCATTCTCACAGATACCGTTTAAAAGTCTACAGTAATAGCCATTTGTCTAACAATCTGTTGAAATATGGCTACCCAAAGTCTAGGTTGCTGGCTGTACAATGGACATTAAAAATAAATGTAATGTTGCCAACATTAATTCCTACATCTAATATGTATTAATTTTGTATTGCTATCAATACAACCTTGACCAACCATACTTTAACAGAGTCCGTCATAATACAGTGTGACTAAATACGTAAAATTTGTCTATGGAAGTGTAGAAGTTATTGTGAAAAAAAAAAACAACACAAAATGAAGATTACTTGATAATTACCCTTTATAACACAGTTTTGACTTTTACAGTCCCTGAGAAAAATTGTCAGAACAGAGAAAATGCTAGGAACCAAAATTTTCTCCTTTACCCACAATGTTTTCTACCCTATAACACACAAATTTTATCATTTTAGTCATGTTTAGATTGTCATGTGCAAAGCTTTTAACATGGACAAGCCTACACTTTTCTCAAGTTGTAAAGACTTCAAGAGAAATGAATTTTAAGTACTTTAACAACATTTATTTCTATCATTTTTTTTTCAAGAACCAAATTTGATTTTCATTGCTTCTGAATAAAGTAAATCTCAAGATCAGAGAGCACATCATGTGCATTCTGAAACTGTACCTTCACTGTCTAATTCTATGGTCAATATTTTACAATGCATAAAAATTGCATTGTCTGGAGTTTTGGTAGATTGCTCACAACTTTAAAACAATTACGGTGGGAACAGGAGAGAATGCTGGTTACCAAAACTTTTTTCCTATTCCCTCAAGGGGGCTTAATGCATCTGCTCAGTCCTCCAAGGCCAATCTGGGTCAAAACTTTTTGCTATTGGTCAATTTTGTGTACATTCAATTTGTGTTTATTTATTGTCGGTTGCCCATATGGGCGACCCCCTCCTCAAGGCTGTTAGTAGTGTTACGGGGGATAGTGCAGATACAAGATGAAACCTGTCTAAGTTACGCCTGATTCTTTTAACAGCATGGTGTATAGCAACATTATATGGGACCTCAGTTTAACGTCTCATCCACAAGACTATTAGTAATTTTTAGATGGCCAGCTGTGGGGATCAAACCCACACCCTCAAGTGACTCAAAACATTTTGTTTACAAATTCTATGCTTTATCTGCAGGCTGGTCTTTTCTGTATATTCAAAGGCCTGTATATTTCATTCCATAGTTGGTTGTTTAACTCTTTACCACATGAGAAAATTTTAGACTGGCCCAAATTGAAAGCATTTGCAGACGACATAATAAAGGTGACTGAAAATTTAAAATTTGGTTTGCAAAGGGTAGAAAACACTGTGGGAAAAGGAGAAATTGCTGGTTACCAGCATTTTCTCCTTTTCCCACAGTGTTTTCAAAAGTCTTCTTTCTCAGGGTCGTTAAAAGTTGGGATTGTGTGGGAAAGAGTTAAAAGAAAGGTTTTTATGGATGCATAATTACATGATGACCATATTTAATGGAGATGCATTTACCAGAGCATGGCTCAAATGTGATAAGAATTTATAAAATACATGCAACAAAATTTTGATGCTAATACAGTTACAAGATTAGGTACAAGATTAACTAAGAAATGAATCCAATCCTGAAAGAAATGGTAGACTTCTTTATAAAAACATGAAAAGTAAAACTTTGATATAAGTGCTTAAACAAGAAGCCTCTGAGGGCCTAAGTTGCTCTACTGACAGTGACTTTGCTCATCTTTAAGGATGCATCATTAATATATGATTCTAGAAGGAAAAAGACAGATGCAAAAACTAACAAAAATAAGCAGGAAATATTGCAACTGGGCTTGAACTCACTTGGATAGCTTAACAACCACGCCATGACATAAACTCTGCTGACTTTCAGCAAGTAGAGCTAAAAACAACTTGATGTAGGATTCTGCTTCACAGACAACTCTGAACTCTTTCCTGGCCAATTAAATTTCAGAATTGTCCAAATATAAAACATTTGCAATTGACAAGTTACATGGATCTATAGATAGATTAAGTATTAACCTTTTACCAGACAATAAAATTTCAGCCTAGTCCAAATTGAAAGCATTAAAGACAACAATTTTAATGTGGCTCAAATGCAGATTGTTTCTTTGATAAGGTAGAAAACATTCTGGAAAAAAGGAGAAAAATGCTGGTTTTGACCCAGTTGGCATCATACAATAAAGGGTTAACGGTTAATAAACATTATAGGCAATGGACAAAATGCTGGTAACCACCATTTTCTCCTTTTCTCAAAACAATTTCATAATTTTTTCTTGGGGTTGTTAAAACATGGGGTTGTTTAGCAATGGGCTAAAATATCACATATGCATCAAACAAAAAACAAATAAGAGCTCCTTCCAGATTCTTGATCACAAAAAATTTTGGTCAAAATTCAAATTCAAAATTTCACACTTACTGTAATATTCTTTGACTTGGCTCATGTTAAACATGTTATTTCCTGAGATAAATTTGCGCTAAAGTATTTTTAAAACACCTTTGTAAATAAAATATGAAGAAGCACTTAGCCAAGCACTACTGTTTGGCATATGAATGCATGTCACATCATGTTACATATAAAAAAAACTGTTGCATGAGAGAGAGTGAGAGAGAGAGATAGACAGAGTGATATACAGAGAGATAGACAGAGAGATAGACAGACAGAAAGACACAGAGAGAGATAGAGGGAGGGGAGGATTTGCTTGTATTACAGTTTGAATACTTTTTCACATGCATCAGAGATGAGTTGCAGAAAATTGTCAGAAAGAAAATTTGCTACAACTAAGTATTGAACTCCCAACTGCAAGATCACATGTCAAGATACCCTTACCACTGAGCTACCTGGCCAAGTGGAAAGGAGGAAAAAATGATTCATATTGAGTAACAGGCAACAAACTAATCCACACATAGATGAAAAGCAACCTGGATAGGTTTGGAATCTATAACCTTTTGATAAATAAATTGATAAATACATGAATACATCTACAAGAAAAGCATGCTCTTTCCCAAAAGCAAATGAAACAAAAATTCAAATAGAAAAAACCCCCTCAACATGACCAGAAACAGTCGCAAGCAACTGGACCCTTATTCATCAACCATTCTTTAGAACATTCTTCAGCTTATTCTGCAGAATTTTATAAATTTAAAAGTAACACAACCTCTTTTAGGCTAACCCATTTGGTTTAGCCAATCACAAGTTATGTTACTTTCAAATTTAGAAAACCTTAAAGACTAGGAACGTCTTTAGGAATTATTGGTGAATATGGACCCCACTTTCTGTTAAAATGGCTGCCATAAGACTTTGCAAAGAATGTGAGTTGAAAATTTATCAAATGCAACAATCAAAAGAATTTACACAACCATCAGTAATTGCCTAATTCAAGCTAACAATACACTAGTACATAAAACTTAACTGGTATAATGTGTCTATAATAACTTCTTAAACTCTTTATCAAACCAGAAAACTTTAGACTTCCCAACTGATAGACTGAATAGGAGTTTAGTTCTGTTTTAACAGCTTAGGTTTATATTGAAAACATTGTTGGGAAAGAAGAAAATGCTGTTAACCAGCTTTTTCTTCTTTTTTTCACAATGTTTATCTTCATGTGGTCGGTGCATCTATGCACATGTTAAACGGCTTTCTAACACAAACACTGACAAAACTTTCTTGGCAAGTTACCAACTACTTTTTCCATACTTTAGAGATGAAAGGCAAAAAACAAAAACCTTTCCAAAATTGAAAGCATTTATAGACTACAAAATAATAGTGTCTAAAATGTTGCAATTTGTCTTTTTGAGGTAAAAAACAGAGCAGGAAAAGGAGAAAATACTGCTATAAATCATTTTCTCTTTTCTGTTGATGTTTTCTACCATCTTCTTTTCAAGGTTGTAAAAACCTAAAAATTGGTGTTTAGCATTTTTTCCCCTTTTTCAACCATGTTTTTCACAGCTGCCCTCTTTAGGATTGTTAATACCTGGAACTGTTTGCTAACCCTTTATCACAAAATTCTGAGTTTGAATGTTGTTTAGGGAAAAAGCTTTTTGAAAACATTGTGGCAAAAAGGAGGAATCCTTTTTTCCACCATGTTTTCTACCCCATCAAAGACAGACTTCATCATTTGAGCCACATTTTAACTCATTAACAAGCAACAATATTTTGGGCTTGTCCAAATCCAAAGTGTTTGCAGACGACAAAATAAAAGTGACTGACATTTTGAAATTTGTTTTGTGAAGAGAAGAAAACATTGTGGGAAAAAAAGAAAATGCTGGTGCCAGCATTTTCTCCTTTTCCCGCAATGTTTTCCAGAGGCTTCTTTCTCAGGGTCATCAAAAGTAGGGATTGTGTGGTAATTGTCATCTGCAAGTGCTTTCAATTTGAAGGAGTTTGAAATGTTGTCTGATAAACAGCTAAAGGGTTTACAAGAGACACTAACAACAACTCAATAACTACTCCTAGAAACAGATCTTTGTCAAGACTTCTCAGAATCACTATCATCATCCACTAATTGTCTGGAACTATTTTTTACAGATAATGATATATGAGACTTATCATGTGAATGGTTCCCAAAACTCTGTATTTCCATGTCAAACTTTGGTGCCATTTTCAGACCCAGTCTAATAGCGTCATACTGCTTGGCTTTGGTATAGCAAAGCACCCCAAGTATCACAATTGTTGTACCGAGTCCACTCAGAAATGTCACCGGATTTGAGAAAATTATCACAGATAACCAGATCAAAAAGGCACGCTTTACTGTGTTTGCAACACTGAAATATAAAAAAAATACAGCTGAAATACACCATTCATCTTTACATTAGACATTCAACCTTTGTTGTTAGAATTTCATACTCAATTTATGGCTCAGTCAATACTTGTACCTGGCCCAGTAGCTCAGTGGTTAGCGTACCTGACTTTTGACCTGGAGGTTGTGAGTCCAATATCCAATTGTGGTGAACTCTCTTTCCAGCAATTCTTCGCCTCTTTCGTCAGATGCATGTGAGAAAAATAATAAGTGGCTTCTAAAAGAGGGTTGTGTCAGTGCTGGTGTGAGAAAGCAAGGAAACATGGGTGTGTAACTGACTGCCATGATGTGATCTTTGCTGTTAAACTGGCGTTAAACTCCACTACAAACTAAAACCAAACACTTATCTTACATCTACATGTAGAGAAAAAAAAAGTGTTTGCTACTGAAATGCATCCTTAATCTTCAGACAACCTGTTCTTTTTGTAGTATCTCATACTTCACTCTTCGCCTCACAGGAAAGTTTTATTCTTGTCTAAATTGCAAGCATTTGCAGACATTAAAATGTGACTGAAAATTGACATTTGTATAGGGAAAGACATTGCAAGAAAGGGTTACCAGCATTTTCTCCTTTCCCCACAATGTTTTCAAAAGGCTTCTTTCTGAGAGTTCTTAAAAGTTTGTGTGGTAAAGTATTAATGGCTCAGTCAAGCAGTTGTTATCTTACAGTTCATGTTTGAACTTTTTTTCTTTTCCCACATTGTTTTGATAGGCATTCTTCCTCAGGGCCATTTAACCCTTTACCCCATAAGGCATTTCTATTGTATCTCTAATTGACCCTAAATAACAGCAAGGATGAAGCAGTTTCCTATGTGTATATGACACCTTTTAATAGCATAGAAAACATTGTGACAAAAGGTGAAATTGCTCGTCACCTTTTGCCACAATGTTTCTCAAAGGCTCCTATAAGCAATACATAGAAATGAGTATCTATGAAGTAAAGGGTTAAAATCTCATTGTGTCATAAAGCCATGATAAAGGTGTAACTCTTCACCAAACTGGAACAGTTTTTAGATGATTAATTACTTATGTCTCAAAGGATGAAATTTGTCTTGGAAAGGTTTGAAAACATGGAAAAGGAGAAAAACTTTCTGCTAAGGTTAAGAAAACATTGTGGAAAAAGGAGAAAATGCTAATTACCAGCATTTTCCTACAATATTTTCAAAAGCCCTTTTCCTCTAGGTTGTTAATACTTGGGTTTGAGTGGTAAAAGGTTATACAGTAAGTCAAGTTGACAAGTTTTCTAAATTCCTTACCTATGGGTAACTGGAGATATAAATCCCATTAAAACATACGCTGATATGCTTTGAAAATGGAAAAAAATTCCATTTAAAATGAGAGCTGTGAGCATGGACATGTCTGTTGTAGCATGTACTTTTTGAAAGTCTATCATGAATATCCCAGCAGGAATCTGGACAATGATGGAAGATATACTGGTGAAGAACTGCAGCTCGGCCGGCCTGAAATGGAAAAAAAAGGAAAGGAATAACTCCAACACACAGACAATTCAAATGTCCTTGCTGTTTTTAGTCCCAAAATACCAAATTTCCATGTGTCTGTAGGGACTCACATTATCAACTGTCTACACTGGCAAAAGCACCTATCGATGCTCTACTGGAGTTTCATTTAACAGTTCTCAAGCCACTGGCTGCTTTGTGACATAACCGTTGTCAAAAAAAATATCAACAGTGAAAGATGAATGAATTCTGTCGCAATAACTATCACCAATCCTTGGAAAGAACTGCTCATGCCTGGAATTCAAACCATTTAAGCCCTATATGCTACCGACTGTGCAAACTAGGCTAGGCTTTGTCTTAAGAGTTCAAAGCTAACTGTC
Source organism: Tridacna crocea (assembly GCA_943736015.1). Classification (NCBI taxonomy): domain Eukaryota; kingdom Metazoa; phylum Mollusca; class Bivalvia; order Cardiida; family Cardiidae; genus Tridacna; species Tridacna crocea. The sequence goes on from OX031072.1 coordinate 12,776,757, forward strand.
TCTGTTATGAGTAGTATACCACAAATTTAGCTGTCCATGTGGAGTTTCAAGTTGCAGAAGTGAACTGTCTGTCTGGTCTGTATCTTCTCAATATTAACTTCAGACATAGAAGGGTCATCTTTCACCAGTCAAACAAACATAAGACATAACTGAACGCATTTGCAGACAACAAATCAAGCTTGACTCAAATGAACAGTTTTGTCTATCAATAGGTAGATAACATAATTGTGATGGCAATATAATTCAAAAGAACATAAAATTTTCCTGTCCACAGAAAAGCTGTATTCATTACTACAAGGCTGTTATTGCTTCAATTTCTCTTTAGTACTGTATGTCATGTTATCCCCTTACCTGATGGACAAAATAAAAGCATTTGCAGAAGACAATTATAATGTGGCTCCAACAGTGCAATCATTTTTTGATGGAGTAGAAACAAATTTGGGAAAAGGAGAAAAATGCTGGTTACCAGCATTTTCTCCTTTTCCCAAAATGTTTTCAAAAGGCTTCTTTCCCAGGGTCATTGAAAGTTGTCATTGTTTGATAAGGGGTTATGAATTCATGATCAGCCTGTATATTCTTTACATCTCTAATCTTGATCTACAATATATGCAAAAGCATTCAGGCCTCTTCCCTGCCATTTACTGATTTACTGGCTGATAAAGAAGGATGCTACATTCTGAAGAGAAAAGGCTCCTGCAAGCCTGAATATCTTAACTCTTTACAAAAATTTTTTGGTACTTTTCAAAATTTTGAAAACATTTCCAGACAAAAATATAAACGTGGCTCAAATGATGAAATTTGTCTCTGATAGGATAGAAAACATTGTGGGAAAAGGAGAAAATGCTGGTTCCAAGCATTTTCTTCGTTTCCTACAAGGTGTTCAAAAGCCTTCTTTGTCAGAGTCGTGAAAACCAGAATTTGTTTTGGAAAGAGTGGACCCTTAATCATAGGACAAAAAATTAGACTGCAGACCTTATCTGCAGACCAGATTATAATTTGGCTCAAATCAGTTACCAGCATTTTTACCTTTTCCCACAATGTTTTCAAAAGCCTTTTCGATCATAATTGTTAAAATTCAGGATTGTGTGGTATAGGGTAAAATTGAAAAAGTCTGGTAAGTAATATAATTCTTACGTGTATCTGTGTTTTTCGCCACTTATTAGCATCTTGGAGTAAACATTCTGTACGCTGTAATGTAATAGAGAAAAAAAAAAAATATTCTACATGGAAATATGAATCTATTAGCACATCTAGATAAAATTACTGCAAAAATGATGAAAAATTTAAATCCATATAAACTTTTTCAGAAATCAGTCTTTCATTACTTTTTAATTTCTTTGGTTTGTACTGGAGTTTTAACTGCTTAGGTTACAATATAGTAATTTTTCTGTTGGTGTATTTTACCACAAGTATTATGACAAATAACATTTCAGTACAAAATATGTCCCAAATTGGTATTGCGTGAACAGATTGACATGAAATTGACCTTTATGCAAGGAATAATTAAAGAGTAAATATTTACAACATCATGTATATCCGCAAGGTACTGAAATTCTGTTAACTGGTAATGCTGGGTTTAGACCCTTACACTGCCAAAGTCAAAATATTAGGTCTTTGGCCGATGACATGGATCAAAATGACAGAAAGTGCATCTTAGATATATGTCATTTGCCATGTATTGTTAATTTAATTCAACAAAGTTCAATAAAATCATGTTTATTCCAAATACATGTATATTTAAAGATTATTGTAAAGAAAACACAACAAATCTATTTGCCACATAAGAGTTAAAAATCATGCAGACAACATCAGCCAAAGGTAAGTTTGGGCAGTAATTCAAGAATGAAATATATGATAATAGAGGTCATTTATTCATGTCAATTAAATTTTGTTTGAGTAATATAATTCCCAAATATTTTCCATGTATAGAGTAAACTATATATGCAAATATGAATTTGCGTAAAATCACACCCTCACCATTCTGTCACATTAGTGGCAAGAGCCGCAACAAATCCCGGAATGTTAAAACTGAGCTCATAGGCTGAGCAAAGGGCCAATCCCGCCATCACAGGAATAAGTGAAAAGATGGTGAAGATTCCAGTCTCCTCTTTTAGAATCAGATATGATATAGCAACAGTGAAAATTGGCGCTGAACTTTTGATGGTCTCAGTGAAGGATACAGCTACATACTTTAATGCTACCAGTCCAAGCACGACAGTGGAAATCCTAAGATAGAAAAGCGAAAAACTCTTTGATTTAGTGACCCATTAACCCTTCAACATACAATTCTGAGTTTTCACAATCCTGAAGAAGAAAGCTTTTGAAAACATTGTAGGAAAAGGAGAAAATGCTGGTAACCAGAATTTTCTCCTTTCCCAACAATGTTTTTCCAAACCTTTCAAAGGCAAATTACCTTTCGATTTGGACAAGATCATGCAGTAAAGAGTTAACATGTTACTTTCTGTAGATACTAGGCCAGCAATAGAAAATATTCTGAGAAAAGGAAACTTTCACTAGTAACAAGCAAGTGCTCCCTTTCCTACAATATTTGCTATACTGCAAAATATGTTCACCTTTTATGTAACATTCCTGAGTTTTAACAGTGCTCAGGGATGAGTCTTTAAAAAAAATCCAGGCAATAGGAAAAAGTCCAATACTTGGAACCTGCATTATCTAATTATCCCATACTATGTTCCACACTTCTAAAGACAAGCCCAATCATTTGGGACACATCAAATTTTTTTGTAAGTCAATATATTCTTTTGATTTTGGAAATAAAGCCAGTTTTATCGCTTTCATCTTCCCTACCTACAGCAGTATCTTTTTTCCATGCGGGTAAAAGCAGCTGATATTTATTTACCTATAGACTACAAAGCCACCTATAAGTTAACTCTTTCATTACTGAATGGATGAATTGCATTTTCTCAAAGGGTACAAATACAGTTTTGCTGTAAGAGCCAGACAAATTTAATCTATACCCAGAATAAATCAGTGGACATTTAGAGCAGTCTGATCTTGATCTACACTGTCCACAAAAGCTTCTGGTGTCATCTATGGTATAGATAGAGTTAATACTGTAAGCGCAAAACAATCTTTACCTTGTCGTACCAACAATGATCATATTTCGCCAGAAATTTGGAGGTTTCCCTTCTCTTTCTACTGGTTTATAAAAGCCTAGAGGTAAATACATCTGTAGACAACCAAGAGATGCTGTCATGACCATCTGCATATTGCCTGAAAATACCAGAATAGACCAAGATCTGTTACAGGTTGATGAATATCCCAAATTATGATATACATGAAAATCGTACAGCTCAAATACATGTGTCAAATAGATAAAATATCACACATGTCAGAAAAAAAATCTGTATCTTCACACTGTGAATTATGTTGCAATATTCATCCTCCATTCATAAAACTGAAGTTACTGACCTCTTCACCATTATTAAATTTGTTTTATCACATTTACCATTTTCCAATGAAATGCCAATAATTTGCAGTACAGTATTTTGTCAATGAAAACCTGTAGGTATAAAATAAAAGGAATATTATGCTGTAGTAACTTTCCTGACACTAGTATTTGCTTCTTGCCATGCATGAAAATTTTGACATCAGGCTTAATCTTCGGTCTCGCTACTCGAATCAGATATAGAGATGAGTTTCAGAGTACTTGCATACAACAACATAGATATGGCTAAAAAAATTAAATTTGTTTTGGGAAGAGTAGTAAACAATGTAGGAAAAGGAGAAAATATTCCAGTATTTTCTCTTTTTCCACAATGTTATCGAAAGGCTTTTCTTTCGGGGTCAATAATAAAGGCTCTAGGAAATATCCCAAGCCCGAAGTTAAATGTATTGCATTAAGCTTTCGATGAGAAAATAGTCATTCCTCCCCATCTTTTTTTTTTCCAAATGAAAAGATGATGTCTATGAACAAAACTTAAATGATACAAATCTCGTTTCCTAAAGAATTAATTTCATCTCAGCATAACTATGAACATCAAAGTAAGTTACTCTCACTGAAAACTTAACATTTGCTATCCAAAAAACTTGACTACCCCACACCAATCATGTAATGGTACAGTTTAATAATCACTGGAAGTAAATGGTAACAAACTGTAGCGACAATCTTGACAGAGATCTACTCAATGCACCTGCATGTTGAATCTAATCTAACATTTAATAACAAGAATATTTTTTAAGTTCTCACTATATAAGCCAATGTAAACTTGTGATCACTGGGGCGGGGAGAGTAGTGACCCCCAAGGCTATTTTGATGTAGTCTCTTACTTTTTACCTACAATCTACTAGTACTGATAGCAAACACACCCTCTCTTAACCCATTACCACACAATCCCTACTTTTGACGCCCCTGAGAATGAAGCCTTTAGAAAACATTGTGGGAAAAGGAGAAAATGCTGGTAACCAGCATTTTCTCCTTTTCCCACAATGTTTTCTACCCTTCACAAAACAAATTTCAAATTTTCAGTCACTTTTATTTTGTCGTCTGCAAATGCTATCAATTTGGACCAGTCTAAAATTTTCTCGTGTGGTAAAGAGTTAACTACATGTACTTACCAAGGAGAGTGGCATCCCCTCCTAATGTTGTTAGAATATACTTGTTCAAAAACAGGGTACAAAAACTAAATATGTACCAGAGCACCAAAAATGTGAGTGCTCTGACATTCATCAGTCCTCTTTTTTCATCTTCAGTTTCATTTTTCCTATTAATTATAATCGATGTGGTTGCTGGAATCAGTTTGGCGCTGTCTAGGGACATATCAACATGATTGAAATGGACATGAGCTTCCTTCTCCAACTCATTGAATTCACCCTTTGTTGGCAGCCGCCGAGAATTTGCCATGGCATAACCTCCAACTGTATTCTGTTCTCTGCCGTGTACTTTACACTCCATAAACAAGCATTACAAATTGACTACTAAGAACTGTTACAATACACTGATCTGTCTTGTTTTTGAGTAACTTGTTACCATGTCTCTTTGGTTTATTTTTTCACCAGACTGTAATGTGAACACTGCAATGACAAGGTACAACATACAGTTATTTTAAGACATAGCACACAAAACATGATGATACTGTGGTTGCAAAACAAACCATGGCTTATTTAACTATTTACCACACAATCCCGACTTTTAAAGGTGGCCCTTCAGATTTTGGGACAAAAATTTAAAAAAGATGCAAAAGAATCATCCTTAAAGTTTAAACTCACAAAGCCTTTTAATTTGCATTCTTAAAACCCCAGTAGTCGAAAACCATCCAACAACATTTACTACAGCCCAGACTGACACCAACGGGAGACACGTTCTATTTTTTGATGATCGATTCTCTCATTTACACACAGGAATACACAGACAAAGTTTCAAACATAGTGTCAGAAGAAGACATTATGGAAAATTATTATTACATGTTTGTTATGTAATGGAATTTAAGCATTATTAGTCAAATGCCAGTCACTTGACATGCCCACAATGCTTTACTGATTTTTGGCGTGAAATCTAAAAATACCTTAAGAGGCTACGTAGCCTTTTAAGGGAACACCATCAAAAAATTTTTTTTTGGTAATTTTATGAATCTTAATTATTGATGATTTGTATTATTTTTTCATATAAATTTCAGTGATATATATATATTTTTTAATTTGATGAGATGTAAAAATTCTAAATACCCACCTTTAACGACCCTTAGAAAGCAAACTTTTGAAAACATAGTAGGAAAAGGAGAAAATGCTGGTTACCAGCATTTTCTCTTTTTCCCACAATGTTTTCTACCCTTCCCAAACCAAATTTCAATCTTTGAGTCACATTTATTTTGTCGTCTGCAAAATGATTTCGACTTGGACAAAACTATAATATTGTCGTTTGGTAAATGGAATTTAACATGGTCAAAGCTTAAATTCCATAATGTGAGTAATTATGTTCAGACATTTCAATGATTCTATATCACAGTGTTCTCACTAGCTTTTTATCTAACTCTTTATCAAATGACACAATTTTCAGATTGGTCCAAATTGAAAGCATTTGCAGACTAGAAAATAATAGTGGCTGAAAATTTGAAGGGAAAGATGAAAATGCTGGTTACCAGCATTTTCTCCTTCTCCCACAATGTTTCAGAAGGCATCTTTCTCTGGGTCAATAAAAGTTGGGATTGTGTGGTAAAGGGTGAAAGGAATTAAACATGGTCAAAGCTCGAATTCTATAATGTGAGTAATTATGATCAGAAAATTCAATGATTTTATAGCACAGTGTTCCCACTAGCTTTTTATTTAACCCATTACCATACGAAAAGATTTTCAAAATAATTTCAAAATCTGTACAGACGTTTCAGAGAAGAAGAATTTTCAAGAATTTCTTCATTTCTGTATAGTGCAAGTAGCCCCCATTCACCAGAGCCATGTTTCTTGACAGATCAAAATTTCGCGAAATATTTTTGAAAAGGGTCACCCAAGGAACATCTCTCTCAAATTATTTTAAAATCTGGCCAGCGGTTTCAGAGAAGAAGATCTTAAAAAAATTCTTAGAAAATTCCATTTGGTTGCCATGGCAACCAGAGTTTTTGACGCAATCAAATTCTGTGAACACTTTTTAAAGAGGAGCTCCCAAGGAACATTCCTGCCAAGTTCGGTTCAAATTGGCTCAGCAGTTTAGGAGGAGTTGTTGTTTAAAGAATTGTTGACGATGCACGATGAATGACGCACGACGACCGACATGGGTGATCCTAAAAGCTCCCCTTGAGCACGTTGTGCTCAGGTGAGCTAAAAAATTAAATAGTCAAAATGAAATGCATTTGCAGACAATAAAATAAAATGTTTTGACTGCTTGGGTACATTTTGACCTGGGTACATTTTGGTTTGTGTACATTTTGACTGTAACCAGGTGGGTCGGTGGCCTAGTGGTTACCAATCCAAAGGTCTGGGGTTCGAATCCCAGTCTGGTAGGATGTTTTTCAGAGACACCACATGTCTCCCACCCAACAAGAGGTGAACTGGTTAGAAACCCAGAGGTAGCCTCGCATATATTGGTGCTATACACTGAGCATGTAAAAGAACCAAGGAATTCTATTCGAAAAAGAGCTAGGATCTGGTACCCAGATGTCCTTGTATGGGATTCTTTCTCTCTACACAGGAATTTGACATTCAATAACCAACATAAATGATAACATATGAAATATGGACATCAAATGATACTAAAGATTCTAGAAAAATCTTTAATATCATGTGATGTCCATAAATATCTTAAAAACAAAAAAAATAATAGTAATAAGTAATATGAAAATATGCTTCCTGGCTCTTCTTGTGACGTCAGCGAATGGAGTCTCGGACGAATCAAAATTTTCGGATAGAGTTGTAAAACAAGACGGATATCTCCGGTTGAAAGGTGTCTACTGAGGTATCTCCAGATGTCGCAGGTACATTATTGTGTTGTCTATCGCTAGGCTAAATGAGATTATGATCAATGTTTGTTTCATGGGTGATTTTGGCTGGGAAAGGCTGTCGGGTGTTAGTGCCAGCAATCGCGATGTTGCATTCCTTGTGTTTATATTTTAAAGAGGATTTTTTTTCATGTTTTATGATTTATTTCGGTTATAGAATGTCAAATTCCTGTGCTCTCTACTCCAATCTGCGCCTGTCAGATATGCATATATAATAAAATAGCATCCTCGGATACCCCGGGGTCTCCCTATTTGCTACGCTACATCGACCCCTGGGACAATTAGTTGAATTTCCTTCGCTTTACCGCTGGCCGAATGCTGGCTTTTCATTGGTTCCATCATCATTTTGTGATGGGCGAGTGTACTGTACGCTATGACGTTTCGTATCGATTTTCGGCGGCTCGCTTTACCGCTGGCCGAATGCTGGCTTTTCATTGGTTCTATCATCATTTTGTGATGGGCGAGTGGACTGTATGGTATGATGTTTCGTATCGATTTTTGGCGGCTGATTCAAAGTTTTATTAGTCAATTGTCCCAGGGTCGATGTAGCGTAGCGAATAGGGAGACCCTGGGGTATCCGAGGATGATAAAATAGCACATGCACATAATTGTCACAAAAGAGTTTGAAGTTTGAAAGTGAAGGACTACAAACTAATTAACCCAGTACAAAAAAATCCTTCTCATCCGCGAGAAAAATATCCTACAAAAAGATGGAGTGCTACAGTGCTAGTGTGGGAAAATACCCGAGACAACAAGAACAACAAACCCTATCCGAATACAGCACTATCCGAATACTAGTTTCTACAGCATTTGACGTGGCTATTCAAACAATTTAAATCGATATGAAAGTACGTGAACATTACTTTCATTTATTTAGATTATTGTAACATTATTTACTTTTTTGTATTTGGACCAAACAAGTACATTAAGAAATATTGTTTACCAATGAAAGCGAAAGCTTCTCGCGTGTCACCATGTTAAGGGGAGATAATTATAGTAAGACGGTTGATTGGCTACCTTTACGGCTCATTGAGTTAATCATATTACTCAGCCTCCGAAGTGAGACACTTTCAGACTCCTCACCATTTATGTATTTATCTTATTCTAGATGACACATAATACCGATTGGTGACAAAAAAAAAAAAACCCTCCTTTTTACTTTGGAGACAATTATTGCCCTATTTCTAATTCATCTAGGTAAAAACTCTCAGTTTGACTATGGATATTGAAGTAACATAGGGAAAAAAATTGATGGGTTGGGATCTTTCAAACCCCTCACTATTTCTGTATTTATTTTATTTTAGGAGACACATAATACCTTTTTGAACGAAAACAAAAACCCTCTTTACTCTCGAGACATTTATAGCCCTATTTCTATTTCATCTATTTAGAAACCCTGAGTTTGACTATGGATATTGGAGTAAAAAAAATCGGGTGGGTGGGGTCTTTTATATCAAGGAGGTGCGGAAAACTTTGAGTCACTGTCTGCATTTACAAGAAACCACAAACTCATTGTTCTTTATATACATACTTGTGCTTTCGGCGCGATTTTTTGAATGCTTGAGAAATCGCTCCCTGGAGACATCGTTCCCAAGCTGCTTGGGGACGATTTCGTTGGAGAAATCGTCCCCTACTATAATTTTTTAGCAATCTTTCCCAAAGTCAAGTTTCGTCTATATCATTATTCAAGTTGTTTATTAAGAAAAAAAAAAAAACATTTTTGAATATTCATTGTCTTTAGTACGTACATTGTGTATGGGTTACCCTAATTCAAGAGTTAGTAGTTTTGCCATTGTTTATATACTGCCAATTTTATACTGATATGATGTATTTCACACTTGTCACAGGTACGTTACATCTGTTTAAATCTTAAAATTACGTATGTCTTTGATTGAATTTGATTTGAAACAAAAAATATATATACTCATAAAATATGTGTTTAGTCGGTCTCTTGTCATTTACTGTATTTCTGTACTTTTATATGCACAATATTTTGATTTATTGTCAGAAGATCTCTCTTTCTCATTTTTGCTCTCTCTCTCGTACATTTTCCTGACCTTTTTCCTATACTTGTATATTTTCCATCGCCTAATATGAGATTCATGTTCGTAAGACTTTTATGCCTTTGTTTGATTCCTTTTCATGTACTGAATCAAGTTTTTTTTTGGGGGGGGGGGGGGTGAGGGGGTGGAAGACAACAATGACCTGACCAGTACACATCTTCAGATCGTAAGTATAATGCCGACACTAAATAGTTTCTGAGAATGAGCTATCAAGTATGAATTCAGATTTTTTCTGTACAAATCTGTTTTTTACTTGTTGCTGGCTAGATCGATAGCTAGTATTTCAATAGGTTAGTGTTCAAATCTGAGCACTATTTTAAAATGATCAAAGATCAGCACGTGATTTGTTATACTTTGCGCTTCTTTTTATAGAAAAAGGTTTGTCAGTTCCTTTTCGAAAAATACAAACAGTTTGCTTCGGGGAAAAAAAAAAAAAAAAAAACATTCAAGAGTACAAGAGTATGCATACAAAAACTCAGTATCTGTTCAAATTTGAATTTCAATAAGTATCAAAGATCAGCACCAGACATGTTTAGCGCTGCTTTTTATGGAGAAATTTTGTCAGGCCTTTTCCGAAAAAACTCATATAATTTGCTAGAACAGAGAAATATTGAAGAGTAAAGATACAAAAACTCATTATTTAACAACATTTTTTCGGGGATAGCCTTTGTATCCGATACCTACGTCAAAATTGCATTTTTCTCTACTGGTAAAACCAGGGATATCTATAAATAAGATCCCTGATAAAATCTTATTTCAAACATGTCAGATAGTCTTCATCTTAAATGACTTAAAATATTCATCGCATTTCCCCATGCATAATTTCTTTCAACTAGACAGTGTAGTATGTTATCCCTGATAGGATCTGTTTTAGAATATCAGCGAGCCGCGTGATCAAGCTAGTATGTTATCCCTGATAGGATCTGTTTTAGAATACCAGCGAGCGGCGTGATCATGCCGGTTATATTGAGCCGTCCAACTAGACTGAAAGCGAATGTTTGGATCACTTCCGGGTGAAACGCCAGCCGTCTTTCAACTTTATTGTTTTGTCACGATTACCTTTGACGGTTTGACGCAATTCTACAAGGACAAGAACCAGAAGAAAGCATAGAAATGAAGCAGTTTTAATTCTCAAGTCTTACTTCTTCAAATACGAATCTTAGGTGCCAAGAATGAGCGAATTAACTCCGGACGAGGTGGGTTCATTTCGGGTGTGAAAGATATCTGCTGTCTGGTTGCGAAGTAATCTGCTCCTTTCAAATATTCATTAACTGCCAGGAATGTCCAAACGTTGTGACTAACTAAAGTAACAATACATATTAGAATTTTATAGCTCAGTAGATATGATTTATAAGTATGTAGGTCATTTGTATTTATCTTGCTTTATCTTGCAAAAGGAGACTTTTTTTTTTTTAAAACCCTTATCCTGCTAAATAAGTAAAATAAAACTTTAAAGAGAGTCGTAAAACCCCATTTTTTAAGTCTGTCAAAGTAATTTCCTGCAGAGAGTAGATCATGATCAGACTACACATTCTGTGCAGTCTGAATTTGATGTACCCTACCTTCAGTCTGAAGGTGTCTGCTCTGATGCTATTTTTGTGACTGGTCTTCGCATTCATTCATATCAGCCCCCATTAAACACATCTGGAATGAATACAATTTTATCCGCATCTTTTCAAACGGCTCTATGCGACAAAATTTTAAATGACAGGTAATAAAATGGGCATGGATCGTTAGATAAATGATTAATCTTTAACATCCGTATCTGGAATTTTTCTGAAGCTGATAATTATATTGGATGACCATATGCTCATTGTGTAGTCTTCTCTCCAGCCCTTATAGCTCAAGTGGTAGAACATCAAGTCTTAGTCCCTGTGAGGGTGTGGGTAGGAGCCACACAGCTGGTCATTTGATATTGGGGATAATCCAAGGATCAGAGCTCTAGAGAGAGGAAATTATTTTGATTTCATGATTGAAAATATTAGTTATTTTCTACTAAATCCTATGTTGTGGGTACTCATCAGAATTGTCTCATCAAGATGATTCTAAATTCTAATGATTACCCACAACATAGGGTTTGGAATAGAAATAACAGATTTAGATTGCCATCACTCCCTCTTATCTGGAGCTCTTTAGGATAATATGTTGAACCAAGGTCCTGTATCAAGGTGCTATACACTGAGCACATAGAAGAACCAGGCATAACTTACAATGGGTTACATTCTGTAATATCCTTTACTATTCCCAGTGGTATATCAAAATTATCTCATTAAGTTTCAAAACTTATCTAACCTCCTTTCACCGTACAATAGTTACTAGTTGTTTCAAATGCCACAACTTCATCATTCCAAATTCAGTACAGAATTAAGGGTATTTTTGTGGTAATTCAGTATTTGGGAATTTGTCGATTGCATGAATTGTATTGTAGAGTTAATAAAAGTTACAGAGACAAAGTGGTGTCGGTGGTCGAGAGGTAAAGCGTCGGCCTCATAATCTAAAGGTCCTGAGTTCGATACCTCGGAGAGGGTGTCAACTTTGGGATTTTTCATTGGCCTACACATTTGGCAAGAGTACTGGTGTAGTTCCTAGGAAGCAGAATCGAGAGAGATTAGTATAAGTTGTTAGAACTTGTTTCTCAATTGATCTAAAATATATATGTCTAAAGAGACAAAGTCTAGGCACTAAGTAATTTACTATGTTCTTATTTCTGATCTTCTATAGGAATAAAGTTATTTTATTTTAACTGCATGTTGGGGCACATGTTTAGTTTCAGGTGTTTTTCTTAGCAAATTATGGAATCAAGATGCACAAACTTGTGTAGGAAAACCTATTGCAATGAATCAGCCACTACTTAAGATAGCCAAATACATGTAGGGAGAATAAAGTTTACAATTTTCAGTGACAAAAAGACATATAGTTCTATGCTTTACTCTTTTGGCAATTAAAAGTGCTAACCCTAGTCCTTTTAAAATACGTGATCATTGTGGGAAAAACATTCAACCAGTAATGTTGTTGTTTATACATTTATGTATTTCTAATTGTACTGCAAGGATCCTGATTTACTTCAGATTCGCAGAAGAAGGCTTGCACGTCTCCAAGGCAACACAAACACACCACCTCCCCAGAATGAAAGTAATGGAGGTGCAAGTCCAGGCATACAAGGCCAAGGAGTTACAGTTTCTACTCCTGCAGCTCCTGTGACAGGAACAAGTAGTCATCATACTTCTCGTCAACCAGAGCGAAGCCCTCCCAGTCAGTTTCTTGGTCTTTATCTAATCCTTTATCAATTGATGAAATTTTGGACATGACCAAATTGAAAGCATTTGCAGACCACAATTTAGATGTAGCTCAACTGATCATTTCTATCTTTGATAGGATAGAAAAAAAATAACAGAAACGGAGAAAATGCTGGCCACCAGCACTTACTCCTTTTCCCACATTGTTTCCAAAGGCCCTTGCTTAGGATCCTAAAGATTTGGGATTGCCTGGTATAGACTTACCTTTGTAGCCTTCACTAGATTAAGATTACAACATGCTACCAGTCCAAAGGAAAGTCATATGCTGTCCAATGATGGGACTTTCCTGTGAAAGCATAGAGCTAGTTACCAGCGTTTTCCTTACTGCTTAGATTGTTTTCATAAACCATCTTTGTTAAGGTTGTTGATGCAAAGGATCATTTGGGACAGGAATAAAGATAAATGTCTTATGTTTGATCCTTAGCATTTTTTTCTTTAAGTCTTTACCATACACCCAAATTTTGACTAGTCCAAATTGAATGCACTTGCAGATGACAAAATGAATGTGACTGAAAAATTGAAATTTGGTTTGGGAAGGATAGAAAACACTGTGGAAAGAGGAGAAAATGCTGGTCACCCGCATTTTCTCCTTTTCCCACAATGTTTTTTAAAGATTTGTTGCTCAGGGTCATTAAAAGTCAGGATTGTGTGGTAGAGACTTAAATGCTGCAAAGTTGCACTTTTTTTATTGAATATTTGTTCAGTTAATACCTCAGCAAAGAACGGTATCACTAGTAGTATTTATTTGTATTTTACAAGAAAAATGTATGTACTGTATGAAAACATTTTGGTCCCCTTTAAACTTTATGTGTTATATACTTCAAAAATCCAACTTTTACAGGTTCATTAAATGTTGACATGCACTCTCAGTCACAAGACTCCCAGTCACAACAGACAACAGACATGGACTGCTCTGAAAAACAGTAAGTATTGTAGACAGTATGTCATGTTGTCTTTTAATGATGTTCTAGGTCTGTATTAACCCTTAGCCTGCAAAATAACTAAAATGAAATTTTGAGTTTGATCGTATAAACCAAAAAAAAAGTTGTTTCAAAAGTATGTTTCTGGGAAGAATATCTCCACATCGGACAGTGTAGATTCAAGGTCAGGCTGCACATTTTGTGCAGTCTGATCTTGATCTATGCTGTCAGCAAAAGGTCATTGAGTCGCGGTAAGCAGTCACAGGGTTAACTTTACCACGCTGCCCGGACTTTTAACTACCAAAAGAAAGAAGCTTTTTGAAAACATTGAAAACCTTTTCCCACAATGTTTTTTTCCCTTCCCAAACCAAGTTTCATTTTTTCAGTCCTATTTATTTTGTTGTCTGCAAATCTTTCAATTTGGGCCAGTGTACATTTTTGTCCATAGGTAAAGAGATTTATAACCAACCTTTCAGAGGAACATTCATAGTTTTATTTCCCAGTTTTCTAAATTTGAAAGTACTAAACAAAACCATATGGTTTAACCAATCAGAACTTGTGTTTCTTTGGAATTTAGAAAATTCTGAAGAGATAGACCAAGATTGTTCCTAGATGTGTTTGGTGAGGAAGGACCCTAGTTCCCTGCCAGACTTTATTTTTGTGTTTTACACCATAGTCTAAGTTATTATTATTGTATTAGGTTGTACATTAATGTGCATTCTTATTGTCCCTTTTGACCAGAATTAACCCTTTAGCAAACAATCCCTGGTTTTTACGGGTCTGGAATAGTAGCCTTTTAAAAACATTGTGGGAAAAGGAGAAAATGCTGGTAACCAGCATTTTCTCCTTTCCCCACAATGTTTTCTACCCTATCATAGACAGAAATCATCTTTTCAGCAAGAGCCGAATTGTCGTCTACAAATGCTTTCAATTTGGTCTAGTCCAAAAGTTTGTTGTTTGGGAAAGGGTTAAGACCCAACTATTAACCCATTACCAAACGACAATATTTTAGACTGGTCCAAATTGAAAGCATTTGCAGACAACAAAATAAAAGTGACTGAAAAATTGAAATTTGTTTTATGAAGGGTAGAAAACATTGTGGGAAAAGGAGAAAATGCTGGTTACCAGCATTTTCTCCTTTTCCCACAATGTTTTCTAAAGGCTTCTTTCTCAGGGGCGTCAAAAGTAGGGATTGTGTGGTAATGGGTTAAGCAAAGTTGTAAACATGTCCAGCAGTGCGACTGGAGTCAATTACGCCACTTTTAAAGTAATCTTTCGAAAGAGCTTGACCTGGCTGGGATTTTCTATCATGGCCTTTGATTTAGAAGCTGTGTTACAGTCTTTGTCACCTGTTAGAATTTGTCTGTTTTATAAGGCTAGAAATGTTGGAAAAAGAGTTGGAGAAAATGCTGTTTACCAGTGTCTTCTTCTTTTGTATTGATGTTTTCTAATGCCCTTTGCCTCAGAGTTGGTGAAACATGGAATTGTGTTTTAAAGGGTTAAAAAGATATGTACCTTTACATAGCATTTTCATGGCTGTTACACCTCGCACAATTTTAGAAAATGTAGATTCAAGATTATACTACACATCCCTCTGTTCTCAGAAAATCTGAAGCTGTACCTTTCATGCTAATATCGAAGACATGTTAAAGGTGGCCCTTCAGATTTTGAGACGAAAATTTTACAAAAGTGCAAAAAAATCATCCTTATACTCGCAAAGCCTTTTAATTTTCATTCATAAAACCCCAGTAGTCGAAAACTGTCGAACAACACGAGAAATTAGAGATTTACTACGGCCAAGGTTGACGCCAACGGGAGACGCATTCTATTTTTAGATGATCAATTTGCTTATTTATTTACAGGAATACACAGAAGAAGCTTCAAACATAGGGTCTGAAAAAGACATTATGGAAAATAATCATTACATGTTTGTTATGATAGGGAATTTAAGCGTTATGACTTTATGAGTCACATGCCAGTCACTTGACATTCCCACAATGCTTTATTGATTTTTGGCGCGAAATCTAAAAATAGCTTAAGAGGCTACGTAGCCTTTTAAGGGAATACCATCCGAAAATTTTTTTTTTGTAATTTTATGAATCTTAATTATTGATGATTTGTATTATTTTTTCATGTGAATTTCAGTGTTATATATATTTTTTAATTTGGTGAGATGTAAAAATTCTAAATACCCACCTTTAATAAATGAATAAAATGTTTTATAAAAAGTTTTCTTCCACATACGAGCCATGCTCTGTGAACAGGTTGCTTAATGCATCTGCGAAAAATACTGACCCAGGTGAGCACCTGTGCAGTCTGCGCAGACTGACCTGGGCCAAAACTTTCCCAATTGGTCAATCTTTTGTATATCAGAGCATCAGGTGTTCTCATGATTAAGTTGATTAAAAAAAAAAGGTGGACATTATGGCTCAATAAAGTTGTGATGGCTTGCTTGATAACATGGTTCACATGAGATGCATTAAGCCCTCTTTTGTCAGAGCATGGCTCCAATATTTTTCTATTCTGATTATCTTATGGTCCTTATTTAGATCCATGCAATCAATGGATGTTGATTCTGGTATTGAAACAATGGAAGTAGATGAAATGGAGGTGAGGCAAGAACAGTTGAAAAGAAGAAGGGTAAGTCACACTGCAGTATGAAGCCTTCAATCTGTACCTGAACTCTTTATTACACAATCCCGACTATAAAGTACCTTGAGAAAGAAGCTTTCTCAAAACATTAGAGGAAAAGGAGATAATCCTGGCAACCAGCATTTTGTCCTTTTCCCACAATATTTTCTACCTTTTCCACAACAAGTTATAGTTTTTATATTTTTTTTATTACACAATCCCAAATTTAAAGGACCTTGAGAAAGAGGCTTTTACAAAGCATTGTGGGAAAAGGAGTAAATACTGGTAACCAGCATTTTCTTTTTTTCCTACAATATTTTGAACCTTGCCCAAAATAAATTACGGTATTTCAGTTACATTTGAAAATTCATCACAATCGGATACAGGTGGTTCCAATTTGTAGTCACATTATTTGAAAAATATTGCTACTTTTATGTATCAGATGATCTGAATTTGTCATCATTTCTACTTGTGAGTAAGACCATAATGAAACAAAGACTTCAAGAAGGTGGAGTAAAATTTTAATAGTGTTAGGAAGAAGATCACGGCGGGGAATCATGTGACACAACAACAAAAAGAATGACCGACATTTGAAGAAATTCCCCCACTTCAGGTAAGAAAATCTTCAATAATTCCGTTAATATGCGACCGATTGGAATTTGGCTTGAAGCAGAGAAGGCGGAAGGACTCCGGGGATTTGCTTGATGTGTTAGATTTTTTAAACAACACCTGATAAAAAAAGTTATTGACAAGCAAACAAATTATCCAGGGTAAAAAATTTGTTTGCTCGTCAATAACTTTTTTATCGGGTGTTGTTTAAAAAATCTAACACATGAAGCAAATCTCTGGAGTCCTTCCGCCTTCTCTGCTTCAAACCAAATTCCAATCGGTCATGTATTGAAGGAATTATTGAAGATTTTCTTACCTCAAGTTGGGGAATTTTTTCAAATGTCGGGTCATTTTTGTTGTTGTTGTGTTACATGATTCCCCGCCGTGGAAGATGCTGAATGCATTATTTTCACATCGAGGATACTTGTTTCCATTCAAAAACTTTTGTTTTGGAAATTGAAGTTGGTTTTATAGGTGAAGTGGTGTCTGAGTACATGTACTTTCACTGAAGTAAAGTAAAATAACTATCAGTCCGAACAGGTGTCTTTCATCAATTCCAGGATGCAAGTATTGGTTCTGAAGCCACAGATGAGCAGATGATCGGTTCCATTTGCCGCATCTTTCAAGTTTCATACAGAGAAAAGACCCCATCAGCCATCCATTTACCAGAAATACTAGAAACTGTAGAAGAAGGTAGGTGTGCTTGATTAGTTAAGTATAAAATATTGCAATGAGCATATACATTAAAGAAACCGACTAGCAAACTCTTTAGAAGAAATGTAATTATTTTGGTACTTTGCTTTAGTTATAGAAAACTTCAAGGTGTTGTTAAAGATATGTCAGTAAATGTTCAAAGGTCTTTTTTGTCTGTAAGTATGGGATAGCTGAGGGGTAAGCATGTGACTCCTGACCTGGTGATTGTGATTTTGTTACCAAGTTGAGGCAAACTTTCTTTCTGGCAGTTTTCGCTTCTCACCTCTGATGTAAGTAGTCAGTGACTTGGAAAGAAATTTGTCTCCGTTTGACTGCAGTGATGTGTCTTAACTCATTACCACACGACAAAATTTTAGACTGGTCCAAATTGAAAGCATTTGCAGACGACAAAATAAAGGTGACTGAAAAATTGAAATTTGTTCTGAGAAGGGTAGAAAACACTGCGGGAAAAGGAGAAAATGCTGGTTACCAGCATTTTCTCCTTTTCCCACAGTGTTTTCAAAAGGCTTCTTTCTCAGGGGCGTCAAAAGTAGGGATTGAGTGGTAATGGGTTAAGTAGTTAAAGCAGCATGAAACTCCAATTCAATCAACAGATACTGAAGATAGAAATACTTTATTTATGACACATTTCTGCCCACTTTTTTTCCTAAAGTCGACTCTTTACTAGACAGCAAAATTTCAGACAAGTCCAAGGTAAAAGCATTAGCAGACATCAAGTCAACTGTTGCACAAATTATGAAATTTGTCTTTGAAAGGGTTGAAAACATTGTTGGTCAGGGAGGAAATACTGCCAGGGTGGTTTCCAGTATTTTCTCCTCCTACTTTGTTTACAACAGTCCTTTTCCTGGGGTGTCCTTTCTCACTATTGATGGCGTAGTAAAGAGTTACATTTTTATACTCCTAAAGGGTCATATTATGTTATGGTCCAGGTCGTCTGTCCGTCTGTTGCTAGCAATTTCTTGTGGGTGCAAATCCTCAGAGAGTTCTCATCTGAGTAAGTTGAAACTTACCGAAATGAATCTCTATGATGTCTAGTTGTGCATGTGACTTAAAAGTTGGAAGTTTGCATACGTCTTGGAGTTAAGCCATTTCACTGACAAGCCCATTCGGGCGTATATGCGCCGCTTTGCAAAGATGGCAAACAAATGGCAAAAATATTAGACTGGTCCAGTTGAAAGCCTTTGCAGATGACATTAAACTGAAATGCTGGTAATTGTCTGTGAGAAATGGTAATTGGTAATTGTCTGTGTACTGTAGAAAATCTTGTGGGCAAAGGAGAAAATGCTGATTAGCAGCATTTTCTCCTTCTCCCACAAGGTTTTCAAATGGCTATTTCCTTAAGTTGTGAAAATTTATGATTGTGTGTAAAGTTTTCATTGGTAAGTTTTCATTGAATAAGCAGTGGCACCCAACTGCAGTGCTTTTGTTTTGTGCTCCATACAGAAGATGTTGATACAAAGGAAGTGATCAACCAGACTGTGATGGAGATGATGTTTAAGATAAAGGAGGCCGACACAAACCCAGTGTTGAATTTGAAACCTATCACACCAGATGTATCCCCTATGAAACACTATGGATCTAGTCCTTTAGGGTAAGACTGACTTCCCTCGTAGTTGTGGTTTTTTTGATGCTTATGTGTACCTGTTGCTATATGATATACAGTGCACTCCGGATACAGCGAGATCGCGGGGACAAGAAGTATTATCTCGGTGTAACCGGGTCTCGTTATAACCAAATCAGAAATCAAACATCGTAAAGATACGTAAGGATACAGACTTTCATACTGTTATACTGTTTACTTTCGTTTACACCGGAAGTAGCTAATTACCTCCTTTTTGAAGAGTATACAAAGACAGATAACTCGGTCGATTTACTGTACAATGTACTATATGTATTTACGAGATATTTACACGAATGTTAGCATTTTAAAAATTAATATGCATTCATTTGAAGAATGCTGTTATGTTAGATAGCCTTTTTTGTTTTTGATTTTATCCTCAAGTAATTGTTCAATACTGGCTAATTTTGAAAATGTGCTCTGATCAATGTTCGACTCACACTCAAAGAACCGGCGTAAAGTTTTCAATTCATCCATCAGAACTGGTCAGTAATAAGCTACATGTATAAACTGCTGAAAAAATGTGTGATAACATTTAATCACCATCGGATCAATTTAGCCCGTGGCGCAAACATATCCAAAACGCGACAATAGTTTAATGTAAGACAGTTAATCCGATAATTATTCGATAATTGTCTTGCATGGTGACAAACTAATGCAGATGACGTATTTTATCAATAGACCTCGTTGTAAGGTGGAAATTTACGTTGGAGGCCTGGACTATTTTTACGTTGTAGCCGATATCTCACTGTAACCGATCTCGTTCTACGCGGTATAAAATAAAAGAAAAAAAGAAGGGATTTTGCCGGGGCTCAGCAAGATTTACGTTATAAGCGGTATCTCATTGAAACCGATCTCGTAATATGTGGAGCAGACTGTAAATGTTGGTAACCAGCATTTTCTCCTTTTCCCACAGTGTTTTCTACCCTGCTGTAAACAAAAAAGTTTTGTACCCTGCTGGAAACAAATTTAATTTTTTGAGGTATATTTATGTTGTCGTCTCCAAGTGCTTTCTATTTGGACCAGTCTAAAATTTTGTTGTTTGGTAAAGAGTTAGGGAGTCTAGCTTTATGATGATCTAAAACTTATAACTTGTGTAGAAGTCTTATGGTCCATGCGTCTTTCGTTTGAAATGTCAGATGCCTTTCCATATTGACGACTACACCTGATACTTCTTCCATGTTTTGTGAAATTTGGCTTTTAAAATACATCTGATTAAAGTATCAACCAAGGTCAGCTTGCACAGCCTACACAGCCTAACCTTGGTCAAACTTTTTGATGTTGACAAATTTTCTGCATCATAAGTACCATTTTTTGTCTAGGTTAAGGTAGACTGTGGACAAACCAGACCCAGGTAATGTGATACCTGGTTTTGAATAATCCAATACAAAGATGTATGAAACACCTTTTTCACAGAGGATTGCTCACTTGTTTTTTCCTTACAG